>JALJEV010000614.1:0-1200000 GCA_026586105.1 Hylodesmum podocarpum
GTTGACTTTTTAAAGTATGTATATGTGTCAATCTTTAGGCAAGTGTACCGGTCGTCAAAAGTTTAGAAAAATAAGAGTAAGGGTTGTCGAACACAGAGACTAGTTGTGAATTATCGAATGCTTAATATGCTTGCTATTAGGACTAACAATTGAGTAAATCATGTGTGTAAACTAAGTAATTATGCAAAAGAGAATCAATCTTTGTAAAATGAATGATTAAAAAGCAGTAAATGTTTAAGTTTGAAATGAAAACAGGTTAGGGAATAGGTTCATTCCATTCCTTCCTTCATGTAATTAAGTCTTATATCAATTCAATGTAAATCAATCAATCGGAGACTAGAATTTGTGATACCTTAGACTAAGCCTATTCCTAGGTCTTTAGTCACTTTGAATGACTTCTATAATCTCTAATCCCTTAGGTGAAAATAGAAATGCATTCAAGAAGCGAAAGCGAGATAAATTCACAATGTCTCATAACATGCAAGTTCTATTCCTAGACTCATGTACCGGTTATAATGATGCAATTCCTCTCAAATTCAACTATCAATCTTAGAAGGCATAATTGAAATGAGAAACAAAAACTCAAGGTATAGTTCAGTCAATTTCAAACAGTTAATATTCCTATCACTATTTGAACTTCATTGAATCAAACCTCAAGAAATTGCAATTAAGTAGGACAAGCTCAATCAATTAATCCGAAATTACAATTGAATCAACATAGAACTTCATTACAAGTGTTCCGGAATCGAAATCCCCTTCCCTAACCTAAGAATTTAGCCTAGCATGGAAATAGAAAAAGAAAGAACAAAAATAGAAATCAAACCGAGAGAAGCTCCATGAATCCTTAGATCTTGCTTCCACAAGCTCCAATTCTTCAAGAATCCTCTTGATTTGATGGAGAAGGATGGAGAACGAAGGTGGAGAAGAGAGGTAAAGAAGAGAGAAAAACGAGAGAAGTGTGCAGAAGAAGCTAACAGAAAACTGAATTATGAAGTATCTCAATTCGCGCCCAAACAACCATATATATAGACCTTGAATCGCGCCACCCACTTAAGAGGACGCGCCTTGGCGCGTTTTTGAGCGGAGAAAGAGTATGAGCGATGTTTGCATTAGTTGTATCGTCTGTCTTCATGTCGTCTCGTAATTGCGTAAATCGCGCCACCCACTTAAGATGGACGCCCGGCGGCTAAAGCATTTTGAGCGAGAAAGAGTACGAGCGCGCCGCTAACGCGCGCTCCGGCGCGTTAGTCCTACAAACAACCAGTATTTGTACTAGTTGCGTCATCTGTCTTCATGTAAAATGCGTATACGAGATCGCCCGTCCGAACTTATTGTATTGTTTGACTTAGTATAGTCGTCATTGATGTAAATCTGTCTTGAATTTGGTATCGTCATTCGAACTTGGTGTTGTCTGTCTTAGCTTGATGTATCGTCTCGTTGTGGGCTTGGTATCGTCATCGAGCTTGATGTATCGTCATGTTGTGGGCTTGGTATCGTCTGTTGAGGATTTGGTATCGCCCCATCCGACTTGATGTATCGTCTGTTGTGGACTTGGTATCATCCGTATTGGTTCCGGCATGACGAAAGCATCAATACGAGGAATCGACGAAACAAGTGCAGACGAGGCAACTTAGACGAGGCAAGCACAAACGAAACTAATCCGGATGAGGCAAAGCAAGCAGGCTAAACTACTCATAAGAAACAAATATAGACGAAGCAACTCCATAAGATACAAATACAGACGAAGCGACTTGGATAATACTGGTACAGATGAAACAACTTGGAGAATACTGGTATAGTCGAAGTAATTCCATAAGACGCACGCACGGAATAGCTCTTCAGTTGAAGTAAGCATAGACGAACAAGTCAGATGAATCAAGTATAGACGAAACAACCCATTGCGTCTTAGTCCCTTCGTCTGAGCTTTCCTAAGGTATGAAACGCGCCCGTATTGAGGTGAAATCGCGCCCGGCGCGTTGAATAAGCAAGGATGGCATGAGCGCGCCCCGCGCGCTACGCTACGGCGCGTTTCGCAAGCGAGTGTGAAGGCGCCTCGTGAGTGCGCCCGGCGCGGTTCTTGACGATATCATTTTTGGCTTGCTCTACTGATGAAGCCACACTTGGAAGAGATTCCATGGAAGCTCCAAATTGCCCACACTTGCCTTCAACCACGCATCAATCCAAAGAAGCAAAGAAGAAATGGTTCGGTTTAGGTGTTTTTGGTTTTAGGTTCAAGAAATCAAAGTAGAAAATGGATTAGAAAGGAATGAAGATGGCGCCAAGGAGAAGAACTCCTATAAGCCTAGGAGGAACCGCCACAATGGTTGAAGAAGCCATTGATAAGATTCAAGGTCTTCCCTAAGGGAACAAGAGAAAATTCTCTCAAAAAGCTAGAAGCTATTTTCATTCATCAAAAGTTCTTTACAAAGGAGAACCTTAAGGTATTTATAGGTTGCAAAGCTTGGGCTCAAGTAATCCTAGCTTGCCTTGCAAGCTAAGTAGCATTTAACCACGGTTGGGAGCCACTAATCACGGTTAGGGCTCAACCAATCCGTGGAGCTTCCTGCAAGCCAAGTAACCCAAGTGGTTAGTTGGTTGTTAGGAAGCACATGGCCTTCACATGGTCTTGTCCCCTCCTTGTCTCCTCCTTGTCTCCTCCTTAAGACCATGTGATGTGCCATGTCATCAATCCTCAACCTTTCTTAATCAAGGGTGGAGATCTTTGATTAAGCTTATGCATGGATCCAAGGCTTAAACAAAGGCTCCCTCATTTTTAAGAAGGTTTTCAAGCTTACACAAGTTTTAGAACAAAAATTGAATTTAACCGATTTTTAAATTCTTGTGTGGCTTGACTTAGGAGTGTGGCATGCGTAGGATTAGATGGAGCCTTAGGCCTTGGGCCTATGAAAAACCCACGGGCTTAAGCCCACGTATTCCCTAAAGCTATTACAACATAGGACTTAGTTATGTTTCAAAAGAATTTACAAGTAAACTACAAGTACTAGGTCCTATACTATCTTCTTGTGCTTGGAGTCTTCCCACCTCCTCTTCTAGCTTCCTTTGCATGCTTCTAGTAACTCTTCTAGATGTTCCTACATCAAACCCTCCTTCTTGGCTTGAACTTGTCCCCAAGTTGAGGTTATCATTTGTACCTACATCACATAAAGAAAGATTAGTTATATTGAAAGAGTTACTACCACCATACTTACTTGGTAAGTCTAGCTTGTATGCATTTGGCCCCAATTTCTCTATGATCTTGAAGGGTCCATCTCCTCTTGGAAGATGCTTGGAGATATCTTTTCAGTCTAAGATAAGAAATAGAATGGATGAAGGTACAACCACTAAACAAGGCTAAAGAAACAAGATAAATCCAAGGCAAGATAGCAAAGCTAGCAAGAGATAATAGAAATCGATTTTTTTTAACCCGATTTTCGGAAAGCAGAAACTATGAGCAAGATATAAGGTCCAATTTTACGTGAGCAAGAATCTACACTAGAGGCGTTTAAAATGCACTTTGGTGCAGCAAGCAAACCAAATATTAAAGTCCAAAGTCCAATAAAAAACAAAATAAAAAATTACAAGTTTTATTTCCTAACAAGTGAGAATTATCAAAGACAAGGTGTGTGTCATCAAAGGGTGATGTAGCCCCCTTTGTTCTTCTCTTTCCCACATTTGAAAATCCTTCATTTCCTTATTAACCTCAAGGTCTAGATCTGCAAACATTCCAAGAAATTTATATAAGATCCAAGTGACACACAAAATAATACAAAAGTAGAAGAAAACAAGTTAGAAACTCCTATAGTCTCTTCTCTTGATCCCTCTTCTTCTTGTTTCTTTTCTTCTCTTCCCTTGGTCCACTTAGACATGAAATTATGCACATGATACTATGTGAATGCAGAGGTATAATGTAGCAAAGAAATCAACAAAGACGGAATCACTAAGACACCCCAATTCACACTAACGGTTTAAGGCAAATTCAAGTGTTCATAATTTTCAGCATGTGTTCATCATGGAATGCATGGATATGGTATGTTAATTTCTTATCCACAAGATGCAGCAAGGCAGCAACTAAGAACATGCAAATCAATTCAAAACTCAAGGCTACAATACAAGGAAATTCATGTGACAAGTTGGAAACCTCACAAACAATCATGAAAACCAAAAACTATGAACTAAGATGATCTTAATCTAAGAAAAGTAGAAAATAGAATGCAAGATTCAAAAGGTAGGATGCATCAACAAATACATTCCACCCGGATCAAATACTAAACAAGGTTCATTAAATTTGTTAGTATATGATGCAACATATAGGTAAACTTTATAGTGATTGCATAGGTGTAAAAGTAATTGAAACTTCCTATTCAAACACCTTTTGAATTTGCTAGTTTTACCTAAGTTATTTATATGCCAATCATATAACAACAAGATAATTTGCTTTCTAATATCACTAGCACAATCCAAGGAAGTAAAAGAAAGAATAAGTCCATCTTGCAAAGCATAACCAAAACTCTTTGGAGCTTGTACTTCAAGTTGTGTTGATAGTAGCATTTTCTCAAGTTTGGACATGTTTTGGTTGGAACTCTCCATCAAGATTCTTCCTCTAGGTGTAGAAGTTTCCAAAGTACCCTCCTTCTTAAAATCTTCCATCAACCTAGAAGGACATTCAACATTATGAAGATAAAGATCATTAGGTTCAATTAAGAATTCCAAACTACCAAATTCTAGAATGGTCCAAGGTTTAATACCATAATCTTGAAGTGTATAACATGAAAAATCATATTTATTAGATGTAAAAGGAATACTAAGTGGTAAAGAAACTCTTTCAAAGGGAAGTTCAAACTCCATGGGTACTTCCTTTTCTTTACAATGTTTGTTCCAAGGCTCCATTAGAACAACTCTTCACTTGGCACCAAATCAAAAGGTGGTTTGTAAAGTTGGCCACAAGCAACTTCACAAAGATCTTCAAGTGCATTTCCTTCTACATCTTTACACAAGAGAATTTCAATTTCTTTTTGATAGTCATCTTTTGGAACCATACCTAAAATGTTTTCGAAATAAGAATCAAAACAATCAAATGAAGGGTTAGTATAAGAAATTAAAGAATCACATTTATCCTTCATTTGTTTTTCGATTAACTCTATTTCTTTAATTTCTTTTTCTCTCAATTCCTTTATCATTCTCTCTTTTTCCCTTCCCCAATACTCATCATAATTTCTTTTTTTTTTCTAACAACCTTTTTGTTTTCTTTCTCTCATTTCCTCTTATAGTCATAATAATCTCTATCACTTCTTTCATGTGAGGATGACACCTCTCTTGTTCTTCCCAATGGTGTCTTCTATACTCATGGTTCCCCCTCACTCCCTCATGGCCAGCCCTCTCACACCTCTTCTCTCAAAGTTTAAAGGGTCATGTCCATGGAAATCATTTCTATAAGGGTTCCCAACATCATTACCAATGGAGGTCATATGTTCCCTTCTCCTACCAGTTCTCCTTTTCTCCTCTTCCTCACGGAACCTCTCATGTCCACTCCTCCTTTCTCTCCTTTCACCCTCATTTGTTAAATATCTTTCCCTCCCTCGGTTCTCCCTCCTAGTTCTTTCCTCACTCTCCCTCAATCTAGCATCCATTCTCTCCATCACCAAATTCAAAATATTTTGTGTCCGAGGTGACAACCCTTGTCCCACACTAGGTGGACTACTCATGGCTGCAAGTCAAAGTTAGTGCACAAGAAAATTAAGGAAAAGCAATAAACCTCTCAACACTCTCTAAGTGTATCCACTCACACTCATGTATCACTCAAATCAAGGCTCTTTTAATGATGATGCTCTCTTGCCTTTTACCACTCTTTCTCTATGTTCTATTAGGGATTATCTTCTAATCAATTATCAAGGCTCTTAGCATACCATTATGAAAGAGGAACAACACCTAACTAGGCTTAAGAGGCCAAAAAAGACAAAAACTCTAAGACAAAACCACAGAATCCAAAGGAGACAAGCAATAAAAGCTCAAAATGAAATGAATGGCTACTCAAATTGTGGAGAAAATTTAATGAGACAATGGCACATAATAGGGCAGCAAAATATCATATAAAAGCCCAAGGAAACATGTCAAAACAGAGGCATATCATGAGGTAATCAAAACTGGACAGCAAGCACTTCAAACCACTTAGAAACCGAAATTAGAAACCGATTTGAGAAAAATCAGCAAAAATATTAGAGACCGATTTTGCCTAGTTTCTATACTTTGCTAGCTATCATGCTTCTCATGCAAAATTCAATTAAATGCCTTTATGTTCAGTACAATAATATGTCCAGCAAAGTGCAGTGCAGTGGAGAAAAAGAAAATTACATGTAAAGAACCAAAAGATACACAATTCACTAGGAAGCTCAAAACTAGAATTTCAACTAGAATGTGTAGGCTCTTTCCTAGGTCCAATGGTGTTTCTTTTGTGTAACTCTTTTCTTTTTCACTTTCTTTTGCTCTTATGTTGCAGTACTCTCTCTTTTCTTTTCACTTTCTATGGCTCTCTAATTGTGCTTTTTGTTTTATAGCCACTACTCTTCACTACTTGTTTTTCTTTTCACTTGTTTTTCTTTCTCTTCTCTTTTCTTTCTTTTGATTTTGATTCTTTTCTTTTGTAATTGTATGGCTGGACCGAAACCTCTAAGGAACTAAAAGCCTCTTCTAGGTTCAAATCCTAGCTTATCATAGCAATTACAAAGTCTACTCAAAATTTCAAAACAAATAGCAATCTAAAATTACTAAAAATTTAAAATCATGCAAGCATATACTAGTAGATGTTCCTAGCACTTAGAAATCATGTACTATGCGTGTGGAAGATTAAAGTGCAGTACAAAACCAGTAATTATGCCTCACAATACAGTGGAAAACACGGCTAAACAAAATCCTAATGACATACATGAATTAAAAACTTGCAAGAGCAAAATTCATGAAAGATTATGGAGTCAAAATTTGCAAGCTATTCAATCATGTATTCAAAGAAAATGATGGAACATATCAAGATGACGCTACGGCCTAATGCAGTAACTATAAGAAGAAAATATGCTCCAAACTCAAAACTACTAATGAGACAACTCAAGGAACTCAAATAAGCTACTCAAAGAAGAAGACACAAGATTCAATCGGTGGAAGAACTCAAAAGAAAAACAAGACTCAACTAACCGGTGTGAAGATTCAAAGTTGAAGGTAACCTTGCTCTAGATACCACTTGATGAAGCCACACTTGGAAGAGATTCCATGGAAGCTCCAAATTGCCCACACTTGCCTTCAACCACGCATCAATCCAAAGAAGCAAAGAAGAAATGGTTCGGTTTAGGTGTTTTTGGTTTTAGGTTCAAGAAATCAAAGTAGAAAATGGATTAGAAAGGAATGAAGATGGCGCCAAGGAGAAGAACTCCTATAAGCCTAGGAGGAACCGCCACAATGGTTGAAGAAGCCATTGATAAGATTCAAGGTCTTCCCTAAGGGAACAAGAGAAAATTCTCTCAAAAGCTAGAAGCTATTTTCATTCATCAAAAGTTCTTTACAAAGGAGAACCTTAAGGTATTTATAGGTTGCAAAGCTTGGGCTCCAAGTAATCCTAGCTTGCCTTGCAAGCTAAGTAGCATTTAACCACGGTTGGGAGCCACTAATCACGGTTAGGGCTCAACCAATCCGTGGAGCTTCCTTTTGCAAGCCAAGTAACCCAAGTGGTTAGTTGGTTGTTAGGAAGCACATGGCCTTCACATGGTCTTGTCCCCTCCTTGTCTCCTCCTTGTCTCCTCCTTAAGACCATGTGATGTGCCATGTCATCAATCCTCAACCTTTCTTAATCAAGGGTGGAGATCTTTGATTAAGCTTATGCATGGATCCAAGGCTTAAACAAAGGCTCCCTCATTTTTTAAGAAGGTTTTCAAGCTTACACAAGTTTTTAGAACAAAAATTGAATTTAACCGATTTTTAAATTCTTGTGTGGCTTGACTTAGGAGTGTGGCATGCGTAGGATTAGATGGAGCCTTAGGCCTTGGGCCTATGAAAAACCCACGGGCTTAAGCCCACGTATTCCCTAAAGCTATTACAACATAGGACTTAGTTATGTTTCAAAAGAATTTACAAGTAAACTACAAGTACTAGGTCCTATACTATCTTCTTGTGCTTGGAGTCTTCCCACCTCCTCTTCTAGCTTCCTTTGCATGCTTCTAGTAACTCTTCTAGATGTTCCTACATCATCTACTCTCTTGGTTTGAGCTTCTGTTCAAGTATTGGATCCACTCCTTGTTGCTTATCTCTTCTTCAATCCTTCATTGAACCTAAAGATTAACAAAAGAAGAATTAAAATGACTTAAAACTCAAGAAAAACTTGCAAAACTCACAAAACACTTACTCAAGAACTAACACTAAGCAATTATGATATTTCTACTGTTTTCTTGACTAAATTATAGCTAAACCTAGTGAAAATAGATGGGAATGGGCTTAAAACACCTAGAAAAACATGTATAATCTAGCACTTATCACAACCCCAAACTTAAAGCTTTGCTTGTCCTCAAGCAAACATAGAATCCATCATTACAAGGGTCAATAAGCATGGTATAACACTAAGCTCAATCAGCCACTGAAAATGCCTTATGCAGTTCTTAACTCCTTAAGCCAACTCAATTTATCTATGAAAGTTGGACAGGCACTCAAAATGTTATCAAGCACTGCACAATTCATCAAGCATAGGCAAACAACATAGATTGGCATGAGAAAATGTACTTTAGTCAACATCAGCAAAGTCCTCTCCAGTTAAGTGTTTGCCCTCAATCTCTCAAGTGTTTAGGCTTGTGTTTCTCTCAATGTTACCAATTAGAAGGTCAGTTACCATAGGCTTGCAATAGCTCTAAAATCTCCACTGCCTTCAAGTAGAAATTGGACAATCAAAAGGTCCTTTCAGGGTTGTAATGGGGCTTAGGTAAAGGTGGGTTAAAAAAAAGGTTACCGGCTACATATTCACGGGGAACTTAAGGAGTAAAAGTTAGGACCTATATGATATGCATGAATTAATATGGTCGAACAAAACAAAAAAAAATGATGGACAGACGAAACAAGAATAATGGATGACGAAAGAAAAAATTGATGGACGACGAAAGAAAAAGTCTTTGATGATTTAACGACTAACAACCCATGAAACCACTTTGTTTTCTTTTCTTGCTTTATTTCTTTTTCTCTTTAAACTGCACTTTCTTCTGTTTCTTTTTCTTCCGTTCTTTTGTTTTTCTTTATTTTTCACTGTATTCCATCTCTCGCGTATCGTCGAGCCTTTAGTCGATGATTTCGTCTGTAGGCTTACAGACGATATCCTGACGATACTTACAAAGACTAATGAGAACATTGTGTTCTCTTTTCTTCCTTTGTTTCTTTTTCTTTCTTTTTCTTCTTTTCAATTTTTCTTGTTTTTCTCTTTATTTTTCTTGAGTGGTATCACTAATTGCCAGCACAAGACGAAAAATAAACTTTTTGTATGGTATGCATGAAAAGTCAGAGAATGCAATTATACTACAACTATATGTTGGTCACAAAAATTTCACCAATATCTAGACCAAACAATGCTTCCGTCAAATTAATCATAGCAGACGATACATTCAACCCCAAACTTAGAAATTTGACTTGCCCTCAAGTCAACAACACATGCACCCCAAAATTTCAACCCCAAACTTAATCTTGAATCTTATCGTCTAAGCAAAGAAACCAATACTCTTTAAGTTCCAGTGATGGGACCATTGGTTTTTCACTTATATAGGCTTGTAATGAGCTCAAGTATCCAAGAAAGAAAGGGTTTATTCAGGCTCAAAGGGGCTAGCAATGGATAATGTGAAGGTTAAGGCTATTTGGCTCAAGGCTACAAGAAAGAAACTTGCCTTTATCATTTGTGTCCACATCTAAATGTATGCAATTTTGACCAAGAGCTAAAGCAAGTTCTGGAACAAACACATTACATGGTACAATAAAACACTCAAGAATAAATCATGTTGGAGGCCCAAATTCTTATCTAGGATTAATCATTGCATAACATTGCTAAGTTCATCAATCATGTCACAATCTAGAAAGTTGTCATGCTCAAATTCTCATACAATGACTCTTCAACATTTTGAAAAACATGCAACTTTGTCATAGAATTTCAAATTGAACCTAAGTGCCAAAAATTACACAGTTCATTCTACTGGACTACCAAGTCAATGTTATACTAAGTTCAATTAACCCTCATAAGATGGTGCAACAAAACAGGGCATATACTCTAACAAACATTAATTGATAGTTGACATCAAAGGAGTATGAGAGTGCTCCTGTTTTGAGACTTAGCCAAAATGCTCAAGGTTGAACCAAGTGCCAACATTTTCCATGATTCTCAAGTGCTCTAAAGCATCTAATCAATTTTCACAAACAACACAAACTAACAAAACAGTAAAATAACAATCAAATTATATTCAACTAAAAGTCAATTAAAAATCAAATACAGTACCATGAACTAAAAAGACAGTAAACTAGTCTAGTTAAACTACATTAACCAAAAACTTAAAATTTAGACAGAAATATTAAGCTAAAACATCAATCCTCATCTTCTGTCTCATCCTCTTCTTCCTCACTCTCCTCAATATTTTCCTCTGCATCTTCATTATAACCACCCTCAACCTCTTCATCATCATCGTCTTGTCCGTCACTTTCATAGTCCTCAGAAAACTCTTCAAACCTCATTAAATCTTCAAACATTTCACTGCTGAGTGGTTTGAATGGCGTCAACTTCTCTACTGGCAGATTCATTTGGGCAGCTAAACTTCTTATGAGGGGCTCAAGTGCAATGCAAATTTTATTGGACTCGTGAATCCTTCTAATATTTTCTTGAACTACCTTCAGATGTCTCAATAACTTTTTTGTCGATCTGCGCCCGAAGAATCGGAGCTTTTGCCATTGGAGCTTTACCTTTGGACTTTGATGTAGCTTTGCCGCTAGAAATGGACGGTGCTTCTGGTGTTGCTTTGGCTGTACTGGACTCTCCTTTGGTGAATTTCACATCCAATGTGGCACCCGGTCTCATAGGAATCAAACCCTCAGTTGAAACTCCAGCCTCAATACACAGCTGAATGATGATACTTGCATAAGACAGGGACCCCTGTTTTTGCAAGTGCAGTGTGTGAATCTCATTGGCTATGGTCAGACCCACATTGAGATACTCACCCTTCATTATACTATACAGGCACCAAACTCTCTTCTTTGTGATGGAAGATCTGTGCTGAATTGGTAAGAGAATCCCATAGACAAAAGCCCACCAGATTTTTGCCTTGAAACACAATGATGAAGCTTTGACATGAGTAACTCCGTTATTGCGCCATAAGCTATCCTTCCAAGCTCCCTTACCTTCACATAATAACTCGTCTACCATGCTTGGTTCGGCTTTGCTGTCGGCTCTATACTGGAAGATACAATCCCTTCCTTCCGAGAAAGGAATTAATAACAGTCGGTTGATGGCTTGAGGTGAGAAGGAAATCTGCTTTCCCCGGACATAAGATGCATAGCGCTCTTCTTCATCATCACTTGTTATATTAGCATAGAACTCTAGCACTAGCTCTTGATATGCTGGGAAATTAATGTTGGCTAATCCAGTCCACTTTCTTTCAGAAATCTCATTGCAAACTTCTTTGTAATTAACACGTTGAGAAGCATCCCCAATTCTTTCATCAGTGTATAGACTCGTGCTCATGTTGAATTTCCGCTCTACTAACACTGCACGTGCTATAAAACGAGAGGCAAAGGCCTCTGCATGCTCCAGTGATCTAAATCTGAGAGTATCATATTCTGGAATTTCTGGAGTGACCTTGGCTTTCTTTGTAGTCTTCTTCTTCTCTTGGCTCTGTCCTTTGATAGCTTTATTTTTGGTTCTTGGTTGCCTTGAAGAAGAACTAGTTGATTGGTTACTTGAAGACATAATTTTTTTTCCACAATTGAACCTACACAATCCAAAATATATATGAGAAAAACATGCATGTACTTAACTAACAATTATCACCAACAAGAGCATGCATCTTCACCAAAATTATAGTGTGGTTCAAAGAACTTAAATGGAAATTGCCAAAGGAAATGCAAAAACAATTACAGTATTATCATGCTTACTAGTGATGTGCATCTAGAACATAATCAAAACTTCATTGAAGCATTTTAACAAACACTAAGTGAATATGAATGGGCATATCATATTTCTTTCCAATTGCTTCACACCATGCATCTCCGTGACAATTATCATCATACATTCACAAGCAATCAATGTTATTCATCAACAATTATTAAAACAAGGTCATGCAACAACATTCAATTGAGCCATAATCAATTCGCACAAAAGGGGGTTAGGGTTTCGAACCAACGATTCTTGAACCCTCATCTCAATCAATCATGTGAATCATGCAATTGAAGCTTAAACAATGAATGAAAGAAGTTGAAATCACTGGATTGAACAACATACCTTGTTTAGGCCGAATGGGATATGAGAACACCAAATGAGAATTCTTGAAAATTATCAACAAAAATGAAAATCTATGGTGAAAGGGATGCAGGATCAATTCAAAACTACTTGTAATTGTGGAGTGGTGAGGTTGAAAATTGATTGGGATTGGGATTGAACTCTTGAGAACTCACAAGCACATGGAAGCAGATGAAGAACAAGTGAACGCGCCTCTCTTTGTGCCAAGGCGCAAGCTCGCCCTCTATTTGTGCCAAGGCGCGAGAAATGCGCCACCCTTTAAAAAAACGCGCCGGGGCGCGTTTTTACCGAACTCCATTTGCAGAACGCGCCACTCTCATCACTTAAAACGCGCCAGGGCGCGTTTTTGCCGAAGCTATATGTAAAACGCGCCCTCCAAGGGCGCCGCGGCGCGTTTAAGCCGCAACCAATCTTCAAACGCGCCCTCTTCTTGCAGCAGATGGCGCTGAGGCGCGTTTTGACCGCAAGCAGGTATAAACGCGCTACCTTGTTTCCTCAAATTGCGCCAAGGCGCAATTCACTACTTCCATTTGCGCTTCTGCTAGCGCTAGGGCGTGTGTCACCGTGTTTTGGTCAATTCTTCATGCACTATTGTGGGCTAAGGAGAAAACAGGTGACTTGCACCTTGATTCCACTTAGGCAAACATTCTAAGTTCTTTTGACTCTTAATAGATCTATTTTCTGCACAATAAACCTATTACACCTAAGCATGCCTTAAGATCCCACAACTTTCCCATTCATGCTATTACATCTCACCCCTCTTATTTCTATCATTCAAATCAATGCAATTTCAATTGTTATTCATATATCTACTTGTGTATTTATCAACACAGAATCAGATTTATTATACTAGCCCATGTATTTATACTTCTAATCTAATCATCACATTCTCTTTTCTTTTTGCTTTTCTAACTCTTAAACTATTTACAAGTATCTCACAACAAGAAGTTACAGAAAACTTCTTTCAATTGGATGGGTTGCCTCCCACCAAGCGCTTCTTTAATGTCATTAGCTTGACATGTAACTTGACCCTATCACGGAGGGTCATGCAGTGCAACAGAGACCTTATCCTTCTCAAAAGCATCTCCCAAGTAAGGTTTTACTCTCTGGCAGTTTACTTTGAACTCTCTGGATTTATCAAGGTCTTCTAAAGTGATTGCACCATGTGGAAATACTTGTTTAACAGCAAATGGACCAGACCATCTAGACTTTAATTTTCCTGGAAACAACCTTAATCTAGAATTATAAAGTAACACCAATTGTCCAGGGTAAAACTCTCTCCTTCTAAGCTTACGATCATGCCATAACTTTGCTCTTTCTTTGTAAATCTTGGCATTTTCGTATGCTTGAAGTCTGAGTTCATCCAACTCATGGAGTTGGTATAGTCTCTTCTCAGGGCCTGATTGAGAGTCAGAGTTGAAATATTTCAAGGCCCAATATGCCTTGTGCTCTTGTTCTACAGGCAAGTGGCATGCCTTTCCATAGACCATTTGAAATGGTGTCATGCCAATGGGAGTCTTATAAGCTGTCCTATATGCCCAGAGAGCATCATTTAGTCTTTTAGACCAATCTTTTCTGGACAGATTTACAGTTCTCTCTAAAATCTTCTTAATCTCCCTATTTACTAGTTCAGCTTGCCCACTGGTTTGGGGGTGATATGGTGTTGCAATCTTGTGCTTCACCCCCAACCTCTTAAGGACTCTCTCCATATGCTTATTGCAAAAATGGCTTCCACCATCAGTAATGAAAGCTCTAGGGACACCAAACCTAGTAAAGATGTTTCTATGAGTAAAGGTATCTACAATCCTAGCATCATTGGTTGAAGTAGAAATGGCTTCCACCCATTTGGACACATAGTCTACAGCTACTAGGATGTATGTGTGGGAGAAAGAGGGAGGAAATGGTCCCATGAAGTCCATCCCCCATACATCGAATACCTCTATTTCTAATATGTTATTCAATGGTCCCTCATCCCTTTTTGAAATATTTCCACTTCTTTGGCATCTGTCACAGGACTGCACAAAAGCTTTTGCGTCTTTAAAAATAGATGGCCAATATAAACCACATTGCAAAACCTTTTTGGCTGTCCTTTCCCCATTAAAATGGCCTCCACTAGGGGAATTGTGACAATGCCAAAGGACAGAGTTGACCTCTTCCTCCGGTATACATCTCCTAAGGAGTCCATCTACACCCCACTTAAACAGAAATGGCTCATCCCATACATAATATTTTGCATCAGAAAATAGTTTTTTTCTTTGTTGATGGGACAAGCCAGGGGGAATATAGTTGGATACCTTAAAGTTCGCGATATCGCTGAACCAAGGAGCATCATTAACAGCAAAGAGTGTCTCATCAGGGAAGGTTTCAACTATAGGGATATCACTACCTTCTATTTCAGCATGAGGCAACCTTGAAAGGTGATCTGCCACTAGGTTCTCTCTGCCTTTTTTGTCTTTTATTTCAATGTCAAACTCTTGCAGAAGGAGAACCCAACGGATCAACCTTGGTTTCTTGTCATGCTTGAGAAAGGTATTTCAAGGCAAAGCATGGTCGGTGTACACTATGATTTTTGAGCCAATGAGATAAGGCCTAAACTTGTTGAGAGCAAATACTATGGCTAGCAATTCTTTTTCTGTAGTTGAATAATTGATTTGGGCACTATCAAGCACTCTGCTAGCATAGTATATTACTCTTACAAGTTTGTCCTTCCTTTGTCCTAACACGCCCCTATTGCATAATCACTAGCATCACACATTAATTCAAAAGGTAAACTCCAATCCGGAGCAATGATGATGGGGTGTTATTAGTTTCTCCTTTAGAGTCTCAAAGGCTTTTAAGCAGTTTTCATCAAAATTAAAGCTCACTTCCTTTACAAGCAAGTCACACAATGGTTTAGAAATTTTTGAAAAATCTTGGATGAATCTTCTGTAAAACCCAGCATGACCTAAGAAACTCCTCACCCCTTTAACATTCACTGGTGGAGGCAATTTCTCTATCACTTCTATTTTTGCCTTGTCCACTTCTATACCATTCATAGATATTTTGTGTCCTAAAACGATGCCTTCTTTAACCATAAAATGGCACTTTTCCCAGTTCAAAACCAGATTTGTTTCTTGGCATCGTTTCAGTACAAAAGCTAAATTTTCTAAACAGTTATCAAAAGTGGACCCAAAGACAGAAAAATCATCCATAAATATTTCAATGAATTTCTCAACCATATCTCCAAAAATGGCCATCATGCATCTTTGAAAGGTCTTTGGTGCATTACATAGTCCAAATGGCATTCTCGGTAGGCAAAAACTCCATAAGGACACGTAAAAGCAGTTTTCTCTTGGTCCTTAGGATCTACCACAATCTGGTTATAACCAGAGTAGCCATCTAGAAAACAGTAATAAGCATGACCAGCTAGCCTTTCAAGCATTTGGTCCATAAAAGGTAAAGGGAAGTGGTCTTTCCTAGTAGACTCATTTAACCTTCTGTAATCAATACACATCCTCCACCCAGTCACTGTCCTGGTGGGGATCAATTCGTTTTTCTCATTCGCAATCACAGTCATGCCCCCTTTCTTGGGAACTACTTGTACTGGACTTATCCAAGAACTATCCGAAATGGGATAAATAATGCCAGCATCAAGTAGTTTGAGGATTTCCTTGTGTACAACCTCTTTCATAGTAGGATTTAAACGTCTTTGAGGTTGTATCACAGGTTTGAAATTGTCCTCAAGCAAGATTTTGTGCATGCAAAATAAGGGGCTTATTCCCTTCAAATCAGAAATCTGCCACCCAATAGCAGATTTATGCTTTTTCAGAACTTTGAGCAAACTGTCCTCTTCATTTTTATTCAAAAAATTGCTAATGATCACCGGGAAGGTGTCATTCTCTTCAAGAAAAGCATATTTAAGATGAGAGGGCAGTTGCTTAAGTTCGCTTTTAGGTGCAGTTTCTGTTTTATCAACCATTTCAGCTGTTTCATCCACTCCTTCAATACATGATGGTGATGATGTGTTGGTTTCCATAACAGCAATGAATTCTTCAACTTCATATTGTTCATTTTCAAAACTGGAAGTATCAAAATCTTCCTCCTCTTTTATGAAGTCAAAAATTTCATTTTCATAAACATTTTCTGCTATCGGATTCAACACATCAATCATCATGCACTGGAACTTATCAGTTGGAAATTTCATAGCATCAAAGATATTAAAAGATACCTTTTCTTCATCTACTCTTAGGATGAGTTCACCTTGTGCTACATCAATCAAGACTCTGCCGGTGGCTAGGAATGGTCTTCCTAGGATGATTGGCACTTCTTCATCAGCCTCCATATCCAACACCACAAAGTCAGCAGGGAATACAAATTTGTCCACCTTCACCAAGAGATCTTCTACTACTCCATAGGGGCGTTTGGTGGATCTGTCCGCTAATTGTAGTGTCATCATTGTAGGCTGAATATCTTGTATGTTCAATTTACGTAGCACAGAAAGAGGCATCAAGTTTATCTTTGGCTCTAAATCAATCAATGCCTTACCAACTGGTACTTCTCCTATAGAACAAGGGATAGTGAAGGGGCCTCTATCTCTCAACTTTTGAGGTAATTTCCTCTGGATGATGGCACTGCATTCCTCTGTCATGGCCACTGTCTCATCATCCAAAAGCATTCTCTTGTTAGATAGAATTTCCTTCATGAATTTCGCATATGAAGGCATCTTCTGCAGAGCTTTAGAAAATGGAATATTAATCCTCAAACTTTTCAAGATATCGAAGAATTTAGCAAACTGCTTATCATCATTTGCCTTCTTCAGCCTTTGAGGATATGGAAGCTTGCAGTAAGGTGAGATGTGTTCAGGCTGGCCAGCTTCTTGTAGTATTTGCCTCTTTGTCTTTCTTGGTGATTCTTCCTTTTCAGTGAGAACTGCAGGTATAGGTGGCTGCCTATCCTTTTCTGCAGTATCTTCTTTTTCCTCCACTGTATCACCTTTCAATTCTGCAGTTTCCTTTCCCAACACTTTACCACTCCTTGTGGTAATGGCTTTACACTGCTCCTTTGGGTTGACCACAGTATCACTTGGCAGATTTCCTTGGCTTCTTTCAGATAATTGCTTGGAAAGCTGGCCAATCTGTGATTCAAGGTTCCTAATTGAGGCTTCTTGATTGGTAAACATGGATTCAGTTCTCTGCATAAAGGACATAAACATGTTTTCCAGATTTGAGGATCCTTCTCTAGGAACATTCATGTTGGAGTTTGCTGGAGCATTCCTTGGTTGGTTAGGTTGGAATTTAGACTTGTTTGGATTGAAAGGTGTGTTTTGTGGTTGGTTTTGGTTATAGTACTGGTTAGATGAAGATGCTTGGTTTTGATGCTGGTTGTAATTTTGATTGTATGGTGGATTTGGATTGAAAGGTGGTCTAGGATTCGAGTTGAAGGTTTGTTTGAAGTTTTGGTCATAAGAGGAAGGATTAGGTTGCAGATAATTGTTGTTCCTATATGACAGATTTGGATGGTTCCTATTGTGAGGGTTATAGCTGTTTGTGTTAGCATAAGCATTACCGTGAGGATTTCCCATATAGTTCACTTGAGCTTGATCCTCTACAGTAGCTCCTAGACTGTCACAACATTCAACTGAATGTCCTCCCCCACAATATTCACAATTTATTGGAGGTGCTTGGACTGCATTTAGCTGGACCATTTGCAGTTGTTTCATTAATTGGTCCAATTTCTGAGTCATCAATTTATTCTAAGCCAGCAGTGCATCATTGGCTCCAAGCTCCATCATTCCTCTTCTCTCCCCATAGAAATCACTAGGAGGAGCATCGTATCTGTTCGAAGCCATCGTCTCAATGATTGCTCTTGCTTCTTGCGCATCCTTTTTCCTTAATGAACCTCCAGTGAGAGGCATCTACTAGCAACTCGGTATGTGATCGCAGTCCATTATAGAAGATGTGGACTTGCTGCAAATTAGAGAAACCATGGTGAGGACATCTTCTCAAGAAGGACTTGAATCTCCTCCATGCCTCACTTATGGACTCTCCATCCTTTTGCTTGAAACAAGAGATCTTAGCTCTGAAGTAGTTATATTTCTCAGGTGGAAAATATTGAGCCAAAAATGTGTTTACCAAGTCTTCCCAAGTAGTGAAATATCCATATGGAAAACTCTGCAACCACATTTTTGCTTCACCTTTTAATGAAAACTCAAATAATCTCAACCTAATGGCGTCATCCGGCACTCCATTCATTTTTATAGTTCCACAAATCTGCAAGAAATTGTGAACATGTTGATTTGGATCTTCCTCCTCTAGACCTCCAAATTGCTCTTGTCTGACTAATTGTGTAAGAGCAGGTTTTATCTCAAAGTTGTTGGCTGCCACAATTGGTGGTGCAATACTAGAACCGCAGCCCATTGCATTTGGCGTGTACAGCTCTTCCAATGTCATCCGCCTTGTATTATCCATAGTTGCTGTTGAATTTTCTGGTAGAGTTGAGTCTTCTGGTATGGTCTCTTCTTTATTGTTTTTATTCTCTTTCCGATTTCTCCTGCAAAATCTCTCAATTTCTGGTTCAAACAAGAAGTTAGTTTCCTTAATTCTTCGCATAAACCACAAATCAGAAAGATACCGAAAATCGCAAACAAATCAAAAGAATGAAATAATTCAATGAAAAACAAAAACAGAACAAGTATACAAAACAAACAAAGCAAATGTCCTAATTAGCAAACACGTTAAGACTATCGATATTCAACCAATAGTCCCCGGCAACGGCGCCATAAACTTGTTGACTTTTTAAAGTATGTATATGTGTCAATCTTTCGGCAAGTGTACCGGTCGTCAAAAGTTTAGAAAAATAAGAGTAAGGGTTGTCGAACCACAGAGACTAGTTGTGAATTATCGAATGCTTAATATGCTTGCTATTAGGACTAACAATTGAGTAAATCATGTGTGTAAACTAAGTAATTATGCAAAAGAGAATCAATGCTGTAAAATGAATGATTAAGAGCAGTAAATGTTTAAGTTTCAGAAATGAAAACAGTTAGGGAATAGGTTCATTCCATTCCTTCCTTCATGTAATTAAGTCTTATATCAATTCAATGTAAATCAATCAATCGGAGACTAGAATTTGTGATACCTTAGACTAAGCCTATTCCTAGGTCTTTAGTCACTTTGAATGACTTCTATAATCTCTAATCCCTTAGGTGAAAATAGAAATGCATTCAAGAAGCGAAACAGATAAATTCACAATGTCTCATAACATGCAAGTTCTATTCCTAGACTCATGCACTGTTATAATGATGCAATTCCTCTCCAAATTCAACTATCAATCTTCCGAAGGCATAATTGAAATGAGAAACAAAAACTCAAGGTATAGTTCATCAATTTCAAAGTTAATATTCCTATCACTATTTGAACTTCATTGAATCAAACCTCAAGAAATTGCAATTAAGTAGGACAAGCTCAATCAATTAATCCGAAATTACAATTGAATCAACATAGAACTTCATTACAAGTGTTCTGGAATCGAAATCCCCTTCCCTAACCTAAGAATTTAGCCTAGCATGGAAATAGAAAAAGAAAGAACAAAAATAGAAATCAAAACCGAGAGAAGCTCCATGAATCCTTAGATCTTGCTTCCACAAGCTCCAATTCTTCAAGAATCCTCTTGATTTGATGGAGAAGGATGGAGAACGAAGGTGGAGAAGAGAGGTAAAGAAGAGAGAAAAACGAGAGAAGTGTGCAGAAGAAGCTAACAGAAAACTGAATTATGAAGTATCTCAATTCGCGCCCAAACAGCCATATATATAGACCCAGAATCGCGCCACCCACTTAAGAGGGACGCGCCTTGGCGCGTTTTGAGTGGAGAAAGAGTATGAGCAGTGTTTGCATTAGTTGTATCGTCTGTTTTCATGTCGTCTGTAATTGGGCAGAAATCGCGCCACCCACTTAAGATGGACGCGCCCTGGCGCGTTTTGAGCGGAGAAAGAGTATGAGCGCGCCCTTCTGCGCGCTCTGGCGCGTTCGTCCTACACACAACCAGTATTTGTACTAGTTGTGTCATCCGTCTTCATGTCGTCTCGTATACGAGATCGTCTCTGTCCGAACTTATTGTATTGTTTGACTTAGTATAGTCTGTCATTGATGTCGTCTGTCTTGAATTTGGTATAAATCATTCGAACTTGGTGTTGTCTGTCTTAGCTTGATGTATCGTCTGTTGTGGGCTTGGTATCGTCTGTCTGAGCTTGATGTATCGTCTGTTGTGGACTTGGTATCATCTGTATTGGTTCCAGACGAAAGCATCAATCTGAGGAATCAGACGAAACAAGTACAGACGAGGCAACTTAGACGAGGCAAGCACAGACGAAACTAATCCGGATGAGGCAAGCACAGACGAAGCTACTCCATAAGAAACAAATATAGACGAAGCAACTCCATAAGACACAAATACAGACGAAGCGACTTGGATAATACTGGTACAGACGAAACAACTTGGAGAATACTGGTATAGATGAAGTAATTCCATAAGACGCACGCACGGAATAGCTCTTCAGATGAAGTAAGCATAGACGAACAAGTCAGATGAATCAAGTATAGACGAAACAACCCATTGCGTCTTAGTCCCTTCGTCTGAGCTTTCCTAAGGTATGAAACGCGCCCTGTATTGAGTGAAATCGCGCCCTGGCGCGATTGAATAAGCAAGGATGGCATGAGCGAGCCCCTGCGCGCGCTCTGGCGCGTTTTCGCCGCAAGCAGAGTGTGAAGGTGCCTCATGAGTGCGCCCTGGCGCGGTTCTTCAGACGATATCATTTTTGGCTTGCTCTACTCTCTTGGTTTGAGCTTCTGTTCATGTATTGGATCCATTCCTTGTTGCTTATCTCTTCTTCAATCCTTCATTGAACCTAAAGATTAACAAAAGAAGAATTAAAATGACTTAAAACTCAAGAAAAACTTGCAAAACTCACAAAACACTTACTCAAGAACTAACACTAAGCAATTATGATATTTTTACTGTTTTCTTGACTAAATTATAGCTAAACCTAGTGAAAATAGATGGGAATGGGCTTAAAACACCTAGAAAAACATGTATAATCTAGCACTTATCAGCTCCCCTTACTGGTTTCTCTCAGCTTCCTATACTCTTCCTCTACTTACTTGCTCCTCTTTTAGAGATATTTCTTCCTAAGAGAGAGCTTGAGAGAATATAGAAATGTTCTTTGGTTTGTTTTCTCATCTGAAATCCCTAGGCCCTATTTATAGAATTCCCAAGGTACTATTTGCTACAGAATATTCTACAGAATATAGAATATTCTACAGAATATTCCACAGAATATTCCACAGAATATTCTACTACAGTAATTTTACTATTTACCTTAGTGATTTTACTATTTACCTCAGTGATTCTATTATTTACTACATTAATTTTACTATTTACCACAGTAATTTTATTATTTACCACAGTAAATTTACTATTTACCACAGTAATTTTACTATTTACCACAGTAATTTTATTATTTACCACAGTAATTTACTATTTGTACAGTAATTTACTATTTGCACAGTAATTTACTATTTGCACAGTAATTAACTATTTGCATAGTAATTTACTATTTACACAGTGATTTACTATTTACTACAGTAATTTCAAAAATTCATAATTTTTAATTATTTTTATATTTCTCTCTATTATAAAAATCTCTCTTAAACTATATTTAAATTTTTGGGATGTTACAATACTCCCCTCCTTTTAAAAAATTTCGTCCTCGAAATTTCCATTCTTGTTACATATCTTATTCTTCTATTCTACTTTCCCAAAGTTTCTTTACTTTCAACTACTTCCTCTTATAATTTTACCTTATGTTTTGAAATCTAATTGTTACCCTCAACCTTGCTATCCTTATATGCGAGACTATGATTTCCTTTTTCCTCTTATAAATCTTCCTCATTTGTTTTCATTAATATTTTTCTTTTCTTAATTCTTAAGAATAGGATCCATTTCTTGTTTCTGTCTTATTTCATTCATAAATTCATTTATTCTTAAGGCTCCTAACTTAATAGGAGTAAACTCACATGCAAGGTTGAAGTTCCTAAATTGCTCTATTAAATCCATCTTTTTTGACCATTAAACTTGACATTGCTATGGTCTTCCTACTTAAGGTGCCAACCACTACATTTTCTTTGTCTAGTTTGCACTTAAGATTGAAACCATGATCTCTTAGAAATGTTATCCACCTTCCTTGCTTCATGTTTAACACCTTTTGGTTACTTAAGGCTTTTGTGATTACTAAATACCTCAAATCTTGTCCTAAAAAGATAGTGTCGCCATATTTTAGGCGCAAATACTCTTGACTAGTTCTAGGTCATGGGTTGGGTAGTTCCTTTGATGGTTTTTGATTGTCTTGATGCATAGGCTACCACTTTTCCTCCTTGCATTAGTACCCCTCCTAAACCTAGTTTAGAGGCATCACAATAAACCTCAAATGATTCAGTTGGGGTTGGTAAGGTCAAAACAGGAGCAGTAGTTAGTTTTTTTTTTCTTAAGGGTTTGGAAACTTTGTTCACAGTCGTTATTCCATACAAAAGCTTGGCTTTTTCTAGTTAAGATTGTGAGAGGCAAGGCTATCTTGGAGAAATCTTTTATAAATCTTCTATAATATCCAGCTAATCCTAGAAAATGCTTTATTTCTGTCACATCTTTTGGTCTTTCCTATTTTAGAACTACGTTTACCTTATGTGGATCTATTGCAAATCCTCCTTGTGATATTACGTGTCCTAGGAAACTGACTTCTTCTAACCAAAATTCTCATTTGGACAATTTCGCATATAACTGTTGATCTTTCAAGATTTGTAATACCACTCTAAGATGTTTAGCATGATCCTCTTTGGTTCTTGAGTATACCAAAATGCCATCTATAAATACTACCACAGATTTATCCAAGTATGGTTGAAATATCCTATTCATGTAATCCATAAATACTGCGGGTGCATTAGTTACGCCAAAGGGCATAACCATGTACTCATAGTGTCCATATCGGGTACTGAAAGCCGTTTTAGGGATATCTTCAGCTTTTACCCTTATTTGGTGATATCCAGATCTTAGATCAATCTTACTAAATACACAAGCTCCTACTAGTTGGTCCATAAGATCATCTATCCTTGGTAAGGGGTACTTATTCTTAATGGTTACCTTATTTAGTTGTCTATAATCTACACATAGTCTCATAGTTCCATCTTTCTTCTTTACTAGGAGTACGGGTGCTCCCCAAGGTGATACACTAGGTCTAATAAACTATTTCTTCAATAGTTCTTCTATTTGTTTCTTTTAGCTCCGCTAATCCTAAGGGTGACATCATATAGGGTGTAATAGAAATTGGTCCAGTCCCAAGTATCAGGTCTATAGAAAATTCAACTTCCCTTTCAGGTGGTAGTTGGTTTACTTCTTCAGAAAATACCTCAGAGAAATCCTGTACCATAGGTTTATTATCGAAGGTGACCTTTCATTCTACTTCAAGGTTAGAAAGGATCATATATACCTAATTGTGTTTCTTCATATCCTATTTCACTTGGTTGGTAGAAATTATCTCAATATCCTTTCTTACTTCAGATTCGAAAAAAGATTAAGGTTTTATTAAAGCAGTCTATCAGGACATAGTTGAAAGATAACTAGTCCATTCCAAGGATAATATTAATTTGGTTTAAAGGTAGGCAACTAGGTTAACTATGAAGGTTTTGTTACTTAGTTTTATAGGATAATCTAAACAGATATGGGTGGTTGTAACAAACTCATAGGTAGAGGTAATTATTATTAAATCAATGTCTAGAAAAATAGTGGAAGTTGTAACCTTTTAGCACAATCTATAGATATAAAGGAATGAATGGCACCAGAGTCAGATAGTACAAGTAAAGAAATTCCACGTACGTACCTTGTACTAGATCATTGATATTTGAGACCTTAACTCCATCAAGGGTGAATATTCTTCCTACAACCTTTGATTTTCCTAGTTGATATTGTTGGTGCCTCTTTAAAACTATTGGTCATGCTATACAAAACTTAGTCTTCTCAAGTCAAGATGGTTAATCCTTTAACATTAGGTAATCTTCCTAAGCGTTTCAACTTTAATTCCTCCTTGGGTTACTACTTATTCCTCCTGTAACTAAAACTCTTTCTACCTTAAAATACTAGTTCCTTTCTCAGATTTTAAATCCTTCTAGCTTCTCTAAGGTTTCTTTAACCATCAAAATGCATCAACCATTATTGTATCATCCTAGTATATCTTCTAAATGCATCTTAGTGTTGTCAAAAGGTTTGTATTAGGATAAGAGGTAGGTGGTTACTAATCATTTCCTATGAAGTTATCTTAAGGACTTTTAACTTTGGTGATATTCTTAGGTTTTTCTAATCCTTAGTATGACTTCTCCTTCGAAGGGATCATTTCCTAAAATTGGCTTCCTTTAGGATTCACTTTCGATCCTCTTTATTTGCTTGTTACTTTCTAAGGAGAATTTCATATATTGATTTTGGTTCTAAAATTTTCTATCTTTTTTCTTCTAAGGGAGTTCTCTTTTATGGAAAATACTCTTAAAAGGGTAATTTTCTCCTTAAATCTATAGTCTTTGGTAGGAACATCCTTTATAAGTTCAACAACTCCTTTTCCTAAACTCTTCGTTTTTCTTCTTAGCCTACTCTGCTTATCAAAAACTTAGGTAAGAACTTATAGGGCTTTAACTACAATTCTATAACTTCTTTCAACCACTACTTTCTATTCCTATCTAATCTTAAGCCATGTCACTAACCTTAAAACTAATTTTTCATTGATTGAACCAAGAAGCAATCAAGTAAACACACCAAATAATCAAACAAGCACACAAAGCACACAAGCAATCAATCATTCACACAACAAAAACATAGCAGACACATAACTCACAAGTCGAACTGGTTCGACCTGCTCTGATATCACTAATGTAACACCCTCCTCTTATTTACTTATTTTACTTATATTTTGTAATTTAAAGTGGTTAATGATATAGTAGATAAAAGAGAGATTTAGAAAACAACACTTTTATTACATAGATTTTAAAATTCATTACAACCAGATTACATAACTTTGTCCTATTATTATTTACTCAACACTTCTACATGCAAAACATAGCAAGCATTTTCAACAAGATAGTAGTAACAACCATTGCGAAACAGTGACAACTTCTCAATCCTGCAAATCTGTAAAAATAGAATTGCAAGGGTGAGCTTTCCTTAATCCTCAAATAATTTTAATTATAGTAAAACTTTTGAAAATAAGGAAAAATATTCATAAAACCAATATTCTTTAATATTCTTCAAGGAAAATCTTTTCTTTTATAAATTTAGAAATTTCATCGAAATTATCACTTTTAAAATCATACTTCCATACATATCCATGACCATGAAAATATCAATCACATAATAAGGCAATCAACACCCATAAACCAAATCAAACAAACCATCAATCACAATCAATGATTCAGGCATGAATTCCATTCAATCAAACACACAATCACTAATGTATGCTCCTAAGCCTACATGATGCATGCACCTTCACCATGCATTTTCACTCTTTACTCGAAATGCAATGTGGCGCCCTCCACTGAAAATAGCCTGGGGCATCTAATTCTCCCACTCAATCAGACCCACCAGAGGTAGACACTCCGTAATTTGTCGAGTTCCCTCAGTGTCCGGCAGGACCTCCCCCGCAACATGTGATCATCATGAGCAGGGCAATTTCCCCACCAAGAGAACCCCCTCTAGTCCACGGTATTCCACTCACACATACGGGAATCCAGAACTTACGGACTTGGTCTACTACTATCCGTCATCATCATGCAACATGCTCTAGGACCTTGAATTGTATAATGACCGTCATCATATCTCAAATATCGACCTTTCCACCAGGTCATCTTTATCTCACCTCATTCTAAGCATTGCCCATTCACCAAGCAATCTTAGAATGTTGCCTCTCCACTAGGCATTTCCAATCGGTCATTAAGCAATTCAAGTCCATCACCAATTTCATGCAACCATGCATGTCACCACTTATTCATATCCAACTCAAAACCAGACATATTTCGATATGAAATCAACACCAAGAAACACCAATAAACACCAATAAATCAAGAAACCAAGAAACAAGAAACACCAAGAATTATCAAGGAAACATCAAGAACCAATAAAACGGTACCACACTTTTCCTCGTAACAAGAATAATTCGTTTCGATGTGGAAGATCGGACAAAACCGCAACCACGAGCATACTAAGAATTATCTTCGCACCTTAGTATCCGAAAAACTAAAGAAATATAATGAAAGTAACAACAAAACAAAGAATAGAAGAGTAGGATAAGGACTTAACTCCTTCATCGGTTTCTCTCGACCTTCCTATACTCTTCCTCTACTTACTTGCTCCTCTTTTAGAGATATTTCTTCCTAAGAGAGAGCTTGAGAGAATATAGAAATGTTCTTTGGTTTGTTTTCTCATCTGAAATCCCTAGGCCCTATTTATAGAATTCCCAAGTCTTATTTCTTCTGAGAATATTCTACGAATATAGAATATTCTACGAATATTCCATGAGAATATTCCTGAGAATATTCCATGAGAATATTCTACTACGATAATTTTACTATTTACCTTAGTGATTTTACTATTTACCTCAGTGATTCTATTATTTACTATAGTAATTTTACTATTTACCACAGTAATTTTATTATTTACCACAGTAAATTTACTATTTACCACAGTAATTTTACTATTTACCACAGTAATTTTATTATTTACCACAGCAATTTACTATTTGTACAGTAATTTACTATTTGCACAGTAATTTACTATTTGCACAGTAATTAACTATTTGCATAGTAATTTACTATTTACACAGTGATTTACTATTTACTACAGTAATTTCAAAAATTCATAATTTTTAATTATTTTTATATTTCTCTCTATTATAAAAACCTCTCTTAAACTATATTTAAATTTTTGGGATGTTACACATCACACACCACAAGTTCAAGAATCTAGGCTCAGTCCTAAGTATCTCTAGTGTTCTAAGTCCTTTGAACCACTAATTTTGGGAGTGTTTAGAGGCTCAAATAGTCAAGGTACTGCACTGCACATTTAGGCTTTAATTTCACTAAATTCACTTTTCAATTGCTCTTTTTCTACTCACTTGAATTTCACTAGAATTTCACTTTTCTTGTTTTTCTTCTCTTTGAATTTTCTTGTGATTCTTTTTCTTGTAATGCTTTCTTTTGATTTTCTTTTTCCTTTGCCTTTGTATACTATTTTTCTTGACTTTACTTGCTGGGCCGAAATTAGAAAAACCTAAGACTAAGGAAAAATTAAGTCTAAAATTACTAGTAAGCTAGATTAAGCATGGTGATAGCTACTTGAACTTGTAATGCACAATTCTTAGCACTTAAATCATGTGAACAGCACCTCAAACACATTCAAATCATGGATTCATGAATTGAACAAGGATTTGCATGGTTCAAATGAAGCAAAAGCAAGACACATGTGAAAAATTACTAGAACAAGTATAGGAAGAAATTTAAACGGCAAATTCACAAGAAATTGATAGGAATTTTAGATCTAGGAATTTTTTAACATGAAAACTCAAATTCAAAATGAAGACAACTCAAGGAACATGTGAAGAACTCAAGCAAGTTCATACAACATGAATCTACAAGAAAATTTGAAGAGAAAATGAAAATTCAAAGTAAGAAAAATTCAAACCGAATAGGATAATGCTCCAATTGAAGTAGAACAAGCTCTAGATACCAAATTTGATGCAACCCTCAAAGAGAAGAGCATATAAGTTGCAGATCTTCATGCTTCAATGGAGGCTTGGAAAAATGAAGAAGAAGCTCACGCCCCCAAGGAGAAAAAGAAATAGAAAACGGAAGGAGTTTAGAGATGGAAGCACCATGGCAAGTGCCAATAAGCTAGAGGTGGAACCGCCACAATGGACAAGGAAGCCATTCATGAGATTCAAGGTTCTTCACAAGAACACAAGAGAGAATACTCTCAAAGAATAATCTCTTAGCTTAATTCAATATTCAGAAATTTTATCAAAAGTGTTTGAATTACAAAGGAAATCCTATTTATACTACTAAGGTGGGGTGCTAGCTTGCTATTCAAGGAACTAATGTCCACCCTTGGATTAGGTTCTAATCTAATGGCCACGGAAGGAAGCTTGTGGTGCAAGTTTGATTAACTTGGAGAACAAGGATCAATCCTCCACCCTTGGATGTAGATCCTCATCCAATGGTCACGGCGCCAAGCTTACACTACAAGCTTCTAAGCTTAGCCCTTGGATTAGTATCCTCATCTAATGGTCAGATTAGTATCCTCATCTAATGGTCACTAACTCTTTGTTTATTACAAGTTTAGGCCCAAAATAAATCCTTAAAACAATTACATGATTGAAGGAAAACTGCTAATAAGCCTAAACATTAAAACATTTAGCTGAAAATTACTGGAAGCATTCCAACGCTAAATTCAAGCTCATTTTCCAAATAGTTGTAGTCCGAACTGGGCTTTGGTGTCTTCATAGCTTTTGTAGCCCTTGATTTCTTCTTTAATTTTAAACCAAGAACGCCTCAATTGGACATGTGTAGCTCGAGTTATGATCGAAATACTGAAACAGGTCAGATGCAAAAATCAGCAGTCAATTTTTATTAAGAACAATTAAAAGCCCAATTTACAAATAAGGTGCTTGGAGAGTTTTATTGGGCATTTGGAGATGGTCCTCCATCACTACAATAGAGTGATGAATTCTACTACTCTTTTATCTCCTTTTTAAGTTGTATATGGCTTTAATCCCTTAACTCCTCTTAATTTATGTGCTTTACCTTTTGATGAGTTTGCTGACAAGGATGGGATTGATAGAGCCGAGAAGGTCAAGTCTATGCATGCTAAGATCAAGGAACGGATTGAGCAAAGGAATGCACAAGTAGCCAAGCATGCTAATAAGAACCGTAAGCATATTGAGTTGAAAGTAGGGGATAGAGTTTGGATCCATCTTAGGAAGGAAAGGTTCCCAAATTTGAGAAGCTCTAAATTGCTTGTCAAAGGACATGAACCTTTCACTCTTATTGAGAAACTTGGTCCTAATGCATTTAAGTTAGATCTTCCTAGTGATTTTGGTGGTAGCAACTCCTTTAATGTGTGTGATCTTACTTATTGTGATGTAGGTTATGAAGAAGATGATCACACCAACTTAGGGACAAGTTGCCATCAAGAAGGAGGGTTTGATGAAGGACCATCCCCAACACCATTGGAGGCTCAAGGAAGAAGGATAACAAGGTCTATGCTTAAGAAGATTCAAGAGCAAATTCAAGAAGAGTTGACTAGAAGTCAAAGTCAACAATCAACTCCAAGTCAACAGTTGACCACAAGTCAAAGTCAACAGTCAACTCTTGAAGACTTTACTCTTAATTTTAAACCTTGTAATTTTCTTCAAGTTTTGTAATTGTTTCTTAGGCATTTTAAGTAGGATTTGGCCATAACTTAGAGCTTGTAGCTCACGGCCTAGTGGACTTCATGTTTGACCGAATTGTGCAAAGGTAAAAAGGAGAGAGTTGCGCACATTCTCCTTGGGAGAGAGTAGAGAGAGAGCTTTGGATGCAAGGTAGTGGCATTTCCACTAACTCTAATTCAAGCTTAACCATTTGATTAGATCCAAATCAAATGTCTAAGAAAGCTTACATCCAATGTGGCATGAAGCATGCTTCCAAGACCAATTCGTAGCTTTTGATTAAAATCCCATCAAGAGGTCAAATTCACATGTTTCACACCACTCAAGAGTGAATTTTGACCCCATGATCTAGATTTAATCAAGAGGTTGAGAATGAGTCTTAAGACACATGAATCATGCTTACTCTAGCTAGCACCGTGGCCCTTGATTGCTTGGCTCATCCAAGGGACAATGCTTGAACCGTGTGAGGTGCCTAAGTGGGGGTTTTCCATGCGTTGATCAAGCATTGATCCAAGGGTGAGCAAGCCATCCGAAATTTACCTTAGCTCTCTTAGTATAAATAGGATGAATTCCATTTTGTATAGGTCTTTGGATCATTTGAGAAATTGAATATAGCAAGAGCTATTTCTTGAGAGTGTTCTCTCTTTGGGTTTCTTTGTGAACCTTGAGTCTTATCAATGGATGCTTATCCTTGTAGCGATTCTTCCTCTTGACTTATTGCTTAGGCATGGCGTCACCATCCTCTAGTCTTCTTCCATTTTCTTATTTCTTCTAAGTCCTTGAGTCATTCTTTGCTTCTGCCATTCACTATCCAAACCGTGGAGATCCAATTGGAGAATGAAGATTGGGCCAACTTCAAGTTTCTTGCCAAGCAAGCTTGTATCAGTAAGCCTTCCATGGAAGTCTCACTAGTTTTGCCCAATCTTCACTTCTCAAGCTTGAACTTTACGGAATTATGGATGTAGTTGCGGAATTAGAACTCAAAGAAGAAGAAAGGTTTAAAATGGAGAAGGTAAGAAGATGAGGAGCGCCATGCTAGAAGCAATAAGTTCTAGGTAGAATCGTCACATGGAATTTGCACCATAATAAGACTCAATAAGGTTCACTCAAGAAACATAGAAGAGAATTTTCTCTCTCAAAGCAATTAGCTTCTTTCTAAAATTCATCAAAAATTCTTTACAAATCTGAAAATGGCCTACTTATACTAAGAGAATCGATGCCAAGCTTGCTATGCAAGGAACTATGTCCACCCTTGGATTAGATTCTAATCTAATGGCCACGGAAGGAAGCTTTTGGTGCAAGTTTGATTTAACTTGGAGAACAAGGATCAATCCTCCACCCTTGGATGTAGATCCTCATCTAATGGTCACGGTGCCAAGCTTGCACTCCAAGCTTTTAAGCTTAGCCCTTGGATTAGTATCCTCATCTAATGGTCACGGCACCAAGTTTGCATTCCAAGCTTCTAAGCTTAACCCTTGGATTAGAATCCTATCTAAGGGTCACTAATTCTTTGTTTATTACAAGTTTAGGTTCAAATTAAATCCTTAAAACAATTACATAATTGAAAGAAAACTACTAATAAACCTAAACATTAAAACATTTCGCTGAAAATTCCTGGAAGCATTCCAACGCCAACTACAAGCTTATTTTCCTACTGGATTCAGTCTGTACTGGGCTTTGGTGTCTTCATAGCTTTTGTAGCCCTTGAAGTCTTCTTTAATTTGGCACCAAGAACGCCTTAATTGGAGATGTTTAGCTCGAGTTATGATCGAAATACTGAAACAGTTCAGATACAAAAATCAACAACGAATTTTTATTAGAAACAATTGAAAGTCCAATTTACAAATAAGGTACTTGGAGAGTTTTATTGGGCATTTGGAGATGGTCCTCCATCAAACCCTCCTTCTTGTTTTCAACTTGTCCCCAAGTTGACTTGACCTTCACCTACAATAAATGTTGGACTTAAAGCTTGAAGAATGCTGATTGTATCTCTCTTATGTGTTTTGGTTTTGATGAATGTATCTTTCAGTTTTCCATAGTTGAATGTAACTAGGATATAACTATGTATTGTGTGTTGAGTATAGGCATATATGTGTTGTATTCTTTGCTTAAGACCCCAGAGATATGTAAAACTAGTGTATGATTGATCATGTGAAGAATGTTTGATTTCCATTTGAGAAAAACAGTTTGAAAAACCTTGGAAATCCATTTTTCACTGATGTAATCGATTACAGGCTTGGTGTAATCGATTACATTGATCATGCTCTCTGGTGTAATCGATTACATGGTTGATGTAATCGATTACATGCTGAGAACTCTCTGGTGTAATCGATTACATCCCCAGTGTAATCGATTACATGGTTTGAAATTCACCTTTCTGGGTTTCCCTCTTCAAATGTAATCGATTACATGCTCGTGGTAATCGATTACATGCCTGGAAAATTCAAATTGGAGGGTTCTAACGGCTAGTGTAATCGATTACATGCATTTGGGATCAATTACATTGACCGTTGTAGCTCAGATTTGCACGTTTTCTCCCTCCAAATTTGTTCTATAAGTATAATCTTGATGAAACATATGAAGGTGCTGAAAACCTAGCTTCTTGAAACAATTCTTACACTTTCATATGCTCTAAACTTAGAGTTCATCAAGGTTTTCAAAGACCAAAGGGAAACTTGGTTCATATCTTTGTTGGGTGGATTTCATAAAGCTTGTTTGTGATCGATTCGCACTTGAGGTGTATTCTTTCTTGATCTTTTGTATTTCCAATTTTTGGGTTGTTGCTCTAGGAGAGAGGTCTCTCTAGATAGAGCATTGTATTTGAGAAGTGATTCTCAAAGTTTGATCTTGGAGGTGCCAAGGTCAGGAAGTTCTTCTTGAGGTTGAAGAAACAGATTTTGGGTGTTTTGATTCTGTTTGTATTGCTTGTTGCAGAGTGAATGTAAAAGGATACAAAAGAAATCATTTGATAGTGGAAAGCCAATCGCAACAGTTGTTGGGTTGGGACTGGACGTAGGCAGTTGGCCGAACCAGTATATATCGCTGTGCACTCATCTTCTTCCTTACTCTCTTTACAGTTTTCTCTATATTGTTATTGATTATATTCTGCTCTGTATTTGGAAACTGTATTGATAATCAACTCATTAATTGGTTTAGGAATAGAGTCAGTAATTGAACCTGTAATTGAATCTGTAATTGAAAGGTAATTGATAGGTAATCAAGATTAGCTTTTGGCTGAATTAAAAGGAATCAGAAACACGCGATTTGGGGTAAAGTTTAGCAAGAATCTATTCACCCCCCCTCTAGATTCATACATAGGGACCAACAATAAAAGCTCCACCCGGATCAAAGGTTAAACATGGTTCATTAACTTTGTTGTTAGATGATGCAAAATATAAGCAAACTTGTTTCTTATAGTTATGGCGTAGGTGGTCCTTTAATTTTCTACACCTACTAAAGTTTGCAAATCATATGAATTAAATTGTTTTCTATCATCAACAACATCAACTAATGAAGTGCAGGTAGAAGTTATTTGATTCTTCAAAACATATCCCAAACTCTTTTGTTTAAACCCATGGAGTTGTGGGGTACCCTCCTTCTTGAACTCTTTGATCATCCTAGAAGGAAATTCAACATTATGAAAACTAAATGCATTAGGTACAGTCAACAATTCCATTTCAAGATCATGGAAATCTAATATAAAGCAAGTGTAACCATGCAATTTGAAATGAGTAAGAGTTAAGAAATTCTTCCCCAAAGTTAGCTTATAACTCTTAACCACTTCCTCTCCTCTATGATGTTTGTTCCATGGTTTCATGACACTTAACTTCTTCTTTGTACCTATAGCACAATCAACCTCAAAACAAGAGTTAGGGCAAAAAGGAATTCCAAACTTAAGAGCAAAGTCATACTTCCCTTTCAAGTGTCTTTCCAACCATAAGCTTTCTTTGCATCCAAGATTACCTACAAGAGAAGAACTCATAGAAGTAGATGTGGATAAACATAATAATATGGATTTCCTAGCTAAAAAGTCTCTTCTTTCTATAAGCTCTCTCCTCTCTTTGGAACCATTCCTAGATGATTTTTCTAACTTGTTTTTCACTTATTTTTGTGTAGTGGCATTTTCTGTAATTATGCTGGAAGTTTCGGCCAAGGCTCTTTTTTTACCATTTCTAGATGATTTTTCATGCTTCTTGGCCTCACTAGCTTGCCTTTCACTCTCTCTTTTAAGTTTCATATTCACTTGGTCTTCTAACACTTCTTTAGGTGACAATGGCTTCAAATGTACCTTGCGGCCAAGATGAGAAAATATGTAAGTATTTGCTACACCATCATGTAAGGCATGCCTATCATATTGCCATGGTCTACCTAATAGCATATGAGTTGTTTCCATAGGTACTACATCACATAATATCTCATCACTATTGATGTAAGCCTTCTATGGAAGTCTCACTTGCTTTGCCCAATCTTCACTTCTCAAGCATAAGCTTCACGTTTTTAATGGAGTAAATTGCGGAATCAAGACTCAAGAAGAAGAAAGGTATAAAATGGAGTAGAGAAGAAGATGAGGAGCGCCATGCCTAAGCAATAAGCTCTAGGTAGAATCGCCACATGGAGAATGCACCATGATAAGACTCAAACAAGGTTTTCTCAAGAAACCTAGAGGAGAACTTTCTCTCTCAAAAGCAATGTGCTTCTTTCTAAATTCATCAAAAGTGTCTACAATTCAGAAAATTTTCCTATTTATACCTATAGAGTTGGCGCCAAGCTTGGTTAGCTAGGATCACATGCTAACCCTTGGATTATGGACTTGATCAACGCATGGAAAGCCTTGGGAGGCACTTCACACGGATCAAGGTTCATAACCTTAGGATTATGAAGTGATCACATGGCCACGGTTGAGTTAAGAAGAGGCAAGAGTCTTAAGTTTGAATTCCATCCCTTTGATTAGATCTAAATCAAGAGGTTGAAATTCACTCTCAAGTGGCAAGGGACATGTGACTCAAGTTTGAATTTCCACCACTTGATTGAATCTAGATCAAGAGGTTTAAATTCATTCTTGCACACATGTGTTAAGACATGCTCTTCACGAACTCATCCTAGCCTTTATTGTAGATCTCATCTCACGGCTAGGTTTGAATTAAAGTTAGTGGAATTGTCACTAACTTCCCTCCAAAAATCTCTCCACTCTCCCTAGGGAGAGTGTGCACCACTCTCTCTCAAATATACACTAAAGTTTAGTCTTTCTACCTATTACATTGTCGTGACATGTTTATGCAAATACATGTCCAAGTATTAAATCAAAAGGCCTAATTATAAGTTCAAATAATCCTAAGACTATTACAAGGTTTGTTGACCAAGAAAAGTTCATGAGAGGTTGACTATTGACTTTCATGTTGACTTTGACTTTGAGTCAATTTCCTCTCTTCTTCTTCTTGTATTCTTCTAAGCATAGACCTTGTTAGTCTTCTTGAATTGTTGACTTCCATTGTTGGAGTAGATGGACCTCCATCAACTATATTTCCCTATATTAAAAGCTACTAGCATTTGTCTATCCACTACCAACTTACCCTTCTCACTTAGCCATTGCAATTTATAGGGTTTGGGGTGTGGGGAAGTTTTCAAACCAAGTTTCTCAACTAGTCTAGTACTTACCACATTTGTGCAACTACCACTATCAATTATCAAAGAGCAAACCTTCCTTTGAATGTTACACCTTGTGTGGAAGATGTTTTCCCTTTAAGTATCATCTAGCTCATGGTAGGCACTTCCTAGCATCCTTCTCACCATGAGGAGGTCACCTTCTTCGGCCATCTCTTCACTTGAGTGTTCACTGGCACTTTCTCCTTCATACTCACTCAAAGAGTGGCTTGACTCCTCACTTGTGACTCCTCCATCCATCCTCACTATCATAGTCTTCTTGTTTGGGCATTGAGAAGCAATGTGTCCATGTCCTAAGCATTTAAAACAATTGATGTTAGATGGTTTAGAATTAAATTTAGGAACATCTTTACCTTTGTCTTCTCGGCCAAACTTGGAAGAAGGCTTGAATGAACCCTCTTTCTTTTGCCTCTCCTTCCAACTTGAAGAACCACTAGTATAGGACTTCTTCATGGTGAACTTCCTCTTCATTTGAGCCTCTATCTTCTCGGCCTTATGGATAGCTTCTTCCAAGGTCCTAAAGCTTTGAAGTTCCAAGACATCTTGGATCTCTCTATTCAATCCATGGGTGAACCTTGCTAAGGTAGCTTCCTTATCTTATTGGCAATCGGCCTTCATCATAGTAAGCTCAAGATGAGGAGCGCCATGCTAGAAGCAATAAGCTCTAGGTAGAATCGTCACATGGAGTTTGCACCATAATAAGACTCAATAAGGTTCATTCAAGAAACCTAGAAGAGAATTTTCTCTCTCAAAGCAATTAACTTCTTCCTAAAATTCATCAAAAATTCTTTACAAATCTGAAAATGGCCTACTTATACTAAGAGAATCGATGCCAAGCTTGCTATGCAAGGAACTAATTTCCACCCTTGGATTAGATTCTAGTCTAATGGCCACGGAAGGAAGCTTGTGGTGCAAGTTTGATTTAACTTGGAGAACAAGGATCAATCCTCCACCCTTGGATGTAGATCCTCATCTAATGGTCACGGTGCCAAGCTTGCGCTCCAAGCTTCTAAGCTTAACCCTTGGATTAGAATCCTATCTAAGGGTCACTAATTCTTTGTTTATTACAAGTTTAAGCTCAAATTAAATCCTTAAAACAATTATATAATTGAAAGAAAACTACTAATAAGCCTAAACATTAAAACATTTCGCTGAAAATTCCTGGAAACATTCCAACGCCAACTTCAAGCTTATTTTCCTACTGGATCCAGTCCGAACTGGGCTTTGGTGTCTCATAGCTTTTGTTGCCCTTGAAGTCTTCTTTAATTTGGCACCAAGAACTCCTCAATTGGAGTTATGTAGCTCGAGTTATGATCAAAATACTGAAACATTTCATATGCAAAAATCAACAGCGAATTTTTATTAAAAACAATTGAAAGCCCAATTTACAAATAAGGTGCTTGGAGAGTTTTATTGAGCATTTGGAGATGGTCCTCCATCAGGAGGGAAGTAATATTAATGAGGAGGATGCATTCCATGCCTATGAGGATGAAAGTAGAACTAGAGGAAGAGAGACTCCCCAAGAGAGATACCATGGCCGACAACCCCAAACCTTTCCATATGGAGGTGGAGCAAGGCAAGGTGGGCTAAATGCAAACATTAAACTTCCACCATTTGTTGGAGATGGAGAGGTCGAATCCTACTTGGATTGGGTGATGAAGGTGGACCAAGTTTATTCATGCCATACTCACTTGAGGGAGAAGGAGAAATTGAATCTAGCCATCCTATAATTTGAAGGATATGTCTTGGTATGGTGGAACCAAGTGTTAGTGGATTCCTTTGCAAGAAGAAGGCCTCAAGTCACCTCATGGACTCAACTCAAAGATGTCATGAGAGAAAGGTTTGTGCCTCATTCTTATATTAGAGATTTACATATTAAATTGCAAAGACTAACACAAGGGTCAAATAGTGTTCAAGAATACTACAAGGACCTAGAACTAACCATGCTTAGGGCGGAATACCAAGAAGAAAGGGAGGTTACTCTTGTAAGATTCATCCATGGGTTGAACCATGAGATCCAAAATGTGCTTGAACTCCAACACTTTGTGACCCTTGGAGATGCTCTTCACAAAGCCGAGAAGATAGAGAATCAATTGAAGAGAAAGGGTACATTCAAGAAGAGTTACACACCATACAAGTCATCATGGAAGGACAAAGGGAAGAAGGAGTACCATTCTTCATCAAAGAGCAAGCTTAGCCGTGAGGACTCTTATGATTTATTATTTCACCCCAGATGCAGTCTGAATTGGCTCTTAGTGTCTTCATGACATTTGTAGCTCTATCAATCTTCTTTCATTTGCAAAAAACCTGAGCTCAAAACGATATCTGTGGAGGAAGTTATGCCTGTTTTAGTGAAACTACTCAAATCTGGAAAAATATAGCAAATTGAAACAAATTAAGCACTTAAAGCCCAAATGAGCCCAAACTCATAAATGCATTAAATCATGCTAATTAACCATTAATATGCTTTATTATATAAAATATGTAGAGAAAGTGATCAAAATAATAACTCATCAAATTCCCCCACACTTATTCTTTTGCACTCCTGGGCAAAACTAAGTCCTAAGCAAAAATATGAAACTTGGATGCAAAAATTCAACTGATCTAAACTAATTCATATACTGCCAAAACAGCCATCAATGTATCAGAATTGAACACAACAATCAAAGCATAATCAATCTAGAGATTACACATCACAGTGTTGAACAATTCTTGCTTAAGATAGGATCATCAGATATTGAATCAGCCAACCAAGTCAATCAATCATAAGCAATGACCTCACCAGAAATGTACCACTCAAGCTCTCAAGTGTCTCAGGTGAGTATTTACTCTCAAACCATAAAAGTTAACATCATTTAACCATAGGCTTACAATTATTCTAACTCTCTACCACTAATAATCACAATCATACATGATTCAAGAGGACATGCAAAGGTTGTAATGGGGCCAAGGATGAGGGTTTGATAAATATGGTTCAGAGACTACTATTTCATAGATATTGAACAGAGCATCAATAAATTACAAAAGATATCAGAACTACACAATAAACCTGTAAAGTCTCCAATATATCAATCATTCCATTTCCAGGAATTATAAATCAATTCATTAAGCATGAATGGAGAAATGATTTGCCTATTAACTAAAACACTAAGCATGAACAACAAATGGGGCATTTAATTACTAGAATAATTGATGAAAAGTTAAGCACTAAAAGAGCAAAACCAATCAAAACAGAACCTCAAAGCTCAATTGTAATATTGAATCAAGAGGTTAATCCTTCAAATTAATTTCCTATTAAAATTGAAATGAAATTAAAGAAGAAGAAAATAACATAAATGAAATTGGAATTGCAGAAACGGAATTTGCACAATTGAAACAACAATGGAACAAACAGTAAAACAAAATTGCACTTGAATTGAAAGAAGGGAATAAGAGAACAAAGTGCAATTGATTGATGGAATTAAAATGCAAGTCTGAACAGCCCACAATAGAGAACCAGCAGCAAAATAAAGAAGAAAACAAAGAAGAAAAGAGAAGAGAAGAGAAGAGAAAAGAGAAGAACCTCCACTGAGACCCAACCTAAAACTCCAAAAAAACCAATTCTCCAATTGTCCAATCCTCTGCCTCAAATCTGATTGTCCCTTCTAATTACCCATGCTAGCCCCCATGTGCAAGGCACATGTCATTTTTAAGTGAGAAGGGTCCCCAATTCGAATCCCATATACAGCAAAACAAAGTGAATGAATTAAATGCATTTAAATGAGTCCAATTCGCTGGAAATTCCTGCATGCACTTCGTGGTCCACTTTCAAGGCTAATTTCACCCTAGATGTAGTCCGAATTGGCTCTTTATGTCACATGACATTTGTAGCTCTGTCAATCCTCTTTCATTTGAAAAAAACCTAAGCTCAAAACAATATCTGTGGAGGAAGTTATGCATGTTTTAGTGAAATTACTCAAATCTAGAAAAATATAGCAAATTGAAACAAATTAAGCCCAAATGAGCCAAAACTCATAAATTCATTAAATCATGCTAATTAACCATTAATATGCTTTATTAGGATATAAAATATGCATAGAAAATGATCAAAATAATAACTCATCACCCATGTATTGGATGTTTTTGTTTAGGCTTGTTTGTGTGCTTGTTTGTGTGCTTGTTCTTGGTTGATATCATGGAAAGCTAAGTTCATTTTGTGTGATTTCTCATGATTCAAATTGTTGAAATTCCCTCTACGTTTTCTTTTCAAAATAAAATGAGGTAATTAATTACCAACCAAGGTAATAGATTAAATCAGGTTTTCAAGGTAACGAACTGAAGTAATAGATTACTTGAAAATGGTAATCAACTACCAAAAGTGGGTAACAAAGTGGGATTTCACATTTTTCTCTGAGATAATCGATTACCACCTCGTGTTAATCGATTACAATGGCTAAGAACCACCTATAATTGATCTTGCTCTCTGGTGTAATCGATTACCACTCTGCTGTAATCGATTACCATCACCAGAAACTCAATGGATTGCCTAAAATGGGTTTTTGCTTTCAAATATAAACACCATTCTTTTAAAATTCTTTTAACACTCTTGGAAATACACATTTTGAAACAATACTAACACTTTAATATTCTCTCAAACTGAGTTCTATCTTTTCTCCAAGAAATTCATAAAGAACTTCAAAGTTCTTCAAGAAAATTTTTGTCAAAGGGCAATCTTGATTGAATGTTTTGATTGGTTGACATTCATAGTTCTTATCTGTGATCATAATCTACACACTCAGGTGTTTTCTAATTGATCTTTGTTCAATTCGTTTTGGGTTGATTACTCTAAGAGAAAGGTGTCTCTCTAGGAAAGAGTAAGTCTCTTTGAGAAGGGTTTTCTTAAAGGTTTGATTCTTGGAGGTGGCAAGATCAAGGAGAACGATTCTTTGGGTTAAAGAACTGGTTGTATTGGGTGTTTTGATTTTTTGTTATGTTGCTTGTGCAGAGTGAATGTAAAGGACACAAAGGGATCATAATGGAAAACCAATTGCAACAGTTATTGGGTTGGGACTAGATGTAGGCCGTAAGCCAAACCAGTATAAATCATTGTGCTATCTTCTTCTCCCTTATTCTCTTTATATTTTGCCTTATGTTGATTGGTAACATTGATTAATCAGTATTTTCGTTCAGTAATTGATTCAGTAATCGACTAAAATCTGGTACAGATAGATATTAATATAGAGTTATCAAGTATATTGATTACTAACAAGTTTCTTGATCTTTCTTTTGTTCTTTCCGTTGTGCATCTTTGATCTATCTCGCTTTTCTGTCTTAAGAGTGGGTAGTTAATCAAGACTAGTATTTGGTTTATTTAAAAAGAAAGTAGAAATATGCGAATTTGGTCTATCTAGGAACTAGAATCTATTCACCCCTCTCTAGATTCACCCGTAGGGACCAACAAAAACGTCAAATTGTACAAAGAAAGAACCAAAAAAATGGCATGATCAGCACATCTTGAAAAAAGACTTCATTTTGTAACATGTGCTGCTATTCAACTCCAAACTAAAGTTATACCCCAATAAACTCATATCAAGGTGGTCCAGCCCGTCCACTATCACTAAAATCTCACCTTATGGGGCAATTGAGATTTCAAATCCAAGGAAGGGCACCTTTGTAACACCCCCCTCTTATTTACTTATTTTACTTATATTTTGTAATTTAAAGTGGTTAATGATATAGTAGATAAAAGAGAGATTTAGAAAACAACACTTTTATTACATAGGTTTTAAAGTTCATTACAACCAGATTACATAACTTTGTCCTATTATTATTTTACATAACTACCTTTCTACTACCTTAGAACATTTACTCAACACTTTTACATGCAAAACATAGTAAGCATCTTCACAACAAGATAGTAGTAACAACCATTGCGAAACAGTGACAACTTCTCAATCCTGCAAATCTGTAAAAATAGAATTGCAAGGGTGAGCTTTCCTTAATCCTCAAATAATTTTAATTATAGTAAAACTTTTGAAAATAAGGAAAATATTCATAAAACCAATATTCTTTAATATTCTTCAATTTCTTTAAAAATAGTAATTTATTGATATATAACCTGTGTCCAAACCATTAATTCAATTCACAAGGTAAAACCACCAATCAACCATAAAACGAATCAGTAATTTATCACAATAATCATGTATTCAATCAAAACACATAATTACTATTGCATGCTCTTATTCCTATATGATGCATGTATCCTCACGATGTACTTTCCCTATTTACTCAACATGCAATGTGGCGCCATCCACCGAAAATAGCACGGGGCATCGGTCCTCACATCCTCCGGACCCACGGTGGTAGACACTCCGTAATTGTCGAGTTCCCTCGGTGTCCGGGACCTCCCCCGCAACATGTGATCATCATGAGCAGGGCAATTTCCCCACCAAGAGAACCCCTCTAGTCCACGGTATTCCACTCACACATGGGACGGGAATCCTGTGAACTTACGGACTTGGTCTACTACTATCCAGTCATCATGCAACATGCTCTAGGACCTTGAATTGTATAATGACCTTTATCACATTTTAAATCTTGACCTCTTTACTAGGTCATATTCATTTCAAAACCTTCTAAGCATTGTCTATTCACCAAGCAATCTTAGAATATTGCCTCTCCACTAGGCATTTCAAATCGGTCATTAAGCAATTCAAGTCCATCACCAATTTCATGCAACCATGCATGTCACCACTTATTCATATCCAACTCAAAACCAGACATATTTCGATATGAAATCAACACCAAGAAACACCAATAAACACCAATAAATCAAGAAACCAAGAAACAAGAAACACCAAGAATTATCAAGGAAACATCAAGAACCAATAAACAGTACCACACTTTTCCTCGTAACAAGAATAATTCTGTTCTGATGTGGAAGATCGGACAAAACCGCAACCACAGAGCATACTAAGAATTATCTTCGCACCTTAGTATCCGAAAAACTAAAGAAATATAATGAAAGTAACAACAAAACAAAGAATAGAAGAGTAGGATAAGGACAGCTCCCCTTACAGGTTTCTCCCTGCTTCCTATACTCTTCCTCTACTTACTTATTCCTCTTTTAGAGATATTTCTTCCTAAGAGAGAGCTTGAGAGAATATAGAAATGTTCTTTGGTTTGTTTTCTCATCGAAACCCCAGGCCCTATTTATAGAATTCCCAGTGTTATTTGCCTGAGAATATTCACTGAGAATATTCCACAGAATATTCCACGGAATATTCCACAGAATATTCCACAGAATATTCTACTACAGTAATTTTACTATTTACCTCAGTGATTTTACTATTTACCTCAGTAATTTTATTATTTACCACAGTAATTTTATTATTTACCACAGTAATTTACTATTTGTACAGTAATTTTACTATTTGCATAGTAATTTACTATTTGCACAGATAATTAACTATTTTACCTGATAATTTACTATTTGCACAAGAATTAACTATTTGCACAAAGAATTTACTATTTACTACGATAATTTCAAAAATTCATAATTTTTAATTATTTTTATATTTCTCTCTGTTATAAAAACTTCTCTTAAACTATATTTAAATTTTTTTTGGGATGTTACAATACTCCCCTCCTTTTTTTAAAAAAATTTCGTCCTCGAAATTTACCTTTATTGGAATAATTCAGGGTAAGTAGTTTGCTTTTCACTTGATCTTCCAATTCCCATGTAACCTCTTCACTTGCTCCGTTTTTCCAAATAACCTTGACCAAGGGAATTTCTCTTCCTCTCAGGAACTTGATCCTCTTATCCTCGATCTTTAAAGGTCGGGTTTCAAACGTGAGGTTTTCTTTTACTTGAACATCGTCAAGTTCCACCACATGTGAAGGATCATGGATATACTTTTTCAATTGAGATACATGAAAGACATTATGAAGATTTGTGAGTAGGTGGTAATGCAATTTGATAGGCTACGGGTCCAACCTTTTTGAGAATTTGGAAAGGTCTATGAAACGAGGTGTGAGTTTGTGGGATTTGAGAGCCCGCCAACTCTAGTCCAAGGTGTTACTTTTACGAATACATGATCCCCCTCTTCGAACTCAAGGTCCTTTCTTCGATTATCATAGTAGCATTTTTGCCTATTTTGTCTTGCTCTCATCTTCTTGAATTAGTTTAATCTTTTCAGTAGTTTGTTGTATTATTTCAGGTCCTAAGGTTATGTGCTCTTCAGGCTCTACCCAGCATAAAGGTGTCCTACATCTTCTTCCATATAATGCCTCATATGGGGCCATTCCAATTGAAGAGTGGTAACTATTATTATATGTGAATTCTATTAAGGGTAGATGGCTATCCCAATTTCCTTTATATTCCAAAATACATGCCCTTAATAAATCTTCTAGGGATTGAATAGTTCTTTTCGGTTTGTCCATTGTTTGAGGGTGATAGGCGAACTTAGTTTTAGCCTTGTTCCTAATGCTTCCTGCAAACTTTCCCAAAATCTAGAAGTGAATCTAGGATCTCTATCTGAAACTATGCTTGTGGGTACACCATGTAATCGTACTATTTCACTTATATATAAATTGGCTAGTTTTTCTAATGAATACCTTACATTAATTGGGATAAAATGGGCGGATTTGGTTAACCTATCTATTATTACCCAAATAGAATCTGTTCCTTTTGAAGTTCTTGGTAATCTACTACGAAATCCATAGAAATACTATCCCACTTCCATTGCGGTATTTCTAAGGGTTGCAGCATTCCTGAAGGTTTTTGGTGTTCGATTTTAGCCTTTTGACATACCAAGCATGCATATACAAATTCGTTCACTTCTTTCTTCATTTTAGGCCACCAAAACAGGGTCTTCAGGTCCTTATACATCTTGGTGGCACCAGGGTGAATACTAAGCTTACTTTTATGTCCTTCCTCTAAGATTACCTTCTTAAGTTCCAATATATTAGGTATGCATATTCTATTTTGAAATCTTAAAATTCCATCAACTCCAATATTGAAGTTACTATTTTCTCCTTTTCTTATGGCTTCAATCGATTATTAAGAAAAGGATCCATTTCTTGTTTTGTCTTATTTCATTCATAAATTCATTAGTTATTCTTAAGGCTCCTAACTTAATACTAACAGGAGTAAACTCACATGCAAGGTTGAAGTTCCTAAATTGATCTATTAAATCCATCTCTTTAACCATTAAACTTGATATTGCTATGGTCTTTCTACTTAATGCATCAGCTACTACATTTGCTTTGCCTGGATGGTACTTAAGATCAAAATCATAATCTTTTAAAAATTCCATCCACCTTCTTTGTCTCATGTTTAACTCCTTTTGGCTAAATAAATACTTAAGGCTTTTGTGATCACTAAATACCTCAAATCTTGTTCCAAAAAGATAGTGTCGCCATATTTTAAGCGTAAATACTCTATGACTAGTTCTAGGTCATGGGTTGGGTAGTTCCTTTCATGGTTTTTCAATTGTCTTGATGCATAGGCCACCACTTTTCCTCCTTGCATTAGCACTCCTCCTAAACCTAGTTTAGAGGCATCACAATAAACTTCAAACGATTGATTGGGTTTGGTAGGGTCAAACAGAGGAGATAGTTAGTTTTTTCTTAAGGGTTTGGAAACTTTGTTCACGGTCGTTATTCCATACAAAAGCTTGGCCTTTTCTAGTTAAGGTTGTGAGAGGCAAAGCTATCTTGGAGAAATCTTTTATAAATCTTCTATAATATCCAGCTAATCCTAGAAAACTCTTTATTTCTGTCACATTTTTTGGTCTTTCCCATTTTAGAACTGCGTCTACTTTCTGTGGATCTACTGCAATTCCTCCTTGTGATATTACATGTCCTAGAAAACTAACTTCTTCTAACCAAAATTCACATTTGGACCATTTCGCATATAACTGTTGATCTTTCAAGATTTGTAATACCACTCTAAGGTGTTTAGCATGTTCCTCTTTGGTTCTTGAGTATACCAAAATGTCATCTATAAATACTACCACAAATTTATCCAAGTATGGTTGAAATATCCTATTCATGTAATCCATAAATACCGCGGGTGCATTAGTTACGCCAAAGGGCATAACCATGTACTCATAGTGTCCATATCGGTCGAAAGCCGTTTTAGGGATATCTTCACTTTACCCTTATTTGGTGATATCCAGATCTTAGATCAATCTTACTAAATACACAAGCTCCTACTAGTTGGTCCATAAGATCATTTATCCTTGGTAAGGGGTACTTATTCTTAATGGTTACCTTATTTAGTTGTCTATAATCTACACAAAGTCTTATAGTTCCGTCTTTCTTCTTTACTAGGAGTACGGGTGCTCCCCAAGGTGATACACTAGGTCTAATAAACTGTTTCTTCAATAGTTCTTCTATTTGTTTCTTTAGCTCCACTAATTCTAAGGGTGACATCCTATAAGGTGCAATAGAAATTGGTCCAGTCCCGGGTATCAGGTCTATAGAAAATTCAACTTCCCTTTCAGGTGGTAGTTGGTTTACTTCTTCAGAAAATACCTCAGAGAAATTCTGTACTACCGGTATATTATCGAATGTGACCTTTCGTTCCACTTCTAGGTTAGAAAGGATCATGTACACGTCATTATTTTTCTTTAAGTCCCTTTTTACTTGGTTGGCGAGAGATTATCTCCATATCCCTACTTGCTTGAGGTCGAGAAAAGATTAAGGTTTTATCGAAGCAGTTTATAAGAACATGGTTGGAAGATAACCAGTCCATTCCAAGAATAATATCAATTTGTTTTAGTGGTAGACAAACCAAGTTGACTAGGAAGGTTTTGTTATTTAGTTCTATTTGACAATCTAAACAGATGTAAGTAGTTGTAACTGACTCATTGGTAGGGGTAGTTATTATTAAATTAATGTTTAGAAGGGATAGTGGAAGTTGTAACCTTTTAGCACGATCGAAGATATAAAGGAATGAGTGGCTCAGAGTCAAATAGTACAAGTAAAGGAATTCCACGTATGGAACACGTACCTTGTACAAGATCATTGGCATTCGAGGCCTCGGTTCCATTGAGGGTGAATACTCTTCCCATGACCTTTGGTTTCCCTTGTTGGTTGTTATTAGTGCCTTTAGCGCTTCCATTAGTTTCTTCTTTTAGTTGTGGCAGTTCCTTTGGATGTGTCCTTTTTGGTTGCATTTGTAGCAGGTAATGTCCGATTTGGGGCATTGAGGAGATATGCCCAGACTCCCACATTTGAAACATTTGGTTGGGGCTGGAAAGTTGCCACTTCCTCTTACTTTGTTATCCATTTTCATTTTAGGATGAGTATATGGCTTTCCTCTCTGTCCTTGTTCCTTGTTTCTTATGGGTCCCCCATTATTCTTGCCTTTATAATAAGCTGCTTTAGCTCTAGAGTCTTCATCATATATTCTACACATATTTACTAAAATAGGGTATTGTCTAATACCCTGGTAGTTGATAGCTTGCTTGATCTCAGGTCGAAGTCCATTAAGAAATTTGACACATTTGGAGCTTTCCCCCTCCCTTCCTTGGTAATGCGGGAAATATCGTACCAATTCCTCAAACTTGACTGCGTATTCAGCCACAGTCATATTCCCTTGTTTAAGTTCCAAGAACTCCATTTCTTTTTTATTCTTAATGTCTTCAGGGAAGTATTTCTCCAGGAACACTTTTTTGAAGATTTCCCAAGTTATGACTTGTCCATTAGTTTCTAAATACCTTGGGTGTTTTCCACCAAATTCAGCTTCTTCTTCACAAGATATAAGTTCCAAATGCTAGTTTTTCTATTTCCCTTATCCAACTTTGAGCACTATCTGGGTTGTAACCCCATTAAAAGATGGTGGATTGTTCTTCAGGAAGTGATTCAGCCCTTGGTACTCTGCCCTTCCTCCGTTATTTCCTCGATTCTGATTTTCTATAGCTCGAGCCAGAGCTTGTAAAGCTTCTGCTATAACTCTATCATTTCTTACCGCCATAACTTTTCTAATAAAAGTAGGGCATAGAATATCATAGGGTTAGTCTACATTCTATTCTAGACTAGGTGACTATTCAATCAATCAAAGCACACCGAATAATCAAACAAACACTCAAGCAAACAAACAATCATTCACACAACAAAAACATAGCAGACACATAACTCACAAGTCGAACTGGTTCGACCTGCTCTGATACCACTAATGTAACACCCCCCTCTTATTTACTTATTTTACTTATATTTTGTAATTTAAAGTGGTTAATGATATAGTAGATAAAAGAGAGATTTAGAAAACAACACTTTTATTACATAGGTTTTAAAGTTCATTACAACCAGATTACATAACTTTGTCCTATTATTATTTTACATAACTACCTTTCTACTACCTTAGAACATTTACTCAACACTTTTACATGCAAAACATAGTAAGCATCTTCACAACAAGATAGTAGTAACAACCATTTGAAAAAAATGACAACTTCTCAATCCGCAAATCAGTAAAAATAGAATTGCAAGGGTGAGCTTTCCTTAATCCTCAAATAATTTTAATTATAGTAAAACTTTTGAAAATAAGGAAAATATTCATAAAACCAATATTCTTTAATATTCTTCAATTTCTTTAAAAATAGTAATTTATTGATATATAACCTGTGTCCAAACCATTAATTCAATTCACAAGGTAAAACCACCAATCAACCATAAAACGAATCAGTAATTTATCACAATAATCATGTATTCAATCAAAACACATAATCACTATTGCATGCTCTTATTCCTATATGATGCATGTATCCTCACGATGTACTTTCCCTATTTACTCAACATGCAATGTGGCGCCATCCACTGAAAATAGCCTGGGGCATCTGGTCCTCACATCCTCCAGACCCACCAGTGGTAGACACTCCGTAATTGTCGAGTTCCCTCAGTGTCCGGCAGGACCTCCCCCGCAACATGTGATCATCATGAGCAGGGCAATTTCCCCACCAAGAGAACCCCCTCTAGTCCACGTATATTCGCTCACACAGACGGGAATCCGTAACTTACGGACTTGGTCTACTACTATCCAGTCATCATGCAACATGCTCTAGGACCTTGAATTGTATAATGACCTTTATCACATTTTAAATCTTGACCTCTTTACTAGGTCATATTCATTTCAAAACCTTCTAAGCATTGCCTATTCACCAAGCAATCTTAGAATATTGCCTCTCCACTAGGCATTTCAAATCGGTCATTAAGCAATTCAAGTTCATCACCAATTTCATGCAACCATGCATGTCACCACTTATTCATATCCAACTCAAAACCAGACATATTTCGATATGAAATCAACACCAAGAAACACCAATAAACACCAATATATCAAGAAACCAAGAAACAAGAAACACCAAGAATTATCAAGGAAACATCAAGAACCAATAAACAGTACCACACTTTTCCTCGTAACAAGAATAATTCTGTTGTGATGTGGAAGATCGGACAAAACCGCAACCACAGAGCATACTAAGAATTATCTTCGCACCTTAGTATCCGAAAAACTAAAGAAATATAATGAAAGTAACAACAAAACAAAGAATAGAAGAGTAGGATAAGGACAACTCCCCTTACAGGTTTCTCCCTGCTTCCTATACTCTTCCTCTACTTACTTATTCCTCTTTTAGAGATATTTCTTCCTAAGAGAGAGCTTGAGAGAATATAGAAATGTTCTTTGGTTTGTTTTCTCATCTGAAACCCCTAGGCCCTATTTATAGAATTCCCAAGGTACTATTTGCCACAGAATATTCCACAGAATATTCTGTGGAATATTCCACGGAATATTTCACAGAATATTCTACAGAATATTCTACTACAGTAATTTTACTATTTACCTCAGTGATTTTACTATTTACCTCAGTAATTTTATTATTTACCACAGTAATTTTATTATTTACCACAGTAATTTACTATTTGTACAGTAATTTTACTATTTGCATAGTAATTTACTATTTGCACAGTAATTAACTATTTGCACAGTAATTTACTATTTGCACAGTAATTAACTATTTGCACAGTAATTTACTATTTACAACAATAATTTCAAAAATTCATAATTTTTAATTATTTTTATATTTCTCTCTGTTATAAAAACTTCTCTTAAACTATATTTAAATTTTTTTTGGGATGTTACAACCTTCATAGTAAATGGTCAGCGACTTAAACTATATATCGATGGATGTTTTAACAAACTCAAGACCGTTGTCCAAATTGACACTCCACACTAGTTACAACCATGAGTCCAACTTAAGGACATGAAAGCAAAGTGCTAAGCGGGAGACAACCCAAATTTTCTTACTCTTTACTTTTGAATTTTTGTTTTTGATTTTTCTTTCATTTTACTTGTTTTTAATTGAGTCTTAGTGTTGTAGAGAGTCATTGAACACATGCAATCATTCAAGGAAGAGACAACCATTAAGGTACACATCAAAAAACCATTAAGGTGTTCTCTACCACTCCAACTTGCGTGGATCATCCACGATCTCGCGCAAGTTGGTCTTGTAGAGGAGATTTAATTCTTCTCTGCGTCTTGATCTCGCGCGAGTTAAGTCCCACTTAACTCTAACTCGCACAAGCTAAGCACTACAATCACAAAAAGGGGGAAAGTTTAAAATATTGAGGTTCATTGTTCCATGCACTAAAAATCATCCATGCTCTTATTCTTGATTGTTTGTATTCAACTGATCTCTCTCCTCCACCTAAGTCAGGTAGTTCTTCTTCTTCTCATTCAGTGCCGAGGACGACACCATTCTAAGTTGGGGGTGACTACTTTCATTTTCTGTTTTTATTTATTTGAATAAACTGATCCATTTGCATTATTAGACTAACCTTCTCTATACATGAATGAATTGTTTTCCTATTACCTTGAGTTTAATGATAATTTTATTGATCCACCTCGAGATACTAACACTCTTGTGTAAGATTGAGCAGGTAGTGTATGACCGATGATTTATGTTATTGAAATCAATTACATGCACTTTTTAATTTTTTCCTAGTACTAATAATGTGTTTGTGTCTAAGAAAATAAGAAAATGGTAGAACTCAAATAACCAAGTTGATCCTTAATAAGTTAAGCCAAGTGAAACATAAACTAGGAAAGGATTTAGGCCCTCTTTGGTACCCATAAAAAGCTTTCTTAGCCAACCCTTAAAATTAAATGAATGACCTTAATCACCCACTTTAAGCCTAAGCAGATTTTTCATAATAAGTAGTCTGTAAGCCAATAATTCCCTTTCTTTGGATTGCCCTCTTGAAAATCTCACCATACCTTCGGCATGAAAAACTAAATCCTATTGATACGCAGAATATAGGTGGTAATTATACCAAACGCATCTCTTGTTGTGGCAAGTATACCACAGTCATCAAGTAATAAGTATTTATAAACGGGGGTTGTAGATCCCACGAGGACAATCAAATCGGAAAACAGCCACCGTCTAGGGTTAGCCGTCGGGAGTCTGAGGATTAGGGTTTCAGAGTTTATCTTCGGAGTGAGTGTACTGAGTGAACTAAGCGAACTCCTTGCTGAATGTGCATTATGAATATTTATAGCCTTTTAACATTGTTGGACTTGGGCTTGCTGCAAGTCCAACTCGGGCGAGGTGTTAAACAACTCACGCGAGTTCATGTTCCAGAGAGGAACCTTGTGTTGTACTCCAAGTCACTTCGCGCGAGATGCACGCGATATGAGGTGCCAGAGAGTTAACTTCTTCTTGAAGCTACACCACCTCGCGCGAGATGATGTTGTTGAACGCGAGGTGAGTGCCAGATGAGGTGTTAGAGAGTTAACTTACTCTTCAAGAAAGGTGTCTTCGCGCGAGATGAGAAGAGATGAGCGCAAGATGAGGTTCCAAAGAGTTTTTCTTCTTTACTAGAGCTCCAAGTCGCGCGAGTTGTGATCCAACTCGGGAGAAATGCCTTCCTGAGCACATTTTCACCTTTTTGGCTATTTTTCTCCCTGAAACACTTAACACACCATCAACAAGCTCTAATACGAATTATTATGAATTAAGATTAATTTAGAGTTATTTTAGATGGATTAAGAGCATAAAAAGGACAACTTATATTATAAAAGGAGTATAGAAATAGCTCACATTTGTGAGTTGTCACCTATCATAGAGATCACTCTTAGCAAAAATTATGTGCTCAACAGGGAAGGAAATTACACCTCTAGAAAAGAATAAAAGCACAAAAAAATCAGACTTTTTGATGGTTTGTTTAAGTATTTCAGGGATAACAGTAGCCAAAAACATGGGAAAACGTGCAAAGGAACCTATCTCGCGCGAGTTAAAATTCACCTCACGCGAGTCCAAGCTTTAGTGATGGACTCTTATCTCTGGAACCTCATCTCACGCTCTTCTCACCACACTTCGCACGAGTTTCCATTGCTTCGAGAGCAAGTTAACTCTCTGGAACCTCATCTCTTGCTCATCTCGCCACACCTCGCGCGAGAGATACTACTACTTCAAAAACAAGTTAACTCTTTGGAACCTCATATCGCGCACATCTCTTGTCACTTCACACGAGTTGGTGTTACTTCAAGCGCAAGGTAGCTCTCTAGAACCTCAACTAGCGACCATCTCTTCTCACTTCGCGTGAGTTAGCATTACTTCAAAGTCAAGTCATTCCTTTGGAGCCTCATCTCGCGCGAGTTAGGACAAAGTCGCACGAGTTGGGCACGCAAAAATCCCAAATCCATCAGAAGGCTATCTAATCACTTGATCAATATTAGCATTATCATCTTTTTCACCCGAAATAAGAACAACACACAGTTCAGGCAACATTGGGAGATTCACCTCGAGTCTACGGAGGGAACGCAAGGATCGTCGACTTCTTAGATTTCAATCATCATGTATCACCTTTCCTATTATTTTTGTGTGTCTTTCTCTATTAGCATGAATTGATTCCCTCTTTGATTGGGAGAACGATGTAACCCTAATTTATTCTAATATGATTCTCGATGTTATTCAGTATATGGTTGGGGGTTTATTTCTTCTATGCTTAATGCTATTTGTTAACTAGCCATTAATAAATTGATTGTAAACCTAGGAGAACTTTTAGAAAAGAAACCTAGGTGGTACTGGAGAAATCATCCAATATTACGCTAGAGTCTTAGAGATAGGAGTAGGTAGTAATGTGGACGCACCTAAGTTTGCCCCTGGTTTCATAGAACTAATTCCCTAATTAACTCAATATTAAATTAAGAGATTAATTAATCTAGTTAACCTGGGTGGCATGGGTGATCCTGAGAGGGACGATCACGAGGTTAGGAATCTGATCCAACCAAGAATATAATTTGAGTAACCGAGAAGAGAATATTTGGATAATAAGTGGTGAAATCGGGAACTCAATTGCTTCTTTAATCATATTAATTCTTTCTCTTTAATAATTACTTTCTCATCAAACTCACAAACTTTTCTTTACAATAGTAAGATTAAATAAAATAAATTCAAATTTCTTATCCTCGTGAGATTGACAACCCTATTCTAAATACTTATTACTTGACGATTGTGGTATACTTGTCATAGCTAGCAAATGGTGTAATCACCGTTTGTGCGCATCACCTTCACCTTCTCATCTCTACTCCATTTTCTAAACTTTTTGTTGGACTTAAAGCTTGAAGATGCTTGGGTGTCTCTCTTGTTGGACTTAGATTATATGTAACTAGGTGTTTCCTACGTATTGATTGTTTAGTTTAGGTTTGTATGTGATTGTTCTTGGTTGGAATGCCTTGGAGAGCTAAGAAAATCTTGTGTGATTTCTCATGATTCAAATGTTTGGTTTTCCCTCTTAAAATGTTTTGAAAAAGGTCTTTGTAACCAACTGAGGTAATAGATTACCAACAAAATGTAATCAACTACCAACAATGGGTAACAGAGTGGGGAACCTTCATTTGTCTCTGGAGTAATCGATTACCCTCTCAGGTTAATCGATTACCATGAGCAAATTCACCTTGAGAAGTTTTTTCTCTCTCGTTCAATCGATTAGCAGTTTCTGGGAATCGATTACCATCATCAGAAAGTCATGAAATTGTTTATATTGAGTTTTTAAATGAACATATAAATACCCCCTCTTTTGAAAATCATTTCATAATTCTTGGAATATAAGTTTTGAAAAAGTTCTTACACTTTCATATTCTCTCTAAACTGAGTTCATCTTTTTCTCCAAGAAACCCATAAAGAACTTCAAGAGTTCTTCAAGAAGTTTTCATAAAAAAGACAAACTTGATCGACCTTTCTGATTGGTTGGCATTTATAGTGTTCATACGTGATCAGATCTACACACACAGGTGTTTTCTAATTAATCTTTTGTTTACCCATTTGGATTTGGGTTGATTACTCTAGGAGAGAGGTCTCTCTAGATAGAGTAAGGGTCTTTGAGAAGGGTTTTCTCAAAGATTTGATCTTGGAGGTGCCAAGGCCAAGGAGAACTGTTCTTTGGGTTAAAGAACAGGTGTTTTGGGTGTTTTGATTTCGTTTTTGTGTTACTTGTTGCAGAGTGAATGTAAAAGAACGCAAAAGGGATCATTTTTATAGTGGAAAATCGATCGCAACAGTTGTTGGGTTAGAACTGGATGTAGGCAGTGGGCTGAACTAGTATAAATCACTGTGCATTCTTCTTCTCCCTTCTACTCTTTATCGTTTACCTTACGTTGTTCGTTATCATCGTTTAATATTTGCAATACGTTCGGTAATTGACTCGATAATCAACTAAAACTGGAACAGTTAGATACTGCGATTGATTACGCTGTATATTGATCAGTAACGTGTTTCTTATTCTTTCTTTTGTTGTTTTCATTGTGTATCTTTGATATATCTTGTTTCTCTGTCTTAAGGTTTAGATAGTTAATCAAGAATAGTTTTGGTTGAATTAAAAGAAAGTAGAAACGCATTAAAATTGGGCTACCTAGGAACTAGAATCTATTCACCCCCCCCCCTTCTAGATTCACCTGTAGGGACCATCACTTTTTTCTTGTTCTTATTTTGAGTCCTAATTTCGTAAACATCACTTCAAATATGTGGAGGTTCTAATTGAAGAATGAAGATTGGGACAACTTCAAGCTTGCTTGTAACAAGAAGGTAAGACGAACTCTAGATGGATGGATCAACTTCTAACTTATTAAGAAAAAGGTAATACGAACTCTAGATGGATAAACGAACTTCTATCTCTTTGAGAAAAAGGTACGACGAACTCTAGATGGATGGATGAACTTTTAAATTTTTTAGAAGAATGTAGAACGAACTCTAAATGGATGAACGAACTTCTACCTCTTTGAGAAGAAGGTAGGATGAACTCTAGATGGAGGGACAAACTTCTAACTTGTTGAGAAGAAGGTAGGACAAACTCTAGATGGAGAGACGAACTTCTAACTTGTTGAGAAGAAGGTAGGAAGAACTTTTAACTCTTTGAGAATAAGGTAGGACAAACCTTAGATGGAGGGACGAACTTCTAACTTGTTGAGAAGAAGGTAAACGAACTCTAGATTGAGGGATGAACTTCTAACTTGTTAAAAAGATGGTAAGAAAAACTCTAGATGGATGGACGAACTCCTAACTTGTTGAAAAGAAGGTAGGACGATTTCTAGATGGATGAACGAACTTCTAACTCTTTATGAAGAAGGTAGGACGAATTCTAGAGGGAGAGACGAAATTCTAACTTGTTGAGAAGAAGGTAGGTTGAAGTCTAGATTAACAGATAACTTTTCTTCTTGCACCCTCCCAATCTTTTCGTACCCTCTCAAACTTCTCGCACCCTCCTAATATCTTTGCCTACATCAGTTATGCTTCTGTTGCCATTCCGCCTGAACTAGTTGCACCAGCACCACTGTCGTTTCGCTTCTGTTGTTGTTCTGCCAAAACCAATGTAACGCCCTTAAATTACAACGATCGCAATGTCATAAACTCCCTACGGTTTGCGAAAAAATAACTTAGTCATTAAATGAGGGGAACTAAATTACATTTCATAAAGTAATTTTTAAAGTAATTTCTACAACTATATATCTCTCGTCAAATAAAAACTATCTCAAATAAAAAAATATCTATGATATAACAAGAATCTTAAACTTCTAATATTCCTATATAGTAGCAATCACCCAGGCAACAGAACATCATGTCATGTCTTCAGTAAATTAGGTTCCTTCCCTAGCCTAAAGTCTTTCCACCTCCAACAACTGCTCATATGCTCGCCCATTCACGGGGTCATCACAGATGTCAACCACAGACACAACCACAGGGTTAGTTCACATTTTAAATAATAACAATAAGATTAACAATGGCAGTTCAACACAATAAATATCAGAAAATACACGAACATCCCATTCACAACTTATCACAATGAATCACGTTGTGCAACCCAATATGATGCATGCTACTCACAATTCACTTTCATGCCATGTGGTACCATTAAAATAACTGAGCGATGTCTAGGAGTACATGTCACCTCTGACACTCTCACTAGAGATACTAGACAGTTACAGTTAGGGCAACCAGTGTTGCCACTCATGGTGATCGACCATAGTGGAAGCTTTCTCCACCGCGAATACCCTTAAAGTCTTAAGTCATTACATCGACTTGTCAGGGACCAACCGTTCTAGTTCTGTTCATCCTCACTTTTCAAAAAACCTTTTCAGTCACCTAGCATTCATGATAATCCTCATCTATTTTCCAAAACATCATGCTCACAATCATGTCCACCAGGGGCAACCTCACTACTCTTTCATAGCAGTAGGCATCCATCTCTCTCATCAATACAAAATACATTTATAACCGATTATCATGAACCTAATGACTCATTAATGCAATATGCCTCACATAAATTATTCTCTCAATCTACATCAATCTTTTATCCATAAGAGAATATTTAACACCACAATTGAATTACAACAAAACAACCATACATAAAGTAAACACCACATCTGAGGATATAACATAGATCATTCACACCAACCATGACAACATAAAGCTTAATCCAAATTTTACATACCGAAGTAAATAATTAAATAAAATAATATTATTACCCTAAATAAAATTTAGCAACACATAATTTACTAAGTAAATGAAATAACCAATATACACCATTGCTAATTAAATAACTAAACATCGTCTAATTAGTTATAAACTTTACCGTTAAAATAAAATTATGAATCTTACTTTATATTTATTTATTTATTCTATTTACTATTTTACTATCGTCATTATGTTTTTTTTATAAACTTGAAAATAAGAGAAACCGTGAATTTGAAGTTTCACAATATTTTCCTTTTAGATGGCCTCAAGTAGTCTACCTACAGTTCCTTAAAAATTTAACTATGAATTCAACGACGCTCCAATTATTAAAAGGAAGGAATGTCTAATGCTATTGATAATAATTAATATTGATAAAATGGTATACAAGGTTTTTACTGTTGGACTTAAAGCTTGAAGATGCTTTGGAGTCTCTCTTGGTGTTTTGCTTTTGATGATTATGTAATTTTGGTTTTCTTAGATGAAATGTAATTAGGAGTTTCCTATGTATTGATTGTTTAGTTTAGGCATGTATGTGGTTGTTCTTTGTGTGAATGCACTGGAGAGCTTGGCAATCTTATATGATTTCTCATGTGTCAAATGTTTGATTTCCCTCTCAAAAATATTTTGAAAATGTCTTTGATAACCAACTGAGGTAATAGATTACCAACAGTAGGTAGTTAACTACCAACAGCAGGTAATCAACTACCAACAGTAGGTAACGGAGTGTGGGAATTCATTTGTCACTGGAGTAATCGATTACCCCCTCGGGTTAATCGATTACCATGACTAAAAATCACCCTGGAAACCTTTGTTCACTGGTTTAATCGATTACCAACTTCTGGCAGTCGATTACCCCTATCAGAAAATCATTAAGTTGCACAAATTGCGTTTTTAATTGAACATATAAATTCTCTTTTCTCAAAAAATTAACATAAGATCTTGGAACATAAGTTTTAGAAAAGTTCATACACTTTCAAATTCTCTCTAAACTGAGTTCATCATCTTTTCCAATAAACCCATAAAGAACTTCAAGAGTTCATCAAGTTTTCAAAAAGAAAGGGCAAAACTTGATCTTTTCTCTGACTGGGTGGTATTCATAGTGTTTTCTTTTGTGATCAGATCTACACTCCAGGTGTTTTCTAAACTGATCTTTTGTTTACCTTTCGTTTTCTGAGTTGTTACTCTAGGAGAGAGGTCTCTCTGGATAGAGTAAAGGTCCTTGAGAAGTGTTTTCTCAAAGGTTTGATCTTGGGTGTTCCAAGGTCAGGGAAGAATTGTTCTTTGGGTTAAAGGACAGGTTTTTGGGTGTTTTGATTTCGTTTTTGTGTTGCTTGTTGCAGAGTGAATGTAAAAGAACACAAAAGGGATCATTTGATAGTGGAAAACCGATCGCAACAGTTGTTGGGTTGGGACTGGATGTAGGCAGTGAGCCGAACCAGTATAAATCACTGTGCACTTTTCTTCTTCCTTCTTCTCTTTACCGTTTACCTTACATTGCTGTTATTATGGTTTATCTTCTGCAATTTGTTCGGTAATTGACTCGGTAATTGACTCGGTAATCAACTAAAACTGGAACAGTTAGATACTGATATTGATTACGCTGTATATTGATTACTAATGTGTTTCTGATCCTTCCTTTTGATATTTTCGCTGTGTATCTTTGATATTTCTCGCTTATCTATCTCAACTTTTGATAGGTAATCAAGAATAGTTTTGTTTGAATTAAAAGGAATTAAAAACTCGCAAAAATTGGGCTATAGTGGAACTAGAATTTATTCACCCCCCCCCTCTAGATTCACACATAGGGACCAACATTTACATCATATTTTCCTTGACAGAATTATATTACAGGACAACCATTTAGATTTCTATAATACTACGAACACCTTCTTAGTTTCAAAGAGTAACAATATGGAAAAAGTTGAGTTATGTATATATTAACATAAAGAATAACTCGTAATTCTTCTTTAGCACTACCGCCAATATTCCTGCAACGACTAAAACCCATTCCCCTTCTGCATCAAGAAAACCTAAAACCAAAACACTCACAACCAACCCAACAACATCACACACTATACATAGAAAGAAACCAAGCTAAAGAGAACAACAACAAAATTGAAACAAGAGATTTCCCGTTGCGGGAAAGAAAACAAACAAATTCAAAATATTCAATTCACATTAAATAAACAAAGGCAAGATGTGGGAAAAACATATTATTATTATTATTATTATTATTATTATTATTATTATTATTATTATTATTATTAAATAGAGAACCACCCTAACGTATACTAGTCGGAAAGAATGATCGGTTGATTCAAAAGTAATAAAAACAACAAAATATCATGAACAAAAGGGAGCACGGTAACACTAGTGAAAGGGAGCCAACAACAACACAAAAATAATCAAATTAATTAAATAAACGTAAATAGAAAAATAATGTATTATTATTATTAAAATTGAGAACACCCTGACTTGAATGTGAGTCGATCATGTGCAAGGGGAAAAGTTGAGATGAATAAGATCCTAATCTCTATTCTTAGTCAGAAGTTTCAATCTCCTTTTCGGGAAAAGTTTGTGAGACAGGAAACGTGGGGATACATCAGAGTGAATAGGAAAGAGAACAGGAAAAATTAATTGAATAGAGTTGTCTGGTGAGAGCAAGAAGCAACCATCCAATAGAATCCTAACCGCTTCTTCAAGATTTATTCTATTTATCATTTATTTTTAATTGTTTTATTTTATTTTCAAAAATCAGGTTGTTACAACCAGTCTCAGTCTCAAACCCTAAGGATAACACTATTTTTAAGAAAAGAAGTTGAAAATGTGGTGATGGAAAAGGATCCAGCTTCAAAAATGGAATATTTATTTGAGATAATTAAAAGTTTATGTTGTTGACTTATTAAGAATTTAAATTTGTTGTTGAAGATAATTAAAATTTTATGTCGTTGACTTATTTCATTAAGAATTTAAGAGGTAAAATATAAAAAATTTTCGCATTTTTTTTAAATTTTAAATTTAGCATTTTTTTAACTAGATCCGCAGGCTGGTTCGTTTAGCCTACGGGGCAGAAACGGACCTCCAAGTTAGATTTGTTTAACATTGTAGGGCAGGGCAAGACGGACCAAACTCTTCACGAGCCTACACGAGCGGGCTTTAACAAGGCAGGGCTGGCCGACCCACTTACCTACTCCTAATTACAAACACCTTCTATGATAAACACATACTTAAAATGTTTATAGCAATATATTTTCTCTCATTATCCTGAATCTTCACTCTTTCGGTTAGAGATTCTTAAGATTCTCTTGAAAAAAAAAAAAAAAAAAACATACTTTAGGAAACACAATTTATAAGTCATATTTTGAAGGTATAAGCCATGTATTGGGTTGTATTTGATTTAGATTTTGAAACACTTTTACAGTCAAATAAGTCAAAATTTAAAAGATTTCTTATGAATTTCATATCAATACAATTACTTATAAGAATTTATACGTAAAATTTTATTAGATATCATAAATTTGAAATGATTTTATATATTTATAAAAAGAATTCAATAATTATATTTGAGATAAAATTATAAATAATTATTTTATAATTCTTCTCACCTCCACGTTTATCATATTCATATTTATTATTGTCTATAATTACTATTATTAGTAGTATTATTATTATTGTTATTGTCGTTATTAATAATTGTATAATAATAATAATAAAAATAATAACAATAATAATGATAATAATAATGGTAATGATAATAATAATGATAATAATAATAATAATATGATAGAAATATGATATTATATAATAATTAATTGGTACCATATTCTATTAAACAAGTAATTTTTTATTTATTCGATATTTCATATTACCCGTAAAATAAAAGTTCTTGCTATATTATTAGAATTATAAGATTAAAAAAAATTATATATTATAAAAAAAATTCTTAGAAGAGGAGAATGAATAAATAAATAAATTATTGATATTTCTTATTAAAATATTACATAAAATCTATCATTATTAAAATATATATATATATATATATATAGTTAAATATCAAAATATTTTTCAAAATTTTAAAATGTCTTACTTAAATATTATTATACTTTAATAACTTTTAACTTTCAATTAAAAAAATATCGCGTAATCTCGACAAAATTAGAATTCCTGCGATGGAGAATGAAATTCTCACTCTCCTTGGTTCTTTCTCTTTTAGTCAGCTATTTTCAATTTTCTTTTTCCTTTCTTCGAAAAGTGCATCACACACGCTTTTATAAGGAAAAAAAAATTTATAGAATCAAACAGAAATTCTCCTATCATTTCCCAGGTAGTCATATATAAACAAAATCTTATCCTAATAATTAGTTATCACATTTTTTGTCTCGATTTAAAGGTTGATTGAATTCGCTTAAAAGTTAGGTTAGGGAATAAAATAATGAGGATAATATATTATAAATAATATTTTTTTTAATTTTATTTTAATAATTATCTTTATGTTATCATAATATTATTATATATTATTTGTGTTTAATATTTAAAATATATACAAGTAACCTGATAATGATAATTAAATATAAATAATTTGATAAGATTATTATATTTAATAGATAAATTAAGATAATCAGATAATAAAATTTTTAGATAATTAAAATTTATGAAGTAATTTAAAATGAAGAGATAAGTGAAGTTACTTATATCTCTTCAACACCTTAGATAAGTTAAATTTACGATATTTTTCTAATTAGTTGATGGTATAAAAATCTTTATTGGTTTATCTTGAAAATATATGAAAAATAATTAATTGTTATTAAACCATCAAGTATGTGGATCAAGTAGCACGAGGTTACTCTAGTTTAATCAATAATCTCAAATTCTTTAAGTATACAATGATGTTACATACTGAGTAAAAAGTCCTGTCCATGGGCGGAGCTACGTGTAAGCATAGGGGCAGTTGTCCCCTCAAAATTTTTAATTTTCTTTTCTTATATATATATATATATATATATATATATATATATATATATATATAATAAATAAATAAATATATATATATATAATAAATAAATAAATAATAGTTTATATATTAATAATAATTAAAATATATTTAAATAATAACTATTTTAAATAAATAATTATAATTCTAGTTTTATGATTTTAAATAAAATTATAATTATAATATATATAAATAATAATTTATAATAATGAATAATATATATTATATATAATAATAATAATAAATTTTAAATTTTTCATTTTTGATTTATAATTTTATATATAATTTTAAAAATATATATCATTAAGACTTCTATTTAAATTATTTTTAATTTTTAAATTTTTAATATTCATCTTCTTATTTAAATGATTTTTAATTTTAAAATTTTTAATATTCATATTTGTATTTAAATAGCTTTTAATTTTAAAATGTTTAATATCCATCTTTCTATTTAAATGACTTTTAGTTTTAAAACTTTAAATATTCATCTTTAATTTTAAATTCTCATTTAAATAATTTCTAATTTAAAATTTTTTAATATTCATTTTTAATTTTAAAATTTCACTATCATATTATATATTTATTTAACAAATTATTAATCATAATAATATTTTTTAATCATTAATAATGTATTTTTTATTATCTTACACAAAAATTATTACTAAATAAACTAAAATAAATTTAACATATTTTTTAAAAATGCACTATCTCATTTTAAAAAAATGAAATAAAAAATAATAAATAAAAATAAAAAAATGAAATGAAAAAAAAAAAAAAAAAAATAAAACTGAAATAAAAAAATATTAGTCTTTCCCATCCATAAATTCTAACTCTGCTAACTATAATTTTTAATTGATATGGTCAATATATAACACTTAAAAACTTATAAATATATATTAAAAATATTATTATATGTTTAAACTAATTAAAATGATAAAAAATATTAAAATTAAAATAAAATAAAAAATTACCCCCCCCTAACTTTTCTGTCTGGCTCCGCCCCTAGTCCTGTCACTCACAATAATTCTTTTACTTAGTTCGAGTACAATTATCTCTTTAAAAATCTTTTGTTATATCTACTTCTTTAATTTAAGAATTGTCCTCTCCTTTTGGAACATATCCTCAAGTAAAGAAAAATGTCACCTTTATGTAGTGCGGAAGATTAAGGTACATCTCACAACAATATGCAAACTACAAAATGTATAAGTTTATTTTTCCCAATCATGTAAAGTTCCAAATCCAAATAAAAAGCATAGGCTCATATAGGAGCACTCATTTTCTACTCTGAGGCTCTCATTTTCTTCGGGGATAATCTTACATTTGAACCAAAAGAGTTATTCGAATTTGGCTGCAACTGTCATTCTTGTAAATAGCTGTACAAATCGTGTGATTGGTGGACCCATACACTTGATCCAATTCTATAGGCAATAGGACCCTCTTCCCCAACATGAGCCTAGTAGGCTAAAAATGAAACTAAAAGCATGCAAGCAAAAAATGAACTAAACACCCCTTACCCCAAAATCTTCAAATTGAAATGAAAAAGAATATAGTAAAAAAATTCATTATCAAAAGGGGTACGAGAGAGGAGGGAAGAGAGATGGTGAGGGGTCCATCTCTGAATAATAAGGACTTAAAAAAATGTCAATTTCAAGCTGTAGAGTATCTTCAAATCCAATTGATTGATTGCAATCCATGGATAGTGCTGAATTAATTTTTATTTTCAAAATGTGGGCCCACAAAGGTTATTTAGAAGAGATTAAGAAAGAGACTGGGATTCCATTTTGTGAACAGAAAAACAATCATGATTATTTGGTGTTCTATATTCAAATTGCCCTTCAAATCAAACAGGGAAAGGGAAAAGGCTACATAATTGGGCAAAATTAGTGTCCCTTATCTAAGGAATAACTTGGCCAACGGTTCTCTTTTCTTCTCTTTTTCTTTCCGCTCATCAGATTGCTGTAGGTAAAACGTTCACACATCATGTTGTATAATAAAACCAATAAGGATTTCCATGTTGGAGTAGACCATAGGTTAATTTAATTTAAATCCATGTAGGCATTATTATAGCCTATAAATTCTAAATTCAATCAAGGTTTCTCTAGTTCTGTACTTCTAACCTCATTCATTTGATCTACAGAGAAAATTTTTCCAGTTGAACAGGTTTTTTATAATCTAAGTACTCTAAAAGTTGAAGTTTAGTTGACAGCATGTGAACAGTGACAGTAGCTAGGATTGAACTCAACATCACTTGATTATAGACGGTCTAATACCATGCAGTGCAACTATCAACAACTTCAACCATTAATTGAAGATACATAAATAGATTTATAATCTCTTACACACATTAGGTTAGGTTGGTAGTAAATCAAACCACTTCTTGAGTTATTTACGGCACAGTTTCTGAGTTCAATTTCATATTAAATTGAGTTACTACTAGGCCTGACTCATCTCAGCTACCTTCACTATCCCTTCTACCCCGTAGCATAGATTTGTGAAATTTCACCGTAATAAGTTAAGAAGGAAGTTAAGTAGATATTTCCATTTTAATCTTTAAAAAGAAAAAATATTCAAAAAAAAATGTGAATTAATATTATGATATTTATTTTAATTTTTCTGTAAATGTCTGTTTTTTAATAATGTCAATTTAGATAACATGACACATTAACTATCTCATGTGTTTAATCATGTACTGGTTAATTTTTTTAATCTTATTTCATTTATTTTTCGTATTAATTTAGTCTTTTTTATGCCTTATTAGATATATTAATAAATAAATAAATAGATCAAATTAATAAAAATTATAAAATAAAAATCGAATACATAATTGAATATTTGAATACTTGAAATGATAGTTAACATGTGGTGGTGTCATCTATTAAATAACAAATATTTACACGAGAACAAATATGAATTCAGTGACTTTTTACAATTTTGTTCCTTTGAAAAATTAAAACAAACTTTCCTGGTTCAAAGAGTCCAGTGACCGTTTCCTCTAAATTAACATGTCAATGGCTTCAGGAAAAGAGCAATTATGAAACGGTATCAAAAGACAAGTACAAAATGTTACGACTAAAATCTATTGTCCTATACAAACTACTTATTGTGATACTTGTCATCAATCTCTCGTGGATACTACAGAAGATTTAAACGTGGGAATTGGGATAAATGCCCAAGTCTTTCTGCCTCTAAGTGGTGGATTGAAATTAGAGGGAATTTAAAAAAAGCTTTCCTTGATTGTCAATAGTACTATAAAAGAATAAAGTTAGTTTTTCAAAATTTCAATTGTGTAGCTTGTGTCACCATGACAACATTTTGGTAGTCATACTCTTGAATCCTGATTCATGAAATGGATGTTGTACTTCAAGGAATGTTGGTGTGTGGAATTTTGACTAGATAAGTAAAGTGAAAATGAGCACAGAGGTTTTCCTTTATGCCTTGTGATCTACATTAAAAACAAAGGACAAATTTTGAACTTTTTTATATATCAAATGTAAAGTAAATAAGATAGGTGTAGCAACTTTGTATCTGTAGCAACACTTTGAATAATAATTGACTAGAGAGTCTGGCACATGCCTTCCACGTGTAAAGATTGTAATTTTAAAGAAGTTCTTGCTTCTGCTTTTATTCTTATTGCCTATTGACAACTTTCTGATTTAGATTTGGTATCAGATTTCCAACTATGTCTTCTGGAGGTGCTTATTCAGGACTTGGTTAATCTCTTAACTAATTAAGGTTGTTTTTCTGTAATAATTAAGGTTACTTAGATTGAAATATTTTGGACCATGTGAATTTCCTTTTATCAAAGAATATGCTACTCACATGGAAGGGGAAAAGAGCACCGGTGTTTGCTTTGACATGCAGAGCAAAGAAAGGTCTTTCACGGGATGTTTTGATTGATGGTCTTGTCACATTGATTGCCAACTAACATGGTATTTCAGATTCAGTTATAAATATAGTTAGTTCTGCCATCTAAATGTTGATCATGAACTAAATATGTAATATCTATTTTAAATGCATTAACTACTTCATGTATTTCTAACGAGGTTTGGTCTAGCTTAAAGGATTAGTCTCTCGCAAAATGTTAACTAAGATTTCTCCACTAGAAGTACATACATTTAGTGTCTAATAGTGCCTTAAACGAGATTGCCTTTAAAGGAGTTCTCCCTAGGCAATACCTGTACTTCATTTATTTTTAGAACCCACTTGAGCTCAATTCAGATGATAAGGAAGAAAAAGGGGGGAAATTGAACAAGTTTGAACTAGTCATTCATTAACAAGACTTTTTCTTTACTCTTCAATTTTCTAGAGACAATGCCATCGTTCATGTATCCAACTAGTTGTGCATCACTTGCTTTATAATCTATTTACAAACAGCAAGCATTCAAGATTTAGTACTGTTTCTTATGTCAGGAAAACACGCACAAACACAGAATGGTCTCTAAAACCATAATCTAAAACATGCACTATTCCCCATTTTCCACACTAATATCATTCTTACCCCCCCCCCCCTCCTCCTCTCTAGTATCTTAAAATCTTCATACAAATGCACAGTGAACAGGAAAAGAAATAAGTTCCAAATTCAAGGCTAAGATCAACTAGTCTATTTATTCACCCGTTACTTAATTTTGAAGGTGGAGGGTCAAGTTTGCCATTAGCCAACCTCTTCCACAACCACAGCTAAAGACTCATGTTCGTGTCCTCCCAAGGCATTATTATTGTGACTGGTTCCTGCAGCTACAGCCAAAGCTCCAGAAACACTGGTTGGATGCTCAATCAGAGATTGTCTGCAATTAGGACAAGAGGAGTGTGAGAGGAGCCATGTATCTATGCACCTTACATGGAATCCATGGTTACACTTTGGCAACACTCTAACTTTTTCTCCATCCACAAACTCCCCAAGGCAAATTGGACATTCTGTGGCTGCAATACCGACACTACCTGAACCATAAACAACTATAGGGATCTGATGCAATGCACTCTTCTTTAGGCCTTTTGCTACCAACCGAGCTGCAGTCTCCTCCGGCGTCTCAAAGGCAAACCTCCGGCTACATCTTAGAGCACAACGCACAATTGAGTTGAGTCCTAAAGCACATATCAATGCACAAAGCAACGCTGCCAAAATAATTACCATGTTGGTGTCAAAATTTGCCTCACCTGTGAAAGTCTCTCTTGTGCTATTCATGTTACTTGGTGGAGGTGAAGTAGAATTTGTGTCAATTAACAAACGGTGATGAAGAGTCATTATCTGTGTCAAATTGTCAACCACTTCAAGAACACCAACAATTGCAAAATAGAGGAACTACTCAACTCAGAATTCTTGTACGCTCTTGATATCAGCTCAAGTATCTATCTCTGATGCTGGAATGAAAATTTAGAAGCAATTAGTCCAACAAAGAAGTTTGAAGCATCTTAGGCTGGTCAAAACCTTGGCTTTGGCTTTCTATGATGAAACATTTTGCGTGTTGAGGACAGAAGAATTTTGATGCTTGTCAGAGAAGTGTACTGAAAACCAAGCAAGAAAGGTTTTGAATTATTGTTTTTCTCATCAAGAAGAAATGGAGAATGGCCTTAACCTTTTAAGTGTTATTATGGCAAATATCTGTCAGGAATCCCACTAGATAAAGGCTCTCAAAGAAGCATCTATTTGGTTATAAGGAAAAAGGAACCAAAAACACTGAACACACTGAATACTAAATAGTGAATAGTATATAAGACTTTGGAGGATAAAAATTGAAAACCATATAGAAAGCGAAGCACACAAACAATCTATATATGACTCTCAAGTCTCAACTCAAGTCACTATTAGTGGCATGTCCATCAATTGAAATTCACATAGACCAAAGCCATAATCATGCAAACCATGACTATGAAGGCTGCTGAAGATTTTAATTGGTCTTACCGAGGAGGCTGTGAATTGTGATATTTTCCAACAGGAGTGGTTGGTATTTTTCTTCAACATATACATGATATATATATATATATATATATATATATATATATATATATATATATATAATAAAAAGACTCAAATAAGTTTTGTGACACAAAACAAGGTATGGTATGGTTGTGTGGATATCATGGAAGTGGTTTTGTCTTGAAGTGGTTTGTAGTGTTTAGAAGTTGCAGAAGCAACTGGGACATAGATATTATGTTACCAATTGAAAGCTTTGTTGTCCCCTTGTATTTATTATTATTATTATTATTATTATTATTATTATTATTATTATTATTATTATTATTATTGTAATTGTAGGAAGATAGATAGATAGGAAAATAATAAAGGCGGTTGGGAATTTTGATTCTGGTACCTGATCCATCCTAATCGAAATTAGCTTATTTAAAGAAGCACTTATTCCAAGCACCAAATCCTTCCTCCACTCAACCATTAATTTATTAAAGTTGAACCAATCTCTTCCCTTCGTTTCTTCTGTTTAATTTCTCATCTAACGTTTATAGTTAGATTGGGATTGAGAAATCCTGCTAATTATGACACCTCTAATTGCGAGTCACCATGTAGGGTATGCATAAAGTAAACATCATTAAAAATGTGGAATGTTTTAAATCATGTTTTTTAAGTATAATAGAGAAGATATTGTTCAAAGATATCTAATGAAACATAAAGACAAAATATACTCGTGATGAGGAAATTTATTTATTAATAAATATAAATTGTTTAAGTTATATTTGGAGAAGGCAATTTTATATGTGTTGAAAAATTAGTTATTAAATATGTTTTTAATCTCTAAAAAATTTAAAAGCTTGTACTTAGATCTTACTTTTAAATTATTTTCTTCTGTCTTTTTTAAATGACTTTTTACATCAATTAGAAATAATTGTTAACCTATCAAATGTCGGTTGTTGAAAAATTGGTATAAAAGAGTTTGATCGAGGTAATTTTGGATACATTTTAAAAAATAAAGGATCAAAGATAAATGATTTAAAAATGAGTTATTAAATACAAGTTTTTGTAAACTTACTAAGGTCAAGAATACATATTTAACCCTTAGCTGAAATGGTAGTCAATGTGTGTGAGCAAAATTATTTTCACCGTTTTTTGAAGATTATATATTTTGAGAAGATGAAGAAGAAAAGAATTGTAAATATAATGACTCATCTGGTGCAGAGAAAGAAATAAAAAATTTTAAGAATGTAAAAAGAGAAAAAAAAATTGATGGATAATGAACAGTGTAAATCATAAAATATGTAATATCTAATTATATGAATTTTTTAAGTAGCGAGAATCAAACATAATTAGAATGCTATATTTATGGTTGATTAGACCTGTTTTAAATTAATCCATTTTTAACCAAAAAATCTTAAGAACTTGTCAGTTTGTCATGATATTTGTATTAGATTAAATTTCTTATTCTTATCATAAATTCTCAAATTAAATATGATATATTAAATTTTTTAAAATTATGCAATGTGTTCCTAACAGAGGTTACTTAACATTAAAAAAAAAACATATATTATTGTTTGATTTCATAATTTTGCGACAAAAATATCATTAGAGTTTTGTCAATTTCTACTTTTGTGTAAATAGCAATCAATCACAATTCAGAACAGAGTAGGCCATTAAGAAGTATTTGATATTTCTTGGAGATTACTTTTCTTCGACATAATGGTATGTGTTAATCACAAAGACAAGTGGCCAAACAAACGTTACAGCTTAGTATAGCGAATTAGATGATTGCGAAAGAGACCAACACATCGCTGCAAGCAAGCAAACAAATTCTTTGCCGTGTTTTATTGAAGTAATTAAATAAATAATCAATAATAAAAAGTAGAAAAAAAACTATTAGATAGTCAAATATTACCGATTAGATTATAATCCCAATCAACTTTTACATAACTTTTATAAAAACTAATGTATTTTTGCACATATCATTCAAAAATTAATTAAATTCAAATTCATAAACAAATAATAATCTAAATCATTCAATAATTATTTGTGAAAGGGCAACCTAATGTCTATGTGAAATCTAGAATGAAGTTGAAGTTACAGCAGTTTGGATTAGAAAGGCACAGGATCGAATTAATTTTATTTTGGATAATAATATATTAAATTAAATTAATTTATTAAAAATTTGATTTATTTGAGAAAAAATCATCTAATTTATTAATTATATTTTCATATTTGGATATTTTGGTCCACCAAAAAAAATTATTTATAAAAATTAACTATATTTTAATTGTAAAATGTTTTATTTATTTTATTTTCTCTTATCTTATTTAATTATATATATAAATAAACTAGCCTATTAAATTTGATAGAAAAATATTTAACAAATATTTTTAAAAAAAGTATTTTGAAAATTTTAACTCAACATTTTAAATAAATAAATAAGATCATAACATAACTTATATAGGTCAGACTAAATGTCTCTGGTAAAGGATTTAACTAATTTCTAATTCTAATAATTACTTATTAAATTTTTTATTTGATAAATTTTTTAAAAAATTAAATATAACAAAATATTAAATTGATTTTAATTTGATAAATATTTATTGCATGATCTATTAAATTTTAAAAATAATAATAAATAAATCATAATTATCTAAAAAATTAAATAAATTAATTAAACAATCTGATAATGTATTATTTGTAATATTAAATAGATTGAATAAATTTCCTTAGATGGAGCAAATGTTCACGAATAAATGAATTGTTTTATTTATTTTTTTCGTCGTCTCTAATTGAATTCTAATTGAATGGATAAAAGAAAAGTGGGCACATGGGAGGTGTTGTGGTTCAGGTTTGTACGTCATGGCCAATATGGCAGGGAATGGTCCACTCCACTGCAAAGCAAAAGGTTCACAAGTGTTGTCTACCTTAACATTTCTTTCTTCCTTCATTGGATTCTTCATCATTCTCAGAGACTGCCACCTGTCCCTTCCATTGACTTTACCCCATTCACAAGTTCCTGCCACCAACATATTCTCTACCCTACTTTACTATATTGCTAGCCTCTCACGGGAGATTTTCATGTACATATTATTCATCATATGAATCGTGTAGAGTAAGTAATTGATAAGTTTAGCGTATTATTTTATATTAGTATAGTGATTATGTACTTAATTATTGGCCTCATTGCATGATTAGTCAGTGTAATCAATATTTGCCGTTTAAGTGGCATTGGTTTTTTAGATAGGTTTGGGTTGTGAAGGCAAATGATAATAACGTAGTGTGGTCACTACTCACTAGCTAGGTGATGGATCAAGATTGAGATAGCCCTCATAGTAAATATAGAAACAATGGTTATGAGAATTAGCATGTGCTCTTGTTGAAAGTCCCTTTGACTTTCTCTACATTTTGTTTAAGAGAATTTCTTCCTATAATTAAATAAATAAATAAGTAGCATGCATCTAATTTTTACCAGTGCATGCAAAGCACGAGCAATTTTTAAAACACATGTATTATTAACTTGGATTCACAACAAGTATATCGATGTTCGGCTTCATTTCCTCTGTTTATGACCTTATCTACGACAGATTTATTGAATTAGTTTAGTGTGTTATGTTGTAATAATTAAATATGTCTAAGATTCACTTAAAATTATAAAAGATTGTTCTTTATTTTTGTTTGCTAAATTAAATAACATTTTCCTTGGTGAAACCCAGACACTCGTTACTACGATAAAGATCTGATAATGAAAAATGAGTTTTATCTGATTTTAATTTAAATTGATTTTAGTATAGAATTATTATGAATAAGACATTAATAATATACATACCTACGGTGGGAGGGGCTAATATTTTTTATTTTTTATTTTTATTTTTTTATTTCAATTTTATTTTTCTTTATTTTTTTCATTTTTTTCATTTTTTATTTAATTTATCTAAAATGATATAATGCACTTTTAAAAAGTAAGTTAAATTTATTTTAATTTATTTAGTTATAATTTTGTGTAAGATAATAAAAATGCATCATCAATAATAAAAAAGTGTCATCATGGTTAAGAATTTTCTAAAATACATATATTTAGTTTTAAAATTTTAAAATTAAAAATAAATATTAAAAAATTTAAAACTAAAAAATATTATGATAGGAGTCTTAAACATGTATATTTTTAAAATTAAATATAAAATTATAAATTAAAAACTGAAACTAATCAAAAATTAAAATTTATTATATATATATATATATATATATATATATATATATATATATATATATATATATATATATATATATATATAAATTTGCTATGACGCTCGGACCACCAACATCACTCCGCCCATATATATATACATATATATATATATATATATATATATATATATGATAATTTTTATTAAATAAAAATTAATATATCTTTATTAATTTATATATTTAAATGATAAACATGTATGATTATTAAATTATTCTAATATATCTCTTATTGAAATTATCTTAACTTGACATAAGATTATGATAATAACTAATAAATTATTTATTATATTTTGATTTTAGATATTTAATGTTCTAGAAATGGATATTATACCACTTGTAAAACTAACGATTAATCGAAAAGAAATTCATCAGTTATGATAAAATCATGGACGAAGGTATTTGAAAAAAACTTCTTAATCACTTAATAGATCTTGATATTAATATCATATTCTACCGTTAACTTAAAGTTATAAATGATAAAAGAAAATATTATATTATTTTTCTATTAATTGGTAAAGTAAAATATATTATTTCATAACCTGAATATTAAGGAGTATATACACTTACTTTGATTATTGAATTAATTTGATTAATTTATTATTAATTTCATATTGAACCTATAAAATTAAAAATAAACAAGTGTATCAACTTGTGTCAAAAGAAATTATTTTATTTAGTAAATTAAATTAGAGAATTTAACTTAAATCAAATAAATAATTTTCTGAGAATATTATTATATTTTTTTGTTAGCACCAAAAATATAACTAATATATTTTTTTAAAAATATTTTATGAAAATTTATTCACATGATCAAATATATTTTTGGTGAGAATAGAATTTATGGCTCCAAAATGTTTACGATTTAACTTTTAAAAATTATTTGATATATTAAATAATATCTATTTGATTTTTATCTTATAAAATAAGATAAGAAAATATAAAATTAGATAAATTGAGGAGGAAAGTTGTATCTTAGGGTTATAAAATAATGTCTAGATACATAAAAAAAAAAACACGGTTCTTTGGTTTTCATCTTTATTATGTTTCATTCTAAAAGTTCAAGAGAAATTAACTTTTGATATGGACAGACATAGAGTCCTCACAAAATTAAAAGAAAAGTTTTACTTCTCAAGAAAATATTCAGTACACCAATTTATATTCCTTTTGTTACGGTGTAGTTTGAACATAAAATAGATCATTTTACTTAGCTGCGTGTTTTTTGAACATGTTAATTGAACATCTTATTCTACTTTTTATTTCACTACGTATGTTATGAACACAAACCTAGAACATTTATCTTCCTTTGGGTCAAGTTGTGGATATGTTAACAAATTCTTTAAATTTTAGATGACACTCAATAGTTAAACTTAAAAGAAAAAATTAAAAAAATCACAATCCTAGATGAGGGTCGATAAATAGATTGAGGCTAGTCTATGAGTCACGTCCACGGGCTTAAATTTTTTTACATTTTTTCAATTGGTCCAACTTTTTCCTCCCACCAGTATATTATGAAGTTCAGATAGGTGTCACTAGATTTTTAAATTATTTAATATTTTTATGTATTTATTAATTTTTTATTTAGAATATTATTAATTTTTAATATTTATTGTTGAAACTTTATTTTTTTCGAAACTTTATTTGAATTAGTATATTTATTGTTAATATTTTATTTGTTCAGACTTTATTTAAATTGTTAGTGTGATTTTTTTTTAATTTTTATTATTGAAATTTTATTTAGATTTATCCATTTAATATTATGATTTTATTTTTTTCAAACTTTATTTGGATTATTGTAAAAATATTAAGATATTCTTTTTAATTAACTTTTTTATTTAAGGGTATATTATCTATTCATTTTCTAACATTTAAAAAAATTACAATTTTTTTATAAGAAATAATTTTACATCTAACTTACAAACTTCACGAGATAAGAATAGTTCAAAATTTTTAATTCATATAATTTACTATACAAATTAAACCTAATTCACTTGGGTACAAACTCATGCGAGTCACGTGTCACTCCGTTTACCCACCAATGGAGCATGTATCGGTGATAATTACTCTTTTAGAATGAAAATATGATTTCACTCTAAGGCTATAAGTATTGCTAGAATTATAATGAATAAGTAGAATTTCTATTAGCATTTCATCACTTTGTTCACTGCGTGCCAATTATATATTTGATTCACCTCTATGAAGATTGATCTCAAAACAATAATCATTTAACAATCAAAATTAGACAACCATTAACGTCACAGATAGGGAGACTTTGTAACGGATCTTCACCGTAATCTGTAATGAATTTTCTAGATATATATAAACAAAGTGATGACATATATATTACTCAATTCTCTATAAATATTTCATTACAACCTTCGCCAAGTATTTGCAATTCCTATATATTATACAATGAAATTGTATCGATCACTTGAAAAATATTAAAAAGAACATAGAAATCATGCTAAACCTATGCAGCAAAATGTAAACGAGTGTTAATTTACGGATACCTGAATAGTCTACATTCTTCTTTATTGAGTTTAAAACTTTGCATCAGTATGGTTAAACATCAGTTTTCTATGGTTAATTAATTATAGATAAAACTATGTATTTTTGTAAGGATCTATAAATTTATCGATTATGAATTTATGATGAATTAATTGAGTAAAATACTTTAGAACAATGAGTATACTTTTTTCTCTTGTAACCAATAAGATCAAATATTTATCTATTTTTTCTCCTTTTATTTTTTCCTCTTAAACTATGGACTTAGAAATTTAAACTAAATTTAAGTTGAAAAGTAATTTAAATTTGACAAATAAAATTACACAATACGCCTATATGAATGGAAAAGAAAGAAAGAAAAAAGTTACTTTTAATAAAATGAGGGATGTGTTAGTTATAATCTTTTAATATTTTTAAAGAAGTTAAAACGAATGTAACATGTGAAAATATTTTGAATAATTTCTCATAAATTTTTTTTAAACATTTGTTTTATTTTCATAAATATATAATTTAACTTTGACTTTTTTTAAAAAATCTCTAAAAATAGTCACTAATTTATTTTAAGTTAAATTTGGATTTTCTAAGTTGCTCCAGTAAAAATGGTTTAATTTAACTCCATCTTAGATGGTTCAATAGAATTGCAACTTTTGTATTAATTGTTTAACCTATTTTTATTTAATTATATATCACTCAACCCAATTAAACCCAATTAAACACCTTAATGTAATCCATCTATTTTATCATAAAAAAAAAATTAAGACCTGAAACAAAATAAGAACGAAGAAGAAAGGAGAAATGAAGGAAATACAAGATTGAAATGATTGGTAGAAATGAAGTGAAAATGGAACTAGATAATCCTTGCACGGTCTTGTAGATATATATTTTTACATTTTTGTAGATATATATTTTAAACTTCACGGTCTTGTATTATGGATTGGAACCGCTATTATTTCTATGATTTATCTTCCAATTCTCATTCAACGCTGAGCTTGCGTTCAAGAAACAAAATCGCAATTCATAATTAAACTAGAGTTCAAACTCGGAAGTGCATTCAAGATATTCATTTAAGATTTTAAGATTGGTATTGGTTCACATTATTTTCATTTCTCTTCTCATTGTTATTGTATGGTTTAATCTTCTGTTGCCAAATAGAATTAAATGAGATTACTTTTTCTTGAACATAGCATATACTATAGAAAGTTGAGTTCAAAGTAGAGAATTGGGCAAAAAGTACAGGTGAATCATGAAATTATATGACAATTTGTAAACTCTAATGAACAATGAAAAAAATTAGGAAAGTTTTTGGTATCATATGAACTTTATAAAACATATTGCGTTCAAAGTTATAGATGTGAATGTGATCAATTATTTGTAGGTTTCCCTAGACAATGTTTATACATTATCTTTCACATACCACATTTTTTTTTGTTGATCATAGTATAACTTTTTTTTGCTATGGCTAGCAAAAGAAGCTAACTGTGTTTGTACTTGTCATTTAATATATTGATACTGTTGTAATCAAGTCTTCATCTTGTTCTATGACTCTTATTCATGATTGGTGAAAACCCATTACTTCACTGGTACTTTTGATTAATTACACAAATATTTTAAATTACTTGTTTTTGAATAGCATGGTCGGTCTAAGGTGTTAGTGCTTTTCACCATGTCTTTGCTACAAATGAGTAGCATAGCCGATGAACCCTAGCTATCATATTATGTAGTGCTAACAACAGTGAATAGAATCTTTATGGAATTAAATAAGGTTTTAGTGCCCGTAAAATTTTGGATTTTGGTTATATTCCTTATAAATATTTTGTACATTTTTAGTTGTTTTTTTTTTCATAAATAGGCCTCTAGAATTTAAATTTTTACCCTTATGTGAAGTAATTTTATTCCCCAAGGAACTAATTATGAGTAATAAAAATAAATAGGGATTAAAAGTATGATAAAAAATGTAGAGGGAGTAAAACTTGTAGTATAAAATTTTTCAATGATAAAAAACTTACTCAACCCATCTTCATTTGTTTGAATTTGCTTTTATATTTATTCATTTTCCAAACCAATTTGTTATAGCTTGTTGGAATTTATTTCTTATGATAGTGCATTTGCAATCTTACTCTAACATTGAATGTGTGAATCATGATTTTTTTTTTTCTTGAACACAAGCTTAGCTTGAATGAGAACCCAGATTCCACTATTGAATGTGAATTTAACCTCGAAAGAGAATTTCTTTTTCATTTTGATTCAAGCTCATATGCAGGAGTGATTCAAATTGTGTCAATTTGGATTCTAATTTCCACTTTCAAATTTGATTTAGGAGCAAGTTCATTGTCAAGATTTGTGGATAAAACTCCAAATGTGTGGTGCTTGGACACCTTTTAGATCAATGTAGAGCATAACCAAATGCAAAACTCAAAAAGATTTGTCTAGATTCGTGACTATTCTTTTAGTAATCTAATTACGTAAACATGAATTGTGGAATGAGTAGCGAGGAATTGGATGAAAAATCACATAAACAATAACAAATCCAATCCAAAATACAAGAACATAAAATTTAGAATATGTAACTATGATAATGTGAAATAGATAAGGGTGAGAAATTATCGAGTCTGATTTTCAAATCTTTTCAATCTTGTTTCCTCTGTTCCTCCTTTCTTTTATACTCTTCTTTTGTTTTAGATCCTAATCCTCTTTATGAGAAAAAAAGATGAAGTACATTTGGGTGTTTAACCGAGTTTAATTAGGTCAGTGATAATATTACAAATTAGGTTAAATATAATTAAATAATTATTACTAATATTGTAATTGTATTAGACCATCTAATATGATATTAAATAACCCCATTTTTATATAGGATAATTCAAACAACTCCAATAAAAAAAAAATCTTGGAGAAAAACACGAGAACAAGAAAATACCAAAAATAAAATTATCATATGTAACCATATTTGAATCTTTTAATTTTTTCTTTTTCCAAATTTACACTTAAAACTCACTTTGCTAAGCATAGAAAGCCAATTGGTTTCTCATTTTTCCTCCTAACTTCACTGTGTAATATCAAGTGCAAATACGATTAAAAGTCAAGTTGTTGAAGGATTTAGAGAAAGAGAAGGAAGGTCACTCCAACTACTCAATCTCCTTAATTTTGTGCACCAATACGAGTGGTAACAGAAAACTCACAAAACCATGCTTTTCTTTAAAAAAAATAAAAAATAATCGAATTGTTCTAAGCTACAGGGGAAGAATTGCCATCTGAAGCCTGTTGGTTTTGCTCCTCAAGGGCTCACAAACTCGTCGCCTTTCATCTTCAGTTTGTAAAAAATATGATGCAAGTTAATAGGGGTTAAATAATAAGTCTTGACAATAGATTTTTTTTTTATTAAGAATACTGTAATCATTTAGTTTTGAGCTTTCTTATACTTAAAATTTTGTGGAAAGTGAATAAAGATTCTTCCCACAAACCCAAAGGGTGTATGACCAATTGAGGTACATACATTAAATTCTTGGTACTACACATAAAAGAGTATATGAATATGATAAATACCATACTCTTCTCTTAATTTGGTGTTTGATTATCTGGTATTATAAGCACTTGGAAATAAACGGAAATACTAAACTTTTTAAGTCACCAAATATACAATAGTCTTGCCATATCTTATTTTTGTTTAGATAAATAAATTGGAATAGTTGAACTTAAATTAATCCAACATGGTTACAATAATAAATGAGAAGATAAGAAAGATAATAAACATAATATAAAACGACTTAATTGAGTCTCTTTCTGTTATGATTTTATGAAAATGAATTTAATTTGAAATTATTTATTAAAGTAGTATAGTTTGATGGGAAAAGTTGAACTGCAGAGTGTCTTTATTAAAGTTAGAGCTGGGATAAAGGCGTCAGACAGTATAGTACTTTTAAACCTGACAATTGAAAGGATATACGACTCAATCGTTGAAAAGGCGTCTTAACCTATGACGTCTTCAGAATTTTTTTCTAACAAATAAAGGCGTAATAGCCATGGTGTCATAAATGCATGTTTGTCCATTTAAATTCAAAATTCCTGAATATTGCATGGAGGCCCCACGTGCCCTGACGCATTCCTTTATGGTCCCCACTATATATACCCCTTGAGTAAATTTTTTTTACTCTTTACCTATGTTACTCTCTTACCCTCTTCCCATTCTCTCTCTAATTCTCCTCTGATTCTCTCTTACTCTCTTTCTCTCCCAACTCTTTTATCCATCGGCATTCTCGCAATTGCTTATCCGTATTCTCTGTTCTTTTTATCCAGCTAATTTAACTGGTATGTTTATCAAATATTTAATTTTATTTTGAGTTATTTAATTACTTTAGAAATTAAATGTTTATAATTTTGCTAGTATAATTAGTTTAAGAATTTGATGGTAGAAATATTAGTATAGAAATATTTATTTAGGAATTTGATGGTAGAAATATTAGTATAGAAATATTTATTTAGGAATTTGATGGTAGAAATGTTAGTATAGAAATGTTAGTTTAGAAATTTGGTTAGCACAGGAAAAAAATATATTGGAAATTTAGTTAAAATATTAATTTTAGAATATTTTATAAGAAGTTAATGAAAAATTTAGTTGAATTTTTTTATCCTTTAAGTATAGTTGTAGTTAGTTAAATTTTTTTAGTTTAGTTTAGTTTTAAAAATGTAAGTTTAGTGATGTAAATCCATGAGAAAATGATGATGGATCTTCATGGATAAGCAAGGCTTTGCCCCAAATCTTCATTCACCAACTTCAATTACTCTTGAATCAACTTGGATAGCAAGGAATTAAGCATGAAAGCTTGCAAAATAAATGATGAAGCTCACGGTTTCACCCAAAGGTAGAAAAAAAGATAAAATGGAGAAGATGAGAGCGCCATGAATGGTGAATTCAATAAGCTCAATGATGAACCGCCACTTGGATGCAAGGATCCATGATAAGATTCAAGATTTATATGAAGAAAATCCTACGAGAGCACTCTCCTTTCCAAAGAGAACAAATGATGTAGGAACATCTAGGATAAGAAGGATTACTAGAAGCAAGAAAAGGAAACTTGAAGAGGAAGTGGAAAAGCTCTAAGAAATGTACCCTAGTATAGGACTCAAAACTTGTAATATCTTGTAAATTTGTATGAACAAGATGGTAGTCCTATGTAATAGTTGTAGGTGCATGGGTTAAGGGTCTAAAGCCCTCGGTTTCTTTAGGCTAATAGGCAAGAGTAATCCTAAAGAATTCATACAAGTCTTTTAGCTAAAAAACTAAGTTTTCAAAATATCTTGTGTGAAGTCTTAGAAACTAGGATTAAGGAAGGGTTTCTAATCAAGTTAAGGATCCATGCCTTCACTTGATTAGTAAATCTCCTCTCTTAATCCAAGTTGGCATGGATTAGTGACATGGAGCATCACATGGCATGGATCAAGGGACAAAGCCATGTGCTCCCATGTGCCACCCATGTGAAGCCCATGTGATCACTTGTTTCCTATTGGTCCAAAGCTAACTAACTAAAACTAACTATCTTAGGTAGTTAATTTCGGTTAGGCTAGCACATGGGCTTAATTTTGATTAGCTTAGTTAATTAGGATTAGTTTAGCTTAATTAGGATTAGTCTTACTTGCTACCCAAGCAAGGATTTGTGTATAAATAGGCCAAAAACGAAATTGTAGAGATCTTTGGCAAATTTTGAATGAAAGAAGCTTTGAGCTTTTGAGAGAAATGTTTTCTTGTTCCCTTAGAAAAAATCCTTGAATCTTATCAATGGCATCTTGTTTCCATTGTGGCAGTTCCTCCTAGGCTTATTGGAGTTCCTCCATGGCGCCACCCTTCCATCTCTTACCTATTCCGCTTTGCTTTGATTTCTTAAATACTAAACCCCTAAAAAGCTTCATGACCGAGACACTTGTCTTGGTTCTTCTTGATGAGCACGGTTTGAAGACTAGATTTGGGCAACATTGAAGCTTCTTTGGATCACCCCCCAAGGAGGCCTACATCAACAAGTCTCAATTCTATTTCCAAAATACTGACCAAAAGTGTGTACAATTGAAAGTGTTGACCTATTTAATGAGTGAGGCCCAAACCTATTGTCTAACTAAGATGAAATCTGCACCATTTGATTATTTTGATTGATCATCACTGGAGCATGCACCCTCCACGGAATAATAAAGCAAAATAGGTTCTAGAACTTAATTAAAAGGTTAGGATTCAAGTTAGGGAGGTGTCAATCTTGTGACTTAAGATTGAATCTTGAACCTTGGATTAGAAATAATCTTAAGGTCATGTGACACACGCGCCGAACGTGCGTAAAATAAGACCAAATTTAGCTACTACTTTGCAATAATAGTGGACTCAGATCGTTTCCCTACGGATTACTTCGTTACTTCTCTGTAGCTGAAATTTTAAATGCAATTTTAGGGGTTTTGTGTAGAGGGAAAATTAAAGGCAATTAAACGGTTACAATTAATCAATGACAGTAATTAAACAACAATTAAAAAGAAATTAATAGATGATTAAAAGACATCAATCTGATCTTTGTTAGATCCTAATTTCCCTCATCGGTTCAACAAAGTAAAGACACTCATCTATGCAGTGCATTGGAGCCGAGATCTCCTCATGCCAACACTGAACTAACGCTCTAAGATCTTAGAGAATTATCATCGAACACTTGGTGACTTTTAAACTCACACGATCGCATGAGAGCACACAACTCGGTTTCGAATCACGTAATTAGTTCTCTGCATTCGTTGTTAGTCAACAACGCTAGAACTCAACAATCTCAATTCAAAATATCAATCAACATAATGAAATTGAAATTACAAAATCTAAAACGAGTACTCATGCAATTGAAAACGGAGAACCTAAGGAAACTAGGGATGCTATTGAGATCGAATAGGTTGATGAAAGTAGTTACACATAATTGAAATTAGACTAAACATAAATCAGAATTGCATAACAGAATAATTAAATTGCAAGAATGAAAGGAAAACAAAAATTGCAATGGAAACCCAAAACCCTAGCAGAGAAGAGAAGAAAGAAAAACCCAAATGCTATAAAAAACGAAAATAAAATTGCAAAGTGAGAAGTTGTATTCAGATTTGAGTTTTGAAGTGTATAAAGGGGCCAAGTCATGTGCTAGTCACATGACTTTTAAGTGGTTCAGGGTGCAAGGTTCGAAACCCACCCAATGCACACATTTAAATGGTCCAATTACATGATTTGAAATGGGTCTACACTAATTCTTCAAGCTGAAATTTCCACATAATTTTCGTGCATCACTTTAAAGGCAATTTTCACCCTGGATGAGGTCCAAATTTGATGCAATCCTCAAGGAGAATAGCTTCATGTGCTCAGATCTTCATGCTTCAATGGAGGCTTGGAAGAAAATGAAGAAGAAGCTCACAGTGTGAGGAAGAAGAAGCGGAATCAACAGTGAAAAGAAAATAGAAAACGGATTGAGTTTAGAGATGGAAGCGCCATGGCAAGTGCCAATAAGCTAGAGGTGGAACCGCCTCAATGGACAAGGAAGCCATTGATGAGATTCAAGGTTCTTCAAAAGAAAACAAGAGAGAATACTCTCAAAGAATAAGCTCTTAGTTTAATTCAATATTCAGAAATTTTATCAAAAGTGTTTGAATCACAAAGGAAATCCTATTTATACTACTAACGTGTGGCGCTAGCTTGCTATGCAAGGAACTAATGTCCACCCTTGGATTAGATTCTAATCTAATGGCCACGGAAGGAAGCTTGTAGCGCAAGTTTGATTAACTTGGAGCTAAGAGCTAAGAGACAAGAGCTAAGTTTGATAAAATTTCTGAATATTGAATTAAGCTAAGAGCTTATTCTTTGAGAGTATTCTCTCTTGTGTTCTTGTGAAGAACCTTGAATCTCATCAATGGCTTCCTTGTCCATTATGGTGGTTCCACCTCTAGCTTATTGGCACTTGCCATGGCGCTTCCATCTCTAAACTACTTCTGCTTTCTATTTCTTTTTCTCCTTGAGGCCTTGAGCTTCTTCTTCATTTGTCCAAGCCTCCATTGAAGCATGAAGATCCACAACTTATATGCTCTTCTCCTTGAGGATTGCATCAAATTGAGCTTTGGTGTCTTCATAGGTTTTGTATCCCTTGCAGTCTTCTTTAATTTGCCACCAAGAACGCCTCAATTGGAGTTGTGTAGCTCGAGTTATGGGCCGAATACTGAAACTGGTCAGATACTAAAAGTAGCAGCGAATTTTATTAGAAGCCCAAAATTGAAAAGTAAGGTTGGAGAGTTTGATTGGGCTTTTGGAGATGGTCCTCCATCAGAATTGGCTCTTCATGTATATGACTTTTATAGCTCTATCAATCCTCTTTAATTTGAGAAAAACCAGAGTTCAAACGGAGATTTGTAGAGGGAGTTATGCCTGTTTTAGTGAAACTGCTCAAATCTGGAAAAATATAGAGAATTAGAACAAATTAAGCACTTAAAGCCCAAATGAGCCCAAACTCAAATGCTTAAAATCATGCTAATTGACCATTAATCATGTTGTATTAGGATATAAAAGATGTAGAGAATGATACAAGCTTGCTTAGGAAGAAGCTTGAAATTGGCCCAATTTTTATTCTCCAATTAGATCTCCACGGATTGATGGTGAATGGCGGAAGCAATGAATGACTCAATGACTCTAGGACTTAGAAGAAATAAGAAAATGGAAGAAGACTAGAGGATGGTGACGCCATGCCTAAGCAATAAGTCAAGAGGAAGAATCGCCACAAGGATGAGCATCCATTGATAAGACTCAAAGTTCATAAAGAAACCCAAAGAGAGAACACTCTCAAGAAATAGCTCTTGCTATATTCAATTTCTCCAATGATCAAAAGATCCTTTACACAATGAAAATGCACCTAGATATACTAAGGGACTTGGCATTTCTCGGATGGCTTGCCCACCCTTTGATCAACACTTGATCAATGCATAGAAAGCCTTGAGTAAGGCACCTCACACGGTTCAAGCATTGGCCATTGGATAAGTAATTCCATCAAGGGCCATGGTGTGAGCTAAGATAGGCATGAGTCATGTGACTTAAAGTTTCAACCTTAGTCTCTTGATTAAATCTTGGATCATGGGGTTGAAATTCACTCTTGAGTGGTGTGAAACATGTGACTCAATTATGGAATGTCAACCCTTTGATGCAAGCCTTGATCAAAAGTTAAGAAGCAACACATGAATCATGCTTGCCTTGCTTTTGGACGGATCATGCTTAGCTATTTGATTTGAATCAATTCAAATCAAATGGTTAAGCTTGAACTAGAGTTAGTGGAAATTCCACTAACTTAGCATCCAAACTCTCTCCACTCTCTCCAAGGAGGAGTGCACACCACTCTCTCCCAAAAGCTAAGTCCAATTTCGGTCCAACATGGGTTCAAAGAGGTCATGAGCTACATGCTCAAGTTCAAGGCCAATCCTACTTACAAAGCCTAATGAAAACAATTACAAAATTTGAAGAAAATTACAAGGCTTTAATTTAAGAGTAAAGTCTTTAAGAGTTGACTGTTGACTTTAACTTGTGGTCAACAGTTGACTTTGAGTTGACTGTTAACTTGACTTCTAGTCAACTTTCTTGAATTTGCTCTTGAATCTTCTTAAGCATAGACCTTGTAACCCCTCTTCCTTGAGCCTCCAATGGTGTTGGGGATGGTCCTCTATCAGAGAAAGTGATGAAAATAATGATTCATCGCCATGATTCAATCTTAAGTTGATTATCAAATCATAAGAGGGCTTATTTGAATTTGCTCCGTTGATTTTAAATTAATCAAGCGGTCGAAATTCAAATCAAGTTAGTGGAGAGAGCACTACTCTTCTCCAACTCCTCTTTCACTCTCTTTAAGGAGAATGACACTCACTCTCTCTAATTTGAAGCATCTAAGACTAAGTCCACTTAATGACAATTAGGCTGAGTACACTTACAAATACAAGGCCTAAAATCAAGTTTTAAAAGCAATTATATAATTAAAAGAAACTAATAAGGCCTAAACAACTAAACAACTCCCTGGAAAATTCTGGCAGCATTCTAACGTTAACTTCAAGCTTCATTTCCTCTAAGATGTAGTCCGAACTGGGCTTTGGTGTCTTCATAACTTTTGTAGTCCTTTAAGACTTCTTTTAAAAGACACTAAGATCAGCTTAATTGGAGTTGTGCAGTCCAAGTTATGCTCAAAATACTGAACCTGGTCAAACACTCAAAACAACAGCGAATTTACTACCAGCTCAAATGAATGAGTAAGGTCCTCCTCTTCTTCTAGCTTTGACATGGAGAGTTTGTTGAATTTTTCGAGATGGTCCTCCATCATTTAGTTTGAAGATAAAAATTGTTTGGTTATTTTTAAAATTGTTAGTATAAAAAAATGAACTGAATTTTTTTTTTTATTATAATGATGATAAATTTTTATAATGAAAATTTTGGTACAATTTATAGTTTTTAATTGGTATTATTTTTTAAAGTTTTTAGTTATAGTTAGTGTAACTATAATTTTTTTAATTGGGAAGTTTTTTTAATGTAAGAATAATTTTTTATAATTTTTTTTAATTGGTAACTTTTTCTTTAAGTTTAGTTATAGTTAATGTAGTTAAAATTTTTTTAATTGATATTTTTTTTGTAATGTATGAATAATTTATTATTTTAATCTTACTTTTTTTTAAGTTTAGTTATAGATAGTGTAATTAAAATTTTTTAATTGGCAATTTTTTGTAATGTAAGAATAATTTTTTTTAATTGGTAATTTTTTTTTTAAGTTTAGTTATAGTTAGTGCAGTAATAATTGTTTAGTTTAGAATATTTTTTTTAATGTACGAATAATTTTTCTTTTAAGTTTAGTTATAGTTGGTGTAGTTAAAATTTTTTAATTGATATTTCTATGTATAATGTATGAATAATTTTTTATTTTAATTGCTAACTTTTTTTAAAAAAATTTACTTATAGTTAGTGTAGTTATAATTTTTTTATTTGGGAATTTTTAAGGTAGGAAGTTTTTTTTTTTTAATTGGTGACATTTTTTTTGTAAGTTTAGTTAGTTAGTGTAGTTATAATTTTTTTAATTGTGATTTTTTTAATGTAGGAATAATAATTTTTTTAATTGGTAACTTTTTCTTTAACTTTAGTTATAGTTAATGTAGTTATAATTTTTTTAATTGGGATAATGTAGGAATAATTTTTATTTATTTGTTATGAATTTTTTAAATAATTGTATGTTTGATTGTTTAATTTTATATGTGTAATTTTTTTTTTTAAAAATGTGAATTAATAAATTGATTGTTTAAATATTTTAGGTTTGATGATTAAAAATGGCACCATCATCATCTTCTGATACTAGTGAGACTTGAGTCTAGGCCTATAGAGGATGATGTCCTTTGGATGTAGCGATATCATGTTTTAGAGCACTTCTAGAACACGAGAGAGTCTCGCAGATTGCACGTTTTCCAATATATGGAACAACATATTCTAGATGTCATTGTAGAGCATCTTTAGGTGGTTGGATTTTTTTGTGCTTGCAAGCTGGTCGACATGAAGATTGATCTAGGCTTGCTACATGCATTCATAGAGAGATGAAGGTCAGAAATTCACAGTTTTCATATGCGGTGTGGAGAGTGCACCATCACATTGTAGGACATAGCCGTGTTAGTAGGTTTACCGGTAGATGGTAACCTGGTGATTTGTGCTACAATGGTTAGATTTGACCGAGATTTTGTTGGGTGTTCATCCTTCATCTCTAAGACATTAAGGGGTTGTATGTGAAATTAAGTTGGTCAGCAAATAATTTTGATGATGTCACGGTTTATATGTCACCAATAGGCTCATAGGCGATTTACATGTGCATGTATTCTATGGTTTATAGGCGTCGTCATGTTTGTTGACAAGAAAAGTTCTCGTGTCCTCATGAGATATCTACAGTTTCTGGTTGATTTTAGAAACCAAAAAATGTGCGTGGGGAGTGTTGCTCTTGGTTACTTATATCGGGAGCTCTATAACGCGACTAGCATGGATATTGTTTCTGTTGGTGGGATGACAGTTTTGCTGTAGTTATAGGCTTGACAACGATTTACTTGTCTAACACTAGCTAGTAGTGAACCAATTATTGACGGGTCACCAGTTGGTCATAGATATACACATATTATAATTTATTTATGTTATTTTTTTTTAATTTTTTCAATTAATCTTACAACAAAATATTTCTTTTGACTGTAATGTCAAATTTGTCCGTCGTAAAATAGATCTACTTAAAAGAAATCAGGTTACTTTTTGTTCTTAATATAATATTCATCGATTCTTCGTAGATGTTAATGTGGATAAACTAATGAAATGATTTCAATAAAATTATTAGAACTTTTTCGATATAAAACACTCATGTCGATAAAATGACCTGAATCCTCTTTTCTTTTCATTGAAAAAGGTCATTTTTTTTATTTCTAATTTGGTTTTGCAGTTTTTGTGGAACCTTATATTGTCGATGTTTGGAGGAGGTTGCCCTCTATTTCTATTGAGGGTGTGGATATGTGGAGAACGGTGGTGCCTATGATTTCTTTCCAGATTATTGAGTGGTATCAACTAGATCGAGTTATGCAACAATTTGGGTTAAGACAATTTATTCTGGCAGCACCTGTTGGACTTAAAGCTTGAAGATGCTTTGGAGTCTCTCTTGTTGTTTTGCTTTTGATGTTTATGTAATTTTGGTTTTCTTAGATGAATTGTAATTAGGAGTTTCACATGTATTGATTGTTTAGTTTAGGCATGTATGTGGTTGTTCTTTGTTTGAATACCCTGGAGAGCTTGAGAATCTAGTGTGATTTCTCATGTATCAAATGTTTGATTTCCCACTCAAACTTGTTTTGAAAATGTCTTTGGTAACCAACTGAGGTAATAGATTACCAACAGTAGGTAATTAACTACCAACAACAGGTAATCAACTACCAACAGTAGTTAACAGAGTGTGGAAATTCATTTGTTATTGGAGTAATCGATTACCCCCTCGGGTTAATCGATTACCATGGCTAAAAATCACCCTGGAAACCTTTGTTCACTGGTTTAATCGATTACCAACCCCTAGCAGTCGATTACCCCTATCAGAAAAACATTAAGTTGCCCAAATTGAGTTTTTAATTGAATCTATAAATACTATTTTCTCAAAAATTAACATAAGATCTTGGAACATAAGTTTTAGAACAGTTCATACACTTTCAAATTCTCTCTAAACTGAGTTTATCATCTTTTCCAAGAAACCCATAAAGAACTTCAAGAGTTTATCAAGTTTTCATAAAGAAAGGACAAAACTTGATCTTTTCTCTGACTGGGTGGTATTCATTGTGTTTTCTTTTGTGATCAGATCTACACTCCAGGTGTTTTCTAAACTGATCTTTTGTTTACCTTTTGATTTCTGGGTTGTTACTCTAGGAGAGAGGTCTCTCTGGATAGAGTAAAGGTCTTTGAGAAGTGTGTTCTCAAAGGTTTGATCTTGGGTGTTCCAAGGTCAGGGAAGAACTGTTCTTTGGGTTAAAGGACAAGTTTTTGGGTGTTTTGATTTCGTTTTTGTGTTGCTTGTTGCAGAGTGAATGTAAAAGAACACAAAAGGGATCATTTGATAGTGGAAAACCGATCGCAACAGTTGTTGGGTTGGGACTGGATGTAGGCAGTGGGCCGAACCAGTATAAATCACTGTGCACTCTTCTTCTTCCTTCTTCTCTTTACCGTTTACCATTAATTGCTGCTATCTTGGTTTATCTTCTGCAATTTGTTCAGTAATTGACTTAGTAATTAACTCGGTAATTGACTCGGTAATCAACTAAAACTGGAACAGTTAGATACTGATATTGATTACGCTGTATATTGATTACTAACGTGTTTCTGATTTTTCCTTTTGGTATTTCCGCTATGTATCTTTGATATTTCTCGCTTATCTGTCTCAATTATTGATAGGTAATCAAGAATAGTTTTGTTTGAATTAAAAGGAAATAGAAACTCGCAAAAATTGGGCTATAGTGGAACTAGTATCTATTCACCCCCCATCTAGATTCACACATAGGGACCAACAACACCTTCTTAGTTACAAAACTTGTACCAACTTACATTGAGAGGGAAGGAGGACAACAACTAGATGACCACTCTTAGCCTAGTTGTCCAGATTTGGGTACATCGCTACCAGTATATAGTTGACGACATACTAGTGGACGGTCCTATTAGTTACAATGATGAGTATCTCGTTTGGTATCACCAGAAGACTAAGATTGATGGAGGTCCATCTACTCCAACCATGGAAGTCAACAACTCTAGAAGAGTGACGAGGTCTATGCTCAAAAGAATACAAGAAGAGGGAGAGAGGAAGTTGACTCAAAGTCAAGGTCAACAAGAAAGTCAACAGTCAACTCCTCAAGGACTTTTCTTGGTCAACAAACCTTTTAATAGTCTTAGAATTATTTGAACTTGTAATTAGGATTTTGGATGAATAATTTTGGCATGTGAGCTACAAATACATGTTACGACCTATGTAATAATTAGGAGAACAATTTTAGTGCTAGTTTGAGAGAGAGTGGTGCACACTCTCCCTAGAGAGAGTGGAGAGATTTTTGGAGGGAAGTTAGTGGCAATTCCGCTAACTCCAATTCAAACCTAGCCGTGAGATTAGATCTCAAGCTAAGGCTAGGATGAATTCGTGAGAAGCATGCCTCTAACACATGTGTAAGAGTGAATTTAAACCTCTTGATCAAGATTCAATCAAGAGGTGGAAATTCAAACTTGAGTCACATGTTACTTGCCACTTAAGAGTGAATTTCTATCTCTTGATTTAGATCTAATCAAAGGTATGAAATTTAAACTTAAGACACATGGTTCTTGCCTCCTCTTAGCTTAACCGTGGCCATGTGATCACTTTCTAATCCAATGGTTATGAACCTTGATCCGTGTGATGTGCCTCACAAGGCTTCCCATGCGTTGATCAAGTTCTTGATCAAGTTCATAATCCAATGGTTAGCTAGTGATCCTTGCTTATCAAGTTTGGCGCCAAGTCTTTTAGTTTAATTAGGAAAATTTTTGAATTGTAAACACTTTTGATGAATTTTAGAAAGAAGCACATTTTCTTGAGAGAGAAAGTTCTCTTCTAGGTTTCTTGAGAAAACCTTCTTGAGTCTTTGTTGACTTTTATTTAGTCACACTACGGCAAGTGTACCAGTCGTTTACAAGTTTAGAAAAGATGAGTAAAGGTTGTCGAATCCATAAAGACTGAATGATGAATTACCGATTACTTAACATGCTTCTCTATTAGGACGAACCAATGAATCAATCATTTATGTGAAACTAAGTGTCTAGGTAAAAGTAAGCAATACAATGTAAACAATTAAAGAAAGCAGTAAATGTTTAGGTTTCTAAACAAGATAGTGAAGACAGTTAGGGAAATGGTTCATTTGATTCTTTCCTCAAGTAACCACATCCTATGTCAATTCAACAAAGATTCAATCAAGTGGAGATAGAATTCGTGATACCGAAGACTAATCCTATTCCTAGGTATTTAGTCCCTTTGAATTGCTCCTATAATCTCTAATCCCTTAGATGAAGATAGAAAGTAATTCAAGAAGCGAAACAGATGAATTCCTAACATCTCATAGCATACAAGTTCTATCCCTAGACTCATGCATGACTATAGTGATCTACTTCCTCTCCTAATTCAATTATCAATTTTCCAATCGTACAATTGAAATGAGAAACAAATCCTTAAGGAACAGTTCAATCCAATTCAAACACCAATATTCCTATCATCTATTTGAATTTTATGAATTAACGTCAAGAATTAGCAATAAGCAAGAAGAGATCAATCAACTGAAAGAAATTACACTTGAATTAACATGAAGAAGTCTTTACAAGAGTTACAGAACCAAAATTCTCAATCCCTAACCTAGATATCTAACCTAACATGGAAATGAGAAATGGAAGAAGAGAAAAGGAATTCAAACACAAGATTGACTCCATGAATGCTTGGATCTTGCTTCCACAAGCTCCAAAGCTTCCGAAATCTCCGAGGTTTGATGGAGGATGGGAAGAATGAGAGTGGAAAGGAGAGAATCGTGCAGAGGAAGATTGGGGAGGAAGATCCCCCAATAATCCCTTAATTTCGCGCTTAAGGACCCATTTATACTGCAGAATTTGCGCCTCCCATCAGCTTGTTTTGCGCCGGGCGCATCTTGGCAGAGAAGACTGGAGATTTGCGCCTGGCTTGGCCCAGATTTGCGCCTGGGCGCATCCTGACAGCAAAGGATGAAGATTTGGGCCCTGGCTTGGCCCTCGTTTGCGCCCTGGCGCAAAATTCTGATGCTTCCATGACTTGGGCTTCAATTTCCCTTCTTCTTGATGGCTTGCACTCCAAGTCTTCATCTCAGGTCTAGGAGCTTTCATTCCAAGCTTCAATTCTAGCATTCAATCCATTCCTTGCTCTTATCTCCTCTTCATTCCTTCAATGATCCTACACATAACAAGAAAAGGGATTAAAATGACTTAAAAACACAAGAAATACTTATAAAACTAACAAAACACCAAATCAAGGACTAACATTAAACAAACATGATATTTTCACTGTTTTCTTGTCTAAACTATAACTAAACCTAGTAAAAATGGATGAGAATGGACTGAAAACACCTAGGAAAACATGTATAATCTAGCACTTATCAGTCTTACCATGGTGCATTCTTCATGTGGCGATTCTACCTAGAGCTTATTGCTATGCATGGCGCTCCATCACCTTCTACCTTCACCATTTTATACCTTTCCTTCTCTTTGAGTTTTTGATTCCTCAATTACATCCTTGAATCTGTAAAGCTCATGCTTGGTAAGTGAAGATTGGGCAAAGAAAGTGAGACTTCCATGGAAGACTTACATCAAGTGGTATCAAGAGTTTGTTCCTTCTTCAAGTGAAGCTTCACATTCGTGAGTCCTTGTGTTTAGATTTTGTGTTTCCTTTTGAATTTTCTTCTTCCTATTTCGTTCTCCTTGAGTATTTTGTGTTTCCTTGAGTTGTCTTGAAGTTTTGTTAAGAAAATCTATCAAATCCATGCTTAATTAGCCGTTAGCCTTGTTTTGATTCTAGTCTTCAATTTTTGTTCGGTATAACTTGTAGATCTATGTGTTGCCTTACGTTTTGAGTTAAATTCTAGAAAATACTTTATATGTTCTTAGTTTTGTTCGGTCAAATTAAGTTCAATCACTAGAAAGTATAAATTCCTTGAGTTAATCTTCAATTCATGCTTATTCCTTGTTTCTAGTATCAATTGTGCTTCTAATTGGTGTATAACTTGTTATACTATGAGATATATACTTTGTATACTCTGTTTTGCCCTGTTTTGGTATTGGATATACACTCTAAATTCTGTACATTCAAGTTCATGCATGAAAAATTGAGACATACACATCAATACATGCTAGTAGAGTGCTTACTATAGGTCTAAATCCTTATTACGCCTTGTAGTAGTTATAGCGCTAGTAATTGAGCTTGGAGTGCTTGTTTTAGGCAAGAAACAATTCGGTCTAGTAGATTAGAGAATAGAAAAGAAAAGAAAACAAGTGTTAGAAAAGGAATCAAGTGAGAAGAAATCAAAACAAGAAGAAACAAAGTGAGAAAATTCAAAGAAAGCTAGAAAAGAGCCTAGAAAAAGTACTAGAAAAATTGAGTACTTGAAGTGGAATTTTGGTGACTTGTAAATCTGTCCAACAAGCTATCAAAGTGTTAAAGAAGTATAAAAGAAAATTTGAGCTAAGAAATTGGACTTAGAGCTAAAGCATAGCGCGCACACAAACCTAGTAAAATTACTAGTAGCTTGGAAATTGGCCTAGGAGTGTGTACATGTGACTAGCTTGTTTTGACTCAAATTTTTGCATAATTGTAACTTGTTGTACATAAAAGATAAAACACAAGAAGGGGGGTTGAATTGTGTTAAAGAAATAATTTGGCCCTTTCGTCTGTTGGTTTAAAATAGGTTCAGACGAAACAGTTCTTATCTTCAAAGATCAATTTTAATAAACAAACGTTATAAGTTGATTATCCCTGTTAGTTGCAAACTTAAAAAAGATAAACACAAATATTTTTATACTGGTTCGTCTATTCAAGATTACGTCTAGTTACCCAGCAACAACTGAGTTTTTACTACAAACAGTGAAATGGTTACAAGTATTGTTAGAACCCAGCCATTTCTAGCTAATACAAGATATTCTTTGAACACATCCTTCTCAGGCTAAACAACCAGGTATTCTTTGAACACACAACCTCCTCAGGCTAAAGCACCACACAAGTGGATTTACAAAGTTTTCTTAGAAAGAAAAGTTCCTCTTCGCAGAGAGGGCTATACAATGAAGTTCAACAGTAGCAGTGAGCGAAAGCACAAAGTCTTAGCAATATAAGCGTGTTCATCAACTGAAACTTGAAAGAGTGAGGTCCTTATATAGGCAGATTCTTCAGATATTCGTTAAAGACAGAAGAATGTCGTTGAGCTTTCCCCAAGTGCAGTCCAAAAAGGTGTCAGAGTACAATCAAGTGATAGATAGCGTGCACAGTGGATTTGATGGCATGCTCATTCCTTTTTCTGACTTGTACAGAGATTTTCTTGGAAAAGAAGAACCCTTTTCATGTAGCATAGGTAAGCTCAAATCCCCATACTGATCTTGGAAGCTCTGATAAGTACTTAGCATATTTGAAATTGGCACGAGTTACTCAGACTGTACTTCACTCTTATGACAGTCGATGTAAATCTTCAGTCTTAAGATTAACTTGTAAGTTTCGTCTGAAGAGTTTCGTCTATCCTTTCGTTTGAAGACTTGGCTTTGTGACACACGAATGACTTCAATTTTGAGAGGTCATCTTTCGTCTGTGCTTGTTCCGTCTGACTTTGCTTGTAATGCTTTGTCTTAGATGTTTCGTCTGTCTTGTAATTAATTAAAACTTAGAGACGTTAATCTCCTTGATCTAACAATCTCCCCCTTTTTGATGATTACAGACCATACTAGCAACTATCTCAAAGGAGCATCTGCACAAGACAAAGTTAGCTAAAATAAAATAATAACAAGCAGCCAGAATTACATCAAGACGATGTTCTCTAAATATATCTCTTTATAAGAATTGTTACATCAATGTGATGTAATCTATTTACAGGTTTAAAAGATTCAGAAAAACAGATAAACAAAATAATCATATCAAACAAATGAAAGAATTATAAGTTCAGAGTTGTGCAAACAAACAAAACAATAAAATCAAAGCAAAGAAAAATAAAACTTCATCCTTTCTTCGTCTTTGTCTCCCCCTCAGACAAATGCTCTTCATTGCTCGAAAACTTACCATGCTCCTCCTTAGTATAACCTTTTCCTCAAACGTTCTCCCCCTTGGGCTGAGAATCATAAAAAAAAATCAAGATGGTGGAGGCTGTGGTTGATGTTGTACGAGATTCATCACAATACTCTGTAGCTGCTGCATCTCAGAAGAAATAGAAACTTGATTTTCTTCAAGCTCCTTGTTCTTTTTCTTCAAGTGCTCACAGTTCTCCTCAAGAGCATCATATTTGCGCTTCAAAACATTATACTTGTCAGCGGGATCTTCAGGTGATTTAGGCTCCTCATCAGTTACTGGTGATTGAGGTTCCTCATCAATTACTGGTGATTCAGGTTCCTCATCATTTACTGGTTCCTCAACTATTGGCACTGAGTCATCTTCAATGACTACCACTGGAGTTCCTTTCAGACGCAAGGAGAATAAAGGAAGTTCCATGCGAGTGCTAAAGTTATATTCCCATTGCCAAGAATATGATTTGTTGAAGGTAGTGAGTTGAAGGTATTGAGGTTCATGAGGAGGAAGAGTGTAGGCGAAAGCTCCTCCTGGATAGACTTTGTTGCGTGTGACAGACTCTTCATCAAATGAAGTTCCTGAGCAGAATGCTGAGGTAGCTTCATGATCCTCTATCATCCTTTGAATCTTGGGATTGATAGGCTTTGAGGCATGAGCTTGAATAGCCTTGAGATGATCATAGGCAACAGACGGAAGTTGCTTGGGAATGTGCCTTGCAAACTTGAATTGTTTGGGGGCAGACAATGTCTTTTTCTCTTTCCCTTTAGCCAGAAACTCCACCAAGCATGGTCTTGAGCGATCCATGATAATGAAATACTTGGTTTCATTTGTGACTAAAGATGAGAACTGAGATCCCATCATGAAGGGATAGGGGCTGAGTTCCTTCCTTGCTCTTCTTTGAATTTGAGAAAAGGAGGCTAACCTTCCTTTTTCTTCTCTTCTATAAGTATTAGCCATCATTCTGAAGGCAATGTTATAGTCTTCCGGTAGAGAGTGAGCGAAGTCTTCAGGATCTTCACATTCATCGATGAGGAGGGAGTAACGTGGATGAATTCCTGGACAATGTGGTCTTGTCCATGGAAGAACAATCCCTAGAGTATGGCCTAGTCCCACATACTCTGTTTGGTTCATAGGGATTGTAAAGGTGAACGAATCATGACTATCAATGGCATCCAAGTCCTAATGATCGCAGCCTCTTGGCTCATATACTTTGGAGGTAGCGTCTCCATATATGCAATGGTGAAAAGCAGGTGCATTAGGCTCATGTTGAACCTTCCATTTGATGTTTTCTCTGTATGGAATGTGTGGCTCATAGCCAAGTGCTGGCCCTTCAATCAACAACCCAACAAGATGATCCTTGTAAACGACAATATTCTCCAAACCCTTGATGCTCAGCTGTGCCAACTCATCCCACGACAGACGCTTCAGCCAATCGCGTTGCTCATCAGGGGAATATTTTACATCATCTTTGAAGTCCTTTGGCTTCAAGGGTTGGTGATATATGATGGGATTGACAGATCTCCCAAGTTGGAATCCCTTCTTTCCTCTGTAGTGATAAGGGTTCTTCAACTCGATGTAGGGAGTGTCCTCAATAAAGAAGTCTTCATTATCCGCAAAATAGCCATCAGTTGCGAATTCAGACGGTTCTTTATCACTAAGATCAGAGATATCTTCAGTCTGATCTTTCAGTAACCAATCTGGCTTGATTGACCTTTCTGCACAAGAGCTTTCAGCAAATTTCTTCATGACTAATTCGTTGAGAAATGAATAGTCCTCTTGTGCCTTCAGTGGAAGATCTTCTAGATTAAACAACTCAGCATGCGATCTTACCAAAGGCAGAACTAGCCGTTTTATTTTCACATGTTCCTCATCGGACGAAGAACATGTGTCATCATCAATGATGACCACATACGTAATCTCCATCGTCTATGAGTAGGAAGTTTCTTCAGACGCAGCTTCTATCATCTGATGGCAAGGCAGTTCCTTAGACGTAACAGGTATCGTCTGATTAAAGGCAGCATTGAGAGGAGACGCAACAATAGGATCAGTGCTAGCACTCCTATGTTCGTCTTGGAGTAAGGATTCTGAAACCTCCATGGTTGGAGCCTCTTCATTTAACATGGTCTCCAATTCCTCTGCTAGTTGGGCATTGTCCTTTTGAATCTAGGCGGTTTCTTCACTATTCATGCACTCTGAAGTTGCTAGTACAGGAGCAGCTCCAGACGATCCAATGCCTCTGATGCTTTCTTGGAACAGATGTTCCCTTTCAACCTCAAGCAACATGGAGACTTTTCTAGCCTCTTTTAATTGCTTAGCTTCTTCAGTTTCTCCAACAATCACAGATGCAAGCCTCTGCTTCTGCTTCTTCTTTTCCTTGCCTTTTGCAGCCTTTTGTAGAGCAATCTCCCTTGCTCTAGCCTTTTCTTTAGTTGCCTTCCTTTGTTTTTCTTCGTCTGTCAGGATTCTAACAGACGGTGCATCCCCAGATGCTTTAGTTACCCCTTCATCTTCACTTGGAGAAACTTCTTTTGCTTGCGTCTTGGACGCAGCATGTTTGATTCTTATGTTCCTTTTTCTTCTGAGGGGTTCAACAACAACATCCTCAAAAGGAACTTCTGTTATGGTGACTGGCGGTTGAGACGATGGGATTGGTGTTCGGGTTTGTGTTTGGGCTTGCGTTTGGGCTTCAGAGCCGCTTGGTCTGGCACGCTTGATGCAAGCTTTGTGAGGTTGTTCTTGGGTCATGGGAGAGAGAGGTTCTTCTTCTCCATTTTTAAAATGAAGAAAGCCAGGAGCCAGACACATTTTCGCAAATGTGCTCCCTTTAACTTCTTTCCCTTCATTGTGTCATACTACTCCCGTGGTATCAAAACCTTGATTGATAATGATTCGAGAAAAGAGAGTAGCGTAAGGAATGCTGGTCTTCCTTCTAATATTCCTGTTCTTCAAGGCGCTAACCCAATGATCGAGAATGATGTGAGGAAGACTTATCTTCACCTTCCTAAGACAAGAAACATGCAGAAGCAATCTCGATGGCTCACATTGTCCCTATAGCATGTTCGAGGCGTGAAAACGTTGTAGAGGATGTTGTGGATGACTTTGCATGTTGGGAGGAGGTTCCTAGATCATAGAAATTTAGGATCTTCAGGGTCGCGAGCCTTACCATAGAGCATGTTATCAACATGCACTTCAATCTCAATCTTCATCCAATCAGCGTTGTAGAAGCGACCTTCAGCCTTGCACTTCCCAGCCTCAGCGATGTTATCAGCAGTGATAATGTACTCCTTGTTGTCAATGGTGCCAACGATACCATCATCAAATTCTTTGGCATCGCTCCAAAACTCAGCATAAGCCTCTATCAGCCATGGAACCTTCCATTCAGCGAAGTCCATCCATCCGTTAAAAGACAACATTCTTGACACTCGATTTGATACACCTTCGAGTGTGGATTTGGCAACCCAATTGCTTGGCAAGAAAAGATCTTTCGCGAAGAAAGTCTCTTCTGAAGTCTTGATTTTCTTGGCGACCATTTTCTAGGTTTGAAAGAGAAAGATTTTTTGTGAGTATTAGATTTGTAGAGAGAAGATAAAGTTTCAGAGAATATAGAACACTGTAAAGAGTTAAAAGAGTAAACTTTGCAGTATTTATAGTCAAAGATTAAAACGATTATAATTCATCAGACGAAAGAAGTTGAAACTACCCCTGATTTGACGTGGCCTCATGATTGCCTTTTTAATGATTGATTTGACCTCTGCAATTCACTGCACGTGCTTCTAAACGTCACAGAATAGTGCAATAAATGACAGACACATTTAATGCTGCACTTTTTTTGTCCCTGCACACTTAACTTTAAATTAATTAAATAATAACCTTGCGTCTGTTGAATTTTCTTAGACGGATTCAACTTGATCTGACGCAATGTTTCGTCTTAACACGAATAAATTAGTTAGACGAAATAGACAGTTAAAAGGCACAGATGAAATACCTTAGTCAATTAAAGAAACAATTCCCAAATTTTCTTTAATGAAGTTAAAACGAGTTTCGTTTAAAGCTTTCGTGAAAATATCTACCCATTGAAAGTCAGTTTGTACAAACTGTATATCAAAAATACCCTTTTGAACATAATCTCTTATAAAATGAAATTTGATTTCAATATGTTTGGCTTTTGAATGTTGAATAGGGTTTTTGTTGAGATTAATTGCACTTGTATTATCACAAAATACTGGTATTTAGGTCTCAAACCTGGAGTAATTCTCTAGTTGATGTTTTACCCAAAGTAATTGTGAACAACACCCAGCTGCAGCAATATACTCCGCTTAAGTGGTTGAGAGTGCAATAGAGTTTTGCTTCTTGCTTGACCAAGAGATGAGTGATGTGCCAAGAAATTGACATCCACCACTTGTATTTTTCCTTTCCACTTTATCTCCAGCACAATCAGCATCGTAATAGCCACTAAGATTGAAATCACAGTTTTTCATATAAAACAAAGAGATATTAATAGTTCCAATAAGATATCTCAAGATACGTTTTACAACTTGCAAATGAGATTCCCTAGGATCAGATTGAAAACGTGCACATAGACAAACACTAAACATAATGTTAGGTCTACTAGCAGTGAGATAAAGTAGAGAGCCAATCATACCTTTGTATACTGTCTGATCCACGGTCTTACCTGATTCATCCTTGTTGAGGCTTACACCAGACGAATGCATTGGTGTTTTCATAGGCTTAACATTCTCCATTTTGAACTTCTTTAGAAGCTCCTTGGTGTACTTCTGTTGATGAATGTAAATTCCTTGTTTCGTTTGTTTGATTTGAAGTCCTAGGAAGAACTTTAATTCTCCCATCATACTCATCTCAAACTTATCCTGCATTATCTTAGAGAAATCCTTGCACAAGGATTCGTTAGTTGCTCCAAAGACTATATCATCTACATAAATTTGAACAATGATAAAGTCCTTAGAAACATTTTTCTTGAAGAGAGTTGTATCAACCTTTCCTCTTGAGAAACCATTTTTAAGAAGAAAAGAACTCAGTCTTTCATACCAAGCTCTAGGAGCTTGTTTAAGACCATAAAGTGCTTTCTTCAATTTGAAAACATGATCTGGTTGAGATTGACTCTTAAAACCAGGAGGTTGTTTAACATACACTTCTTCTTCAATAAAACCGTTTAGAAAAGCACTTTTCACATCCATTTGATATAAAACGATATTCTTGTGAGCAGCAAAAGCAAGTAAAATTCTAATTGCTTCTAATCTAGCTACAGTGCAAATTGTTTCAGTAAAATCAATACCTTCTTATTGGTTATAGCCTTGAGCTACTAACCTGGCCTTGTATCTTACAACTTTTCCAGCTTCATCAAGCTTATTTCTGAACACCCATCTCATTCCAATGATGCTTTTATTCCTTGGTCTTTCCACTAGAGTCCATACATCATTCCTTGTGAACTGATTCAGCTCTTCTTCCATAGCTAAGATCCAGTCATTATCTTGTAGAGCTTCTCCAATATCTTGGGCTCTATATCAGACACAAGAGCATATCCAGAAATATCTCTCAGTCTAGATCTAGTTTTAACTCCTTGATGTCTATCTCCAATAATTAGATCTTCGGTGTGGTTTGAGGCAAACTTCGAAGTTCTGATAGGAGCATGATCATCTTGGTGTTGAGGAGCAGACGAAGAGGGTTCGTCTGTGCTGGGAGATGTCCTTTCGTCTGAGCAAGGTTTGACAGACGGATCAGCTTCTTGACCAGAGGGAGTTATCTACAAGTTATCAAATAAATTTTCCACGTCTGATATGTCTTTATCAGCCTTTGAGTTATCTTGGAATTTTACATGAATAGATTCCTCCACAACTTGCGTTTCAGAGTTAAAAACTCTATAGGCTTTAGAAGTATTAGAGTATCCAAGTAAAAATCCTTTCACAACCTTTTAATCAAACTTGCCAAGTTAATCCTTAGTATTTAAAACAAAATATTCACATCCAAAAGGATAGAAGTATGAAATGTTGGGTCTTCTTCCTTTCCATAGTTCATATGGAGTTTTATCAATATTCTGTTTTGAATATAACAGGAAGTATTAATTGTTTCTGCCCAATAATATTTTGGAAGAGAGCTTTCATGCAACAAAGTTCTAGCCATTTCTTGTAAGGTACGATTTTTCCTTTCCACAACCCCATTTTGTTGAGGAGTTCTTGGAGACGAAAAATTGTGAAAGATACCATTTTCAAAACAGAAGGCATTGAACTCAGAATTTTCAAATTCTGTTCCATGATCACTCCTAACAGACGTAATACAAATTCATTTTTCTTTTTTAACACATTTGTAGAATATTTCAATGACACTGAATGACTCGTGTTTATGAGCTAGGAAGTATACCCATGTAAATCTAGTATAATCATCCACTGTTACAAATCCATATCTCTTTCTTCCAAGACTTTCTGTTTGAGTAGGTCCGAAGAGATCAATATGTAACAGTTCTAAGGGTCTTGTCGTGGAAACAACATTTTTAGATTTAAAAGAAGCTTTAAGTTGTTTCCCATGCTGACAAGATTCACACAGACGATTGGATTTCCAAGATATTTTTGGCAAACCTTTCACAAGATCCTTTTTAAAAGTTTTCGAAATGTACTTGAGACTTAGATGTCTAAGCTTTTTGTGCCAAATATCTCGTTCATCGTCTGCTGAAATCAAACATGTTACATTCGATCACTAAGGGTCAGAAAAGCAAACCTCATAGAGATTGTTCTTTCTTTTCCTAACAAACAGAATGGATTTGTCTTTGTACTTGACTATACATTCATCAGAGTTAAAAACTACTTCATATCCACTATAACAAAATTGACTTATGCTCAGTAGATTGAAGTTGGGGCCTTTAACATAAGACACATTTTGAATGAGAGGATTAGGTGTCTTGCCAACAGTCCCAATACTAAGAATTTTACCTTTTCTTGAACCATATGATACAGACCCTTTACTTGGTCTGAGATCTTGGAACATAGACAGGTCTCCCGTCATGTGTCGTGAGCACCCATTGTCCAGGTACCAGCTTGAAGCCTTCTCTTTTCCTATTAAGGATATCTCAAATGAAACAACATCTCCAGCCATGTGGCAAATGTTTGTTGTTTCTTCTTCTTCTGTGGATTCCTCTAAGCTTTCACTATCAAGATCTTCCCAAGTCAGCAAGTTCTTCTTACCCTTGTCTTTGCGAGGGTTCCATCTCTTCTTCAGCCTTGGACATTCAGATCTCATGTGTCCAGGTTTTCTGCATTCATAGCAGACAATCTCTGAACTTTCCTCCTTGCTTGAGGGCTTCTCAGGGAACTTCTTTTCCTTCTTCTTGAAGAAGCGTTGACCTCTTCCCTTCTTCATCATCATCATCTTGAAGCGTCTAGCCATGAGAGAAATTTCATCGTCAGACGATCCATCAGACGAATCAGACTCGGTAGTGTCAGCTTTCAAAACTTTATGTTTCTTCTTTCTTTCTTTCTTAGTAGACTCCTCCTTTGGAACTATGTTGACAGACGGAAGAGTTATGGGCTTTTGAACCTTGATTTTGTCTCTTTTACAGAAAAGTACCTCATGTACTCTCAAGGCACCGATTAACTCATCAAGAGTTAATATCTTCATATCACGCTCAACTGAAATAGCAGTGGACAGAGCTTCCCATGGGGGAGGAAGACTGTCCAGAATCTTCATGTTGTTTTGGGCTTTGGTGAACGTGATTCCCAACGCAGTAAGTCCATTTAATATGGTTTGTAATCTTCCAAACATCATATCAATAGATTCTCCTTTCTTCATAGAGAACATCTCATATTCTCTTCGAAGAGTGGCAGCTTTCCTCATTCTGACATCCTCAGTTCCTTCATAGGAAATCTTGGCGTCCCAGAGCTCCTTTGCGGTTTTGTAGGCACAGAATCTGTTGTATTCTGTCCTTGAGAGAGCGCACATAAGAGCATATCTAGCTTTGTTGTTGAGCGCCATAAGTGAATATTTTTCACTTCCCCATTCAACTTCAGGTTTAACAATAGGGATATCTCCTTGGGTAATGATGTTCCATAGTCTATACTGGGTAGACTTGATGTACATCTCCATCCTGTCATCCCAATAAGGATAGTCATCACCAGAGAACGTCAGCGGCTTGTTCATAGATGACCCACCATACAAGAACCAGGGTCCTTGCGATTCCATCTTGGATCTTTTCCTCCAGTAGTTAAGCGCTCTGTAAAAGATAAAACACAAGAAGGGGGGTTGAATTGTGTTATAGAAAAAATTTGGCCCTTTCGTCTGTTGGTTTAAAATAGGTTCAGACGAAACAGTTCTTATCTTCAAAGATCAATTTTAATGAACAGACGTTATAAATTGATTATCCTTGTTAGTTGCAAACTTAAAAAAGATAAACATAAGTATTTTTATACTGGTTCGTCTATTCAAGACTACGTCCAGTTACCCAGCAACAATTGAGTTTTCACTACAAATCGTGAAATGGTTACAAGTATTGTTTGAACCCAGCCAACTTCGACTAATACAAGATATTCTTTGAACACAACCTTCTCAGGCTAAACAACTAGGTATTCTTTGAACATACAGCCTCCTTAGGCTAAAGCACCACACAAGTGGATTTACAAAGTTTTCTATGAAAGAAAAGTTCCTCTTCGCAGATAGGGGTATACAATGAAGTTCAACAGTAGTAGTGAGCGAAAGCACAAAGTCTTAGCAATATAAGCATGTTCGCCAACTGAAACTTAAAAGAGTGAGGTCCTAATATAGGCAGATTCTTCAGATACCCGTTAGAGACAGAAGAATGTCGTTGAGCTTTCTCCAAGTGCAGTCCAACAAGGTGTCAGAGTGCAATCAAGTGATAGATAGCGTGCACAGCTGATTTGATGGCATGCTCAGTCCTTTTCCGACTTGTTACAGAGATTTTCTTGGAAAAGGAGAACCCTTTTCGTGTAGCATAGGTAAGCTTGAATCCCCATACTGATCTTGGAAGCTCTGATGAGTACTTTAGCAGATTTGAAATTGGCGCGAGTTACTCAGACTGTACTTCACTCTTATGAAAAATAATGTAAATCTTCAATCTTTAGATTGGCTTGTAAGTTCCGTCTGAAGAGTTTCGTCTGCAGACTTGGCTTTGTGACAGACGAATGACTTCAATTTTGAGGGGTCATCTTCCGTCTGACTTTGCTTGTAATGTTTTGTCTGAGATGTTCTGTCTGTCTTGTAATTAATCAAAACATAGAGACGTTAATCTCCTTGATCTAACATTGTATATGATACATGTCTAACCATATATTACTGCACTTACATCAATTTTATTGATCTCAAATTAGTGCATTCATAGCTTGGAAATTGTTTGTGTCGTTTACCCTAATTTTGACTCCAAATCGGTCTCTAAAGTGATCACTACCAAATTTGAGTTTGTAATTGATTTAATTGTTTGTCTTGGTTAGTGATTAATCCTGCATGTCTCTGAATCCTTGTTGTCTAGTTTGTGCCTTTGTCATACATCACTTCATTCCTAAATTTGAGTAGCTTAATTCCTTCATTTTATGCTTTTATTGCTTGTCTCTTTGGAATCTTGAGTTTTGTCTAAAGTTTAGCCTTTTCTTGGAATTCTTAGGCTTGAAAGTAGAGTTGTTCATTTTTCACATGGATTGCAGCCATATATGAATTTGAGTTGAGGTTCACTTAAGAAGCTCAAGAAGAGATTGAGTGGTAAAAGGATAGAGAGAACACTAGAGAAAGAGCCACTAAGAGTGCATACACAAGTTGATACTTGAGTGACACACGTAGAAAGTGGTGAGGTCCTTGATTATTATTTTCTTTGTGTACTAATCGTTTCATTGTAGCTATGGATAGCTCACTTAGTGTGGGAAATGATATGTCACCCAAAACCAAGAGGATCATGGAGTTTATGACCGAAAAATTCAACCATTTGCAACATGAGATGAATGAGTTGAAAGGTGAGAGTGAGAGGCGGTTTAAAGATGAAGAAAGCAAGAGCGGGCGAGAGAGAAAAGAGAGAGAAGGGCATGAGGGAGGAAGTAGGACTAATAGAGGGAGTAGAAGTGAGAGAGGTAGCCAAGGGGGACACTACTACTCACCTAGAGAAAGTGATGAGGGAAGTAACCATGATGGGAGTGATGCTTATAGGGAGTATGAAGGAGAGAGGAGATATAGAGGAGGTGTTGGCCGAATACCACCTTGGAGGCAACCTATACATCCTAGGAGATATTTTGGAGATGAGGAACCAAGACCTTGGGAGATGAATCCAAAAATTACACTTCCAAAGTTCCTAAGAGAGGGGGGAGCCGAGAGCTACTTTGAGTGGGTCATGAAGGTTGACCAAGTGTTTTCTTGCCACCCTACCTTGAGTGAGGAGAGGAGACTTAACCTTGCCATTTTGGAGTTTGAAGGATATGCCTTGGTTTGGTGGAACCAAGTATTCATAGATGCCAAAAAGAGGAGGAGGCCTTCCATCACATCTTGGACACAATTGAAGGATGCTCTTAGAGGGAGGTTTGTTCCTAAGTCTTATGTGAGGGACTTGCATATCAAGCTCCAAAGATTGACACAAGGAAGGAGGAGTGTGCAAGAGTATTTCAAGGACCTTGAGCTTACTATGATGAGGGCGGATTGCCAAGAGGAAAAGGAGGCTACTCTTACAAGGTTTACCCATGGATTGAATAGGGAAATCCAAGATGTCTTGGAACTTCAAAGCTATAGAACCTTGGAAGAAGCTATACATAAAGCCGAGAAGATAGAAGCTCAAGTGAAGAGAAAATTCACCATGAAGAAGTCCTACACTAGTGGATCTTCTAGTTGGAAGGAGAAGCAAAAGAAGGAGGGTTCATTCAAACCTACTTCTAAGTTTGGCCGAGAAGACACTAAAGGTAAAGAGATTCCTAAATCTAATTCTAAACCATCTAACATCAAGTGTTTTAAATGTTTAGGACATGGCCACATTGCTTCACAATGCCCCAACAAGAAGGCTATGGTGATGAGGATGGATGGAGGAGTCACAAGTGAAGAGTCTAGCCATTCTTCAAGTGAGCATGAAGAAGAGAGTGCAAGTAACCACTCTAGTGAAGAGATGGCTGAGGAAGGTGACCTCCTCATGGTGAGAAGGATACTAGAAAGTGCCTACCATGAGCTTGATGACACTCAAAGAGAGAACATCTTCCACACAAGATGTAACATACAAGGGAAGGTTTGCTCTTTAGTAATTGATAGTATTAGCTGCACTAATATAGTAAGTACTAGGTTAATAGAAAAACTTGGTTTGAAAACTTCCCACATCCCAAACCCTATAAATTGCAATGGTTAAGTGAGAAGGGTGAGTTGGTAGTGGATAGGCAAGTGCTAAATGCTTTTACTATAGGAAGATATAGTGATGAAATATTATGTGATGTAGTTCCTGTGGAGGCAACTCATATGCTATTAGGTAGGCCTTGGCAATATGATAGGCATGCTTTACATGATGGTGTAGCAAATACTTACATCTTTTCTCATATTGGCCGCAAGATACATCTTAAGCCATTGTCACCTAAGGAGGTTATAAAAGACCAAGTGAAGATGAAGATGAAAAGGGAGGAAGAAAAGAAGGCCTTAGCCGAGAGCTCCAAGGAAATTACAAAGACTACACACACTTCCAAGGGCTTGGCCGAGAGCTCCAAGAGGACTTCCAAACATGCTACTCCAAGTCCTAAGCCTAAAAGCAAGAAAGAAAAGACTAAGAGTAGTAAAGACACAAAAATGGAGTTTTCTAATTGAGAGATGAGAGGTTAAGAGGGAATTCCTAGCTAGGAAATCTATGTACTTATGTTTACCTTCACCTTTAATTTTGAGTGCTACATGTATAGGTGATCAAAGTGCTTTGGATAACTTGCTAGAGGAGTTTGGAGATGTATTCCCTAAGGAGATACCTCACGGCCTACCACCTTTGAGGGGAATTGAGCACCAAATTGACCTCATTCCGGGTGCACCCCTCCCAAATAGGCCAACCTATAGAACATCACCCCAAGAGACACATGAGATAGAGAGGCAAGTGCAAGATTTGCTAAGCAAAGGGTGGGTGAAGGAGAGCTTGTCTCCATGTGCTTCACTTGTGATACTAGTCCCTAAGAGGGAGGGTATTTGGCGTATGTGCATGGATTGTAGAGCCATAAACAACATCACTATAAGGTATAGTCATCCCATCCCTAGACTTGATGATCTCTTAGACGAATTACATGGTTCCACTATTTTTAGTAAGATAGATCTTAAGAGTGGATATCACCAAATTAGGATGATGGAAGGGGATGAATGGAAAATGGCCTTTAAAACTAAATTTGGTTTGTATGAATGGCTTGACATGCCTTTCGGTTTAAGTAATGCACTAAGCACCTTTATGAGATTAATGAATCATGTCTTAAAAGAATTTATTGGAAAATTTGTTGTGGTATATTTTGATGATATTCTTGTGTATAGAAAATTTTTCCATGATCATTTAGTTCACTTGAGGCATGTATTAGGAGCTTTTAGGACACAAACTCTTTATGCTAACTAAGATAAATGTGTGTTTGCCACAAATAGTGTTGTGTTTCTTGGATTTGTTGTGAGTTCTTTAGGTGTACAAGTGGATGAAGCAAAGGTCAAAGCCATCAAGGAATGGCCGACCCCTACATGTGTGAAAGAAGTGATCGAGGTCGTACTCGATCAAATATATGCAGTTAAAAATGCAGTATACTATGAATGACTCTTATGTCGTCTCTCAAGGACCATCATGTTATTTCTATCAAATTCAGAACATAACAAGGGGGTTGATTGATTTGGAAAACAAGATTAATAAAAAAAAATAATTAACATTAATAGAATCAATAAATGAAAACAGATTAATATCTTAATTAGGTTGCAATACACTCATCCTAGGTTAAAGAAACTCATGCTCAAATTACTGAACTCTCAGTCAAACCCAATTTAATTAACTAAGCGAAAATTAAATATAGGTTCTCATTATGCGAATTAAGCATTCACATACATCAAAATTCCAATTCCAGCAATTAATAACTCACCCCATTAAGCATAAATAAGAGAACGAATTGCATATAAATTGAAATACATGATAAAAAGTGTCCAACAACTATAGCATAACCCATACATGACAAAACCTCAAAGCTTAATTGCAATCCTTAATCAAGAGGTTAACCCTTAAAATTAGCCTTCCATTTAAAATGAAATGATAACAGCAAACTAATTAACCCTAAATGAACCAACACCAAATTGAACCAAACATAAAACTAATTAACCAAAACGAATTCAACCAACATGAAATTGAAAGCAAAACAGAATTGAAATTCAAATAGAAACGAAAATAATAAAATGGAGCATAAACAAAAATAGAGAAGAGAGGAAGAAAACGAACTGAAATGCCTTGATTGAATATGAACAATGAATCAACAATTGAAATTCAAGAGCAAAGTGTAGTCTCTCCAATGCAGCATTGAAAACTCAAGAAGGAGAAGAAGAGGAACCAAAACCTAGCTAAAGGAAGAACTTCAAATGTGTAAAAATGCCATGTTTTTGTTCTCTCCCGTAATGCCCCTTTACAATCAGATTTTCAATTGCAATTTTGTAGTCCCCCATGTGCCTTTCACATGCCACTTAAATGAGAAAATGTCCCCCCTTCAAATCCTATGTACAGAATAAACACAAATGGATCAATTGCATGAATAAAAAGGCCCAAATTCACTAAATTTTCCGTCCAAGTTCCGCACGTCAACTTCAAGTCCATATTCACCCAAGATGCAGTCCGAATCGGCTCTTCATGTCTCATGACATTTGTAGCTCTATCAATCCTCTTTAAAACGAAAAAACTCTGAGCTCAAACGGAGGTCTGTGGAGGGAGATATGCTGGTTTTAGTGAAAGTGGTCAAATCTGGAAAAATATAGCAAATTGGAATAAATTAAACACTTAAAAGCCCAAATGAGCCCAAACTCATAAATGTATTAAACCATGCTAATTAACCATTAATCATGATTTATTAGGATATAAAATGTGCAGAGAAAGTGATCAAAATAATAACTCATCAAAAAGTGAGAAGCTTTCATGGTCTAGCAAGCTTCTATAGGCGGTTTGTCAAGGATTTTAGCACCATTGAATGAGTTAGTCAAGAGAGAAGTACCTTTCATTTGGGGAGAACCTCATGAACTTGCTTTAAATTTACTTAAGGGAAAGCTTTCTAATTCTCCTATTCTATCTTTGCCAAATTTTTCTCTAACTTTTGAGCTTGAATGTGATGCCTCTAACTTAGGTGTTGGTGCGGTTTTGAATCAAGAAGGCCACCCTATAGCTTACTTTAGTGAGAAGTTGAAAGGAGCTAAATTGAATTACTCTACCTATAACAAGGAACTATATGCCTTGGTGAGATCCTTCCAAACTTGGCAACACTACTTGCTTCCCAAAGACTTCATTGTGCATTCGGACCATGAAGCATTGAAGTACATCAAGAGCCAAGGGAAACTCAACAAGAGACATGCTAGGTGGGTGGAGTTCATAGAAACTTTTCCTTACATCATCAAGCATAAGAAAGGGTCCACAAACATTGTAGCTGATGCCTTGAGCAGAAGGTATACCCTTCTTTCTATGTGTTGACTTTAAAAACTACTATCATAATTCGGCAAGTGTACCGGTCGTTACAAGTTTAGAAAAAATGAGTGAGGGTTGTCGAACCACAGAGATTAACTGATGAATTACCGACTACTTAACATGCTTCTCCATTAAGACGAATCAATGAATCAATCATTTATGCAAAGCTAAGCAATTATGTGCAATTAAGCAATACAACAGAAAACAAGTAAGGAAAGCAAGTAAATGTTAAAGTTTCTGAACAAGATAATGAAGAAGGTTAAGGTAATGGTTCATTTAATCCTTCCCTCAAGTAACCACATCCGATGTTAATCCAACAAAAATCAATCGAACGGAGATAGAATTAGTGATAGTAAAGACTAATCCTATTCCTAGGTATTTAGTCCCTTTGAATTACTACTAGAATCCCTAATCCCTTAGGTGAAAATAGAAAGTAATTCAAGAAGCGAACAAATGAATTCATAGCATCTCATAGCATACAAGTTCTATCCCTAGAATCATGCATAACTATAGTGTCTACTTCCTCTCCTAATTCAACTATCAATCTTCCAATTGTACAATTGAACTGAGATACAAATCCTTAAGGAACAATTCAATCCAATCCAAACACCAATATCCCTATCAACTATTTGAATTTCATGAATAAACCTCAAGAATCAGCAATAAGCAATAAGAGATCACTCAATCGAACGAAATTACACTTGAATTAACATAGAAAAGTCATTACAAGAGTTCGAGATCAAAATTCTCAATCCCTAACCTAACGATCTAGCCTGACATGAAAACAAGAAAGGAAAGAAGAGAAACGAAATTCAAACACAAGAAACACTCCATGGAGGTTTGGTTCTTGCTTCCACAAGCTCCTAAGCTCCAGAAATCTTCTCGGTTTGATGGAGGATGAGAAGAATGAGGTTGGAGAGGAGAGAATCGTGCAGAGGAAGAGTGGAGAAGAAGATCTTTTTCATCTTCGCGCTCAAAGATCCATATATAGCCCATAATTTGCGCCCCTTGTATAACTGAATTGGGCCTGGGCGCATCTTGACAGAGAAGAGGGAAGAATTGCGCCTTGGCAACCAGAGTTTGCGCCTTGGGGCGCAAAAGTCCAAGGATGAATGTAGGTTTGCGCCCTGAATTGCGCCCTGGCGCATCTTGGCAGAGAGGAGGGAAGAATTGCGCCCTGGCTTGCCCTGATTTGCGCCCTGGCGCAAATGCTCATGCTTCCATGGCTTGGGCTTCAATTTCCCTTCTTCTTGATGGCTTGCACTCCAAGTCTTCATCTCAGGTCTAGGAGCTTTCATTCCAAGCTTCAATTCTAGCATTCAATCCCTTCCTTGCTCCTATCTCCTCTTCATTCCTTCAATGAACCTACACATAACAAGAAAAAGATTAAAATGACTTAAAAACACAAGAAAGACCTATAAAACTAACCAAACACCAAATCACGGACTAACATTAAACAAACATGATATTTTCACTATTTTCTTGTCTAAACTACAACTAGACCTAGTAAAAACGGATGTAAATGGACTAAAAACACCTAGGAAAACATGTATAATCTAGCACTTATCACTATGCTTGAGTCTAAATTAATAGGTTTTGAACATGTAAAGACCTTGTATGCCAATGATAATGATTTCGGCCTCTTGTACCAAGAGTGTGTTAAGGGCGCTTTTAAGGACTTTTTTAAGTACAAAGAATATCTTTTCAAAGGAAATTGTTTGTGTGTGCCTAATTGTTCCTTAAGAGAAATCTTGATATCTGAGTCACATGAGGGTGGAATCATGGGTCATTTTGGGATAGACAAGACTTTTGTTATATTGCATAAGCACTTTTTTTGGCCTAAAATGAAAGTTCAAGTTTCTAAATTTGTAAGAAGGTGCATCACTTGCAATAAAGTAAAATCCAAGTTAAATTACCTTGGTCTTTACATGCTCTTACCCGTGCCTACTTTACCTTGGCTAGACATATCCGTGGACTTTTGTCCTTGGATTGCCTAAGACCAAGAGAGGTTCGAATTCCATCTTTGTTGTGGTGTGTAGGTTTTCCAAGATGGCCCACTTCTTACCTTGCCACAAGACGGCTGATGCTTCTCATATTGCTACTTTGTTCTTCAAAGAAGTAATAAGGATCCATGGTGTGCCACAAAGCATTGTGAGTGATAGGGATGCAAAATTCCTTAGCCACTTTTGGAGATCACTATGGGGAAGACTTGATACAAAACTCCTATTTTCTACTACTTGTCACCCCCAAACGGATGGTCAAACAGAGGTAGTTAATAGAACCCCAGGACAATTACTTAGGAGTTTTGTAAAGGGTAATATAAAGACTTGGGAAAAGTGTCTACCACATGTAGAGTTTTCTTACAATAGAGTAGCTCATTCTACTACTTCTTTATCTCCTTTTCAAGTTGTATATGGTACTAACCCACTAACCCCTTTTGATCTTGCGTGTGTGCCATTTGAGTTTGATGGTGATAGGAAAGGTGTTGAGCATGCCGAGAGGATCCAAGAGCTACATGCCAAAGTTAAAGCACGAATTGAGAAGAAGAATGCACAATATTCCAAGGATCACAACAAGAACCGCAAGGCTTTAGATTTCAAAGTGGGAGACTTGGTGTGGTTGCATCTTAGAAAATAGAGATTTCCAAACTTGAGGAAATCCAAGCTACTCCTTAGGGGAGATGGAACATTTAAAATCATTGAAAATTTCGGCCCTAATGCTTGTAGACTTGACCTTCCTTTAGATTTTGGTGGAAGTTATTCTTTTAATGTATGTGATCTTTCACCTTTTATAGGTCTTGAGGAAGATGACAACTTGGGGACAAGTTGTGTTCAAGAAGGGGGGTTTGATGGAGGTTCATCTACTCCAACCATGGAAGTCAACAACTCTAGAAGAGTGACAAGGTCTACGCTTAAAAGAATACAAGAAGAGGAAGAGAGGAAGTTGACTCAAAGTCAAGGTCAACAAAAAAGTCAACAGTCAACTCCTCAAGGACTTTTCTTGGTCAACAAACCTTGTAATAGTCTTAGAATTATTTGAACTTGTAATTAGGATTTTGGATTAATAATTTTGGCATGTGAGCTACAAATACATGCCACGACCTATGTAATAATTAGGAGAACAATTTTAGTGCTAGTTTGAGAGAGAGTGGCGCACACTCTCCCTCTGGAGAGATTTTTGAAGGGAAGTTAGTGGCAATTCCACTAACTCCAATTCAAACCTAGCCGTGAGATTAGATCTCAAGCTAAGGCTAGGATGAATTCGTGAGAAGCATGCCTCTAACACATGTGCAAGAGTGAATTTAAGCCTCTTGATCAAGATTCAATCAAGAGGTGAAAATTCAAACTTGAATCACATGTTACTTGCCACATAAGAGTGAATTTCAACCTCTTGATTTAGATCTAATCAAAGGGATGAAATTCAAACTTAAGACACATGGTTCTTCCCTCCTCTTAGCTTAACCGTGGCCATGTGATCACTCTCTAATCCAAAGGTTATGAACCTTGATCTGTGTGATGTGCCTCACAAGGCTTCCCATGCGTTGATCAAGTTCATAATCCAATGGTTAGCTAGTGATCCTTGCTTATCAAGTTTAGCGCCAAGTCTTTTAGTTTAAATAGGAAAATTTCTAAATTGTAAACACTTTTGTTGAATTTTAGAAAGAAGCACATTTACTTGAGAGAGAAAGTTCTCTTATAGGTTTCTTGAGAAAACCTTCTTGAGTCTTATCATGGTGCATTCTCCATGTGGCGATTCTACCTAGAGCTTATTGCTATGCATGGCGCTCCATCACCTTCTACCTTCACCATTTTATGTCTTTCCTTCTTTTTAATTTTTTGATTCCACAATTACATCCTTGAATCCATGAAGTTCATGCTTGGAAGTGAAAATTGGGCAAAGCAAGTGAGACTTCCATGGATGGCTTACATCAAAGATGTTTATAGACCCAGAAAACACGCATGTGGCGGCTATGGTAAGAAAACCATTACTTAAACTTAATTTTAAATACATTTTAATTATTCTTTAATTATAACTATGTTATAATAAGATCATTCAAACATTAATACTATTTTTTTTAAAGGGTGATGTTGGTGAGACACTATTCTATACTGGCACACCGGAAGGTTAGTACGCATCGTCATCAGATGACATCACCGAGGTTGCATGGAGGTTGGTCGTCCTGAGCTATGATTATGAGAGAGTGACATAGCCAGTAGCCAGTGCCCCATCTGGTTCTACTAGGATCCTGGTTGAGAATGTTCACATACCATTCAGTAGTGTCGAGATGTGCGACATTACACGCAATCGACCTACCATTGATCATCAACCATTTACTCTCCCTCTAATGCATGATAAAGGATGTAGGATGTACTATACACTGACACGATTTACCCAGCCACCGTTGTAGATGCATCACATGTACCGATACCTTGACATTACTCCTCCTAACCCTCATCCACATATGTCTAGGGCAGGTGCTTCATCCTCACAATTGGTTCCACCAGGGTCATGGATTGTTGACCATCTATTTGGGACATCTCCAATATTAGGAAAAGGTATTGATGTTAGCACACCGGCTACACCGATGGATCCACCATGGGATATTCCAGATGATATTCCATGTATAGAAGAAATTGTGGGTGTTGACTTGAGACCCGATTTTGATGCGGAGGCCTGAGTAGACAACAACAACCATGACGAAATCCTGAGACACTAGACATTGGGATAGATCATGTAGGACATATGAGGGACATGGTTAAAGGTATCATTAGTTTCGTTTTCATTTTTTATGATTCTGACTTTGTTGTTGGATGTTATGTATCTATTTTTGTAAATAATTAACTCTTTTTAGTAATTTAATTTTGTGCCACATTTTCATGTTTTGTTATTGTTCGTAATAACATTGTTCAATTAGAAACTATTATAGGTAGCTAAAATTCATAATTGTAATGTAATTTTTGCTAAAATACACTTATAATTAATCAACCAATTTTAAACAATAAAACAACAATGTCACACAAGATGAACTGGTTCAATTTATACATTTCAACCATGTGATTGGGTATCCAAAGGACATAGATGTCAATTGTGACCTTCTTGACCACATCTTCCACATTTTTATCTCCTCTGAAAAGGTTCAACCTAATCTATCTCATTCCAAATTCTCATTGATTTAGGTCTCCCTTTCCCGCAAATCATCGAAGGATCTAATACTAACTTCTAATCTTGAGCAAGAGGTGGAAATTCATCTCCATTTCTTAATACCCCCCACTCAGATGAATATGTCTTCAAAATATTTTCATTTTTTAAAACATCACCAACGTACTGATAGAAGTTCAGACTGACATGTCCACAAACAACAATAATATGCAAACATGTATAGTGGAATGGAATGAATCAACCGCATTGATAATATCTGTCATTCAAAATTATTGTCCATATTTGTCTGCCTCATTGCGTAAATGGATTGAATGACTCATCCACTTCAAATCTTATTCGTCGGATATCATAAATACGGGCAATGTGTGAACAAGCTTTTTCTTGATTCTTGTTTATAGCTTGCATAACTTTAAAATAGTAAATTTGACCATTACTTAATTCTTATTGTGCTCGACAACCCATTTCCACAAAATACTCACGACAATGACTGTACGTTGTTTTCATTATAGCTGTGATTGGAAGATTTCGACAACCTTTGAAGACTTTATTAATACACTAAAAAAGATTAGTAGTCATGTGTTCGTACTAGTGTCTTTCCTTATCGTAAGACATATTATAAAATACAAATACACAAGAAGGGGGTTGAATTGTGTTTATTATTAAAATCTTTTTCAGAGGATGCATTTTGCGTTTGTACTAAAACATTTAATCAGACGCAAATTTAAACTTCTCTTTGAAAGATTGATTTTAATTTAAGAAACTTAGTTTAAGTTATTATCCCTTGTTAGTATGCAGATAAAAATAATCAAAGCAGTAATATTTTTATACTGGTTCATCTATTCAAGACTACGTCCAGTTACCCAACAACTTACTAAGGTTCCACTAAGAGTATTCTTTGAACTCAGTCACTCCTGGCTAAAATATAGATATTCTTTGAACACAGCCTTCTCAGGCTAAAGCAGTATTCTTTGAGCCCAGCCTCTGTAGGCTAAACCCAGATATTCTTTGAACACACCTCCCACAGGCTAATCAAGGTATCCGTTCAACACTTAGCTTCCTCAGGCTAAAAATAGGTATTCTTTGGACCTCAGCCTCGTCAGGCTAAACTTAAGGTATTCTTTAAACACTTAGCCTCCTCAGGCTACAGATTACCATAACAGTGGTTTACAATTAAGATCAAATAGAAAATAGCCTCTATGCAGAGATGGATTTTATAATGAGAATTCTATTCTAAGTTTGTGGTGAGCAAATTTGTATATTGAGAGATTGAGCGAGTAGATGAATATAGTCTTGATCAGAGTAGTTCGTCAACTTGAACTCGCAGAGATGAAGTCCTTTTATAGGCATTATGTGAAGTATCTGCTAGACTGTAGAAGTGAACGTTAGTCCTTGTCTTGGGCACTTTCACATCTGACAGGTGAGCAAACAGAACATTTAATGTAAAGTCAGTAGATGTCAACGTGAGATCGGGCTATGACTTGATATGCTCAGAGATTTAACTAAAATTTACAACTGCTTTTCGTGTTTTATGGAGGATCATCTCCAAAAGCTCAACAAACTCTTCAACCTTACTTTTTAATAAATTGAGCTTTTAATAAAATTCGCTATGTTTTTGACTGTCCGACCAGGTTTAATATTCGGAGCATAACTTGGGATAAAAAACACCAATTGAGCTGTTCTTGGTTTCCAATTAAAGACGCCTTCAAGGGCTACAAAATCTATGAAGACACCAAACCCCAGTTTGGACTTCATCTAGTAGAAAATAAAGCTTGAAGTTAACGTTTGGATACTGCCAGGATGTTCCAGCGGGGTGCCTGACCAGGTTCAGTATTTCAAGCATAACACGGGCTACACAACTCCAATTCAGTTACTTTTGGTGTCTTTTAAAAGCTAACTTAATGGGCTACAAAATCTATGAAGACACCAAAGCCCAGATCGGACTAAATCTAGGAGGAAATGAAGCATGAAGTTAACGTTTAGAAGCTACCAAGATTTTTCAGCGAGTTGCTTATTTGTTTAGGCCTTATTAGTTTCTTTCAATTTTGTAATTGCTTTTAAGACTTGAATTGTGGGCCTTGTATTTGTAAGTGTACTCAGCCTAGTTGACATTAAGTGGAATTATTCTTATGATCCAAGTTAAGTAAGTGTAATACATTCTCTTAAAGGAGAGTGGATGGGAAGAGATAGAGAGTTAGTGGAATTTCCACTACCATGATTTAAATCTCCACCACTTGATCAATTCATAATCAAGGGTGTAAATTTAAATCAATCATCTAGGATTTAATCTCTCATTCAAGATGAAATTCTAGCCTTAAGATTAATTATAATCCAAGGCATAGAATTCCATCTTACATCTCCCATGATCATCACTCCTAGCTTGAATTATAAGCCTTTTGATCACACTTTTCAAGATCCTTTTTGATTGATTAATTATGAATGGTGCCTTGCTTCACTTGATTGATCAATCAAGGATCTCAGGGGCTGGATTATTCACAGCCTAGTGCTTGGGAAAAGGCCTTGCCATTTATATTGGTCAACACTTTCATTTGTACTCACTTTTAGTCAAAATGAATGAAAATTGAGAATTGTTTCTCTTGAAAGGAGTAGAGCTCTCCTAGGATTTTCTTCTTGAAACCTTGAATCTTATCATGGATCCTTGCATCCAAGTGGTGATTCTTCCTAAGAGCTTATTGAATTTCTAATTCATGGCGCTCCCACCATTCTTGTCTTCTCCATTTTATCTTTTCTTCTCCCTTCGATTTAGTTCCATTAATTAGCATCTTGACCATGAGCTTCTTGCTGCATTTTTGTGAGATCAAGAGTGTTTAAGAGTGATTGAAGGTTGGTGAATGAAGATTGGGGCAACTACTTGCTTATCCATGAAGATCCCTTCCAAGTTCCTCATGGGTTTGCATCAAATTTGTTATTAGAGATTGTTCTTCACCTTCTTGTTCATCACTTGTGATATTGAGTCTTGTGCTTATCTTTTCATTTCAATTTTGCTTCATTGGAATGTTTGATTGAGTCTTGGTTGTCTGTCCATATCATTTCTATATATTACACATCAATTGGGTATGTCACATATGGCCTATTTCACTTGTTAGAATTATTCTAGACCATATCCCATGTGTTTGATGTTTAAATTCAATGTGTAACATGTGTTATTTGGCTGGAAATTGAAACCCCTGCATATTAAGTGGCTGATTTCGTGCTTATATGTATCCATATTACATGCTTAGCTCATTAGAAGTTCAAATCATCATTATCAAGCATTATCTTGCTATTAGTAAAGTTGAACTTGAGTTGATTGAGCTAGAAGCCTTGATTTCGAAATTCCAGCAAGATCATAGCCAAAAGAAAATATAGAAAAGCAAAAGAAAAGAAAAGATCAATAGAAAAATATTCAAAATAAAGAATCAAAAGAAAATACAAGAAAAGAAAATACAAGAAAAATGAGTTTGAAGAAAATAAAGTGCTAAAATTAGTAGTTCTTGTGAGTGAGAATTTGTGCAAATTTTGAGTGCAGTACCTTGGTTGTTTGGGCTCTTTAAACACCCACAAAATTAGTGTTCAAGTTCAATTTGGCTTTTATTACCATTAGGCTTAAGCATCATCATCATAAATTGGGTCAATTTTGCTAGTAGCTTGATATTTGAACTTGTGGTGAGCTTTGTATGTGCCCATATATATAAGTCCTGCTTTGCTCTATTTTTGGACCTCTTTATTGTGGCTGCCCTACACCTATTTTGAGCTTATTTTGTTCCTTAAATTCATCTCAAACATCCCCTAAAATTTCGTGACAAGTTGGCCAAGTTTTGAAGCAAAATTCCTACCATTAGTGACGGTTTTTCCGGTTTTGTGACAATTTTCGTTTTGCTTCTTGTTCAACGTGTAAATCTGGGTTTTGGTGGCTGTTTGGAATTTGTTTTGATTTTTATACATATATAAGCTCAACTGGAAGGTTTCATAATTTTAAAACACTATCTCATATGCTTTTGAGTGCTCACAAGTTGGGAAAAATTGTGACGATTTCCTGAAATTTCCAGCAATTGGTACTTGTGTTTTGTGTCAAATTTGAATCCTTTTGTCTTGAAATTTTTTCCAGTTTTCTAAATTTAGTTTTCCTTCATTTTAGTTGCAGTAACAATAGTAGTCTTTGTCTCATATTAAATCTCCTTTTGAGTAGCTAATTTTTCTTCATTAAGTATCCTTTTATTGCTTGTCTTCTTTGACTCCTAATAGTTTTGTCTTGAGTATTTGTCTCCTTTGAATTTCCTTAAAATTTTTTACTGAATTGTTCCTCTTTCACTTGGATAAAATTGGACTTGATAATTGATAAAGGTTTCTCAAGAAACCTTAAGTGAGAGTGAGAGGAAAAAGGCTAGAAAGTACATTCTAGAAAGAGCCTCTTAAGAGTGCAAACAAGAGAGTGAGTGAAACACTTAGAGAGTGGTAAAGACTTCCAATTTCTTTTCTATTATTTTTTCTTCTAACATCTTCCTTGCAGCCATGGATATCTCCCCAAGTGTTAGGAATGACTTATCTCCTAGCACCCAAAAGGTTATGGATGCCATGATGGAGAAGTTCATTCACTTACAACACAACCTCAAGAATGAGCTTCAAGAGAGTGTGAATGAGGTGAGGGAGGAGAGTAGACGCATTAGGGAGAGAAATGGAAGTTTTAGGGAAGAACAAAATAAGAGGATTGAGTTTGAAAGAAGGGTGAGAAAGGAGTATCATGAGAGAAGAGAGAGAACCTTGCGAGAAAACCATAAGAGAAGAGAAAGGGAAGAGCATGAAAGAAGAAGAGGAGTGATTAGAGGGAGTGGAAGTGAAAGGGAAAGGCAAAGGGGAAATCATTATTCACCTTGGAAAAGTGGTGGGATAAGTAAATATAATGAGGAGTATGCCTTTGAAACCTTTGATGAAGAGAGGAGAGGAAAGGTAAGGCATGACCGAAGCACATACCATATTAGAAACCCACACACACCTAGAAGGGTCTTTGGTGATGATGAACTAATAGTTAGGAAAGAAAATAAGAGATTTGAATGTGAGTTTAAAGAGAGAAAAACTAGAGTAGAAATAGAAAATCAAAGAGCTTACACTAATTTAGTAAAGGAATTTGATAGGCTAGAAAGGGAAGACCTTGAAAGGAGAAAAAGAAAAGAGAGAATTTTGAGAGAGGAAAAAGAGTTGAGGGAAAAAGAGTTAAAAGAGAAAGAGTTAAAAGAAAATGAGTTGAAAGAACAAGAGAGAAAAGAAAGAAAATTGAGAGATGAGCAAGAGAAGGAATTGTGTGATATTTTAGTTGTTTGTATTAATCCTTGCTTTTTTTTTATGATTCTAATTTGAAGGATGATGTAGAAATGACACCAAAGGAAGAAATACAAGACAACAACTTCTTGTGTGAGGATGTGGAAGAGATAGAACTCAAAGCACATGGTGAATTTTTTTGTGACATTCCTTACAAGAATCCTTTTACCTTAATTCCTAGTGGTGAATTGTCTACAAAGTTTCCATGGAGCACACATCATGAAGAAAATGAAGCACCCATGGAATTGGAGCAACCACTAGAGAAGATTTGTTTGTCACTTGATACTTTTTCTACTTCTAATTTGAATAACATTAAACATTTCACACTAGACTCTTTTGGCATTAAAGATTGGTTCATGATTGAGTTTGATAATTTGGATCTTTTAATTGTTCCTAATGACCATTGTTTTCATGATGTTGAATATTTTTTTAGGTTATTGGAAGAACCTAAGAAGGAGGACACACCGCAAATTTCCATACCTAGTGAAGAAATATGGATCAAGGAACAAATGTCAGCACAAGTTGAAAAAGGAGAAGAAACTCTTAAGAATTTTTGTTACACCATAAATGAACATTTCAATTCATTCTTTCCTTCTTTAAATGGTGTTGTTGATATGAATAGGCTACACACTTTGTTATTAAATATAAAATTTGATAGGGTGTGCTTGATCTTTAATCCGGGTGGAATTTATTGTAGGTAAGAACCTAAGGCCACTTGAGGATAAGTTGGCCACAAGAAGGAAGGTTTGATGGAGGACCATCTCCAAAGGCTCAACAAACTCTTCAACCTTACTTTTTAATAAATTAAGCTTTTAATAAAATTTGTTATGTTTTTTACTGTCTGACCAGGTTTAGTATTTAGAGCATAACTTGGGCTACAAAACTCCAATTGAGATGTTCCTTGTGTCCAATTAAAGACGACTTCAAGGGCTACAAAAGCTATGAAGACAAAAAATCCCATTTCGGATTTCATCTAGTAGAAAATTGAGCTTGAAGTTAACATTTGGATACTGCTAGGGTGTTACAGCGGGGTGCCTGACCAGGTTCAGTATTTTAAGCATAACATGGGCTACACAAATCCAATTTAGTTAGTCTTGGTGTCTTTTTAAAGCTAACTTAAAGGGATACAAAATCTATGAAAACACCAAAGCCTAGTTCGGACTGAATCTAGGAGGAAATGGAGCTTGAAGTTAACGTTTGGAAGCTGCCAGGATTTTTAAGCGAGTTGCTTATTTGTTTAGGCCTTATTAGTTTCTTTCAATTTTGTAATTGCTTTTAAGACTTGAATTGTGGGTCTTGTATTTGTAAGTGTACTCAGCCTAGTTGACATTAACTGGACTTATTCTTATGATCCAAGTTAAGCAAGTGTAATACACTCTCTTAAAGGAGAGTGGATGGGAAGAGAGAGAGAGAGAGTTAGTGGAATTTCCACTACCTTGATTTAAATCTCTACCACTTGATCAATTCATAATCAAGGGTGTAAATTTAAATCAATCATCTAGGATTTAATCTCTCATTCAAGATGAAATTCTAGCCTTAAGATTAATTCTACTCCAAAGCATAGAATTCTATCTTACTTCTCCCATGATCATCACTCCTAGCTTGAATTATAAGCTTTTTTATCACACTTTTCTAGATCTTTCTTGATTGATTAATTGTGAATGGTGTCTTGCTTCACTTGATTTATCAATCAATGATCTCAATGGCTGGATTATTCACAGCCTAGTGCTTGGAAAAAGGCCTTGCCATTTATATTGGTCAACACTTTCATTTGTACTCACTTTTAGTCAAACTGAATGAAAATTGAGAATTGTTTCTCTTGAAAGGAGTAGAGCTCTCCTAGGGTGTTCTTCTTGAAACCTTGAATCTTATCATGGATCATTGCATCCAAGTGGCAATTCTTCCTAAGAGCTTATTGAATTTTTAATTCATGGCGCTCCCACCATTCTTGTCTTCTCCATTTTATCTTTTCTTCTCCCTTTGATTTAGTTCCATTAATTAGCACCTTGACTATGAGCTTCTTGCTGCATTTTTGTGAGATCAAGAGTGTTTAAGAGTGAATGAAGATTGGGGAACTACTTGCTTATCCATGAAGATCTAGTTCCTCATGTGTTTGCATCAGTGTTGCAGAGGTTTATTTTGAAATCTTTTTCCACCTTTAGAAGCTTTTGAGTAACGGCTTGATTTGAACTGAATGCATGTATTACTCAACATCTTGAACTTCATTAAATAGATAGACGAATGAACAAATTGATGAGTTGTGTGTTGAATTCATTCGTCTATCTTCTACCTTCATCTTCAACTTCATCTTCAACTTCAGTCTTCAAATCTTCACTCTTGAGCACATGACTTGAAGTTAGGACTAGCTCTCTGTCTGGTCTATGAAGGTTCTTCGTCCGATGAGATTGCCTTGAAACATGATGACTTGAACCTTTCATCTATTGCATCTTCTGTTTTGAGGGTGCATCTTTCGTCTATGTTGATAATGATCCGTCTGATTATTGTTCTCTCTGCGTCTGTTGATACATCCGTTTGTCTTGTAATTATCAAAATTAAGATGCTAAGTCATTTTGACTCAACACATACTTCACATTCCTTTTGATATTCCTTGAATCCAAGTTGTAACCTCATGACTCAAATTACAGAATTTCTCAAAATTTCGGTCAAAAATGTGATTGCAATGAGTATAACCTACAAAAATCAATTTTGATATTCAATAATAGTTTAACTGATAACATTTAAATATATGTAATAACTTGAGCACATACCTAACTTCACCAACATTTGTTTTTGTTTCTTGTTCTTAAATATGTAATTGAAATTGCTTGCAATGTGTCTTATGCAATAGACATGATAGGCATGAGGTCAACTCCATCCAATTGTTTCATTTGCAATAGCTAACTTGATGCTCTGATGTCAATCCGAGACGAGAAAATCCCTAATTTATCTGTTACATGTAGATGTAAATGTAACAGAAATCACGACCAAGCTAACAAAGTTTCACCTTCAACAACTGCAAATGCAAAAGGTAAAACGTTGTCATTCCCCATCTTGCGTTGCGGCAATTAAAAGTGTTTTGTGATATCTGTCATATAAGTGCATACCGTCTACCTGTATTATTGGCTTGCAATATTTAAAAGCATTTGCACATTGCTTGAAAATATAAAAAAAAAAAAAAAAAAAAACATGACCAAATTGTTGGAATTCACGAATAAGACTGTTACCAACAAAATAATGATTGTGAAAAATTTGGTAATAAAAAGCAGGAGAATAAATTTAAATCATAATCATTGTTTTTTGTTTAGCTAACCATGCCTTCTTGGAGGGTATTTTATAATTAAACATGTTTGCAATTCTTTCTTGAACCAATCCAATCTTTATTGACAGAACTTTCCTAATCATTCCTATTATTTTAAAGAAAACATGTTAAACAATGCTTATAAATAATTTAGTTTCTTTAATATATATAAAAAAAAGAGTTTAGGAAAAATTTCACGTACTAACAACGCAAGTACTAATCAAATCTAAAATAAGATTTACACAGTCTTGAGTCAGACTGGTGTTTAAACAAGTATGAGGTTCACCCCATTATGTAATTTTCCACCTATCTATCCTTTTCGATTGAACTGCTCGCATACCTTGTTGGCGGATCACCAGTACTATTCAAGCAACGAACAATATACTTTGTTGATTTGAATTCCACTACATTCGCTTCTTGGTGCACATTCATCATGTAGTGGTTAACAAAAAATTGCACTTCTTTTTTGCTGTCAAATTTCATACCTACACATAATTCTTTCAAACTGACCAGTTTGAATTAACAGTTTCACCCTACAAATCTTCTTGATCAAGGTAAGTTCAATCAATATTTGTATAATGTGGCGTTCCTTGCCAAAAGGTTCATGACTTCGTCCTACATAAAACTTATTACCTAATCAATTTGTTGCATTATTTATGACATTTTGGGTGTTAATATCATACTAATGTGCTTGTGTTTCAGCAAGAACATTAAGTTGAACGTCAAGGCTTAGACTTCGACAATCTTCATTTCTTTTATCGTCATCCGATTCGGGTAAATTATCATCAAAGTCTTCTTTGTCGGATGATGATTCGACATATGAATCAAAAACTACGTAATATTCATCATTGTCGCTAGAGTCTAACCTTATTAAACCTTCTTCGCATGACCTATCAATATTTGCCTCATTTACAGGCGAATTATATGCAGATGACACACTACCTACAATAATTACTTCTACACATAATTTTATACGACACATACCCCTTGTTCAAAAGTATTTATGATAAGTTTAACATCATCAACGATTTGTAATGAGACATATTCATTGCCTACAAAATTTCTCATGATAATCGAATCAATAACTTCATTAGAATTTAATTTAAAATTATCATGAATTCTTCTTTTAATGCATTGTAACTTATTCCACGTTTTATTTGTATTGCCCTTTTACACCCTTCAAATGTAACTCCTTCATCACTATCAATAATTTTACCATTAATATATACAACATCTATAATTGCATAATTCATCTCTTCATAGATTATCTACCAAAAAAAATTCATTTCCAACTAATTATTCATTTATCAAATAATATAAATAATATTATCAACAGAATATCTTACCTGAAAAATAAAACCTTCAATACTATTATTTTCATACCTACACAAAATAAATAATAATTATGTTTCAAAAAGTAAAATAAAAATTTATTACAATGAAAAAAAATCAATTTTTCACCTTTTATCTTTGAGATGCTGCAATGGTTTGATGTTTGAGACAAAGAAGGAGTCGAGTATATATAGGATTTACAAGGCATCACGGTGGGGATTACCTTCATTGGAAGTGCCACAAGAAGCATTATCTTTAGTGGAAGCGTCATAGGTAATGTTATCTTCATGGGCCCCATGTAAGAACAGATGGTCACTTAAGAGGGGGGTGAATTAGGTTTCTCACGGTTTTTTCAATTAATTTGAGAATTCCTTATTTTAAAAGTTCTTCCCCAATTATAATTAGTTAGTATGAAATATGATGTAGCGAAAAATTAAAAGTGTAAGGATAGAGAGAACCACACAAGAGTTTTTATACTGGTTCACCTTCCACCACCGAAGGCTACGTCCAGTCCTCCAACCACCGTCAGAGATTTCTCTTCACAATCAAACAGTGTAGAGTTACAATCTCACCCCGAGATCTCTACACCAACACTCAAGAAAAACACCCCTTTTCTTGATTACAAAGCCCTTACCGAACACTATGGTAATTAAATACCCTTTCACCGAACATTACTGTGAACAACAATCTTTCATCGAACACTACAGTGAATTCACAACAACACATGTTCAATATTGGAGAACAGTGTACAATGGTTGTTTCAATCGTAGGTTGAATCCTACACGAAAGGCTTTCATATGATATGACAATTAAGGCTCAAAAGCTTTTCTCACTTTTAGAATATGAAAGACATTGAAAGTTTGTTTAAAGGATGAATAAGATTATGAAAATCAAGTCTTTTGTGTGTCTCTCCTTTTCTAAATCTAAAAACTTGTTTAAATAGGTAATTGTAACATTTAAAAAATGTTTAAAAAAAGAGCTGTTACAAATTTTCAAAATTTCAAACTTGTAATCGATTACAACAAGTAAACGTTACCCATAATTCAAATTTTGAATCATGTAATCGATTACTGACTTTTGGTAATCGATTACAGGAAGTTGTTTTTGAAAATCTGAAAATCTGAAAATCTGTGAACTTCGTAATTGATTACAGACTTTTTGTAATCGATTACACAATAATCGATTACAGACAGTAATCGATTACAGAAACCTCGTAATCGATTACAGCAACTTCAGAAATCAATTTTAACATAAAATTTCAGTTTGAACGAATTTGTTTAAAAACTTTTTGATCCAAATTTCTTGATTAAGTTTAGAGTTTAGGAGCCTTTAATCATCATATTATATGAAGCACTTACTTTTCCTAGGGTGAAGACTTGAACCTTTGTAAATTTAAGTTATTCTTGATAAAACCTTGGTTCTTTGATTTTCTTCACTTTTTCTTTCTTTTTGTTGATGTCCTTTTGTCTTCACCAAAACTCAGTCATGAAGTCAGAGAGAGATTTTCTCCACACCCCACACATCAATGCCTTTAGTAGAGGCGCCACAAGTAATGTTACCTTTGTGAGGCTTCATGCATCAGACAGAATACAAAGGAAGTGTCATACTCTGTGGCGCTTCCAAAACTATTGATCAATGTAACCCTAGGCGTTATAGGCTGTGACGCCTTCTGAGATATGCGTCTTCTACGTAAACAACACTGTGACTACAATACCTTTCTAATAAGCCCTAATTGCAAATTTAGTTTACCTAAGGAAACCATTTATGTCTTGTGGTCCAATTTTACAAAGATTCCACCAAAACTATGGATTCGTAGCTCCTATCAAAACCAATTTATGCCAAACACATGAGAAATGAAGTTCATGGTCGTTAAATGAATAAAAATTGGAATGATTATAACTTATAAGGGGTGAGGCGTTTGGAGGGGGGCACTGCCCCCCTTCTCCACCATGTGGCTCCGCCCATGCTTATTAGACCCTTCAAATGTAACTCATTCGTCACTCTCAACAATTCTACCATTAATATATACAACAACAATAATTGCATAAATCATCTCTTCACAATTTATCTAAAAGAAAAAAGTAAAAAATTCATTTCCACCAAATTATTCATTTATCAAATAATATAAATAATGTTTTCAACAAAAATCTTATTTGAAAAATAAAATCTTCAATACTATTATTTTTATACCTACATAAATAAATAATAACTACATTTCAATAAGTCAAATAAAAATTTATTACAATAAAAAAAAATTGGATTTTCACCTTTAATCTTTGAGACGCTATAATAGTTTGATGTTTGAGATTGAAGAGGAGGGAATATATCTTCACTAGAAGTGTCACATGAAGCGTTACTTTTAGTGGAGATCACACAAACAATGTAACCTTTGTAAGCTCCGCGCACCAGTGCCTTTAGTGGAAGCGTCACAAATAATATTATATTTTAGGTCTTATACATCAGAAAATAAAAAAGATGTTGACACCTCCAAGCCTATTGGTCAATGTAACCTTAGGCGTTATAGACTGTGATGTCTTCTGAAAGCTATGGACTAACTCTCACGGCGCCTTCTTCGAAAATAACACTCTAGTTATAATATATTTTAATATATCCTAATAGCTGATTTAATTTATGTAGGGAAACCGTTTCTATTTTTTTTTTTTTTTTTTCAAGTTTACAAAGACTCCACCTAAACTATGGACGCGGAGCTCCTGCCGAAACCAATTTATGCCAAACCCATGAGAAATGAAGTAAACTGTCGTTAAATGAATAAAAAACGAAATGATTATAACTTACCAGGGGTGAGGCGTTAAACTAAGGAATGTGGACTAATCATACAAAAAAGGGTAAGTTTGAAAAATTCTTAAAATAAAAAATATTAAACGAAACAAATAATTTACGATAAAAGTAATTTACAAATGTGAAAATTCAGGAGGTTGGGAGGATTATTCGGAGGCTTTACTTGGGATTTATATATATGATTTCTCTTGTAAGAGAAGAAAATGGCAGCTATTATCATAATTGACAAGCCGAAACGACGCCGTTGGTGATCCCCCTTATAGTGTTGGACGCGGGAGTGAGAGCAGAGTGGGGAGGGAAAAAGGAGCAGTGACCTGTTCAAACCCATCGCATCTTAACAACCCGACCCGGCCTCTTTCTCAGCTCCCTCCAAAACGATGTCGCTTCCTCACCACCGTCGATCCCAATCAGAGATGCATTACCGCATCACCGACGACTTCGACCTCGAAATCGATCTCTCTCCTCCACATATCCAAGATCCCACTCCGCACGACGAATCCGGATCTAAACCCCAATCTCCACCGCCGGAGACCACCACCACCTCCCGCCCCGGCCACCGCCGAAGCAATTCCGCCGATGCATCTTCCTCCTCGTTATTGGAAGGCATTGAGGCGAAGAAGGCCTTGTCTCCTGATAAACTCGCTGAATTGTGGACTGTTGATCCCAAACGAGCCAAGAGGTTTCGCGTTGTTAATGAATGATATTGATATCGTTGTTGTAATTTCGAATTTTGAAATGTTTGCTTGGTTTCAATTTTTGCGTGAAGGAGGTTCCCTGAATAACGGTGCATGTGATGCAGGATTCTGGCTAATCGTCAATCCGCGGCGCGCTCTAAGGAGAGGAAAGCTTGTTACGTCTCGGAGCTTGAAAGAAAATTTCAATCTCTTCAGACGGAAGCAACCGCTCTCTCTGCTCAATTAAGTCTCTTCCAGGTTCTTATACTTACTTTTGAACTCTGCAATGTTTGATCCATAAGTAACTATCGACGCTGAACTAGTATTATTAGCTGCATTATGTGTAAGTATAATTAACGGTGTATTTAGGTAAATAGCTTAGTTAAACGCTTATTCAATGGAAATTTTACACTGACATCCAATAGGAATTAATTCACTATATAGCAAAATGATGATTTGACAACAAGATGACCATGAGTTCATCTATGTAAAAATGTTTTACAGTAATAGGAGATATAAATTAAACTCCATTCAATAAGATTTTATCACGTGAGAGTTTATGTCATAGATTTGAACGCAAATAGATTATTATTTCGATAACTTAAATGCAGAAACTTATTGAAATAGGCTAAAAAGAAGTTACAATAGCCATACACTATTTTCATCAGCTTAAATAAGCTTCACATAAGTTCTTCGAATCGTCCCCTTAGTTGTTTCTAGTGATATATTACTTTCCTCAGTTGTCCATGTTTTGTTGCTGGGCTTTATTGTATTTTTAAGATATGCATATGAATTTTGTTATGCATAGAAGAGATGCAAAGTGTGTTTTATACTTTAATTAATTACACAGGAACTCTTATATCACATAATTATGTAATGCTTGACAAGTGAGACTCCCTTTCTTTAAAGTCGGGGGGAGAGAGAGAATCAACGCAAACGATTATTGATGACTGTGTCATGAGAAATGCTAGTGATGCCCTCTCCTACACTCATGTACTAAGGGTATGTTTGGATGGGTGGAGAGAAGTAGAGAGAAAAGAAGAGAAGAGAACAGGTGAGAATAGAATGGAATGGAAGAGAAATAGTTAGGAAATAAATGTTTGGAATGAGAGAATAGAAATTAGATTTATTTTTAAAATACTTATTTACCCTTTATTTATTTTTTTTACGCACAATTTTTTTAGCAGTAATCGATTAAGGGGTGGGGGTTAATCTATTTGGGGGGAGGTAATCAATTAGTTTTTGTGTTTTGTTTTTTTTGGGAGGGGGGTTGTGTTTTAAGTGATTAGTTAGGGGCTATAATCAATTAACGTGGGGCCATAATCGATTATGAAGGAACAATGTGCAAGGGGCACATGTCTAAACATGCTATTCAAGTCTTCTCTTCCCTTGCTTTCTCACCACTTTAAAGCAGAAATGAATATACGGTGGGCTAGTCGAGGAATTTTTAAAAATTTCATTTCTTTTCGGTTGATAAAAACACACCACCTTTTACACTTTATCTTCCGTTCCATTCTTTTCCTGTGCCACTTCGGGCATACAAATAAAGCCTAAATGTTGAAAAGAATGTGTATTAGCATTCTTCTTGTGTTATTTATTATCCATGTATCCCATTTAGTTACATGCATGTCGCATCACTCACCCTCGCACCTACATAGTAGCTAGCTGGTCACACCTAATTTTATCACCTTGTACAGGAAGTCAATTGCCTTCACTCCAAATACAAATTGTTTGTGGTGCAGTTTCTACTTGGACACTTTGTACTATAGATGTAAAATTAAATAATTTGGATGAACGAGATTATCTCTAGTTTTTTAAAATCTGTAGACGATCTTCATCCCTTCACATATGTGCCGATTTGTTCAGTTTAATGTTCACCAAGCATTGTTCTTTATGTGTATATCTGAGAATGCTAGCAACACACTCTTTTATAGTTTTATACTCTCTTTGCACTATTTTTGGGGGAAATTTCACATGGGTAGTTAGTATGGTGCCAAAAATTTGTTTTATATACAGCGCATGGTAGTTGAATTGGGATACAAGATACGAATCGGAGAGCCTATTTTCCAAATCCTAAATTGAAGCTTATCGTGAATCGTAAGGTTCATGACAAATAAATAAACATAGCATGTATACATGTACAAGACATATAAAAACATATATTCATGATCAATTACTTAAAAGCATAACCAACCATAATTAAAATAGCTAATAAAGTATAAGCTTCAAAACAAAACTGTTGCTGTATAAACAGCCACAAGGCCAAAAAATAGTGGCTACCCTGCTACCAAAAGTCACTAAATTCTGCAAATATAGTTGCTGCTACACAATTCAGCAAATATAGTTACCAATTTAGATTATATACTTTTCAATTTTTCATGCGATATATAGTATTTAAGATTCATTGTAAAATGCGTATGGGTAGACAACTGAATTGTATCAAAATGTAAGATTCATTCATGTATTATAAGATACAAAACATTTAACTTGAATCATATCGAATCGTAGAATTGAATTGTGAATCGTAAGATTCTAATAATTATGATACAGCGTACTGGCATTATTCTTTATGTAATGGCACCTTTCATATTATGCCACCTGAGACTTATTCTTTCTGAACCATCTTTTTCAGAGAGATACAACTGGTCTGACTTCTGAAAATACTGAGTTGAAGCTTAGGCTACAAGCCATGGAACAACAAGCTAAGTTATGTGATGGTACGTTTCAGCCATCAGCCTTAGAAAATCTGCAGATTTCAATATCCCCTTTCCACTTTCTGCTAACTAGTCACTCTATCACTATGTTTGGCTTGGAGAAAATAATATACTTTTTTAGATTAATAAATATTTTTTTCATAATTTTATTATTTAAATATTAAATATTAAATACCAAAAAATCAATGTTTTTTTCGTTAATATTGCTTTGAAATTTGTGCAGCAATTTTAAGCTGTCTTTCTTCTCCTTTCTGCTGGATTTGGGTGGATTCCTATCTTGCTTGGGCCCACTTTTTATTTTCCTTGCATGTTTTCATGTCAAGCAAAGAGAAGATATTTTTTTTTCCAAAAAATGCACTCTCCTATCTTTCTTTGCCATTCCACTCATTTTCTCCCATAACAAACAATGGTACATGTTTATCTTTGACATCAGTTACATATTATCTTTGATGTCAGTTACATTACATATATCCTAAGAAATTTTGCTGGTTTTTGCATGAGCAGGAGTGGAATTATTTACCTACATAAAAGTTATTGGAAATTGTTTTCAACTTTTGATGCTTTTCTGAATGTCATTTTAGAATTGTCAGACTGCATTATTCAAATTGGGCCTTCTTGCGATCAATAGCCTACTACTAGTAGTGTTTCTGTTATGTTAAAGTTTTAGTTAATATGTTGTTGTTTACAACTTATTTCCATGACTCCAACCCTCCTGTCTCAAACAGCTCTAAATGAAGCACTGAAGAAAGAAGTTGATAGGCTCAGGGTTGCAACTGGAGAGATGGTAGTGCATGCTGATACCTTTGGTTTGGGAATGCATCAACCTACATATTCCCAAGCTTCGTTCTTCTCTCACCCGTCACAACATGGGCAGACTGAACTTCAGTCCATACAAATGCCACATTCGCATCCACTCTCATCTAATGTGTCTACTTCCCATGAACCTCTGTTTGATCTAGACATTCCCTGTGATTTGTCAGATATGTTGTCGAGTGAATCTATCGGCCAATTTCAGGGGCTGGACATAGGCCACGGGGTTTCTCATGTTCTGATGCCAGAGTTTCCCTCTATGTCTGTTAATAAAATCAACAATGCCTTTTGATGCAAATTTGACTGACCAACATGTCGCCAACCTTTTTATTGGAGTGTTCATAGACTGACTTGAGTGAGACCTAAAGGTATTGTTTTTTTGTTTTTTCTATTCAATTCTTTATTTGATTAAGTGCCTGTCTGTATTAGTTTATCTTGAAAAAAAATTACTTATTCTTTTTTGCAGTTTTTTATTTAGAAAATGGTAATTATTTCCCAGGAAATAAGTTGAAACAATAAATATTGTCTCTCCACCCCCCCCCAGCTTAAATTGATTTATGGAGATCAAAATGCGAGAGGTTCATTTGTTCAACTTATATGATCCATTCTGGTCTCTTTCTTACCTTTTTTTTTTACTGGGAGAATTTGTACTTAATAGCACCTTTCATGTATCAACTCTCTTACTCCTCAGTCTCTGTGTACAAGTTTTTGCACTTGGGACAGAGTAGCAGTGTTTATGACAGTTCTAATTTTCAACCATGTTGCACAAAGAACCATTTGTCATAAATTTTAGTTGCAACTATTCATACATGTGGACATGGATGGACCATCGTGTTTTATATTTTTGTGGGAACACAAGTTGGACATGGTTTGTTGGTTTAGTCTCCTGTCAATTTTAGAGAAGCTATTTGAATCTGCGCCTCGTCCACATACTTTACTAGTTTGGTATAGTGTTATGCAAGAAATACATGGCAAGCGCTTCTTCTACAAATGGTCCATTTTATCTTTCCCTATTTGTCTTTTGCGTTTGTTTTTCATTTTAATTTTCGCCTTCTCAGGCATTTTATGTGGCACCTTGTTTGCTGATGGATAAGGTTGCAGAAAGAGTCTAACTCAATTAGTTGAACAAGATACATGTGTTATTGAAAATTCCGTGAGAGTTGTTTATTTTGGTTCTTATGGATAAAAAAGTGTTTAGTTTCAGTGTTAAGATTATTAACATTTTGAGAATTAGATTGGTCAATGAAATGAATCAGTGAAGATGTTGATTAAGTTCTTCTTTGCTGTACATTTAGTTCATCAGTTTGATCGTAGTTGAATTATTGATAATTAAATGTAAATATCTTTAAAAGTTGCATAACATATTAGGTATAAATTAACATAAAATTCTATAATTTTTGGTAAAATTTTAAATTAATATAAAATGATCGTATTATATATTTTGTATGATAAAAAAGAAGTCGATAATAAGTAGTTGATATTTTGTTGCTTGACATTGAGTCTTTATTGGACTGCAAAATATTTATTTGAATAAAAAATAAATTAAATTAAATTAGTTCAATTCTACCAAAAAAACGCAATTAGTTTAATCAAATTAGTTTTTCATCATTAATATTGCATCAGTTTTCAACTCATTCAACAAAATCAACCTGTTTTTTGGTTTAAGTACTTCGAACATCTAGTTAGTTCGTCAATTTTCTGGTCCAAATGACTGACCGGATTGATTCGATATTTTAAACAATAAGTTTTATTTAAAGAGATGAACGGACAAGGAAAGTAATAAACTTGCATTATATACTTGTGTGAGTTAAGTCAAGGACCAATGCGTTTTTGGAAATAACTTTTACCAGGGAGTTACTTTTTTCAGAAAAATCTAGAAATAACCATAGAATTTATATAAGAATTTTGGCTCATTGAATCAATGGCTTATTAAATAAGCCTTTTCCATATAAGAATTTATCCAAAAAATTTACCATAAAATTTGTTAAAATTAAAAAAGACTTATTTTGATAAATAGCCTAGGAGAGAATGGTATAAATCGGCCATAGAGATTTCAGGTATATATATTTTGACTTTACACTAATACTACAAATAAGGTATAGAGATCTCAGATATATATTTTAACTTTACACTTACTTAATACTATAGCTATATCATCAGAGAGTTTAGGTCATGTGAAAGATTGGAGATTTTACTCTAATATTTCACCCCTTAGACTTGTGCTGAACGAGTACAAAACTTGCCCTATGAGGTAAAAGAAGATGAGAAAGTAGAGATAATTAATTAGTAATCCTGGAATTTACAATTATTTTATAAACTAGAATAAACAACACAAGACATCGATAAAAACACAAACCTAAAAAGTCATCTTTTCGTTAAAGCATCAATAACCACAACAAGCTAAAAAGTAAAAACCCACAATTACACTAGGACTTTTATCTAACAAACAAGTCTTTTATAAATGGATTTTTGTTTTTGTGCTCAAGTCACAATAGAGTCTTGAGTCACACAAATGATCAAAGGGGATGATGTTTGAGAGAGTAGAGTCTTAAGTCATATTATGGATGATGATTAACCTCTCTTCCTTAGCAGAGATGTCTTCTAGACTATTGGAGTCCTTGCAAATATTTTCAAAGAATTGATTGGGCAAAGGATAATCACTTTTTTAAGTTTTATCATTTTCTTCTACACTATCATTTCCCTCACCAAAAATTGTCAGAGAACTAACATGACAATATTTATCCAATAATTACTTTTTTGTCATTTTCACCTAGATTGTCACAGTTTACATGAAGTGTTTCATCAAGTTTATTATTCATTACTGAAGTATCAAACATGACACTGAAGTAAAATTTTGGTGTTTCATTGTCACGCGTAGTAGAGTAAATTCTTGGGCAAATTGATTTGTGACAATTTTTCTCCATTTTGGCTTTCGATTATTCACTCCCTAAGTAACCATCATTATAACAATGAAAAGGTTCTAAATAATAAATATAAATTTGGAATGAGTTTTTTGAATGTATATACTATTAATAAAATTTACAACACTAAAATGATTCTTAAACACACTATTTCTGGAGTTGCTATCTTGCACATATCAATTAGACTCTAGTGTTTCGTCCACAACACCAACATGCACTGATTACTCTCAGACTTATTAACAGAACAAAATTTGTCTAGTGACAACTTTTCTGTCATTTTCACTAAGTGAATGACTATTATGGATTGCCATTGATCAGACACAATAAGAATTTCATTTAAGTTCACTAGTATCCCATCAAATCAAGAATTTCAATGCACCTTTTTTTTCACCTAACTTCAACTTCATAACAACCTTTATACCTAACCAAGCTCTTGAGCAACTAAAATGATTCAAAGTAGTTAACCCTACATCAGATTCTATCATCTAATAAACTCTATTCGACATATCATTTCAACTGATACACGGGCACCTAACTTGTAACCAAATAGTCTCACTTCTTATGGTTATGCATTGGCCTACTAGGCTACAGCCACCAACACTCATATTAAATGCACATGGTGGGGTTTGAAAACATGTTTGAACAACACAAGAAACTAACTCTTTGAAAGACTTTGCATATCTTCCACATATATGACCATTGCAGTTAACTACCACTAGAAAGTGACCCTTCAAAACCTTTGTGAATGGTTCAACTTCAATCCTTATTCTGAGTTCTGCATGTTGTTCAAATGGAACTAGGGGACAAGCCTTGTGGAGGGCACTTTCATATGGTCATGGTCCCTAGACAATGTAAGGATTTTATCCACAAGCCCTTATGTGGATCTCATTTCTAATCGTTTAGCCACTCCCTACAAGAGATTCTTTGAATTTTCTTTGTTTGAACTTTCTAGCATTACCAAGAATATTTCTTACCTAAGTTCCTTAGATACGCTGATAGTTATTCAATTTTTTATGTGTATAGTGAAAATTTTGTTAAGATAAATAAAATTCATTTTAATTATTTTCAGGTGTTTATTATGGTATTGTTCATGATATCATATATTTTTTTACTGTTTTAGTTATTTTTTAAAAATTTTGAAATTTTTTATAATATAAAAAAGACACATATTAGTAATTAATTAATTTATATGATAATGCGAAGCAGGACTTAATTTTTATATTCCGTGTCGATAGGAGAATATTTTTGAAGAAAAAAATAAAAGGATATTTCTTTTGATAATTTATTTTCATACAATCGTATTTATTATATTTTATTTATTTATTTACAGATAAACTCAATTTTTTTTAAGAAAAAAATAAAAGGATATTTCTTTTGATAATTTATTTTCATACAATCGTATTTATTATATTTTATTTATTTATTTACAGATAAACTCAATTTTAATTAAGAATAGTTGGAATGTTGCATGGTCATAAATGCATAGGCAAGGAACTTTATTGTATTCCCTTTTGGTCATTTGTTTTTTGGACACAAATATTACATTTCTCTATCAAAATCAATCTGACACTAATTTTGGCATGCACTCTGATGTTGCCTTCTACCTTTTTTTGTTTATGGTAAGGCCAAAACTCTTATATTAGCACCGAATATCGATGCACTCAAATAATATTGGCTCTTTTAGTTTTATCTTTTGCTTTTACGTATCTATGGAAACTACCAGGAAATGACATTAATGATAAGAAATGCAAAAGATTAAAACATTCACTAATATGGTCATAAAATGCTGCTTCATATATAAATATCAAAAATCTGATCACGGGCGTGATTAATTCATCAAACAATCCTCTGATTTATTATTTCAATCACTAGCAAGACAAATTTGCTGGCTTCTTGAAAAGATGTTCCTACAGTGACTTAAAAGGGACATTTAATCATGTCCTATAAAAGATTATCACAATGGAAACCAAATGATTTGATACCATACAGTTGCTGATCCTAATTGCCTTTTTGTTCTTACTGTCCCATTAATTTTTTTTTTTTTACCTTTTTGAAGTAATTAATTGTATTCCTACAAACACTTTTATGTTTTGTACTTTTAGATCATAATATAAAAACCCTTGACTAAAATTTCAAACCAATTAATCTATAGTGAATTAAGTAACCGGTGAACCATATCTCAGTCTGATTACACTGACTTTGTTTAATATTATCCCATTTTCAATTTCAATAAACATAAATTAAACATGTTCTTATTGAGCAAATTTTTATAAAAAATTTCTACACCGTGTACTAGTTAACTTAGTAGCTTCCACTTGTAAGCAAATTAAACAATAAAAGCAATCCTTATCGTAATAATAATGCGTAGCATCTATCACTGATATAAACAGCCACTAGATGATTAATTTATTTATACGTAAGTCATTATCCAAATTTGTTTAATTGTTTTCCACTTTTCTTTTGTCAATATCAACAGAAACGAAACAACCCAATTTTATTTTTTTTTAAAGAAAATGACACTTGAATGAAATGGGCCGTAAAGAACGGGACGGGCATGTGCGATAACGTGGTAGGGCCCATTTGAAATTTTTCCCATACTTTTTCTACAACACCGTCAAAAAATGAACGTACAAAAAGTAACAAAATAAAATGATGATGGTTAGAGGCAACGAAAGCTTAGTTTCAATAATCATAAAAATTAACCATCCTTTTCATTAAAAAACTTGTTAATTATTTATATGGTTTTTGGTTTAACCCTAAAGTCCTTTGATTAAACGCAACCACGTGTCCATTTGGCACATTTCTAATGTATAGTACTTGGCTAGTTGTTCCCTTCAACAATTTGACTGTGTACCAGCAATGGTTATATCAAATTAATTAATTAATTAAACACAACACACAGAGTTGTTGTTCCCTTCTTATTCTTGATGTAGGCCTCTAGGCTTAAGAATGAATCTCTTCTAAACGAACTTGATTTTTCATCTTTGGGCGAGTGAGGTAACTCTTTTCAATGCTTAAATTAGTAAAGAATGGGTATAAATATGGGGGAAATAGTTTTAAAAAAATGATTATGGCACTTGGGAATTTGCCTCCTAATATATGATGTGATCCTTGTGACTCAAGGAGATTAAACTCTTCATAATAATTGAAAATGATTCCTTTGATAAGGAATATGGATGAGAGTAAGATTATTCTAATTTGATTAAAATTCAAAAGAAAATGGATGAGACGATGATTAAAATTTGTAATCTTATCTCTTAATATAGATGAGGGTTAATTACGTTTTTTATTTTTTTCATTTTTGAAAAAAAATTATTAATTTTAATCTTTTATTTATTTTCGTCAATATTTTTAATTTTTAATATTAAATTAAATAATTAAATGTTGATATAAAACTGTTAAATATCAAATTATAGGTATAACTCTCCTAGAGTAAGGACATGTGTACTTAAGTTCTTACCTTACATGTTTCTTTATTTTAGTAAAGTTAATCTATCACATAGTTTAATATGAATATTTTAATTTAAATTTATTTCTGCAGTGTGGTACAAAGAGTGGGTAACCAAACTTTGATTCACCGAATAAGTGAGCTAGGGTAATTTATTTTGACATCAGGCACAGTCACATTAGTGGCTTCTGTAAAAATTACATAATTTTGCTTAATTAGAGTATGATTTGACATTGCTACAGACAAATAAAATATAAGATTCTCTCCAAGTATTAGTCATCTGAAATGACTAATATATGCCTAGATTATAATTAAAAAGTTAGGGAACCGAAAGAAAAAGACAGAGAGAATTTGTAATTCTCTTCTTTTTAAGTTTTGGTTATGATTGTAAAATTCAAGACATTGAATTTTCAAATATTGTTTACCTTGAGCATGTCACACGTGTAATCAAAATACTTGAGCTCTTGCTTTTGGTGGAGTGCTACAGTTCATGTCGGTTATTTGTTCAGATCCTCTCCAAACATACAAATTTCTTAAAAGGTTTTTTGTCCTATTCATTGGTAATAAGACAGGACCAAGTTAGAAAGGTAATCAGCAATGTATCTCTAGAGAATGGGGAAGACAGTGGATAGTAGCACCATTCACAAAATAAAGTTCATGTATATTTTTATTTTTGAGGGTGTATGTAAATAGAAAATAGTCTATGTAATAACAGTCTAAAGTAATTTTGACAATGTCATTTTAGTTATAAATTCATTATAAATTTATTGATTTTTACTACCTTCAGTATAATGGATTGGAGTATAAAAGTTAAGTTAGTGAAGTTTGCCAAATTTGACAAGAAGGGTACATTGAATGAAAAAATCATGAAGATAAGAGGATGAGAAGTGAAAATGGGCCAAGAGTAATAGCAGTGTGGCACACATTAACACATAAACATGTCATTTAATTCTACTCGGTTGGTGCGGCCATCAACAGCACACCATGTTGGACGCATCTCAAGGTTAGAAGATGACCCAAAATTGGTGGCCCTATTGCGCTATTGGGCGTGATTTAAGGGAAAATTTAAGAAGACATACCACACTTTCATACGTAACGACCACATGAAAAAAATAAACACATGAAAGAAAAATTACAAGAGAACAGTTGAGAAATGCATGTGCATAAGTGGGCCCGTAGTTGGTAGTGTAACCGAAACATTTGCATGTGCGACTTGATTCTTCTCTCGATGTTCCAAAAAATGTGAATCCGTTTTTGTGGCTTTGGCTCTCTCTTTAGACTTGAGAAATGCTATGTTGTCTCATTCTATCATTGGACCCCACTTTTAAGTCTTTTGTGCCTCCAACTTATACTTAACTTTTCCTATATAAAGCTAAGCAACCTTAGCTAAGCATTAAGCACCAACAATCTTAAATCCTTTGCCCCCTCATCAACTTCTCTTAGCATTAGCTAGTAGTACCACACAATGGCCATTGTAGCAACCTCTACCATCTCCTTTTTGTTCTTTCTTCTTAATCTATACCTCCGAGGCACTTATGGTGACTATGGAGGAGGGTGGCAAGGTGGTCATGCCACATTTTATGGTGGGGGAGATGCATCAGGCACAATGGGTAGGTTCAAAGTTGTGTTTTTAGAGTTTAGACTATTTCAAAAGGTTTTACTCACATTGCTTTGTGTTGCTTACTTTCAAGTGCTTATTTTTTTATATTAACATAACAAGTACACATTGTGATCAAACTTTTGCATCAACTTGGATATAAAATAAATTATATTAAAACAAAATAAACACATTATGTATGTTGATGGTCCATGATGAAATTTAATTGCTAAATAGTTGGTATTAATAACATAGTTAAGAAAAATTGCCTTTTTCATTTGGGCAAACATGGATGGTTAAAAGCAAAAAAACATAAACATTGTTGTATAGTGATGCCTATAACCTTATGTCACGGGTACCTTATAATATGTACATCATATTCACTCTCTGTTCTATTATTACGAGTCAAAGATATTGTGACTAGGATATGTGAGTTACTTATAAGAATTTTTTAATATTTTTTCAGGAGGGGCTTGTGGCTATGGAAATTTGTACAGCCAAGGGTATGGTACTAACACTGCAGCACTGAGCACTGCTCTATTCAACAATGGTTTGAGTTGTGGGTCTTGCTATGAGATGAGATGTGACAAAGACCCCAAATGGTGCCTCCCCGGAAGCATAATCGTCACTGCCACAAATTTCTGCCCCCCTAACTTTGCATTGTCTAATGACAATGGTGGATGGTGCAACCCTCCTTTGCAACACTTTGATCTTGCTGAGCCTGCTTTCTTACAAATTGCTCAATACAGAGCTGGAATTGTTCCTATTTCCTTCAGAAGGTAAATGAAACTTTACAATCTCCCAAGTGTTTTTTTCATTTTTCACTCCATTTTTAGCTTTAACCTCATTGTTAATAAGAGTAAAATATTTATGATGAAAATGACTCTTAAAATATTTATTATAATAATCAACAAATATAAAATAATCACATAAAAATGTCAATATCATATTAAATTCTAATGAAAAAAATGTATAATAATACATGAATGAATTGTTATGTAGATAGATGTAATATCAACAATTGATTTTTTTTATTAGTAACATCTTATTTAATCTATTCTCTGAAGTGAATCTCATACTTCAAATGAGCTGAGCTAATGGAGCATACATTAATATGTATTTGTTTTTGGTGTAAAACAGAGTCTCCTGTGTGAAGAAAGGAGGGATTAGGTTCACAGTCAATGGTCACTCATACTTCAACTTGGTTCTGATCACAAATGTTGGTGGAGCTGGAGATATTCATTCTGTGTCCATCAAAGGGTCAAGGACAGGGTGGCAAACCATGTCTAGAAACTGGGGGCAAAATTGGCAAAGCAATTCTTACCTCAATGGCCAAAGCCTCTCTTTTCAAGTCACCACAAGTGATGGAAGGACTATCACAAGCAACAACATTGTACCTGCTAATTGGCAATTTGGACAAACATTTGAAGGGGAACAATTCTAGGAACATAATAATCTGTGTGTAATATATGATGATGATGATGGTGTCATAGTTTGTTCACTTGTTTTGTTATAGTTTGGAAAGGATGGGGAAAGAGAAAAAGGTAGATTAGGAGGAGTTCTAATGCTGTGGTGGCTATATGGCACCCGCTAGGCCTAATATAATATATAGTTGTTTTTATTTTCAGAGATATCACATTGATCAATGCCTTTTGATGAAGTAAAAGGTGTTGATGATTGATTGATTGATCTCAATTGCCTTGTATATTTGATCCCCACAATGGTACAAAACCAATTTGGGGGCGGGGCGATTTTATATCAATTTTATGATGCCTTTTTTATTGCTAAGATTTTCCAACTTTTGCATCTTGGGTCACTAAATTAAATTTGACTTATGAATAATAAAGCTTCATGGGAACAAAGAAAATTGCACCGACCACATTTCTTAGCATTTCAATGCTTCTTGTCCTGCGCTTGTCACGCTTGTGAAAATAATATAAACCAGTTTCTAGTTCCACTTTACAATATTGAATAAGGTCGTTGCCTCTACAGGACCAACTAGTATACTAGTATATTATTCTTATAAGTCAAGCATTTCCACAACTGAAACCATAATTTTTCTTTTCCTTTTATCATTCCCTCTTATTTTCTTACTTTTCTAATTTCTTTTGCAAAGGAGGATGATACTTGACTCCAACCATCAATAATAAGAAAAATATATAGAAAACAACTGCAATATATAAATAACTAAATAATTAGTTAGATTGTAAAGAAAGAGAAAGTAGATTAATTGGTTTATTAAGTAACTGAAATAAAACTGTTAATAATAATTCACAAAAAAAAAAACGTCTTTCGCCTTGTTTTTTCTTATTTCTCAAACTATTTTATTTTTTTAATTTTGTTTCAAAAAATTAATCAATGAAAAACTAATTTTCATTTTTGAGTGAAAAATATTTTTTCTCCTATAAATCATTTTGAGAAAAAAGAAAAGTTGTCTATTTGTCTCGAAGTACTTATATGTTTGACAATAAATTGAAAGCAATTTTTACCCAAATTCATGTTGAACTCAAAAGTTTATTTTTTCATTAAACATGAAATTTTCAAATATAAATAAGGTTGTATTAAACCAATTTTTAATCGAACCTAAATTTATAAAATTGTGTTGAACTCAAGTTAACATTTTTAATTGTAATCCAAATACACACCATCTAAATGCAAGTGATTTTTAATACCTATGACATGTTTGAAAGTCAAATTTTGATACCATTTTAAGTTTAGTGATGCTTTATAATGAAGCCCTGCTTTTAAATTAATTTTAAGCTAGAGAAAAAGGATGCTCAATCATTTATAACTAGAACCAATGATTGGATTTGATTATAAGATCTTAACTTGGCTTGTAAAATAAAGCTCAAATTGCTTTCTTAGCACTGATTAGCTCCTCCACAAGATCTTTCTGGTTTGCTAGTTGGTCAGCTACTAGCAAGGTTTATTTATTTATTTTAAGACTGATATTTATACGTTACTTTTTTTATTAATGACTACAAGTTTAATTAGTCATGTTCTGCAATCCATCTATCTATGATCTACAAACTCATTGCCAATTTCAGTGAGTTACTGTGTATTAATTTTTAGGCTTACGTGTGCCAAATTCTTACAATCTTATAATTTTAGCTCAAAACTTTTTTTATTTTTATAAATTATCTAAAATATTTCAGTCTTACAATTTGGTCTTTATATAAAAAAAAACATTGCAATTAATATATTTTTGGTAATTTTTTTCCTTTAAACCATCACAAATAAAATAGATTTATGACAAGTTTTCTCTTAATTGTAATAGTTTATGTCCGTAAGGTTAAAATTGACAAGATCACCAAACTTTTGACAAAAAAATTCGCTAAAACAATTTTTGAAGACACAAATCATAAAGTTATAAAAATTTAGGGATAAAAAATCCAATTAAGTCTAATTTTATCGTTCTCTTTTACCTTTATAGTTCTTGTTTAATATTTATTTAATTAATCAAATATAATTAAAGTAAATGAATTTAAAAGTGTAAAGAAGACAATTTCTTATTTAATTTTATTTTTTTTTAGAATAATAATTCAAATATTTAAAACTTTTTTCTCAAAAAAATCTAGTTCAATTAATCAAGTATCGCTCATGAATAGTTAATGATAAATGCTTCAAAAGATATAATTATAATATGAGGAATAAAATCATTTAAAATTGTAATTAGTCCTGAAGGAAAAAGTTAAGGCACAACTCCTCACGCCACCCAAGCCCACCTCCCCCGGCTGCGCAGGCTCTAAGGCCTAATGGGGTTGGACCATTCATCATAAATGACACCTTCTTCTCCGGATCTCCACTTTAATCCAAGCAAACTTTTCAGCTTTTCTATATTTACGGCCATTAACAATTTATGCCTGGAAAAATTCTCGGGGCACAACCTTCTATGCTCGTATTTGTGCATCATTTAGAAACTATATTCATGTGCACAACTAACAGAATACTTCACTACCTCAATATGCTGACAAAGTACAAGGCAAGAGATTCGTACAAGTATTAATGAAATAGCCTTATATTGCACTATACTTAATGCACAACTTACGGAACCGACTAGAATCTGTTAAATATGCTGCTGCGTAGTAAGCAACAATAAGACAATGCTGGTAATCAGAACCAACAGTCAGACTCTTTGAAGCCATCTAACTGCATTGGTTCCATTTCCCCGAATCTACACCAGAAATTAAGACGTCAACGCCATAGCTAGATTCAGTTAAAACCTTGTACAAATTGGAACTACTTGCCCTTGTATTTTGTGTTTCATTTTAACCTCTCTCTACGCAGCCTCTCTAGTTCCTTGACCGTTTGCCAATGTGCATATGATAGGCTGGTCTCGCCATAGCTCAATGACATGAGGCGGGCCATAGTTAACAATCTGTTGGAGAAGGTAGAAAGGTGTAAAATGCAAGGGGAACAATTAATCAATAAAAGTTGTGCTATGAAAAGAGAAAAGGAACTTGCTAACGATTAAAGAATTTAAAAGGAAAAAATATGTAACATATAAATCATGGGTGAGCATAAAAAACAATAAAATCTTGTAAGACATAATTTTACACATCCCAATAAAAATTTCTCTTCTTACTTCCTTAGCCAAAAGAAAATTGCTACCTATACATGTAGAATAGTTACTCACTAACCTGCTTAAATCTTGGGAATCCAAGCTCCTGTCGGCTTGTCTTGCAGCAACTAAATCATTTACTATATCCTGACAACATGCAAATGCACAAAGACTGTTATGCATTCTCGTCATAATATTTAATTATGCAGTACAATTCTAATCCATTTAGGTGGTTCCAAATAACAATGAAGTAACTAGAGAAATTAACAGAGAGGAACTCTTAATAATAATGCCCACATTAAGGGCCCCCCTGGAATGTATTATTGTAAATATCAATAGTGATTAGTGAATTATAAAATTTATGGATGGAAGTGAATGATGAAAAAATCAACCTAAAATGCCACTTCTGCCTAGATTAGAGAATTGTTAATTACTGAGTTTGTTGCTAAGTGTAGGTTAACAGCTAAATAAATTATTTGACTAGTTGGACCCAGAAAAACACTTGTCATGAATACTAGGGCTAATGTCGCAAGTACCGTCTGCATTTCTGGTTCAATAGAGTGTGATAGCTGTCTAATAGTGGCCAAATACCACCTCCAAGCTTCTAAAGTTTCTGCAGTCACAGCTTGAGAGCAATTGGTTACAGAAGGTTGGAAAGGTACAATTACATCAGCTGGCAAGATATTTGATTTCCCTTCGGACAAAACAAGCAGTTGGACATCAGTCCCCATATCCATTTTATAGTACTTGAAATCATATTCCACCTGAAACACATAACAAGCGCATTTCATCTTTAATGTAACTTCAAAAAAGTAATTGCAACAATCAACAGTAAATAGATTAAGTGTTTCTATAAATTAGCAAGTTCATCTATAGTGATTCATATAGAAGTTACCAACAGTTGCACAACACACAGACAAATGTTTCCCTCAAATGCGGATCCGTAGCATAACAGAACACGTGAACATGCAAGATAAGAAAGCTAGACAAGCAAACAACTACCTTTTGCAACTCTATTAATTTTTTCAGCAGCCTTGCATTCTCTATCCCTACAGAGTTGAGAGTTCCAACTTCCAGTTTGGTTTCATCAACAATCAAATGTGAACCTTCAGGTAGCTGCAAGAATCCAGTTTCCAGTCTGGAGTATCAACACAAAGAGGTGTAAATATATTTGTATACTGGTAAAAAGTCCATGTTCAGAAGGATTTGAAAATGTGATTACCTGTTAGTATCGTAATTCTTTGTTGGTGCAAGTGGAGCAGTGTTCAAGTATTCAATTGTAAGGGGTACACAAAACGTGAATGGCAGGAGGTTCTTCAGAGCAAGGCTTAGTTGTTTTCCAAATACGGAGACGGTTTCTTTTCTCAACACAAGATTTAATGAAAGCTTTCCCACGGCAAGATCATCTACTCTAGCATGCACCTGTTCAATAACAATCCATCATACGAATACTCTCAAGAATGGAGGGTGGGGGAATTAGGAAGCATACCATGAAATGTATGAGTAGAAATGGGGAATAAGCAATACAAACAATAATCAGAACATAAATGGTGCATGAAATAACTAAAAGAAAATTATCTTCTAAGAACTTCAAACCTTGGATAGAAGATGCAGCAACATGAAATGAGCCGACACATCATCATTGCCAAGGACATCTGTGAGATGTCTTAGCAATGTTTCCCTGATTCCTTTTACCAAGTCAGGCTTAGGCTGTAAGATCAAACACATGCTTCTTTCAGCAAGGTATTTTCAAGTTGAGAGAACTATCCAACTCAAGATGCTAACCATAAAAAGTACTTTGCTCAGATGAATAAACTACATTTAAATGTGTAAGAAACTTACCTCTACAATAGGGTTATTTTGAAGGAAGTCCTGAACTGCTAGTTTCCTGTGAATAAAACAATGGAGGCGGGGCACCTGCTTCAGAGAGGGCAAAAATGCAAATTAAAAACCAGATGCTGGGTGAATATAAACGCGATACACAAATGCATGTTTATGCTTCCTTGTGGTTGTTCCTAAAAGAATATAGCCTCTTACTGTTGCCCATTGATCAAGTGGCCCTCAAGGTACAATCAGGGCTTCTAACGTACATTGACATTGAAAATTCCTCAAATGTACATTAAAGGGCATACCTTGTTAGGTGGAAAATGACGCAAAGGATCTTCAGAAAATTCATTTGATAAGTCACAATCTTCATTGTCCTCCTGAAGCTCTGGATCAGATGTAAGGATGCCCACAAACTCAACGATGTCATTCAGTTTCAATTCAGACTCTTGAGAATCATATATCTGACATAATATGGAGGAAAATGAGGACAGAGATTTGCTATAACTGAGGTTAAAGCAATAATGAATTGATCTTAAAATATCAATAAAATATACTGCGTAAGAACTTAGAAGTAGAAGAGACTAATTCTTACCTTCACAAGACAAGGTCGTGAATTGCTATCAAGACCAGACATCAAGCTTGTACCAGAGCTGGCACTCTCAGTTACAGCTCCCTGAGAATGAGAAGCAACACAAGATGCCTCACCTTCTCTCTGTAAAACAACCAGAAAGATCAATTATTAGAATAACCATAATAGAATTTCCAAGGAGAAATACAAATTGGATAATGTAGTAAAACATTCATATCATAATTTAAAAAATACAACTGAACCTATCTGTCTGTATAACTTATAAGCAGCTCAAGACTTCATAATTTGTCATTCAAGCAGGATATGACAACTTGGATGAAGGGCTGGATGGCTTTAGTCAAGTTTTAAACACAAAAATCTTGGCTTGAACTTAATTAAAAAGGGGAACTAAACTTAAAAGCTCTCCACATTGGAACAACAGAAATGAACGAAGCTTTAAAAAAAAAAACACTTTAAACAAAATATTGATGATTATTTCTACCAGTAAAATTCAATAAAACAAAAAGCAGGATCAGATGAAAATTCAGTATACCATTCTTTTAGTATTTGGAGAAGTCTTAACCTCGTCATCAGAGACCTGTGAGTAAACATAGACCAGTTAGAAAAATGAAGAAAACACACATCCACCTATATCCAGCATTTCCAAAATTTATATAAAAAACCTACAGATTCCAAAGTAGCACATTTATCTCAGCATGAATTAAACAACCAGCACAACATCCAAAACCAATTAACAGATGGACCTAGATAGCTAAACTATAAGAATGTTGGGCGTTAGATGTTCAAGGGTCAAAACACTCATGGGCAGCATTAAACCAATAAAGACAGCAACACAAGGCCAGAAAATTACAGGCACATCAGAAGACTCATCATCTTCTCTCCTTCGCTTTTCTCCATGTTCTGACGTCCAATCCATAGACAGATCGCCGAAATCTTCAGCTGAAACTTCAGTCCATGGACTCAGCCCAGGAACCTACATATAAATAAACAAAGTCAATCCTCGGAAACTCTACTGTTTAACCACATCACCGGACATTTTTAAGACAAAAAACAGAGTATGTGAAATTGATAAAACAGTAAACTCCAAACACCTCACCGGAACACAATAAAGCAATTGACGTTCCCAGATTCGTGTATCCACCGAAGAACCAATAGGAAACTGAGAAACATCCATAAACTTGTTCGTCCTCCACATCGAACCATCCTTCAATAATCACGCAACCAGAACAAAAGGTTACATTTTCCTCCCAAAATTAAACTCAACACTGGAATCAGGTAATTAACCCACAAATTAAAAAACACGCGATAACTAAAACATAAAGAAAAAGAAAAAACCTTATAAGCGCCGACATAAAATTCATTCCCAAGCATGTCCTGTATCATGCCGCGAAACCTAACGAGGGTATTGGGTTTCACCCATCTGACTGTGGTTGGAGTCAGAAGTGGAACCTATTCCATTAATTAATCAAAATTATTGTTAATATATAATCAAATAATTGGGTATTTCATTCATAAATGTTCGTATACGTAAGAATAAAAAATAGGGTTTTATTTTTATGTGGTTTTGAGAGTGAACCTGAGAGAGTTTGGACTGGTCGAAGAGAAAGTGGCGGAAGAGGGGAAGGGCGCCCCAGTCGCGGCCGTTGGAGGGATCGGAACCGGAGGCTATGGCCGTGTCGAAGGTGGATCTCACGGCGCCCAAAGGGTTCGCAAGAAAATCGAACTGTGGACCCACCATTGCTCAGATGACTCGTTCGTGGAATACTTGCTCACTCACTGTGTGTCGAAATCGGAATGAGGACAAGATTTTGCCCTAAGCGCCTTTTTATCTGATTGTTTCCCGCCAAATCTTCACGGGCCGTTCCTTCCCGCCAATTTGCTCTTCCACTTACTTGACAGTTGACATGTGCTGTGCAATGCACGCTTATTTCTTTATTTTTTTATGTTAATTATATATTAAAATACATTGAAAATATTGTTACGTGATCAAACTTATTTTAAAATAAATACTCGTCACTAATAATCATTAGAAGCAATAATAAATTATTAATATGGTTGATATTGTTATTTTAATATTATATTAAATAAATTACTATTGTAATTCAATGTTAAAAATGTTTCGTATTCAAAATTCTTGGAGTAGAAGTTTTTTTCATAATTTTTATTCAATGAATCAAGTTTTGTATTGGTTAAGCTTATCAAACTAAGCTTATTAATAGAAAACGAAGGTATGTTTGTTTGTTGTTAGGACAAGGATAACAAGATGATAAATTTTAATATTCAATATTTAATACATATTAAAATACATACTAAATAATAAGGGTGAGAAAAAAATTTATTTTTCATATTTATATGTAATTGCACCGTTTCATAACCAATTTAGATTCATTAATTATACAGTGGAGTAGTTTTATCTATGATCTATTTTCTATATTTTATTTAGATTTGGAGTTTGTTCTTAAGTAGAATTTGGATGTCTATGATAAACCATTAATCTACTTGTAATTCATAACAACATCAACACATGGATATATTTTAGTTAATAATAATCATAATTAACTTGATATTATAAAACCTATTAATTAAAAATAATGATAAAAATTAATCATATATGATAAATAAATAACAAGTTTTATTTGGTACTAGTTTTAATTTAAAAAAAAAATATTTGCTTATATAACCAATGTGTGTATATTCCAAAATTAGTTTTATAACTAGTTTTAAAAATTAAAATAAAATAAATTTTTATTAAATCTTATATAATTATGAATATAAAATTAACAGTAAAATAAATTTTAATTAAATCTTATATAATTATGAAAATATAAAATTGACAGTAAAAGTATGTTAAATATAAAATTAGTTTTATAAATATTTTATAATAAAATTTCTAAAATTGATTATAATTGTAACTCATTATATATCTATATAGAGTTTTATGCAGTTATGATCTTTTTATAATTGTATACTTATATTGCTATTAAAGGTATGAAATTTAGTTACATATGTGCCACTCGTATTATTAATGTACGTATTTTTCGCTTTCTTAGCTAATGTACATGTTTGATCTTTGTTTTAAATTTAAGACTTAGATCATGATTTTAATTTGAGCTTAATTATAATTTATTTTGATGTTTACAGTATTTTCTATTGTTTGTTCTCGTAATTGATTATTCTACAAATTAAAATTGGTTTTAGAGAAAAATCGATTTATGATTCAAAATTAGTTTTAAATCAAAAACCACATTTAAAATTAGTTTTAAAAAAAGTTTAAATTGGTTTTATTTTAATTACAGATTTGAATTTTAAATAAAATCTATTAATTTAGATTTAAATTAGATACTACTCCTACTAAATGATAATAAGAGGTAATAGGAGATAATAATGTCAATGACAATAATAATAATAGTAATAATGATGACAATAATTGTTATGGAAGTAATAACGATAATGTGATTGCAAAACAGTAATAGTATTAGTAATAGTGATTATAATGATGGTGAGATGGATGGAGGTAGTGGCTGTACTAATAGTAATTGCAACAATGGTAATGACAATGATGATAATAATAATGATGAGACAACGGTGGTGGTGTCAGGTGAAGTGATGGTGACAACAGCATTTGTGATGGTCTTAGTGACAATAAAAAATGATAATTTAATATTTAGAAAACTCACGTATAAATATAATAACATTCTACATAAATATTAGTGAATAGTTCTAATCTGAATTCCTAACCTCTAGTCATAGTCTTTGATCACAACAATTGATTATCATAATGTTTATATTTTTATCATACAAAATACTTTTTATTTTTAACACACTCACTTCAAATGGAATGGGTATTTTATCATGTGTATAGACCAAGGGCTCTGTACTATTTATCGAGATATTTATCCATCATGAAAATCAATCCCACATTTTCATGTTATAGATATTTTTTCAACAATTTGTAAAGGCGAGATATAGATTTTGACCATGTGAGAAATCTAGTGGTTAAGAAAAATATTAATGGGTGAGAAAAATTAGGACTAATTAAAAAATTAATTATTTTAAATTTAGAAATAGAAAACAAGTCGAGCATTCTCCCATTTAGTCCAATGTTTCTCACACTTTATGATGTCTACAATACTAACAACTTTATGCTCACACATAAGAAGTTAATCATATGAATGACGGCGATAAGTTCTATAAAATTGATTATTACCTTCCATGTATCACAATGTAATTATCCTTAGTAAAAGCAATGATATAACTAAATGAACATGTTTAAGATTTATTGAGTTTAAGTTACATATCTTCCTCAACTAGAATGTATAAGAAAAATGATAAGACAAGTAAATAAATAAAGTTTCACTACTGCCAAAATTTGATGTAATCCTCAAGAAGAAGAACATATAAGTTGCGGATCTTCATGCTTCAATGGAGGCTTGGACAAATGAAGAAGAAGCTCACGACCTCAAAGAGAAAAAGAAATAGAAAACGGAAGGAGTTTAGAGATGAAAATGTCATGGCAAGTGCCAATAAGCTAGAGGTGGAACCGCCACAATGGACAAGGAAATCATTGATGAGATTCAAGGTTCTTCACAAGAACACAAGAGAGAACACTCTCAAGAATAAGCTCTTAGCTTAATTCAATATTCAGAAAATTTATCAAAAGTCCTTTACAATTCAAAAAAGTCCTATATATACTATGTGAAGTTGGCACCACCTTGAGGAGCAAGGAACTCACCTCCACCCTTGGATCTAGATTAGGATCAACGTGTGGGAAGCTTTCTCAAGCACATCACACGGATCACTAATCTTGATCCTTGAATGAGAGAGTAATCCTAAGGCCACGGTGGAGTAGGAGAGTGGTGGCAAAAGTGTGATTTAAGTTTGAATTCTAGCCTCTTGATTAGATCTTGATCAAGTGGCTAGAGTTCTTTAAGAAGTGGTGCCAAAAACATGTGCTAGCTGAATTTGAATTCATCCATTAGATTAAAGATTGTAGATCTCATCTAAGGGTTGAAATTCAAATTGAGTTAGTGTTTTTCCCACCACTTTTCCCTCCTTTTTTCTCTCTCACTCTCTCTAGAGAAAGTGGCGCTCACTCTCCCTCTTTAGAGAGGCAATTTTGGCCTTATTAATCTATGCATAATCGTGCACTCCACATGCCCAATTAAGGCCCACAATTATTCACTCAAAATCCTAATTACAAGTTTATAATATTTCTAAGAGATTACAAGTCCTATTAGATAACAAGGAGAAGTCTTGAGTTGATTCTTGACTTTGACTTTTGAGTTGACTCTCTACTTCTTCTTGTATTCTTTTGGTCATGGATCTTGTAACTCTTCTAGTGAAGGATGGTCCTCCATCAAACCCTCCTTCTTGAGTTGAACTTGTCCTTAAGTTATCTTCCTCTTCCCCTATAACAAAAGGAGATAAATCACTAACATTGAAAGAATTGCTACAAGTATAAGTGTTAGGGAGGTCAAGTTTATATGCATTAGGCCTAAGTTTTTGGAGAACTTTGAATGGACCATCTCCTCTTGGCATGAGCTTGGATCCCCTTAGAGTAGGGAACCTCTCTTTCTTAGATGAAGCCAAACCAAATCTCCTTCTTGAAATTGAACATCTTTCTTATGTTGGTTTGCTTTAGCCGCCACCTTGGTGTATCTCCTCTCAATTTGATCTTTAATCTTGGCATGGAGAGTTTTCACCCTTTCGGCCTTGCTAGCTTCATCTACATCCAAAGCAAACTCAAGTGGCAAAGGAATAAGATCAAGAGGTGTTAGTGGGTTGAATCCATATACAATTTCAAATGGAGAATACTTAGTAGTTTCATTTACTACTCTATTATAAGCAAACTCAATAAATGGTAAATGCTCCTCCCAAGTCTTCACATTACCCCTAACAAAACACCTTAGTAGTTGACCTAGTATCTTATTAACCACTTCGGTTTGGCCGTCCGTTTGAGGATGACAAGTGGTAGAAAACAAAAGCTTGGTGCCAAGCTTGCCCCAAAGGGTCCTCCAAAAATGACTAAGAAATTTGGAGTCTCTATCACTCACTATGCTCTTTGGCAACCCATGCAATCTCACCACTTCTTTGAAGAACAAGTTTGCTATGTGTGTGGCGTCATCAACCTTGTGGCATGCAATGAAATGCGCCATTTTAGAAAACCTACACACTACAACAAACAAGGAATCTATACCCCTTTTGGTTCTAGGCAACCCAAGGACAAAGTCCACAGAAATATCAACCCAAGGGGAATTAGGAATGGGTAGGGGAGTGTACAAACCATGATTTAAAACCCTAGACTTGGCTATATGGCATGGTATGCACTTAGAGATGAATCGGTTCACATCTCTCTTCATGTGTGGCCAATAGAAATGCTCTTGTAATATGGCTAGAGTTTTATCAATTCCAAAGTGCCCCATGATGCCCCCCTCATGTGCCTCACATACTAGTAGGTCTCTTAAAGATGTCTTAGGTGTTAGGTCAAGATGATTTAGCATCTTAGTTTTGATAATTACAGAACAGTCTGTTTGTGCACAGCTCAGAGAGAAGAAAGAGCAGATCGAGTGATCGATCAATAGCAGATCAGGATCAAGCATCGATGAAGAAGGAACAGACTGAAGAGCACAGACTGAAGGAACATATTGAAGCATCAGACTGAAGAGGCATCAGACTGAAGCATCAGACTGAAAGGCATCAGACTAAAGAGGCATCAGACTGAAGAGGCATCAGACTGAAGTATCAGACTAAAGAGACATCAGATGCAAACAGAGCATACTGAACAGTTGGAAACTGAAGAGTCATCAGATGCAAACAGAAGAATGATCAGACGAATCATTAATAAGCATAGTCAAGATGCACCCTCAAGCACAGACGCACAAGATGAAGTGTTTAAGTCATCAAGCCTCACAGCCACATCAGACGAAGAACCTTCATTGTTCAAGACAGAGAGCTCATCTAAACTTCAAGTCAAGTGCTCAAGAAGGAAGACTTTGAAGACTGAAGTTGAAGACGAAGGAAGGAGACAGACGAATGAATTCAACACACAACTCATTTATTTATTCATTCGTCTACCTCGTTTAATGAAGTTCAGACGGAGTAACTCGCGCCCCAATTCAAATCTAATCGTTACTCGTAGAAGCTTCCAAAGACAGAATAGAGATATGTGCAAAACCCCTACAACACAAAAAGCAACCATGCTTTTTGTTGATGTCTCTGATCAAGTCAGAAAAAGCCTGTGCAAACATTAATTTTTCTGATTGATCTCTGTCACACGTTTGAAGACCCCAAGACAGAGGACTAACGTTCAAATATTTAGTCTAACGGATACTTCAAGAAGCTCTCTATAAAAGGACTTCTTAATTCATGAGAAGGTTGGCGAACTGCATAACAAAGAAATTATATTCAAGCTTCAAGCTCTCAAGCAAAAGTTCACTCGCCCTGAACTTAGAATAGAACTGATTGTAAAACCCCTCTCTGCGTAGAGGATAAACTTATTATTTCATCTTCCTAAATCCACTGTTGTGGTGCTCTTAGCCTGTGGAGGCTGTGTTTAAAGAATACCTTGTTTAGCTTGTGAAAGTTGTGTTCAAAGAATATCTTTGTTTAGCCTGCAGCGGCTGGATTCAAAGAATACTGGTTTAGCCTTAGAAGGCTGTGTTCAAATAATATATGTAATTAGCCAAAAGTGGCTGGGTTCAAAGAATACTCTTAGTGGAACCTCAGTGTGTTGCTGGGGAACTAGATGTAGTCTTGATCAGACGAACCAGTATAAAAATATTGTTGTTTTCTCTATTGATTTATCTGTTAACTAACAGGGGATAATAACTTGAACAGTCTGATAATAAAATCAATCTTAAAGAAGAAAACAATCTTGCGTCTGATCAAGCTTTGAAAACAACAAACACAAACACATCGTCTTAGAGAAAAAGTTTTTAAAACAGTCTACACAATTCAACCCCCCTTCTTGTGTGTTATTATATTTTACAGTTTGGTATTAGAGCTCAACCTCTAAGGGTTGAGCGCTTAACAGTTGCTAGAGGAAAAGATCCGGGATGGCGAACTCCCAAACGATGCTCATTGCAGAAGGCTCCTCCATGAACACTCCTCCAGCTTTCTCTGGAAATGATTACCCTTACTGGGCAGACCGAATGGAGATGTATATCAAGTATACAAAATATAGACTTTGGAAGATCATAACAGAAGGAGACATTCCCTTGACCAAGCCTGAATCAGAGTGGGGAAATGAAGAATATACAATCGCAGAGCTCAACAACAAGGCACGTTATGCCATAACGTGTGCTCTTTCTAAGACAGAGTATAACAGATTTTGTGCCTACGAAACAACCAAAGAGCTTTGGGATGCGTTGAAAATCTCTTATGAAGGAACTGAAGATGTAAGACTTATGAAAGCTGTCACCCTTCAAAGAAAGTACGAAATGTTCTCTATAGAGATAGAATAATCTATAGATGGAATGTTTGGAAGATTCCAAACTATTATGAATGGGCTAGCTGCATTGGAAATTACTTTTTCAAGAGCCCAACATAATATGAAGATTTTGGACAGCTTACCTGCACCATGGGAAGCTAGGTCCATTGCTATATCTGTTGGGAGAAATATAAAGACCCTTATTCTGGATGAACTACTGAGAGTGCATGAAGTTCATTTGTGTAAAAGGGGGAAGCTGAAAATTCAAGAGCTTATTGCTCTATCCAACATTGATGAGTTTGATGGAGAAGAGTCAAGTATGAAGAAAGCAGAATCAACAGACTCAAAAGATTCCTCTGAAGAAGAAATCTCCTTGATGGCAAGAAGATTAAAAAGATTGATGAAGAAGAGGGATCCCAAAAAGATTTGAAGAAAGAAGAAACAAACCTCTTGGGATGATCTCGATGATGAAAGCTCAGATGAATCATCTGAAGAGAAGAATGCAAATATTTGTCTCATGGCAAGACTATCATCTGAGGTAGATCTTTTAAATACATCTAGTTCATCATCATCTTCTTCAGATTCAGAGTCAAACTATGAGGACACGTCATATGATGTTCTTCTTGCTAACTCACATTTTATAGCTCAAGAATATATAAATTGCAAATCTAAGCTCAAAAAAGCTTTAGAAGAAATTAAAAATCTGAAAGCTATAAATGTCCAGTTATCTGAGAAAAACATATCAGATGAATCATCCTCTTCGTCTGATACTGAAAAGAGTCATCTTCTTCTTAGTCTTGAAAATTTAAAAGAAGAAAATGAACTCTTAAAGAAAGATTTAAACAAGTTCACCTTGAGTTCTTCCAAGCTCAAAAATACTTTAAACTATGGAAGATCTCCTCTTAACAAGAATGAACTTGGTTATAATCATGTGACAGGCAAAAGAAAATCACAAATTAATTCGTCTGTATGTAGAAACATGCATATTTTTCATTTGATGTCTCTGAAACAGTCTGAAAGTCATGTAAGAACCTATGACAGACGGAACCTTACAACTAACAAAATTGGACCCAAGAAAATCTGGGTACTGAAATCAAAAATAATTTTTGTTGCAGATAGAAAGAGAGAATGTATAAAGATGGTACAATCTGAACAATGGATACATGCAATATGTAATCATCAACATGTCCTTGTTCCAAAATAACAGATCATGTAAGAGATCTACCATCTATGGGTCTTGAGAAGACATATTCACCAATTCAGACGGAAGAAGCAAAATTTTCAAAGAATGCAAATAGGTTGAATTTTAGAGACCTTTCTGAACGTGCTTTGGTATCAAGAAAAATTGAACCCAAATGCATTGAAGAAGTGCATTCAAATATCAATTGAATGGAGCTGGAAATAATGTTTTAAGCAAGGACAAAGCTCTTTAATGCTTTACATATGTCTAGCTTTTTAAAGCAAGAGACACGCTATTCTTAGATACACCTCATCAGACGAAAGAAGGTAATGAGAGATAAGAAAGCCTTGGAAGCCTCCGTCGAAAACACAGAGGATGCAAAGGATTTAAGAAAAGATGTTTTTGATGATTGCAGCCCAAGGGGGAGAGAAATGAGAAATAAGGATGAGAGAGAAATAAGAATGGAAGAGAAAAGGATTGAAGAAATAAAAAATGTGTATAGCCCAAGGGGAAGAAGAAAAAGAAGGATGCAAAAGCTGAGGGGGAGCAAAATAAAAAAAAATGAAAAGAAAATATTAGAAGAGATCAGATGTTGAGGGGGGGGCATAATACAAGTGCTTAGTCTGAAAGGAAGTTCAGATGTAGAAGAAGAAAAGAGGATGGAGAACAAGTTGAGGGGAGCTTAGAATAGCTCTTTAAATTATTACTCTTCATTATTCTTTTTCTTTTTCTTATTATGTTAAGAAATGTTGTGCTCTGATCAATTTTATATCACATTGATGTAATAAATTCAATGAAAGGAGAATTTCAAAGAACATCATCTCAATGTGATTAAAATGTATTATCTGATAAATACTGTGCGTTCTTGAACTAACATGTTTTATGCAGATTTTGATCTGTTACTCTTTCAAGTTCAGTCTGAAAAAGATCATCTCTCTAGCTCTGATACATTATTTTGCTCTGCCTCAAGTATAAGATCTAGGATTTGCTAGTGTGGTCTGTAATCATCAAAAATGGGGAGATTGTTAAGTCAAGATGATTTAGCATCTTAGTTTTGATAATTACAGAACAGTCTGTTGTGCCTATAGATGGAAGAAAGAGCAGACTGAATGATTAGATCAATCAAGACTGATCAAGCATCGATCAAGGAACAGATCAAGGAACAGATCAAGAGTACAGATCAAGGAACAGATCAAGAGGCATCGATCAAGAGGCATTAGACTAAAGCATCAGATCAAGAGGCATGATCAAGCATCAGATCAAAGGCATCGATCAAGCATCGATCGAGAGGCATCAAACAGAAGCATCAGAGTGAAAAGGCATCAGACTGAAGCATCAGACTAAAGAGACATCAAATGCAAACAGAGCTGACTGAACAGTTGGAAACTGAAGAGTCATTAGATGCAAACAGAAGAATGATCAGATGAATCATTAATAAGCATAGTCAAGATGCACCCTCAAGCACAGACGCACAAGATGAAGTGTTCAAGTCATCAAGCCTCAAAGCCACATTAGACGAAGAACCTTCATTGTTCAAGACAGAGAGCTCATCTAAACTTCAAGTCAAGTGCTCAAGAAGGAAGACTTTGAAGACTGAAGTTGAAGACGAAGGAAGGAGACAGACGAATGAATTCAACACACAACTCATTTATTTATTCATCCGTCTACCTCGTTTAATCAAGTTCAGACGGAGTGAACTCGCGCCCCAATTCAAATCTAACCGTTACTCGTAGAAGCTTCCAAAGACAGAATAAAGATCTGTGCAAAACCCCTGTAACATAAAAAGAAACCATGCTTTTTGTTGATGTCTCGATCAAGGTCAGAAAAAGTCTATGCAAACATTAATTTTTCTGATTGATCTCTGTCACACATTTGAAGACCCCAAGACAGAGGACTAACATTCAAATCTTTAGTCTAACGGATACTTCAAGAAGTTCTCTATAAAAGGACTTCATTACTTCATGAGAAGGTTGGCGAACTGCATAACAAAGAAATTATATTCAAGCTTCAAGCTCTCAAGCAAAAGTTCACTCGCCCTAAACTTAGAATAGAACTGATTGTAAAACCCCTCTCTGCGTAGAGGATAAACTTATTCTTTCATCTTCCTAAATCCACTATTGTGGTGCTCTTAGCTTGTGGAGGTTGTGTTCAAAGAATACCTTGTTTAGCCTGGAGGCTATGTTCAAAGAATACCTTGTTTAACCTGTGGAGGCTGTGTTCAAAGAATACCTTTGTTTAGCCTGCAGAGGCTGGGTTCAAAGAATACTGGTTTAGCCTGAGAAGGTTGTGTTCAAATAATATATGTAATTTGTTAGGAGTGGCTGGGTTCAAAGAATACTCTTAGTGGAACCTCAGTGTGTTGCTGGGGAACTGGATGTAGTCTTGATCAGTCGAACCAGTATAAAAATATTGTTGTCTTCTCTATTGATTTATCTGTTAACTAACAGGGGATAATAATTTGAACAGTCTGATAATAAAATCAATCTTAAAGAAGAAAATAATCTTGCGTCTGATCAAGCTTTGAAAACAACAGACGCAAACGCATCGTCTTAGAGAAAAAATTTTAAAAACAGTCTACACAATTCACCCCCCTTCTTGTGTGTTTTTGTATTTTACATTAGGCATGCACAAATTTTTTCCTTTAAAAAGATAGCCTTCATGCCTATGGAAATCTTTATGAGCCCCATGCATACACATCATGTAAGCTTCACCAAAATTAATGTCATTTTCATACAAGCATTTGATATGTTTAAAACCTAGCATCTTAGTTTCTAACATGGTAGGCAAAATATATCTTCTACTAATTGCATCGGCTACAACATTATTTACACCCTTCTTGTACTTAATGACATAAGGAAAAGTTTCAATAAATTCAACCCATCTTGCATGTCTTTTACCCAATTTGCCTTGGCCTTTCAAGTGCTTCAAGGCCTCATGATCGATATGCACAATGAATTCTTTAGGAAGGAGATAATGTTGCCACACTTGGAAAGCTCTCACTAAGGCATACATCTCCTTATCATATGTTGAGTAGTTCACTTGTGCACCCTTGAGCTTTTCACTATAGTAGGCCACGGGATGTGCTCCTTGTGTCAACACGGCTCCCACACCTACATTTGAAGCATCACATTCCAATTCAAAGGACAAATCAAAGTTAGGCAAAGCAAGAATAGGTGCATTAGTTAATTTTTCCTTTAACAACCAAAAGGCTTCCTCTTGTTTAGGCCCCCACACAAATGGAATTTCCTTCTTAACAAGTTCATTTAAAGGAGAAGCAATTGTACTAAAGTCTTTAACAAATCTCCTCTAGAAACTAGCTAAGCCATGAAAACTCCTAACATCTTTTACACAAGTGGGAGTAGGTCACTCTTGTATAGCTTTTACCTTTCCTTCATCAACTTGAACTCCTTGTGAGCTCACTACAAAACCGAGAAATACTACCTTGTTGGTGGAGAAGGTGCATTTGCTCTTGTTGGCATAGAGATGTTCCTTCCTAAGTACTTCCAAGACACACTTCAAATGTGTTAGATGTTCAAGAAAAGTTTTACTATATATCAAAATATCATCAAAATACATAACTACAAACTTTCCTAAAAACTCTCTCAACACATGGTTCATGAGCCTCATGAAGGCACTAGGTGCATTAGATAAGCCAAATGGCATAACAAGCCATTCATATAATCCAAATTTAGTCTTAAATGCTGTTTTCCACTCATAATCTTGTTTCATTCTAATTTGGTGGTAACCACTTTTAAGATCTATCTTTGAGAATACACAAGCACCATGCAACTCTCCAACAAGTCATTGTTGACTATTTAAAAATATGTATGTATGTGTCAATCTTTCGGCAAGTGTACCGGTCGTCACAAGTTTAGAAATAGTGAGAAAAGGTTGTCGAACCACAGAGACTGATTGTGAATTACCAAATGCTCAACATGCTTTGCTATTAGGACGAATCAGGGAATGAATGATGTATGTAAAACTAAGCTATTGTGTAAAATAACGCAATACTGTAAAGTACAGAAAGCAAGTAAATGTTTAAGTTTCAAAGATGATGAAATACAGTTAGGGAATTGGTTCAGTTGATTCCTTCCTCAAGTAACTGCTTCCTATGTTAATCTAGCAAATCTCACTCAATTGGAGACTAGAATTCGTGATACCGTAGACTAATCCTATCTCTAGGTTTTAGTCCCTTTGAATGCCTACTATCATCCCTAATCTCTCAGGTGAAAACAGAGATTCATTCAAGAAGCGAACAGATGAATTCGTTGCAACATCTCATAATATACAAGTTCTATCTCTAGACTCATGCACTACTATAGTGATACATTTCCTCTCCTTCTTCAACTATTCATCTCTCGATCTCATAGTTGACACGAGATACAAATTCTCAAGACAGAGTTCAATTCAATCAAACATTAATATCTCTATCTCTATTTGAGTTTCATGAATTAAATCTCAAGAATAAGCATTAAGCAGGGAAGAGATCAATCAATTCGGTGGGATTATACTTGGATTAACAGAAGAGATTCATTACAAGAATTCTGAAATCAACATCCCCATTCCTAAGCGCAGAATTTAGCCTAACATGGAAATGAGAAAAGAAAGAAACAAAAAAGAAATCAAACACGGAGAAGCTCCATAATTGCTTGATTATGCTTTCGCAACTCACAAACTCAGGAATCTCAAGGTTGATGGAGAGAGAAGGAAAACGGAAATGGAGAAGAGAAAAACGAGAGAAACTCGCAAGAGAAGGAAAAACATAGTAACTGAAAAATGTTAGTTATGGATCTACAATACGAATCCCCGTTTTCGCGCCCAAGATATCCTTTTATAGATGAGAAAGTGTGCTCCCATTTACTAGAATTACGTCCAGGTGCATTGTGATAGTTTGAATACATTGACTTGCTTGATTCGAAAGTGGCAAGCTAACGCAATCGCAAATTATTGCTTCCGTCGATGAAACCTTCAATTGATTCCTTGAGAAAATACTTCGTTAATTCCTCGAGACGATCTGAGATGACCACGACTTTTATTTACTTTTTCGCAAGTCTCGAGAAGTGCACAAATTGAGCAATCTTGCATTCTAAGTGTTCTTCCGTCGTGAGATCTTTCGTACGTGAGATCTTTCGTCGACGAGGCTTAAATACCGTCTGTCTTGGCTTCGTCTGTCTTTGTCTTGGTATCGTCGTCTTTACTTCGTCTGTCTTGGTTTTGGTATCGTCGTAGTGAACTTTGTATCGTCGTCTTGGCTTCGTCTCTATGAACTCGGATGAAGTAAGCATAGACGAAACACTCTCGGCAATTAAGCACGTACGAAGTAACTCGGATAATCGAAGTACGTGACGAAGTAACTTGGAGACTACTAGTACAGACGAAGTAACTCCCTAAGAAGCACGCATAGACGGAGTAGCTCTTCAGATGAAATAAGCATAGATGAACAACTCAGATGAATCGAGTATAGACGGAACAACCCATCAGACGGAACAAGAGTTCTTGCATCTTAATCCCTTCATTTGAGCTTCCATAAGGCACGAGACGCGTCCCTGAGCGCGCTTGACTAATCGAGAGTGGCATGAGCGTGCCCCTGAGTGCGCGCTCGCGTATTTTTGCCGCAAGCAGAGCATGAAGCGTCCCATGAGTGCGCCCTGGCGCGTCTTGACAGACGATATCATTTTAACAGCTTTGGATGCTCAACTTGAGGTTTGGTTTGCTCTACTCTCTTGGTCTGATGCAGTTGCGTCCGAGGCTTGATGCTTGTTTCGTCTGTTGTCGCAGCAGATGATACTCACGGGTGTCTTTCTCAGATGAGACAGACGATTCCCCTGGATGATTCTTACAGACGATTCCTCCACAGACGATACATATGATTACCACTTGCACTTCATTTAATGCAAGCCTTGAGGGACTTTGCACGAATTGGACGGACTTTCTTGCTTCAATGGGATTTGTTCGTCTCATGTTCGTGGGCTTTCCTTCCAAGCTTCTATCTTCTCTTCAATCAATCTACAATTAACAAGAAAATGGATAAAATGACTTAAAAATACACGAAAATTCTATAAAACTAACAAAACACTAAATCAAAGATTATCACTTGACGAATATGATATTTTTACTGTTTTCTTGCCTAAACTATGACTAAACATACTGAAATTAGATGGAAATGGACTGAAAACACCTTGGAAAACATGTATAATTTAGCACTTATCACAACCCCAAACTTAAAGCTTTGCTTGTCCTCAAGCAAACATAGATTCCATCATTACAGGGGTTAATAAGCATGGTGTAACACGGAGCTCAATAGCCACTAAAAATGCATTACACAATTCTTAACTCCCTAAGCCAACCTAATTTATCCATGAAAGTTGAACATAAACTCAACATTCTCAAGAACTGTACAATTCATCCAACATAAGCAATCAACTATAGATTGGCATGAAAAAAATTAAATTCAGTCAACATCAAACAATCCTCTTCCAGTTAAGTGTTTGCCCTCAAGCTCTCAAGTGTTTGGGTTTGTGTTTCTCTCAATATTACCAATTAGAAGGTCAGTTACCATAGGCTTGCAATGACTCTCAAAATCTCCACTGCTTTCAAAAAGACATTGGATAATCAAAAGGTCTTTTCAGGGTTGTAATGGGGCTTAGGTAAAGGTGGGTTAAAAGAAAAGGTACTAGTTAAAAATCAAAGGAACTTAAAGAGTAAACGTTAGAACCTATATGATATGCATGAACTAATATGGTCAGACGAAACAAAAAAATGATGGACAGACGAAAGACTAATAACTCATGAAACCACTCTGTTTTCTTTTCTTGCTTTATTTCTTTTGCTCTTTAAACTGCATTTTCTTCTGTTTCTTTTGTTTTTCTTTTATTTTTCACTGTATCCCATCATTGTGCAAAAGTATCGTCTGAGCCTTTAGTCTGATGATTTCGTCTGTAGGCTTACAGATGATACCCACAGACGATACCTACAAAGACCAATGAGAACACTATGTTCTCTTTTCTTCCTTTGTTTCTTTTCTTTCTTTTTCTTTCTTTTCAATTTTTCTTGTTTTTCTCTTTATTTTTCTTGAGTGGTATCACTAATTGCCAGCACAAGACGAAAAATAAACTTTTTGTATGGTATGCATGAAAAGTCAGAGAATGCAATTATACTACAACTATATGTTAGTCACAAAAATTTCACCAATATCTAGACCCAACAACCCCAAACTTAGAAATTTGACTTGTCCTCAAGTCAACATCTTCACATGCACCCCAAAATTCAACCCCAAACTTAATCTTGAATCCTATCGTCTAAGCAAAGAAACCAATACTCTTTAAGTTCCAGTGATGGGACCATTGGTTTTTCACTTATATAGGCTTGTAATGAGCTCAAGTATCCAAGAAAGAAAGAGTTAATTCAGGTTCAAAGGGGCTAGCAATGGATAATGTGAAGGTTAAGGCTTATTTGGCTCGAGGCTACAAGAAAGAAAATTGCCTTTATCATTTGTGTCCAATTCTAATTGTATGCAATTTTGACCAAGAGCTAAAGCAAGTTCTAGAACAAAACACTTCAGTTGGTATGACACTCAAGAATGAATCATGTTGGAGGCTCAATTTCTTATCCAGGATTACTCATTGCATAACATTGCTAAATTCATCAATCATGTCAATCTTGCAAATTGTCATGCTAAAATTCTCATACAGTATCTCTTCGAATAATTGAGAACATGCAACTTTGTCACAGAACCTTAAGTTGATCCTAAGTGCAGAATATGCATAATTTATTCTCTTGAACTACGAGTCAATATTATACCAATGAAATCAACCTCCAAATCTTTGTGGTGTATAAAGGAGGAGTGTACTCTAAATAATCATCAATCAACATTTAAAACGATAGAGTATAGGAACACTCCCTGTTGAAGACCAGCCACGATATTCACAGAGTTTGCAGCAAGTGCTATCTTTCCATGTTCTTTCCAACAGTGGTCAGATGCTAAAAATATCAACAATGGTCAAAATGAACTAAAACAGTGAAATATCAGTGAAACAAAATTGAAGGAAATGGAGAGATCAACTCAAAATTACTTGCAATGTGAGGTGGTGACGGTGGGAATTGATAGAAAGTGGGATTGCTCTCTTTGTACAAGTATTAGGCTTCCGTCTGTGAGCAAGCATCAGACGAAACCTCAGTATCGTCTATGCCAGTATTGTGAACACAATAGTCATCAGACGCAACCTTAGTATCGTCTTTGCCAGTATTGTAAACACAATAGTCATCAGACGCAACCTTAGTATCGTCTGTGATTAGGGTATCAGACGAAACCTCAAAAATCTCCCACTAACGGTATAACACCTCACCTCTTTTCTTATTTCTTATCAACTCAAGAACACTGTAATTTCAAGTGTTTATTCCTATAACTACTGTTTATTAACAATTCAAAAATCAAATTTATTATACTGTATTATGTATTTATATTTCTAATCTAATATTCAAATTCTATTTTGTTTTTGCTTTTCTAACTTTTAAACTATGCACAAGTATATCACAATGAGAAGTTACAGCAAACTTCTCTTGATTGGGTGGGTTGCCTCCCACCAAGCGCTTCTTTTAGATGTCATTAGCTTGACATGTGACTTGGCCCTGTCACAGAGGGTCTTGAAGTTTTATAGAGACCTTGTCCTTTTCACAGTTATCTCCCAGATATGGTTTAACTCTTTGGCAGTTTACCTTGAATTCACTAGAATTCTCGAGGTTTTTTAAAGTAATTGCACCATGTGGAAATACTTCTTTTACAAACAAATGGACGGACCATCTAGACTTAAGTTTTCCCGGAAACAACCTTAATCTAGAGTTATAAAGTAAAACTAGTTGTCCAGGGTAGAACTCTCTTTGTCTAAGCTTACGATCATGCCATAACTTTGTTCTCTCTTTGTAAATCTTGGCATTTTCGTATGCTTGAAGCCTAAGCTCTTCCAACTCATGGAGTTGGTATCGTCTGTTCTCACTGCCTGCATGAGAGTCAGAATTGAGGTATTTTAAGGCCCAGTATGCCTTATGCTCTTGTTCCACAGGCAAGTGGCATGCCTTTCCATAGACCATTTGAAATGGTGTCATGCCAATGGGAGTCTTATAAGCTGTCCTATATGCCTAAAGAGCATCATTTAGTCTTTTTGACCAATCTTTTCGGGACAGACTTACGATTCTTTCTAAAATCTTTTTAATCTCCCTATTTACTAGTTCTCGCTTGCCCTTGGTTTTGGGGGTGATATGGTGTTGCAATTTTATGCTTCACCCCTAACCTCTTAAGGACTCTCTCCAAATGCTTATTGCAAAAATGGCTTCCACCATCAGTAATGAAAGCTCTAAGGACCCCAAACCTGGAAAAAATGTTCCTATGGATGAAAGCGTCTACTATCCTAGAGTCATTTGTCTGAGCAGAAATAGCTTCCACCCACTTAGACACATAATCAACAGCTACTAGGATGTATGTGTGAGAAAATGATGGAGGAAATGGTCCCATGAAATCCATTCCCCACACATCGAAGACCTCTATCTCTAAAATGTTGTTCAAGGGTCCTTCGTCTCTTCTAGAAATATTTCCAGTTCTTTGACATCTGTCACAGCTTTGTACAAAGGCTTTTGCATCTTTAAAAATGGATGGCCAATACAAACCACTTTGCAAAACCTTTTTGGCTGTCCTTTCCCCATTGAAATGACCTCCACTCGGGGAATTGTGACAGTGCCAAAGAACAGAGTTAACCTCTTCCTCAGGGATACATCTCCTAAGGAGTCCATCTATACCCCACTTGAACAGAAATGGCTCATCCCAAACATAATATTTTGCATCAGAAAACAGTTTCTTTCTTTGTTGATGCGACAAGCCAGGTGGAATATAATTGGAGACCTTAAAGTTCGCGACATCATTTGAACCAAGCGTACGATATAGCAAAAGAGTGATTCGTGGGAAGTTTTCAGAAATAGGGATTTCGTTACCTTCTATTGTAGCATGATTTAACCTTGAAAGGTGATCCGCAACTAGGTTCTCTCTTCCCTTTTTATCTCTGATTTCAATGTCAACTCTTGTAGGAGGAGAACCCAGCGAATTAGTCTTGGTTTACTCTCATGCTTCATCAGAAGAAGGTACTTCAAGGCCGCATGGTCTGTGTACACTATTATTTTTGAGCCAATGAGGTACGGACGGAACTTGTTCAGAGCAAATACTATGGCTAACAGTTCTTTTTCTGTAGTTGAGTAATTAACTTGAGCACTGTCCAGCACTCTGCTAGCATAGTATATTACTCTTACAAGTTTTTCCTTCCTCTGTCCTACTACAGCTCCTATTGCATAATCGCTAGCATCACACATAATTTCAAAAGGTAAACTCCAATCTGGAGCAGTGATGATAGGAGCTGTTATCAACTTTTCTTTTAAAGTCTCAAAGGCTCTTAGACAGTTTTCATCAAAACTGAAGCTCACTTCCTTCACCAACAGTTCACACAATGGTTTCGAGATTTTTGAAAAATCCTGGATGAATCGTCTGTTAAAACCGGCGTGACCCAAGAAACTTCTCACTCCTTTCACATTCACTGGAGGAGGCAGCTTCTCTATCACTTCGATTTTTGCTTTGTCCACTTCTATACCTTTAACAGATATTTTGTGTCCTAAGACGATACCTTCTTTCACCATGAAATGGCATTTTTCCCAGTTCAAAACAAGATTAGTTTCTTGGCATCGTCTGAGTACACAAGTCGATTCTCTAAACGAGTTTTTCGAAAGTGGACCCAAAGACTGAAAAATCATCCATAAAAATTTCAATAAACTTTTCAACCATATCCCCAAATATGGCCATCATGCATCTTTGAAAGGTAGCTGGTGCATTACACAGTCCGAATGGCATTCGTCTGTAGGCAAAGATCCCATAAGGACAAGTGAAAGCAGTTTTTTCTTGGTCCTTAGGGTCTACTACAATCTGGTTATAACCCGAGTAGCCATCTAGAAAACAGTAATAAGCATGACCAGCTAGTCTTTCAAGCATTTGGTCCATAAAAGGTAAAGGGAAATGATCTTTCCTTGTTGATTCATTCAACCGTCTGTAATCTATACACATCCTCCACCAGTCCATCGTTGCGGTGGGGATTAGCTCATTCCTCTCATTTGTAATTACAGTCATGCCCCTTTCTTGGGAACTACTTGCACTGGACTCACCCATGAGCTATCCGAAATAGGATAAATAATTCCAGCATCAAGTAGTTTGAGGACTTCTTTGTGTACAACCTCCGTCATGATAGGATTTAGACGCCTTTGAGGTTGTATCACAGGTTTGAAATTGTCCTCAAGCAGGATTTTGTGCATGCAAAATGAGGGACTTATACCTTTCAAATCAGAAATCTGCCACCCAATAGCAGACTTATATTCTTTCAGAACTTTAAGCAACTTATCCTCTTCCTTTTTATTCAAAGAATTGCTAATGATCATCGGGAAGGTGTCATTCTTTTCAAGAAAAGCATACCTAAGATGAGAAGGAAGTTGCTTAAGCTCACTCTTGGGTTCGGTTTGTTTGCATTTGCCATAGTAGATGTTCCGTCGATGTTTCGTCGATGGCTCAACGCATGATGGTGTTGATGTGTTGGTCTCTAGTGCGGCTATGAAATTCTCAACTTCTTGGTTTTCATTTTCAAAGCTGGAGGAATCAAAATTTTCCTCCTCTTTGCGAAGTTAAAAATCTCAACATTTTCTATTATTGGTTCCAACGCATCAACACTCATACACTGTGACTTATCAGACGGAAATTTCATGGCATCAAATATGTTAAAAGAGACCTTTTCTTCATCTACTCTCAAGATGAGTTCACCTTGTGCTACATCTATCAAGACTCTGCCAGTTGCTAAGAATGGTCTTCCCAAGATGATTGGAACTTCCTTGTCAGCTTCCATGTCCAGCACTACAAAGTCAGCAGGGAACACGAACTTGTCCACCTTTACCAAAAGGTCCTCCACTACTCCATATGGACGTTTGGTGGAGCGGTCTGCCAATTGCAGCGTCATCATGGTAGGTTGGATGTCCATGTCCTGTATATTCAATTCTTTGCGGCACGAAAAGAGGCATTAAATTTATCGGCTCCTAGATCTATTAAAGCTTTACCTCTTGAAACTTCTCCTATGGAGCAAGGAATGGTGAAGGGGCCTCTGTCTCTCAATTTTTGAGGTAGCTTCCTCGGATGATGGCACTACACTCCTCTGTCATGGCTATCGTCTCATCATCCAAGACATCCTCTTATTAGACAGAATCTCCTTCATGAATTTAGCATAAGAGGGCATCTTTTGCAGTGCTTCAGAAAATGGAATGTTAATTCTCAAGCTCTTCAAGATGTCGAAGAACTTAGCAAACTGCTTGTCATCATTGGCCTTCTTTAACCTTTGCGGATAGGGAGTTTGCGAGTACGGTGAAATATGTTCGTCGACCGGCTTACGTTAGGATCTGTCTCTTTGTTTTTCTAGGTGATTCTTTCGTTTCATTGAGAGTCATAGGCACAGACGATTGCCTATCATTTTTCGCAGTATTGTCTTCTTCTTCCACCATATCTCCTTTCTGTTCTTCTCCAACTTCCTTTCCCAGTACCTTGCCACTCCTTGTGGTAATGGATTTACATTGCTCCTTTGGATTTATCACAGTGTCACTTGGTAGCTTTCCCTGAGTTCTTTCAGAGAGTTGCTGGGAGAGCTGACCAATCTGTGATTCTAAGTTCCTTATAGAAGCTTCTTGATTTGTGAACATAGATTCAGTCCTTTGCATAAAAGACATGAACATGTTCTCTAGATTGGATGAACCTTCTCTCGGGGCAGGATTCATGTTAGAGCTTGATGGAGCATTTCTTGGCTGGTTGGTTGGGAATTTAGGTTGAGTCTGGTTGAAAGGTAAATTTGGTGGCTGGTTTTGATTGTAATACTGGTTAGATGAAGATGTTTGATTTTGATGCTGGTTGGAGTTTTGGTTGTACGGCATGTTTGGATTGAAAGGTGGTCTAGAGTTGAAGGTTTGTTTATGATTCTGGTCATAAGAGGAAGAAGTGGGTTGCAAATAATTGTTATTCCTATATGACAGATTTGGATGGTTTCTATTGTGAGGATTATAATTGTTTGTGTTGGCATAGGGGTTACCTGGAGGATTTCCCATATAATTCACTTGAGCTTGTTCCTCAGCAGTGGCTCCTAAACTTTCACAAAACTCTACTTGATGTCCTCCACCACAATACTCACAGACGATAGGAGGTGCCTGAATTGCATTCAGCTGGACCACTTGAAGTTGCTTCATTATTTGGTCCATTTTTTGATTCATCAGCTTGTTTTGAGCTAACAAAGCATCATTCGCTCCAAGCTCGATCATACATTTTCTTTCACCATAGAAATCACTGGGAGCATCATAGCGGTTTGACGCCATGGTCTCAACGATCACTCTTGCTTCTTGAGCATCCTTCTTCCTTAATGAGCCTCCAGCAGACGCATCCACTAGAAGTCTTGTATGCGTCCGTAGTCCATTATAGAAAATATGAACTTTTGAAGATCGAGAGAATCCATGGTGAGGGCATTTTCTCAGCAAAGATTTGAATCTTCTCCATGCCTCACTGATGGACTCTCCATCTTTCTGCTTGAAACAAGAGATCTCTGCTCGGAAGTAGTTGTATTTCTCTGGTGGAAAGTATTGAGCTAAGAAAGTGTTCACCAAGTCCTCCCAAACAGTGAAATAGCCATAAGGAAAACTCTGTAACCACATTTTAACTTCTCCTTTAAGCGAAAATTCAAATAGTCTCAGACGAATTGCTTCGTCTGGCACTCCATTCATCTTGATAGTACCACAAATCTGTAGGAAGTTATGAATGTGCTGATTTGGGTCTTCCTCCTCTAAACCTCCAAACTGCTCTTGCCTTATTAATTGTGTCAGAGCAGGTTTTATTTCAAAATTGTTGGCTGTAACATTTGGTGGTGCAATACTGGATCCACAGCCCATTGCATTAGGAGTGTACAACTCCTCCAATGTCATGCGCCTTGTGTTGTTGTTGTCCATATTTTCTGTTATATTTTCTTCTGGAATAGGCTTTTTATTTTCTTTATTTGCTTTTCGATTTCTCCTGCAAAATCTCTCAATTTCTGGTTCAAACAAGAGATCAGTTTCCTTAGCTCTTCGCATAAACCACAAATCAAAAGGAGACAGGGGATACTGAAAACAAATTCAAAGAATGAAAGAAATTAATGAAAACAAGACAAAACAAACAACTATGTAAAACAGAACAAAACACAATGAACAGACGAAACACTATACTACAGACGAAACAATTATGAACAAACTAATTATGAATACAAGCACTATAGAAAAACAAAACAAAAGTAGAAACAAAACAAAGAGATCAATGATAACAAAGAAAAATAGGAATTCAATGACAGACGAAACAACAAAATTTTGTTACAGACGAAACAAAAGGGTATAAAAGGAAATAGGTATAGACGAAACAAATAAGCTATAGTATGATCAGACGCAACAAGTAAGAACTGACGAAACAGATATGAACAGATGAAAGCTCAAATGGAAAGACGAAACAATTATTAACAGCAAAGAAAAGAAAGACACTTATTCTAGGTAAAAATCAAAACCGATTCAAAGAATAAAAACAAAACAAAACAGAATAAAGCAAATTCAACGAATAAAAGAAATTACTGAAAACAGAACGAAACACCTATAGAAACGAAACAGAACAAATCTGCCACAGACGAAACAAATCTGCCACCGATGAAACAAATCTGCCACAGACGAAACGGTATGAACAGAATAAAAACAGTGAAAACAAAGAAATCAATGAAACGAAGAAATCAAAGAAATCAAAGAAATCAAAAGAAAAGCAATTAAAACAAAGAAGATAAAGAAAACTAAGAAAACTAAAAATAAAGAAAACAAATCTATGAAAACAAAAGAAAGTAAAAAAAAAATGTCCTAAGTAGCAAGCTCGTTAAGACTATCAATATTCATCAATAGTCCCCGGCAACGGCGCCATAAACTTGTTGACTATTTAAAAATATGTATGTATGTGTCAATCTTTCGGCAAGTGTACCGGTCGTCACAAGTTTAGAAATAGTGAGAAAAGGTTGTCGAACCACAGAGACTGATTGTGAATTACCAAATGCTCAACATGCTTTGCTATTAGGACGAATCAGGGAATGAATGATGTATGTAAAACTAAGCTATTGTGTAAAATAACGCAATACTGTAAAGTAAAGAAAGCAAGTAAATGTTTAAGTTTCAAAGATGATGAAATACAGTTAGGGAATTGGTTCAGTTGATTCCTTCCTCAAGTAACTGCTTCCTATGTTAATCTAGCAAATCTCACTCAATTGGAGACTAGAATTCGTGATACCGTAGACTAATCCTATCTCTAGGTTTTAGTCCCTTTGAATGCCTACTATCATCCCTAATCTCTCAGGTGAAAACAGAGATTCATTCAAGAAGCGAACAGATAAATTCGTTGCAACATCTCATAATATACAAGTTCTATCTCTAGACTCATGCACTACTATAGTGATACATTTCCTCTCCTTCTTCAACTATTCATCTCTCGATCTCATAGTTGACACGAGATACAAATTCTCAAGACAGAGTTCAATTCAATCAAACATTAATATCTCTATCTCTATTTGAGTTTCATGAATTAAATCTCAAGAATAAGCATTAAGCAGGGAAGAGATCAATCAATTCGGTGGGATTATACTTGGATTAACAGAAGAGATTCATTACAAGAATTCTGAAATCAACATCCCCATTCCTAACTGCAGAATTTAGCCTAACATGGAAATGAGAAAAGAAAGAAACAAAACAGAAATCAAACACCAGAGAAGCTCCATAATTGCTTGATTATGCTTTCGCAACTCACAAACTCAGGAATCTCAAGGTTGATGGAGAGAGAAGGAAAACGGAAATGGAGAAGAGAAAAACGAGAGAAACTCGCAAGAGAAGGAAAAACAGAGTAACTGAAAAATGTTAGTTATGGATCTACAATACGAATCCCCGTTTTTGCGCCCAAGATATCCTTTTATAGATGAGGAAGTGTGCTCCCATTTACTAGAATTACGTCCAGGTGCATTGTGATAGTTTGAATACATTGACTTGCTTGATTCTGACAGCGTGGCAACTGCAACTGCAAATTATTGCTTCCGTCTGATGAAACCTTCAATTGATTCCTTCAGAAAATACTTCAGTTAATTCCCTCAGACGATACAGATGACCACGACTTTTATTTACTTTGCTGCAAGTCTCGAGAAGTGCACAAATTGAGCAATCTTGCATTCTAAGTGTTCTTCCGTCTGTGAGATCTTTCATCTGTGAGATCTTTCGTCTGACGAGGCTTCGTACCGTCTGTCTTGGCTTCGTCTGTCTTTGTCTTGGTATCGTCTGTCTTTACTTCGTCTGTCTTGGTTTTGGTATCGTCTGTAGTGAACTTTGTATCGTCTGTCTTGGCTTCGTCTCTATGAACTCAGATGAAGTAAGCATAGACGAAACACTCTCAGACGAATTAAGCACAGACGAAGTAACTCGGATAATACTGGTATAGACGAAGTAACTTGGAGACTACTAGTACAGACGAAGTAACTCCCTAAGTCTTCAGATGAAATAAGCATAGATGAACAACTCAGATGAATCGAGTATAGACGGAACAACCCATCAAACGGAAAAAGAGTTCTTGCATCTTAATCCCTTCATTTGAGCTTCCATAAGGCACGAGACGTGTCCCTGAGCGCGCTTGACTAATCGAGAGTGGCATGAGCGCGCCCCTGAGTGCGCCCTCGCGTATTTTTGCCGCAAGCAGAGCATGAAGCGTCCCATGAGTGCGCCCTGGCGCGTCTTGACAGACGATATCATTTTAACAGCTTTGGATGCTCAACTTGAGGTTTGGTTTGCTCTACTCTCTTGGTCTGATGCAGTTGCGTCCGAGGCTTGATGCTTGTTTCGTCTGTTGTCGCAGCAGATGATACTCACGGGTGTCTTTCTCAGATGAGACAGACGATTCCCCTGGATGATTCTTACAGACGATTCCTCCACAGACGATACATATGATTACCACTTGCACTTCATTTAATGAAAGCCTTGAGGGACTTTGCACGAATTGGACGGACTTTCTTGCTTCAATGGGATTTGTTCGTCTCATGTTCGTGGGCTTTCCTTCCAAGCTTCTATCTTCTCTTCAATCAATCTACAATTAACAAGAAAATGGATAAAATGACTTAAAAATACACGAAAATTCTATAAAACTAACAAAACACTAAATCAAAGATTATCACTGGACGAATATGATATTTTTACTGTTTTCTTGCCTAAACTATGACTAAACATACTGAAATTAGATGGAAATGGACTGAAAACACCTTGGAAAACATGTATAATTTAGCACTTATCAGTCATCTAATCTAGGGATAGGATGACGATACCTAATAGTGATATTGTTGATTGCTCTACAATCGGTGCACATCCTCCATGTTCCCTCCTTCTTAAGCACTAATATCACGGGAAATGCACAAGGAGAAAGACTTTCCTTCACCCAACCCTTGTCCATAAGCTCTTGCACTTGCTTTTGAATTTCATGACTCTCTTAAGGAGAACTCCTATAGCTTGGACGGTTTGGTAGTGGTGCACCTGGTATCAAGTCAATTTGATGCTCAATGCCTCTTATAGGGGGAAGGCCGTGAGGTATGTCTTTGGGAAAGACATCTTGAAACTCCTCTAATAAGGTCTCCAAGCTTCCTTGCTCACCTACAAAGTTAGAACTCAAAACCAAAGGATTAGGCATGCAAAGAAACATGGACTTCCTAGCTAGATAGTCTCTCTTAAGCTCACTCCTTTCTATCAAGAAGCTTTCTTTTCTTTTTTTTTTCATTCTTTTTACTTTTAAATTTTTCAAGCTTATGAACCTTAGGATTAGACAACTTCCCTTTGACTTTTCCTCCTTTGGAGCTCTCGGTCGTGGGCTTGCCACCATGCTTGGGTGTGCCCTTGGAGCTCTCGGCTAAGGTGAGTTGCTTCTCTTGGTCCCTCTTAAGCTTCATCTTTATTTGATCTTCACAAACCTCCTTAGGTGTTAGTGGTTTGAGTGTGACCTTCTTACATGAGAAAGAATGTAAGTATTGGCAACTCCATCATGTATAGCTTTTCTATCAAATTGCCAAGGTCTACCAAGGAGTAAGTGTGTGGCCTCCATAAGAACAACATCACAAAGTACTTCATCATTATATTTGCCAATAGTAAAAGATATGAGTACTTGTTTGTCTACCACTAACTCTCATTTTTCACTCAACCATTGTAGCTTATATGGTTTAGCATGTGAAGATGTTTTCAATTTTAATTTATCCACTAATCTAGTGCTTACTACATTAGTGCAACTTCCACTATCAATAATTAAAGAGCATACCTTCCCTTCAATAGTACATCTACTATGGAAGATATTCTCCCTTTGTGAGTTATCAAGCTCCTTACTTACATTGCTTAGCATCCTCCATACCATCAATAGGTCTCCCTCCTCAGCTTGCTCATAAGAGGAATGCTCACTTGCACTTGATGCTTCACTCTCACTAGATGATGAGCTTGAATCTTCACTTGTGATTGCTCCATCATTCCTCACCATCATAGCTTTCTTGTTTGGGCAATGAGAGACTATGTGGCCTTGACCTAAACATTTGAAACATTTAATAGAACTAGGTTTAGAAGGGTTAGGATGTACCTCCTTCACCTTAGTGATGTCTCGGTCATGCAACTTCCTCATGTTGGAATAGCCCTCCTTCTTGCCTTTGTCTCTCCAAGAGTTAGAGTATGAAGTAGAGGATCTCTTGAAGGTGCCTTTCCTCTTGATTTGTTGTTCCACCTTCTCGGCCTTGTGTATGGCCTCCTCTATGGTCACATAGCTTTGGAGCTCAAGAATGTCTTGAATCTCCCTATTAAGTCCATGGGTGAACCTAGCTAGTGTGGCCTCTCTAGCCTCTTGGTAGTCACATCTTAGCATAGTCAAATCAAGCTCCTTATAGTACTCTTGCACACTCTTAGTCCCTTGACTCAACCTTTAGAGTTTTATGTATTGATCTCTCTTGTAGGTTGGTGGCACAAACCTAGCTCTCATAGCTTCTTTAAGTTGGGTCCATGAGGTGATTTGTGGTCTCCTCCTCCTCTCACCCTCTACTAGAATTTGGTTCCGCCACACTAATGCATATCCCTCAAACTCCAATATAGCTAAGTTCAACTTCTTTTCTTCATTCAAAATGGGGTAGCATGAGAAAACTTGGTCTAGTTTCATGATCCACTCTAGGTAGGTTTCGGCACTCCCTTCTCCATTAAACTTAGGTAGGTTTAGTTTAAAGTTCCTTTCATCTATCCTACCTTCTCCCTCAAAGTAATGGTTGCCTCAGCCATACCCTCCAAAATCACCAAAATCTTCTCTTCTACCTCCCCTTCTACCTCTCCTATGACCCTTATACTCATGGTCATCTTCATCATTGCTCCCACCTTCACTACTCTTAGGTGTAGATTGGGTTCCTCTACTAGCACTTCCTCGGTGGCTAGAATGTCCAACACCTCTAGGCTCATGTTTTGGTTGGTTTCCACTTGTCTCTCCAAGGATCTTTTTCTCTAGCTCTTTCCTAATCTTCCTCTCTTCCTTAGCTCTCCTTTCTAGGTCAAACCTTTCCTCTAAACTAGTTTGTAGCATACTCTTCATTAAATCCATCATTTTCCTAGTTTTAGGTGATAGGTCATTTCCTACACTAGGGGAACTATCCATAGCTGCAAAACAAAGATTAGTACACAAAAATATAGAGAAAATAGGATCCTTTCCACTCACTAAGTGTATGCACTCAAGTCACTCGTATTTCACACTTCCAAGACTTTTTCTCAAATGTTTACTCTAGTCTCTTTCCACTCAATCTCTCTTTATACTCTTGTTCAAACCTCTAATCAATCATTCAAGGTTCAAGTATCCAAAGTGAAAGAGAAACGGTTCTAGAGTCAAGCTTAGGAATTCCAAGAAATACAAACTCAAGATAAAACCTAGGAGTCCAAAAATGACAAGCAATAAAAGGTACTCAATGAAAAAACTTTTGGCTACTCAAATATAAGAAGTTTATATGTGACAAAGTCACTAAACTACTGCAGTTTGGACAACCACAAATAATGCTCAAAAAAATGGAAAATTATGGCAACACCGAAGACAAAATTTCAAGCCAATTTAATAGCAATTTGAAACCGGATTTTTAGGCGAGTTTCAAGTGAATTTTTGTAAAGTGATTTTAAGTGATTAGGTGCAGTTTTCCACCACTGTACCGCCAAGTAATATGCTCAAAATACAAGGGAAAAATAGAGTTTCAAGTTACCAAGCACATCACACACCACAAGTTCAAGAATCTAGGCTACTAGCAATCTAAACTCAAGTTTTGGTGATAATGCTTACTCCTAAGTGTCTCTAGTGCTCTAAGTCCTTTGAACCACTAATTTTGGGAGTGTTTAGAGGTTCAATCTGTCAAGTTACTACAATGCACAATTAGGCTTTAATTTCACTAAAATCACTTTTCATTTGCCCTTTTTCTAGTCACTTGAATTTTCACTAGAATTTCACTTTTCTTGTTTTCTCTTCTATTTAATTTTTTTTGTGATTCTTTTTCTTGTAATCTTTCTTTTGATTTTCTTTTTCCTTGACTTTTTATACTTCTTTTCTTGACTTTCTTTTGCTGGACCGAATTGAGAAAAACCTTAGACTAAAGAAAAAATTAAGTCTAAAATTACTAGTAAGCTAGATTAGGCATGGTGAAAGCTACTTGAACTTGTAATCCACAATTCTTAGCACTTAAATCACGTAAACAGCACCTCAAACACATTCAAATCATGGATTCACGAATTGAACAAGGATTTGCACGGTTCAAATGAAGCAAAAGCAAGAACACATGTGAAAAATTACTAAAACAAGTTTAGGAAGAAAATTAAACGGTGAATTGACAAGAAATTGATAGGAATTTTAGATCTAGAAATTTTTTTAACATTAAAACTCAAATTCAAAATGAAGACAACTCAAGGAACATGTGAAGAACTCAAGCAAGTTCATACAACACGGATCTACACAAGAAAATGAAGAGAAAACGCAAACTCAAGGTAAGGAAAATTCAAACCGGATAGGATGCTCCAATTGAAGTAGAACAAGCTCTAGATACCAAATTTTATGCAATCCTCAAGGAGAAGAGTATATAAGTTGTGGATCTTCATGCTTCAATGGAGGCTTGGACAAATGAAGAAGAAGTTCATGACCTCAAGGAGAAAAAGAAATAGAAAATAGAACGAGTTTAGAGATGGAAGCGCCATGGCAAGTGCCAATAAGCTAGAGGTGGAACCGCCACAATGGACAAGGAAGTCATTGATGAGATTCAAGGTTGTTCACAAGAACACAAGAGAGAACACTCTCAAGAATAAGCTCTTAGCTTAATTCAATCTTCAGAAAATTTATCAAAAGTCCTTTACAATTCAAAAAAATCCTATATATATTATGTGAAGTTGGCGCCACCTTGAGGAGCAAGGAACTCACCTCCACCCTTGGATCTAGATTAGGATCAACGTGTAGGAAGCTTTCTCAAGCACATCACACGGATCACTAATCTTGATCCTTGGATGAGAGAGTAATCCTAAGGCCACGGTGGAGTAGGAGAGTGGTGGCAAAAGTGTTAAGTTTGAATTCTAGCCTCTTGATTAGATCTTGATCAAGTGGCTAGAGTTCTCTTAAGAATTGGTGCCAAAAACATGTGCTAGCTGAATTTGAATTCATCCATTAGATTAGAGATTGTAGATCTCATCTAAGGGTTGAAATTCAAATTGAGTTAGTGTTTTTCCCACCACTTTTCCCTCCTTTTTCTCTCCCACTCTCTCTAGAGAGAGTGGCGCTCACTCCCCTCTTTGGAGAGGCAATTTCGACCCTATTAATCTATGCATAGTCGTGCACTCCACATGCCCAATTAAGGCCCACAATTATTCACTTAAAATCCTAATTACAAGTTTATAATATTTCTAAGAGATTACAAGTCCTATTAGATAACAAGGAGAAGTCTTGAGTTGACTCTTGACTTTGACTTTTGAGTTGACTCTCTACTTCTTCTTGTATTCTTTTGGTCATGAATCTTGTAACTCTTTTAGTGAAGGATGGTCCTCCATCAAAATGGAACCCTACATGATAGAATCAAGTCTAATAAACTTCATGTGATCCTTAATTGACTTTATTCACATACCTTTTGTCAATGGATGTACAACCATTAGTTCAGTGGTAATGTGCTCCATGATGATTTCATTTGCCTTGGCACATCCCTTAATAGCTAATTTTTTTTGTTTGACTTCCAATTTTATTAATTTTAGCAAGAATAATAAGAACTAAATTATCACAATATATCTTCAATGGTTTAGGAACGAAATCAATCACTTATAGACCAATTATGAAACTTTTCAACCAATTATGATACTTTACAACCAAATATCACGTGGCGTTGCTTCAAATAATAAGACAAACTCACTTCCATATTTTAAGTGGCAACTAATGACTATTTTTCACTTATCCAAGATATTGCTATGTTAGCCATCGTGAAAATGTATCCAATTGTCGACTTACAAGAATAAACGCAACCTGCAGAGTCTAGGTCTAATTACCAACAAATTCTAAATTGTCATATCTTTGATACATAAGCTTGTAATTTTTTGTTCCTTGAAGATACTTTAACACTTTTTATTTTACAGTTTTTCAATGTTCAATTCCTGAATTACTTTGATATCTCTCGAGCATTCCAACCATAAAGGCAATATCAAATCTTGTACAAACTTGAGTATATGAATTTATCACCTTTCACAACAGGTATCAAATTTGGTGAACAATATTTCATTCAAAACCTTTCTAGAATTTTGTTAACATAGTTCTTCAAAGACAAGCCTAGAATACCCTAAGGTTCATTCCTATGGATCTTAATGCTAATGACATATGTTTCCTCACCTATATCTTTCATGTCAAAATTCTTAGTAATGAATTGTTCCATTTCGTGTAAAATCCCAAAATCTTGGGTTACAATAAGTATATCATTTACATATAAGACCAAAAACGCATTTATCCATATTGTTCTCAACAAAACCAAATAATGAGATACCACTTTGAAATTTTAAATACCACACTATTGTGATGTGTAATGCCTTGAAATTTTTGACTTTGAAATGGTTCAGGTGTATATATAGGTATATCTATGTTTGGCTAAGAATTGTAGCCACAAATTTCACAAATTTTTTGAACATTTTATGATGTGAGAAATTGCTCAAGTGAAGATGCATCTGTTTAAGCACACCAAGGTGCCGAAAATGTAGAATGCCAATATGATTTCAAACCACACCAAGAAAGAGGGGTTGAATTAGTGTCTTAAATGTCTGAAAATCTTTCTTTTACTTCCTTGGTCATTCAAAATAGTTTGGACGCCCTAATGCTTTTAAATTTGAATATTTACAATCTTAAATGCACAATTTGTATAAGATACACTCAACCAACTTATTGGTAATAGGAGAATTAATAATCAATCTCATTCAAAATAATTTTAAGGCCCTAATGCTTTTAAATTTGAATATTTACAATCTTAAATGCACAATTTGTATAAGATACACTCAACCAACTTATTGGTAATAAGAGAATTAATAATCAGTCAATTAAAAAGTAAATGAGAGTGAGGGAACAAGAGAAGTGCACAAGATTTATCGTGGTTCACCTATCAACATAAGCTACACCCACTTTTCCAATTACCCAAATAGATCATTGAACCAACACTATAGAAGCAATAGTTTTACAAACAAATTTCAATCTCTCTTTTCAAACTTAGATATAAAGGAAGACTTCTAAACCCTATAGAATCTCCTCTCAACAATTCCTTTAAACTTCTAGTCTAGGAACACCTTTGGTATGAATAAAACCAATTTATGCTTACTATAAAATTAAAACAACAATCAAAATATTAATGAATCGGAATGATTTTAAGATAAGGTTTTTCTTCTTACACCACGCAATTTACTTCTTATACCTTTCCTTTCAGTGAAATCACAAAAATAATCTTCATTAAATTTATAACCTTGTTTTCATAACATTTCAAAATAGTCATTCTGAAGTAGAATACAACATTCTATAATAACTATTTATGTATGCAATAACACTTTTGAACATAATAACTATTTTAGAAACAATATTAAATGTGAACCTACACTAAAAAAAATAAAGAAGGGTATTTATGGAATTAAAATAATTTATATGTTCCAGGGTAATTTATTATCCAATGGTGATTAATTACCTAATGGATTCCAAATACGAATTGACGAATTCTCCGATTAGTTCTTTTATGCAAATAACTCATTGGGTTACCACTCATCTTTGTCATTATTTTATCCAAAACGTTATTCTCCCGCTATTTTTCCATTCCAAATCACCGTTTTTCTATTTTTCTTGTTTCATTGTGCATATAACTACCAAAATCCAAGAACTTGCGTGACTTTTCCATTGCTTGCACTTTACCTCCACTTCATAAAAAAATATAATTGAATTATATAAGGAAAATATAAGATATTATTGGGAATTAAGAGTCCATTCATATTTTCCGTTGATTCATTTTTCCTTAAGGACTCACATTAAAAGACTCATTGTAAAATACAAATACATAAAAAGGGGGTTTGAATTGTGTTTATTAATTAAAACTTTTTCAGACGATGCGTTTTGCGTCTGTATAAAAATGTTTAGTTCAGACGCAAACATAAACTTGTTCTTCAAAGATTGATTTTAGTTAAAATTGCAGTTTAAGTTATTAAACCTTTCTTAGTAAGCAATTAAAATAATCAAAGCAATAATATTTTTATACTGGTTCGTCTTAAGAAAGACTACGTCCAGTTACCCAACAACTTGCTGAGGTTCCACTAAGAGTATTCTTTGAACTCAGCCACTCCTGGCTAACAATACAGATATTCTTTGAACATAGTCTTCTCAGGCTAAAGTTGTATTCTTTGTCCCTAGCCTCCACAGGCTAAACCCAAGTATTCTTTGAACATAGCCTCCACAAGCTAACCAAGATATTCTTTCAACACTTAGTCTCCTTAGGCTAAAGAAGGTATTATTTGGACTTCAGTCTCCACATGCTAGACTCACGGTATTCTTTGGACTACCAGCCTCCGCAGACTTGATGCAAGGTATTCTTTAAACATTTAGCCTCCTCAGGCTACAAGATTACCACAATAGTGGCTTACAATAAATTCAAATAGAAAATATCCTCTACGCAGAGAGGGATTTTTTAATGAAGTTTCTATTCTAAGTTTGTGGCGAGCAAACTTGTTTTCTTGAGAGCTTGAGCGAGTATATGAATATAGTCTTGATCAAAGTAGGTCGCCAATTTGAACTCGCAGAGATGAAGTCCTTTTATAGGTGCTTGCATGAAGTAACCGTTAGATTGTAGATGTTAATGTTAGTCCTTGTCTTGGGTACTTTCGCATTTGGAGAGTGAGCAATCAGAACATTAAATGGAAAGTCAGCGGTTGTTAGCGTGAGATCTGCCTTTGAGTTGATTCGTTCAGAGATTTCACTAAAACGTACAACTGCTTTTTGTGTTGCAGAGGTTTAATTTGAAATCCTTTTCCACCTTTAGAACATTCTGAGTAACGCTTGAATAAAGATGTATGCACGAGTTACTTAGAGTCTTGGACTTCATAAAGAGTAGACGAATGGAAAATTATAATGAGTTGAGTGTTGAATTCATTTGTCTGTCTTCAATTTACGTCTTCAACTTAAGTCTTCAAATCTTCACACTTGAGCTCATGACTTGCAATTGAGACGCGCTCTCCGTCTGATCTTCAAAGTTCTTCGTCTGATAACAAAATCTTGGAGAATGAAGACTTGAACTTTGCATTTGGAACTTCTAATGTTTTGAGGGTGCATCTTTTGTCTATGCAAGTAATGATCCGTCTGATCATTATTCCCTCTGAGTCTGTAGATGTTTCTGTCTGTCTTGTAATTATCAAAATTAAGATGCTAAGTCATTTTGACTTAACACTCATCATAAATACAAGCTAATGGGATAATAACTTAATTATGGTTCTACACCCTATTAGTTAAACACCTACATACAATAATTCATTTCAAAGTATTTATTTATTCTTTTTTCATCATTTCTTATTTATTTGTTAAGGATTAATTTGCTTTTATAACTACATTTCATATTGATATTTAGTTAAAAAGGTCAAACTTAAGGCTTTAAAGGCTTTAAAGTTATCTTCTTTGAGTAAATATGAAAAATATTGTTAAATTATGAATTGGATTAAATGACTTTTAATTTTGATAATTATAATTATTAGATCCTTAAAAATTTAATATATTCACAAGTATATAAGGTAAAAAAAGGTAAATAAAATGTTTCGTTTATATATAGTTAAATTGATATTATATTTGTCTATCCTATCATTACATAATCTGCATCTAGCAAGATAACTTTGAGGATTTATTGGAGCAACTCTTTCAACAAGTTTAACTTTGCACAAGTTTAATTGTGAAAGTGTGTCAATATACACAAAAGTACAATGAGAAGTGAAACATAATACTTTTGCTAATATAAAGGTAAATATACCTTGATTAACAAGCTAGTGTATGAGAAAAGAAAGATAAAGTAGAATATTTCATCAATTGAAAAATATAAAATCTCTCGATAAACATTTATTACAGCATTTAATGCTTAAAGTTATAATTTCCTTCCAAGAGGTAGAAACTTATACTTATAGAGTTTGAGTTTAGTGTCTCAAAGATTTATTCAATTTAAAGTGTACACAAAGGTTGAAGATAAAATTTTTAAAGTTAAAAAGTGTTTGTCATGCTTCAAGAGACTAATGAGCATAGTTATTTGTGAACTATTCTAGTTTAACTCGTATTCTATCAGACTCATTTATTTAATTAAAAATAAACAAACTCAAACTCAATTTTTTAAATGAGTCAAATTTTAATAATTTTGAAATTAATGGTTCATGAATAGCTCAATTATTTAAATTGGTTATGAGAATTTTAATAATTACATATTTACTTGTATATCCACGTAAAACATGTAGAACTTTATTAAAAACATTATTTTATTTTTATTAAGTTTATTTTAATTAAAAAGTTATGAATTTCGTATTTAATTCGTTGAATTGTGAAGATATCAAAATGTAAAATGTTTTAATTTCATATACTTTAAACAAGTGTTTTTGTATTCAAATTATCATATAAATTTAAAATGTTTATTTAATATAAAATATGTAAAAGACAAATACACAAGAAGGGGGTTAAATTGTGTTTTCTAATTAAAACTTTTTTAGACGATGCGTTTTGCGTCTGTATAAAAACGTTTAGATCAGACGCAAACTTAAACTTGTTCTTTAAAGATTGATTTTAATTAAGTTTGTGTTCTAAGTTATTATCCCATGTTAGTAAGCAGTTGAAAATAATCAAAGCAATAATATTTTTATACTGGTTCATCTTATGAAAGATTACGTCCAGTTACCCAACAACTTGCTGAGGTTTCACTAAGAGTATTCTTTGAACCCAGCCACTCCTGGCTAACAATACAAATATTGTTTGAACACAGCCTTCTCAGGCTAAAGTGGTATTCTTTTTCCTTGGCCTCCACAGGCTAAACTCAGGTATTCTTTGAACATAGCCTCCACAGGCTAACCAAGGTATTCTTTCAACACTTAGCCTCCTCAGGCTAAAGAAGGTATTATTTGGACTTCAACCTCCACAGGCTAGACTCACGGTATTCTTTGAACTACCAGCCTCCGCAGACTTGATGCAAGATATTATTTAAACACTTAGCCTCCTCAGACTACAAGATTACCACAACAGTGGCTTACAATAAGTTCAAATAGAAAATATCCTCTAAGCATAGAGAGATTTTATAATGTGAATTTCTATTCTAAATTTGTGGTGAGCAAACTTGTTTACTTGAGAACTTGAGCGAGTATGAATATATCTTGATCAGAGTAGTTCGTCAACTTGAACTCGCAAAGATGAACTCCTTTTATAGGTGGTTGTGTGAAGTAACCGTTAGACTGTAAAAGTTAATGCTAGTCCTTGTCTTGGGTACTTTCACATCTGGCAGAGTGAGCAATTAGAACATTTAATAGAAAGTCAGCGGTTGTCAGCGTGAGATTTTCCTGTGATTTGATTCACTCAGAGATTTCACTAAAACGTACAACTATTTTTCGTGTTGCAGAGGTTTATTTTGAAATACCTTTCCACCTTTAGAACATTCTAAGTAACGGTTAAATAAAGATGTATGCACGAGTTACTCAGAGTCTTGAACTTCAAAAGGAGTAAACGAATGAATAATTATAATTAGTTGAGTATTGAATTCATTCGTCTATCTTCATCCTTCGTCTTCAACTTTAGTCTTCAAATCATTACACTTGAGCTCATGACTTGAAGTTGAGACACGTTCTCCATCTGATCTTTAAAGTTCTTCGTCTGATAGCAAAATCTTAGAGAATGACGACTTGAACTTTGCGTCTAGAACTTCTAATGTTTTGAGGGTGCATCTTTTGTCTTATGCGAGTAATGATCCGTTTGATCATTGTTCTCTCTTGCGTCTGTAGATGTTTTCGTCTGTCTTGTAATTATCAAAATTAAGATGCTAAGTCATTTTGACTTAACAATCTCCCCCTTTTTGATGATTAAAGATCATACGAGCAAATTCATCTTCTTCTTCTGAAAAGAGATCTCCATGAGTGTACCAGAGCGAAGTAGACGAAACATCTTGATCTTGAGTTCTTCAGACGATAGATCATTCTTGATATATTATGTAGATGTCAAATCAAAATCTTCATAAAACATATTAGCTTAAACAACACAAAATATATCAAAGCAAAAAGGTACATCGAGATGATGTTCATAGTCATTCTTCTTTCATAAAGAGTTATTACATCAAAGAGATGTAATTTTGTACAATCGAGCCAAGAAAGAAAAATATAATAGAGCAACATGCTCTAAGTTACAGCATAAACAGAAAAGAACATAAAATAACTCCCCCTGAGCCTGATCTTGTTCTTCATTTTGTCTTTTACGTTTGGCTCCCCCTTAGACTTATCATTTTTCTCTTTTAGCTCCCTCTGAGCTTGATATATCTATTTTTCAACTCATAGCTCATCTTCCTTTCTCTTTTTCAATTCATATCTCCTCTTCCTCTTCTTCATCCTTCGTTTGATCCCCCTTTTCTTCTTCTTCGTCCTCTTGCTCTTCTCCCCCTTGGGCTGCAATCATTAAAACATCAAAATGATAACATCATTTGGTTCCAGATGAAGACGATACGTCTGGAATCGTTCGAGCAAGTAATTCCCTCATCATAGACTCAAGCTTCTATGAAATGCAGGGTGAGGTAAGGGAGAATTGTTGTAACAGTAAATGGCTCATCCCATTGCCATTTAAAAGAGTTTATGATGGAGGCAAGCTGAAGTTGATCACGAACTGGATCTAATCCATAAACATATGTTCCTCCGGGATAAACTTTTCCACAAACAATAGAATTTGCTAGCTCTGATTTTGTACCAGATGAATAAGCCAAGGTGGCTTCATGATTTCGGATCTTAGTCAGAGTTCTGCTGTCAAAGGGTCCTTCTCTATATAGACGCTCATATTCAAATGATGAAAGAAGTTTAGGAATATGACGTGCCCACCAGAACCTTTTAGGTTCAAAGTTCTCCTTTCCTTTGGCTAAGTATTTAATGTGACAGGAGCGAGGTTTATCTAGCCAAATGGAGAAATGAGTATAGGAGGAGACAATAGATGAAAACTGACTTTCAAGAAAGTTAGGCAAAGTTCTTCCTTCTTTTTCTGCTACTCGTCTGATATGATGAAGAGTCATAGCTTGCTCTTTTACTTCCCGTCGATAGGAGTTTGCCATAAGATGAAAGGCAACATCGTGATCAATAGGAGAGGCATGCGTCATCTCTTCAGGTGTATCATTGTCAAGAAGTGCAATTCCTTGAGTGATTTGCGTTCTTTTGCAATGAGGGCGAATCCAAGAAAGAGTTAGACCAACAGAGTATCCAAGACCAATATATTCAGTTTTGTTGAGAGGAATACTTTAGGGAATTGGATCATGGTCATCGATAACATCCATCGTCCAAGAAGAAAATCCTTTAGGCACGTTTGGACAGCCTGCTCTATCCTTGGGCAGGCAATGATGGAAGATAGTAGTTCTTTCTTTCTTGATAGATTGTTGAGGACAAGGGATAAATGTTCTGATATATGATTTGTACGACATGGCTTGAGTCACTATATCAGATTCAATTAAGAAGGATTTGTAGTCATTGATACCTTCAAGTCCCTTGATATTTGAACGAGCAAGACAGTCCCAGTTCAGTAGACGAAGCCATTTCTTTTCATCTTCAATAGTGTAGCATTTTGAAAAGTCAAGTAGAGCAAGCTTAAAAGGATGATAAAATAAGAAAGGATTTGGTGTCCTTTTTATTTTGAAGCCTTATGTTCCTCTGAAGGTGTAGGGATCTTGCGTCTCATAGAAGGTACTTCAACTTCTCTGCTTGCATTAAGCAGCCAATCTGACTTAGATGAGTCTTGTTCTTTAGGAGAGATCTTCTGATACAGATTATCAAGGAAAGAGTAGTCCATTTTACTTCGTGAAGGGAGTTCAGCAGCATCAACAACTTCTGAGTATAGAAGAGGTTCCTTTCTTGAGTATTCTATCTGTTCCTCAAGAGGATACTCTTGCGTCTATAAGAGTGCTTCAGAGGATGCACTCACAATAATCTGTTCAGGAATAAAAGCAACACACACAAATGGAGCATTGATTGTCTCTGAGTCTGTATCTTGATTAATTTCAAGAGGTGTTGTACCAGACGCACCTCCTCTATTTCGTCTTTCTAAAGCAAGTCTATTTTTCTCATAAGACTCTACTTTTGAAGCTTCAATGGCTTTCATCAGATCTTCATCAATTACCTCTGCTTGAGCACTAATTTTTCTTTTTCCTTAAGCTATTTAATGTTGTTTGGCAATAGCTTCAAGTTCCTTGTTTGCTTCTGTTTCAACTCTATTTATGTTTGGGATAATCTGAATTTCTTTTCTAGGAGTAAATTCAACTTCAGTCGAGTCTTCAGAGTGAGTTTCAACAACTTTGCTTGCTTCATTTGTCTCTACATTTAACTTTCTTTTTGTAGAGCGAGGACGTCTCCTTATAAGGGATTTCTCTAGAAGAAGGTCCTCTGTAGATTCATCCACTAGAATGGGAGATTGAACTTCAATCTTAATTTGTACGGGAATAGGAAGTGGAGGCAACAATGGAACAAATGATTGGTTGAGTGTTTGAGGAAGTGTTTGGGCTTGTGTTTGAATAAGTGTTTGAGGGTGTTTTGGTGGTTTGTGAGTAGAAATTTTGGGTCATTTGGAAGGTGAAATTTCTAAAGATGGAAGAGTGTTTGATGATCTCAGTTCCCTCATTTGAGAGTCATCTTTTGAGAGTAGCTTAGATGACAGACGCAACTTAGCAAAAATGTCTTGCTTGATTTCTTTTCCACAAGGATGTCATTCAACATCTTTGGCTATGAATCCTTGATTTATAGCAATATTAGAGAAGATGGAAGGATAGAGAATACATGGTTTCTTTGCTATCCCTCTAGCTTTAAGAGCCGTCAGCCAAAGATCCATGATAAGATGAGGCTGACTAATCTTTGTTCGCAGCATAAGATGGAAGAGACAAAATCTGTCTCTATTGTTTACACTATCTCTTACACCAGTCCTTGGAGTAAAGACATTGAGTAGAAGATAATGAAGAACTTTACATTCAGGGATTAAGTTTTTAGCTTTCAAGAAGTTTGCAACACCAGGGGTTCGAATCTTCCCATAAAGTACCTCATCTATTACATTACTGTCTAGATGAGCTTTCCAATTTGGTTTGTAGATCACTCCTTCAATCTTGCATTTTCCAGCAGCTACGATGGTTTCTGAGTTGATAACGTACTCATCCTTCGAGATTATACCATCTATGCCTTCTTGAAGAAAAAGACATTCACTCCAGTATTCAGCATAAGCTTCCATCATCCATGCCCCTTTCCATTCTGCAAACTCCATCCAGCCAGCAGTATTGATCATTTCATAGACATCTTTTGATACGCTCTGAAGTGTTTCTCTTGTAATATGTTAGCTTAGGAGAAACCATTCTTCACCAAAGAAGTCGATTTCAGTTTCTTCATAAGACCTCTTGATGTTTTTGGCGGCCATTGGATAGATTCAAAAAAACTATGATAATTTTAAGAGAGAGTGAGAGTTCTTTTTGAGCAATAAAATTTGAGTATGCAGTAGTAGGGAAAAATTCACTCATTGTTATTTATATAGATAACTGAACATTAGGTCAAAGAATAGACGAAAGAAAAGTAACCATCCTTGATTTAACTTTTTCTCTTTGAGTTTCCTTTTAATGATTGCATTGACTTTGTTAATTCTGCGCGTGTCTTGTTTCGTTGAGAATTTTACCATAAATGTCAGACACATTTAATGTTGTATTAAAAGTTATAATCTGCACACTTGATTAAAATATTAATAGATAATATGACGTTGCGTCTGTTGAAGAGTCAGACAGACTAATTCAACTATGAATAAGACGCAGCGTTTCGTCTTAACATGAAATAATATAGACAAAACTATGTGCAGACGAAAGTAATAATCAGACTGAAAATTTAACAAACGAAAGATTTCCTCAAGCAAGGGAACAATTCCCAAATTCCCTTTTATATAGTTAAAACGAGTTTTGTCTAAAGCTTTTGTAAAAATATCATCCCATTGAAAATTTGTTTGTACAAATTGCATATCAAAGACACCTTTTTGAACATAATCTCTAATGAAATGAAATCTGATTTCAATATGTTTGGCCTTTGAATGCTAAATTGGATTCTTGCTGAGATTAATTGCACTAGTGTTGTCACAAAATACAAGTATATGATTTTCAAACCTGGAATAATCTTCCAGTTGATATTTTACCCATAACAATTGTGAACAACATCCAGCAGCAGAAGCATACTTTACTTCTGTTGTTGAAAGTGTTATGAAGTTTTGTTTCTTGCTAGACCAAGAAATAAGTGATGATCCCAGAAACTGACATCCTCCACTTGTACTCTTTCTCTCCACTTTATCATCAGCATAATCAGCATCACAAAACCCACTCAAATTAAAATCATCATTTCTCTTATAAAATAAAGAGAGATTAGTGGATCCAACAAGATATCTTAATATGCGCTTTACAGCTTGAAGATGAGATTCTTTTGGGTCAGACTGAAATCTAACACAAAGACAGACGCTAAACATAATGTCTGGTCTGCTAGCAGTTAAGTAAAGTAGAGATTCAATCATACCACGGTATATAGTCTGATCAACAGACTTACCAGATTCATCTTTACTTAAACTAGCTCCAGATGAATGCATGAGAGTTTTCATAGGCTTGGCATTATCCATTTTGAACTTCTTTAAGAGTTCTTTTGTATATTTTTGATGATGGATATATATGTCTTGCTTCGTCTGCTTAATTTGCAGACCTAAGAAAAACTTTAACTCTCTCATCATGCTCATCTCGAACTCATTTTGCATAAACTTATAGAAGTCTTTGCACAAATATTCATTAGTTGCACCAAAAACAATGTCATCTACATATATTTGTACAATAATAAAATCCTTTAAGAGATTTTTCTTAAATAGGGTAGTATCAACTTTTCCTCTTGAAAATTCATTTTCAAGTAGAAAAGAGCTTAGTTTGTCATACCATGCTCTAGGAGCTTGTTTCAGACTATACAAAACTTTCTTCAAATTAAAAAAATGATTTGGCAAAGATGGATGTTCAAAATCAGGAGGTTGTTTAACAAAAACTTCTTCAATAAAACCATTTAAAAAAACACTTTTTACATCCATTTGATATAAAAAAATATTTTTGTGAGCAGCAAATGCAAGTAATATGCGAATGGCTTCTAATTTAGCAACAGGAGCAAAGGTTTCAGTAAAATCAATACCTTCTTGCTGATTATATCCTTGAGCTACTAACCTTGCTTTGTTTCAGACAACTTTTCCTTCTTCATCCAGCTTGTTTCTGAAGACCTATCTTGTTCCAATGATGCTTTTATCTTTGGGTCTTTCAACCAAAGTCCATACATCATTTCTTGTGAAGTGGTTGAGTTCTTCTTCCATGGCAATTATCCAATCATCTTCTTTAAGTGTTTCCTCAATGCTTTTTGGTTCAATTTCTGACACAAAAGCATATCCAGAAAGGTCTCTAAAATTTGACCTAGTTTGCACTCCTTGATGCTTGTCTCCTATAATCAGATTTTGGGAGTGATTTGAGGCAAATTTTCATGTTCTGATTAGAGTCTGAATATTGTCAGGTTGAAGAGTAGACGATGAGGGTTCGTCTGAACCAACAGATGCAATTTCGTCTGATTTGGCTTCTGCGTCTGTTCTGACAATAGTATCATTTGATTGACTTGATGAGTTGACCTGCAAATTATCAAAAGATGTTTCTAGGTCTGACATTTCTTTGTCAGCCTTTGAATTATCTTGAAATTTGACATGAATTGATTCTTCTACAACTTGAGTTTTAGAGTTAAAAACTCTGTAATTTTTAGATGTATCAGAATATCCAAGAAAGAATCCTTTACAGATTTTAGAGTCAAATTTTCCAAAATGTTCTTTAGTGTTAAGGATAAAACATTCACATCTAAAAGGATGGAAGTAAGATATGTTGGGTTTTCTTCCTCTCCATAATTCATAAGGAGTCTTATTCAATATGGGTCTTATCAAAATTTTGTTTTGTAAATAACAGAAGGTGTTTATTGCTTCTGCCCAAAAATATTTTTGAAGTGAACTTTCATTTAAAAGAGTTCTCGCCATCTCTTGTAAAGTCCTATTTTTCCTTTCCACAACTTCATTCTGTTGAGGAGTTCTTGGAGATGAAAAATTATGGAATATACCATTTTTAAAACAAAAGGCTTTAAACTCAGCATTTTCAAATTCGGTTCCATGATCACTTCTCACAGATGCAATACATGCTCATTTCTCATTTTGAACACGTTTACAGAAGATTTCAAAGACATTGAATGACTCGTGTTTATGAGCTACAAAGTATACCCATGTGAATCTAGAGTAGTCATCTACAATGACAAATCCATATCTCTTTCCACCAAGACTTTGCGTCTGAGTAGGGTCGAAGAGATCAATGTATAACAACTCTAGTGGTTTTGTCGTAGAAACAATATCTTTAGATTTAAAAGATGATTTAAGTTGTTTCCCATGCTGACAATGTTCACAAAGACGATTAGATTTCCAAGAAATATTTGGCAAGCCTCTCACAAGATTTCTCTTGGATATTTTTGAAATATATTTTAGACTTAAATGTCCAAGCTTTTTGTGCCATATTTCCCTCTCATCGTCTGCTGAGAGTAGACAAATTACATTCTGATTACTAAGGTCAGAAAGACGCACTTCATATAGATTGTGCTTTCTTCTACCCTTAAACAGAATGGATTTATCACTGTTTCTAACTATACACTCATCAGAGTTAAAGGAAACCTCATATCCGCTGTTACAAAATTGACTTATGCTAAGCAGATTGAAATTTAATCCTTCAACATAAGAGACATTTTGAATAATTGGGTTGGGTGATTTACCAATAGTCCCAATCCCAAGAATCTTACCTTTTCCAGACCCATATGAGACAGACCCTTTACTTGGTTTGAGATCTTGGAACATAGACAGGTTTTCTGTCATATGTCGCGAGCATCCACTGTCCAGATACCAGCTTGAATCATTCTTTCTTTCTATTGAGGATATCTACAGCAAGAATAATTTGTGATTTTGGTACTCAAATCTTCTTGGGTCCTGCTTTGTTAGTGAAGGGTTTTCTTGTGTTAAAAGTCTTTGGGTGACTTTTATAAACATTTGAAACCCTGTTATAATTTGCATGCATGTTCCTACATACAGACGGAATAGTTGATGACTTTGTTTCGTCTGTACTTGGATCATATCCAAGTCCACTTTTATCATAAGGAGGTCTTCCATAAGTTAAAATATTTTTGAGCTTGGAAGAGCTTGATGTGAACTTGATTAAATCCTTTTTAAGAGAATCATTTTCTTCTCTTAGTTTTTTTACTTCAAGACGAAGATGATTCTTTTCAGATTCATCTTCAGAGGATGCTTCGTGTGAAGTTCCTTTTTGCGATAAGTTCTCATTTATAGCTTTTAGTCTTGAGACTTCTTCCACAGTTGTTTTCAGCTTAGTTTTGCAAGATTTATATTCTTGAGCTATAAATTAAGAGTTTGCAAGAAGAACATCATATGAAAGATCTTCTTCTTCTTAATCTAAATTTGAGGAAGGTGAAAGAGATTTGTTTAGAATTTTTACCTCGGAGGATGTTGAGTCTCCTGCCATGAGACATATATTTGCAGTTTCTTCTTTTCTAGAGTCATCTGAACTCTCTGTGTCGAGATCTTCCCAAGTAAGTAAACTTTTCTTTTTATTTTCTCCTCTTGGGTTCCATCTTTTCTATAACCTTGGACAGTCTGTTTTTATATGTCCATGTTTTCTACACTCATAGCAGACTACTTTAGATTCTTCTTCTTTGTTGAAAGGTTTCTCAGAAATCCTTCTGTCTTTTCTTTTGAAGAATCTTTGTCCACGACCTTTCTTCATCATTATTTTCTTGAATCTCCTGGCTATTAAGGAGATCTCGTCATCAGTTGAATCTTCAGTGTTGTCAGATTCAGTTGAGTCTGCTTTGAGAATTTTATGTTTTTTTTGTTTCTTTTGCTAGACTCCTCTTTAGGGATTTCATCAATAGTAGATAGAGCTATAGGCTCTTTGACTTTGATCTTTTCCCTTTTACTTAGGTGAACTTCATGTACTCTTAGAGCACCAATGAGTTCGTCCAGAGTTAAGGTTTTCATGTCTCTGCCAACGGATATAGTAGTTGACATGGCTTCCCAAGGAGTGGAAAGACTATCCAGAATCTTCATATTGTTTTGGACTTTAGTGAAGGTGATGCCCAACACAGTTAATCCATTTAATATTGTTTGGAATCTTTCAAACATCCCATCTATAGATTCCTCTTTCTGCATGGGGAACATTTCGTATTCTCTTTGCAGCGTGGCAGCTTTTCTGAGTCTGACATCCTCAGTTCCTTCGTGAGAAATTTTTAGAGCATCCTAAAGCTCCTTAGCGATTTTGTAGGCACAAAATCTATTATATTTTGTTCTGGACAAAGCACATATTATAGCATGGAGCTTTGTTGTTGAATTCCATTATAGCGTATTCTTCATTTTCCCATTGTGCTTCAGGTTTAGATAGGGGAATGTCTCCTTCAATGATGATCTTCCAGAGTCTATATTGGGTAGACTTGATGTAAATCTCCATTTTGTCTGCCCAGTATGGATAGTCATCTCTAGAGAAGGCTGGAGGTTTATTCATAGATGATCCTTTTGCTATCAGCATCTTCTTGCAAGTCTCCATCCCGAATCTTTTCCTCTAGCAGCTGTCAGGCGCTCAACCCTTAGAGGCTGAGCTCTTATACCAAATTATAAAATATAAATAATCAAGAAGGGGGATTGAATTGTGTTTTCTAATTAAAACTTTTTCAAACGATGCGTTTTGCATCTGTATAAAAACATTTAAATCAGACGCAAACTTAAACTTGTTCTTTAAAGATTGATTTTAATTAAATTTGCGTTCTAAGTTATTATCCCATGTTAGTAAGCAATTGAAAATAATCAAAGCAAATAATATTTTTATACTAGTTCGTCTTATAAAAGACTACGTCCAGTTACCCAGCAACTTACTAAGGTTCCACTAAGAGTATTCTTTGAACCCAACCACTCCTGACTAACAATACAGATATTGTTTGAACACAGCCTTCTCAGGCTAAAGTGGTATTCTTTGCCCCAGCCTCCACAGGCTATACTCAGGTATTCTTTGAACACAACCTCCACAGGCTAACCAATGTATTCTTTCAACACTTAGCCTCCTCAGGCTAAATAAGGTATTATTTGGACTTCAGCTTCTTCAGGCTAGACTCACAGTATTCTTTGGACTACCAGCCTCCGCAGGCTTGATGCAAGGTATTCTTTAAACACTTAGCCTCCTCAAGCTACAAGATTACCACAACAGTGGCTTACAATAAGTTTAAATAGAAAATATCCTCTACACAGAGAGGGATTTTATAATGTGAATTTCTATTCTAAGTTTGTGGCGAACAAACTTGTTTTCTTGAGAACTTGAGCGAGTATGAATATATCTTGATCAGAGTAGTTCGCCAACTTGAACTCGCAGAGATGAACTCCTTTTATAGGTGGTTATATGAAGTAACCATTAGACTGTAGAAGTTAACGTTAGTCCTTGTCTTAGATACTTTCACATCTGGCAGAATGAGTAATCAAAACATTTAATGGAAAATCAGCGGTTGTCAGCTTGAAATCTACCTTTGACTTGATTCGCTCTGAGATTTCACTAAAATGTATTACTGTTTTTCGTATTGCAGAGGTTTATTTTGAAATCCCTTTCTACTTTTAGAACATTATGAGTAACGGCTGAATAAAGGTGTATGCACGAGTTACTCAGAGTCTTGAACTTCAAAAGGAGTAGACAAATGAATAATTATAATGAGTTGAGTGTTGAATTCATCCGTCTGTCTTCATCCTTCGTCTTCAACTTTAGTTTTCAAATCTTCACACTTGAGTTCATGACTTGAAGTTGAGACGCGCTCTCCGTCTGATCTTCAAAGTTCTTCGTCTGATAGCAAAATCTTGGAGAATGACGATGTTTAGAGGGTGCATCTTTTGTCTTGTGCAAGTAATGATCCATATGATCATTGTTCCCTCTTACGTCTGTAAATGTTTCTGTCTGTCTTGTAATTATCAAAATTAATATGCTAAGTCATTTTGACTCAACAAAATATAAACTTAAAAAATAATTTAAGACAAATGTACAAAAAAGTTACAAAATAATCAAATTATAAACTTGCTAAATCAATCAAGATCAAGCTTTATAAACTTTCAAATATAAAGCTTGAATAATTTACTTTTCACTTGGCTTGGATATGAAATGTTTTACATGACATAACACTGCATTCTTATTATGTTCATTCTCTTTAAAAATTTTTGTATTCTTGTTAGTTTTAAATTGATATTTTATTATTAATCTTCTTTTGTACAAATATTGAAATTAGATACCTTAACAAAAACAATCAAATATTTACGTTGTGCTAGATTGATCTTAAAAAAAAGTTATTGTAATTTGTAAAATAATATTTATAGATTATTTATAAGAATAAATATTTAATAGAAATTCAATGATATACCGATAATCTCAAATCGAGACAAACCAGGATTAATCATATCCTATTCACTAACACGTAATTATAATTTAAATATCTCCTTTCTATTATTAAGACTAAGCTTTTCTCTTGCTTACTCAAATAAACCTATTTATTATGAAAAGTTTGTTAAAAATATTTAAAATATAACCCATCTCTTTTTTTTTGTCGTTATAATTTTTTATATTATTTATTTTTATTATAATGTATTAAAATTATGTTATTATTATGCACAATATATAAATTATATATACGTGTGTTGTGTGTAAGATATGTTGATAATATATGTGAAGTTTATTGACTTACACCTTTAAATAATTTTATGTATAAATTAAATTTTATCGATCTAACATTTTAATTTGATATCATATAAATTTTATACAATTTAAAATTTCATAGACATGTTATTTGTCAATTAATTTTTTTATTAAAATAATTTTATTTGATAAATTTTTAAATAATTTTGGAATTGTATAAATTTTTATATAATATAATTTTATTAATAAAAATATCTAATTCAATAGTTAGATAAATCAATTTTAATTTAAAAAATTATTAAAAAAATATATCAACAAACTTGATATTTAATATCAGACATTTAATATTAATTAATTCTATTCATATTATATATATATATATATATATATATATATATATATATATATATCTTTTAAATAAATTATTGCATATGTCAAATTAGACCTCTGGGTAAAACTCAAATTCACGCACTTTCACCTTCATCCGTATTTTGAGTAATAATAATAACTTTTTTGTAGTTTATATTGTTTTTAGATATATTTATAGTTACAATGAAATTTATTTCAATTCCTTAAATTTAAAATAAATATTTTGAATTTCTTAAATTTTATAAATAATAGTTTAAGTTCTGAGGTGTTAATAATAATATCTATAAATCACTCAGATGTTTCCAATGATTGAAACTATATATTTTTGTTTTTTTTGTTTTTTGAATTTAAAGAACAAAACTAAATTTTAGGAAAACTAAACATATATATATATATATATATATATATATATATATATATATATATATATAATTTATAGCCTATGTAAAAGTTCCTACATACCACTTGAATACTCTCGTCCCCTTAAACTGCTAGTGCCGCCGCTACACCCTGCTGCTGCACGGCTGCACCTGCGTCCTGCTTCCACCCTCCGGCGACTGTGATCACCGCCGGCAACATCGCTGCCCCCTCCCAACGCTCGTTCTGTTTTAGGTACTAAGGCCAAAAGTTCACGAGAATCATCTTTTCTTTCCGTCGCTAGCATCTTCACATTCCAAAGTAGAGAGAACTTTGAAACAAACACACATAGTGAGTCAGTGGCAAAGCAATCTCCAATCTCCTCATATCCAATTATCGATTGATTGAACCGCCACCATGCTCCACAACAAGTCCTTCGTCAAGAAAACCAGAGCTGGCAAAGTCATGAAGGTAAACACCAAGCACTATACACTTCCTCTCTAACCCTAATTCAATCTCTTTTCTTTTTCGCTATTTTTTGTTGTTATTTATGAATGATTAATTTTTTTTCTTTGTTTGTGAGTAGCAAGTGCGGGAGCACTACCTGCGTGACGATATATACTGCGGCGCACCGTTTTGCACTGTTTGCGATTCTTCCGGTGCTCGTCTCAGTGCTTCACCTTCCACCATTCTTGTCGTCGACACCAATGTCGTTCTCAACCAGGTTTACTTCCTTATCCATTCTTTAGCCTTAATTCAACTTTTTTTTTTTTTTTTTTTTTTTGTGAATTGAGAAGTGTGCTGTTGCTGCAGATTGATTTGCTGGAGAATCCGGCGATCGACGATGTTGTGGTGTTGTCCGTTGTGTTGGAGGAGGTTAAGAACAAGAATATGTCTGTTTATAACCGTATAAGAGCTATCTGTAGCAATTCCATGAGGAAGTTTTTTGTTTTCTCCAATGAATACCACAGGTATGATTTTCTTCTCCCTGTCTAATTAATGACTGACGGTGTGTTTGGAAATCCGTTAGAATGTGTTGAACGAAAGTTTTTCACTTTCTAATGCATAAAGGGGAAAGTAATGTGTGTGTTAGATTGAGTTGAACGTGGGTTCAGTTGGATGGAGCTGGAATCCAAATACACTCTTGCTACTAGTTTGTAGTTAGGGTGAGATTATGTTACAATATTACAAAGGAGAAGGGAGGGAAAAGCTTAGAATGCAGGCTGATCAATCTATTTGTTGCACATTCAATAAGTAACTCTATCCCAATTCCCAAACAAGTATGATGGTGCATTGAATCAACATTGAAAAATAAATACATGAGCATTTTGCTCCTGCCTCATGCACCAAATGACTGTAAATACTACACACTGCTGCAAGTTTTTGTTTCCTTGTTTTATTGCTGCCTTTTTAATGAGGCAGAGGTATTACCGAGTTTCCTGATAATTTTGAAATATTCTGAAGGAAAGTAGACATTTAGCCATATAGCTGTGCAAGTTAATTTGTATTGATCCTATATTGAATATTGTGTCAAACAAAAGCAATGTTCACAGCAAATTGACTAAATATTATTAATCACTGCTCTCCAAATGAAAGAACATCAGCTTAGAATAGACCTTTAGATGGGGCCTTAGCATGAGGGCTTTGTTCCTTTCATTGAGCATTTTTTTATTAGTAACTGATTAGTGGAATAGTTCTAAATTTTACTCACGTGAATTTGTTTCATGCTTTGTTGCCAGTATTTTCTGCTTGTAAATGAGGGCATGTCGGCTATCTTTATCTGATTTGATATACTGTCTCTCTGTTGGCAGGGATACATATGTTAAGGAAATGAGTGGGGAAACTAAAAATGATAGGAATGACAGAGGTTGGATTTTCAGATGAGCATTGAATTTATTCTTTAACTTTATATTTTTATATGCTTTCTGGTTCACTTGGATGGTTTTGTACATGAATTGCCAATAGAGATAAAATTGTTGAGGTTTTAACTTTAATAGTGGTAATACAGCTATTCGAGTGGCTACTCAGTGGTATCAGAATCATCTTGGTGGCGCAGCAAAGGTTTTGCTTATAACTAATGATAAAGAGAACAAAAGGAAGGCCAGTGAAGAGGGCATTTTTGCCGAAACAGGTTGTTATCTTTTACAGTAATTGAAATGTATGTTGAATAGCTAGGCATCCATCATACAGAAAATAAGTCCACGAAAATATCAAAACAGTTTTGTTGATTGGAGTCGTCCTAAAAACTTAACATAGTAGTCAATCCCGGATAGTGGTATGAAGCAACTGTCCTGAAAAATGTGTCAGAAAGAGAAAAAAAAAATACTAAAAAATAACTTACTAATCAATTTGTCTTATGTTTCAGTTGAGTCATATGTGAAGTCTTTGGATCGATCTGATTTACTTGATCTGCTTGTGCGGCCTGCATCTGAAGATGTGGACATGGAAGAGGCTGAAGATCTCAGACCATCCAAGAGGAAAGTCATTTATTCTGAGGTATTCAGTTAATCTAATTTCTAATTCTATCTTGTAACATGTGTCTACATGTTTGGTTAAAATGATAGGATGGAATATTTACACTGTTAATTTTCAGCATAAGCCGATGTCAGAAATTACTTCTGGTTTACATCGTGGAATATATCATCAAGGGAAACTTCGTGTGAACCGTTATAATCCATTTGAAGCATATGTTGGGACTGAGAGCCTTGGTGATGAAATAATCATTTATGGGCGTTCAAACATGAATCGAGCATTTGATGGAGATATTGTGGCAGCTGAACTTTTACCTCAGGAACAGTGGCAAGAAGTCTCCTCTCTATCTATTGTTGGTGAAGGTATGTTAATTTAATTGCTTGACTATTTGCACTCTGCCATAAGGCTGATTTGCAACTTGTAAGAATTTATTCTTTGCAAGTTGTCTTATTACATAATTTCACTTAGAAACCAAAGCCTTTAAAACATGACTTAGGTTATCAAGTCTAGTGCTTTTAATTTTCATTCACAAATCTGGAAACAAATTTCATTATGGGAAAGAAGAAATGCAAGGGAAAGACTCTTAGAATTTGGACATAGGGTTTAACTCAATTCCATTAAACCAACATGTAAAGTGAGGACTGCTCGAGCCTTATAAGGACAACGTTGGCCATATTTGTAGTCAATGTGTAATCTTGACTCATTAAGAGACAATGTCCTGGTGACTCCAACTATGGTGCTTCACTGAGCTTTTCTGGTCAGCCCTTCTGTTGGTAGCATGTAGCCCTTTCTGAGACACTTGTGGTCTAAGGAAGGCCACAATTAAGGTGGCTTTCCAATACACTTCCTTATGCCTTGGGCTTTGGGATTGGAGCGTGGTAATACAGGTGGCACTATAATGGATTTAGGATAGGCTATAATACCATCTAAGAATTTGAGCTTAGGGCCTAACTCAATTCCACAAAATTGACTTGTTAGGTGAAGATTGCCCGGACCTTATAAGAACTACATTGACCATATCTCTAGTCGATGTAGGATTTTAACCCAAAAAGAGATGACGTCCTGGTGGCTCCTTCACTCAGCTTTTCTGGTTACCCCCTCTGTAGGTAGCACTTTCTAAGACATTTGTGGGCTAGTTGTGATTGCAATTAAGGTGGCTTTACAACAAGGACTAAAAGTACAATGACATTAATAACACAATGAGCTTTCCATTACCACTGCATGTTCACATAATTAAATTATTGATAGATGCATTAAGGTTTCCTTAATATGAGCTGGATAAGTGCGAAAACATGCTGCTTTGTTTTCTTTGATACTGTATTTGACCTGTGCGAGCAGCTTCTTGAGGTTGAAACTTGAAATATTATTTGCTTGCAGAAGATGAGGGCGAGGATGAAGATGTTCATCTAGCTCCAAATAGTGCTGACTCTGCACCTAGAACTATTCCTCAGCAGGGTTCTTCTGGACAAGTAAATGATGTACCCAGTCGTCCTTCTGGTCGCATTGTTGGCATTATAAAGAGAAACTGGCATTCGTGAGTATCTTTTTAATTACATGGACCATGTTGGAAATATGTAAATAATGTCTAAGTTCATTGTATATATAGGCTAATGAAATCATGCAATTATTTTAATTAGGGTAAACATAATATGTATATTTATTACTACCTCAGTTTCTAAATATAAAACAGTTTTTTTGAAAATTTCTTGTCCCTTTTTATAAGACTATTTTTTAATAGTCTCTTGCATTATTAATTATTTTTTCACAAAATACCCTTAATTACTTTATCATAAATGCATTCTCTCTGTTATAAGGATTGGAAAATATGACTAGTACACAATAAATGCATTCTCTCTCTTTAGGGTAATTTTGAAAAAAATTAATAAATTTAATGCTATTAACTAAATTTACCAACTTTCTTGATGCAAGAGGATTAGGTAAAAGAGTCTTATATTTAGGGACAGAGGTATTATCTTAGTTTCTATAATTTAGCTCTGCTGTACAGTTTTGATGCATGGAATTCATCCAATGTCTCTTGATTTCATCTTACCTTAACAAAACATTTCTTTTTTACTCACAAACTGGTAATCAATTATTTGGAAACTGAATTCACATTTTTGCAGTAGAGGAAACAAATCTCTTTTATATCCAGTAACTGAGGGATGTTTGTTATTGCTATTGCTTTATATCAGTTTTCATGTGAATTAGCAAGAAGTGGTAGAGAAATGTTGAGATATCTGAACTTAAATACAGAAATATAAAAGATGAAGTGTACTGAAGTAGTAATGTAATTTTGGATTTTTTGGCTGTAGCTGTTGATCACAAAATTCATTTTATCTATTTTTAATGCTAATTGCTGTATATGTGAATGCGGTGCATTCATTTTACTAGCATATTAAGTTATTTGCTTTATACCTATTTGGCTTGAAAATGATAAATTGCAGATAGGGGCCAAAATTTTGCAACAATATTTTTGTGAACTTCCATTAGTTAATTTTTCTTGTACTTGATAAAATTGTGCGCCATGAGGATGCACATGGAAGGACTGGTGCAAGAAAGGATTCCACTATCCCCAAAGCTATGCTTGTTTGGCAACGAAATTCATTTTTTTTCCTTTCTAATTTTTCAGTCTTTGTCATTGACCAACTATCCCAAAAGCTTCAAAGACCTCATGAATTGTTTTTATATCTAACACACCTCAAACAAATGTTCTTTGGGCCTTGTGAACAATGCACAGGCCCATCTTCCTTATGTTGAAATTCAACTTATATCTAGAAAAATTAGGAGTATAAAGATTTAACACTTGATCACTTAGCCACAGAGGCTACGATACAATGTCAATGTTTAAATATACCAAAGTTTAAGGGTGTGCTTGTTTTCACGTTGAGGACTCTGGTAAACTCTGTTCCACAAAAGCAAGAATTTTTCTCATCCACTAAAATTGCCTCCTAAATAGGGAATGTGGCAGGCTAACTTCAAAATGAACAAATTCTAAATTGTTTAGTCACTTTGGCATTGGCTCATGAATGTTATTTATGTCTAACAGTCTTAACAACTGCATATCTATGTCTAGTGGTAGGGGAAGGAGACTTAATGAAGGGGAGAGATGAGGTTCACAGGTTTGAACCCCCGTTAACAAAAAACTAACAATTACTAACTACTAATGTCTGCCGTCAAAAAAGAGCAAAAAAAATAAATAAATAAAAACTGCATATCTGTAACACATTATTAGTTGTGTACAGCATATTGCTGTGTAATATAGTTGTGACTGTCAACATACATTTACTGTTTATATTGTCACTGCAAATGGGAGAGTTAACTTTATAATTAATATTTGTGATATGACTATGTGGCACACTGGCTACCTATTCTTTCATTCTTGAGCTAGCTTTAGGTACGGCATTATACAGCAAAAAATCAAAGTAAAATGAAAAAAAAAAAAATTGGCATGTCTTTGAGCATAAAGGTGCATGTAGATTCTTCTTTAAGAAGATTTGCTATTTGTTCTATAGACATTAAACCTTGTTAACTGATCAGCATATTTTGTTTTGTTAAAATTTGATCTTCGTAGACTACTAAATATTTTTTGTTTGTTGAAATGTTAACCTGCAAGTTTCGGTTCACAATTGGTATATATTAATTGTCTTTTCAGGTATTGTGGATCTTTGGAGCCAATGCCTATGCCTGCAGGGACTGGTGGTATTGTCCATGCCTTGTTTGTCTCCAAAGATCGCAGAATTCCCAAGATTCGAATCCAAACCCGTCAACTTGAGAACCTTTTGGATAAGAGGATTATTGTGGCAGTTGATTCTTGGGATCGTCAGTCTCGATATCCATCAGGCCATTATGTGCGAACTATAGGGGAGATAGGTGATAGAGATACTGAAAGTGAGGTATGGAATATTGTATTCTGTATGCCTTTTTCTCTTTTTTTTGATACTGGGAAAATATGAATGAGTATGCGGTAACTTCTGCTTGATTGCTATAGTGTTTTTGACGAAGCTGATGCATATAATATTATTGTCCAGGAAATGATTTCTTTTCCCTTCATCTCATTATCTTCTGATGATAAGTATGAGATTTTAAACTTAAGTTGTTAAAAACTAATATAATTATCACTGTTGGTCTCTGGAGCAAATCATTAGGAACCTGGCTACATGCTTAGGGTCTCTGCAACTTACTCAGCTTGTTCCATTTTGTTGATGATTTCATTAACTACAAAGGAAACAGAATTGCAATTCCCCTTCAATACATGCAAGGAAGCACAGAATTGAAAACACCTTAAATACAAGCAAGGAAGCATTTAAAGTGTTTGCCACATTGTTGTAGGATGGTACTTAATAAGCTTTTGCTGTGTCTGTAATGACCAATACCAAATAAGAAAACCATACACTCCCCCTTATGGAATGATCCATTTATCATCTGTGACATTATGACAGTTTGATATGTTTTCTTGGTATTGCATGGCATATTGTTATTATTATTATTATTTTTCATCCTGCTGTACCTGAATTCTAATTGTTTTAGCAAATGTCGTGCCCCTGTCTTGCCAGTTGCCAATATTGTATTTTATACCTTGTATGATTCATGCATCATGGAATACTCGCTAAATCATTTTCATATTTCTGAATTCTGAATCTGATACTGCAACTATTTGTTATATTTTTTAACCAACTAAACCATATTAATGATATGGGATCTCTTCTCCCTTTTGTTACAAAATAGGTGGTTTTGATAGAAAATGATATAAATACACGACCATTCTCTTCACAAGTGCTGTCATGCTTGCCACCATTGCCATGGTTAGTTTCTTCTGAAGATTTGTCTAATCCAATCAGGCAGGATTTGCGTAATCTGTGTGTCTTCAGTGTGGACCCTCCAGGTAAGAGTCTTATTTTATTTTCCATTTCTATTACTCAGCAAAGGGTAGAATTTTACTGCATCATCTTTATAGAAAACTACACTACCTTTTGTCCTATATATAAGAGACAAATGAGAACATTTTTTTGTTCTAATTATTAGAAACATAGGTCCACTTTCAAGTATATTCTTTGCTAATTTCCTTTTATATTCTTAATTTATTGTGAAGTCTATTAACGAGAGAATCACTCATTTTCCATGAAAGGGAATGCATTTATTGGGTTATTAACAAAATAAGTCAGACTCATTGGTTGAAAAAAATATTATCTCTTGAATACTAGTAATATCGTTAGATCTAACCAACACCTAAACCATTTAGTTGTATGGGCATTTCTGGAATAACATTTAAATTTATGCCATTATTAATTAAAGTTAACTTTTTATTGGTTTTGATGAATTAGATTTTTGTTTCTTATACATAGGACTGAAGATAGTATTTAAATATTTTACATTTCAAAGATTGATGGGAACCAAGTTCCAAGTGGGTTTGGAAGAATCCATTGACGGACTAGAGGAAATTATTATTGGGAATATTATGTGATTTAAAATAACTTATTTTGTATTAGTAGTTCCGCAAAAGTTTTCTCTTTAGAAACTGCACAGCAGTTATTCATAGAAAATAACTGGTGGCAAGTTACGTATTAAGATTATATATAATAGTAGGGTGTGTAATTAGGCAACTGTGTTGTTATTTGCACAGTAGGAAACTTTTTCCTCTGAGGCATCAAGTGTATAGCTGTATTATGTATGATTTGTGCGCTCTGGATTGTATTTTATCAGTTAATTAGTTGGTGTTCTCTATCAAAGATCTATACTCAGAAAGTTGTTCAGAAAAGTTCATGGAGTAGCTATTCACAAAGTTTATCCCAATCCCAATTATTAAATGATATGACAATGTATTAGTTATTATGAATAAAAAAATTTATCAGGAAAATTTTGCTTTGCGAGTTCAACATGCTTGAAATGATGTAATCTTTAAATACATTTGAAACTTGTGGCATGCGTTGGGGCAACCTGACCCTGTCCCCCCCAAACAATCCTTCCTTCTACTAAAACAAGAATATTTAAAATATTATGAAATGTTAACTTAGCAAGTGGAATATTGATAAGCAGAAACATTATATACAAAGTATAGAGGAGGATGTCATGGACATTTAATCATGAACGTTATTTTATAGGAAGCAAGAGGTTGGAATGGTTTTACTCTAATTTTTATTTTATATACAAAACCATATAATCTTGTTTTCTTCTTAAATGAGTCAACTTTTCATTGATAATCAAAATGGAAGTGCTTCTGTCTATTGCCATTAAAATGGACACGGTGGATTACTATTTTTGTCTTTCTGTTTTTTCTTTTTCCTTTTCTGTGACACGTAACATTTGCATTTTAAATGAACCTTATTTTTATGTTTACCTATATCTGTCATTGGTAGTTTCACTTAACTTGATAAAGAACCATTTGAAGTAGCTGTTTTACTTTGATTTAGAAGAGAACATAGTAATGGTATATGATGTTGTATTTCTGCTGCTTCTGGCACGCAGGTTGCAAGGATATTGACGATGCACTCCACTGTCATGCTCTTCCAAATGGAAACTTTGAAGTTGGAGTTCGTATCCTTTGTTTGAGGACATTCACTTTACTGATGATGCATGTGTCAATAGGCTATATGTATTCAAATTTGCATTTCTGGGTACTACAATCGGATGAATTTTATGGTTTCATCATTTATTTGCATGCCATAGGAATTTTAGTTTGGCGTAAGTGAGGGTGGGTAAAGTAACTATTCTCGGTCATTGATGGAAAAAAGTAATGATTGGCATTCCAATTTGCATTCCAATGACTGGAATTACTTATTTCACTGGCTAATGTGAATTGCTCACTTTAGAGGAGCCAGATCCTATAATATGATACTGCTTTGTTGGTCCACATTATAGACAATCTGAATCTTGTTTTGTAAGGGTTTCTTTTCTGAACAGATTTTCCATGTCTGAACTGAAATAAGTTATCAGATGATGCAGCTAAGAGCTTGCATATCTGAACAGTTCATTAATGTCCATCCTCTATAATACTGATTTGTTGTCTCGTCCTCGTAAACAGCCAGGCTTCATTAGTTTTTCTGCCCGTTTCCTGTTTCCCTGATCTTCCTGTAGCTTATGCTATGTAATCTCTCAGAGATATGGTTCATCTTTAACGGGTTTCTGTCAGATATTGCTGATGTGACTAATTTTGTTCATCCTGGCACTCCCCTTGATGATGAAGCTGCACAAAGGGGTACATCTGTCTACCTTGTTGAGCGGCGGATAGACATGCTTCCCAAACCTCTTACAGAGGGTAATATTGTTTGACCTTATTTTAACTGGTTTGAGATAAAGTAGATTGCTGTGGTTATAGCAATTTCTTTTGCCTTCATTGATAAACCTTTATCTGGCAGACATATGTTCTCTTCGTTCTGATGTGGAAAGGCTTGCATTCTCTGTCATATGGGTATGTGCAATCATTTATTTTTGCCATGGTTACATTTATCATGATTTATATACTTTTGTATTTGTACATGCATGCATGTGCATTAGTATGGGATAGAAATTATTATTTGGCTGAATCTTCTAATTATTTACCAAAGAATCAGAAGCATCACTGAAATCTTTCAATTGCCTTTATTTTGTTAGAAGTTTTGGCACTTGCCATTGTACTTCTGATGTGAATTTTTTCACCTCATTGTTGCAACATTTACTGCTTTTCTCAGCAAATGTCCACAATCAAGCTCATCTAGAAACATGCAGCCACCACATGACTGGCTTTTCTGCTTCCTGGTCTATATTGAACACTGTAAAACTTAGATTCTCAACTGTCACTGCACCCACATCCCCACCATTTTTGTTGCCAGAACTGTGTTGTACATTATACTATTTTTCCTTTTATTCTTTGGGGAATCCAAGCATACTCCATTATCTTCACAGGATTGAACTTAACTATTTACTTGTGTTCAGGAAATGACACCTGAAGCGGACATTATTTCCACCAGATACACAAAAAGTGTCATAAAATCTTCTGCAGCATTGTCATATGTTGAAGCACAGGCGAGGATGGATGATAGGTTTGCTTTTATTTTTTCTAAGATCCTTTGTAAAATGGTATGGCTTCATGCATCTTTAATTAGTACTGTTATAATCTGACTGGGAAAAACAGTTTATGTTTTTCTTTTCTGGGATTCTGCCATTCCAGAGTATATGCCTGCTATAATTGCTTATGAATAGCTGTTCCGAATCTAGTGAATTTTGCAAAATAAGCAAATCATGAGTTAGAGGGGATGTATTCTATCTGTTATCAAAGTATCAGACAAAAAAGTCCATGCTGAATGATAGGGCCCATATTCATGCTATTCAAATTGTTTGTTGATTGATACTTTCTTGTTCAATTTTTATGTGCTTAGATGATCATGTTCTTGTGGATTGCTAATTGTTTCTTCTAGCCTGTTACTTTGTCATGCAAGATTGCGTTTATGAAGTAATTAGCTTCATTATTTTTTGTTATCTTTGTACAGTCGATTGATGGATCGGATTACTGTAGATTTGAGGAATATGAATAGTTTAGCCAAGGTATGGATTTTTATGAATAGTTTTGCTTGCTATATAATGATTTTTTCTGAATAGTATAATACTTTGTGTATTGTGTGTGATCTATCAGAAAATGAGATTAAGGCGTATTGAGAGAGGAGCTTTGACTCTTGCATCTGCTGAAGTCAAATTTCAGATTGACACGGAGACTCATGATCCCCTTGATATTGGTATAATCTTCTTACTTCTTTATAGTATTTAGTATTTCTTTTTCAGGTGGTAGAAGGTGGGCATTTGTATATTCTTTATTGCATATGAAGTTCTGCTGGTGTCACTAAGTTATTCATTCTAAGAGAAATGAGTAAACCTGCCATCCATTGGTTCTTGTCACACTTTTGATAGGGACTTGGGTATTATGAGATACCTAGGTCCCTCATCGAGTAGTATGGGATACTTGGTGGAGTACTTAAGTAGCTTGGTTCTCCCTCCTCCCTAGCTAGCTTTTAAGGAAGGGCTCCCCAAGTGCTTGGGTGCTTATCAATTGGTATCAAAGCTGGTTTTTGATCTCTTGGAAAGGGCAACCTACTGAGGGGCTGACCATAAAGGTTGAGTGGAGCATTTTAGAGTGCAGATTCCAGGAAGTTGGGTCCCAAGGGCGGTTTACAGTTGTTATTATTTCATTAGAACTATTAGCAATTCCATAATAAACTATAACTTCCCCTAATTTCTTGTATCTTTACATTTGAAACTTCATCTACAAGACTACAACCATTAGCCACTCAGCGGAAACAATTAGCCACAGAGTGACAAGAATTTGCATTCCAAGGGTATATTTATGCATTAAGTGGAATCTAATGGCCCCTTTTCCTAAATAAATTTTGGGTGGTTCTAACAATTTGAACTTTTTATGTTTCATAGGATTGAATATTTCTTATTAGCACACCTTGAATTAATTACCCCTAATTATGAACTTGTGTTGCTGATATATCTGTTGAAGGGTGGTTGATAACTTTCAACATGTGTTCTCCTGTTTGCTTTGTGGTAACTGAAAGCTGTTGTTCTAGGTCCTTGTCAGGGAAGAATGGTTTGTGAACTCATTTTTGTATATTGATGAGACCCATTTTGATGCCTCAAGTAACTTTTATGGCTTGAGCTTGACAATGTAATCCATAGATAGGTTGACATGTTAAATAGTCATAGAAGGGTTAAATAGTATTTTTGGGTTTAAGTTATTTTGAGCTGGTATGTTGTTTAGCACTATTGATCTGTACTTGTGGACAGCAATTCGAAGTCTCATTTCATTATTGAAATATGTTTCTCTTTTCTTATTTCATCTATTCTGTTAAATTCAACAGTAATTTATTTTCTTTCACTTAATTATGTCTAGTTATGGCAATAGTTAAATTGGAGGAGAGTGGCTGAATTGATGGTGTTTTATATTTTATTTTATTTTTGCCTTAAGCTATTCCTTCATGAAAGGAGAGGGTGAAAAGGCAATTATTTTTCTCTCTTTCCATTTTTTAAAATCATTTCTACTGTTTGAATTTATTTGCAGGAATGTACCAGATCCGGGAGGCCAACCAAATGGTGGAGGAGTTTATGCTTGCTGCTAATGTTTCTGTTGCAGAACAAATTCTTAAAAGTTTTCCACTGTGCGCATTATTAAGGTTTTTTTTTATCTGACTTCTAACTTCAGTTTTGATATGGTGTTTTTCTTGGGAGAGGCTTCCTTTGTATGTCTATTAATTGGTTCACAGTATATCTAAACTGTACTCTTACCTCTTTTGTATTATTTTGCACGCCTATTTTTCCCTCTTCCTTTTGTTATTTTTTCATGTCAACTACTGGAATTTAATTATAGAATTCATGACAGCAAATGAATTTAAATATGCATTTAGTATGTTAATAGCTTTTGATTGCATGGGACAGTGCAAAAAAATTCTTATTAGAGTTTTGGTGGATATAGGGGGTGAAAGCAGAGCTAATTTCATAAACTGATGTAGCACATTTGCGCCCAAGAGAGCCAAGGATAAATGACCTATATTGGCTATATGTTTAGTCTCGGGTGTAATTGTGTTAAGATGTCCTATATTGGCTAGAGATATTACCAAATACTTCTCCCAAGACTTACGTAATCCTCCCAACTTGAAGCTAGCTTTTGAGGTTGAGTTAGGCTTGATGCATTTCTAACATGGTATTATGCCACCCATAAATGTCTAGTCTTGCAAAGTCGATGCTCTAGATATTCAGTCTTGGGAGTGAGGGGTGTGTGTTAAAATGCCCTGTGAGATATGGCCAAAATTCTCCTCCCAAGACTTGGAAAATCCTCCTTCTTTGAGTTAGCCTGTGGGGTTGATTTTGGCTCATGCATTTCCAATACCAACCATTTATTAGAAAAGTTGATTGTTCTTACATGATTGAAACTGTTAAAAGCAACTACATGTGGCAAGATGGTGTAATTGCTATTTTGGTAATTGTTTGTTGGTTCATGCGTAGGCGTCATCCAACACCAACTAGAGAGATGCTTGAACCCTTGCTACAGACTGCTGCTGCAGTTGGCTTGCACCTGGATGTTTCGTCATCAAAAGCATTGGCTGATTCGCTTGACCATGCTGTGGTAAATATTTATCTTGTATGTTTTATGGATTATTGGGAAAAACCTTGTCCCACATCAACTAGAAATAAGGACTAATTAGAATATGTAAGTGGGGGACAATCTTCACCTCTTGAGCTAGCTTTTGGATTTGAGTTAAGTCCAAATCGCATTCTAAGATGGATGGTTATTAGCTATGATGATACAATGGTTTCGACTGTGGCATCTTTAATAATTAATAGTTTAGTTTTTATCATTCACACAGCTAGCATAAGCATTTATTTTTTTAGGTTCTTATTTGGCCTCACACTTCTCTAATGCAAAATACTTTTTTCAGGGTGATGATCCATACTTTAATAAGCTAATACGTATTCTGGCAACTAGGTGCATGAGTCAGGTAAACTGAATTTGAATGAAAACCCAGATTCAGAATTTTCAAAATGAAATTGAGTTTTTGCTTTGTTTTTAGGCAGTTTATTTCTGCAGTGGGGAACTTAGCCCTCCAGAATATCATCATTATGGGCTTGCAGCTCCTTTGTATACCCATTTCACATCGCCTATAAGAAGATATGCAGGTAGGCATGCTATAATTTTTTAACAATATATGTTTACTTGGTCAATTGGGCACAACGAATAATATGAGATGAAACCTTTTTCCCTGCAGATGTCATTGTGCACAGGCTACTTGCTGCTTCTTTAGGAATATCCAAGTTACCGCCTGTATTTCAAGACAGACTTCAGCTCACTAGTATTTCAGACAGTATGAAATCTCCTTCATGATCTAACAGAACTTGATCATTTATGTTTTTGTCGTCAATCGTATCAATTTTCTCTGCATAAATTATATTCATTAGGAATCAAATTGTAATTTTTTCTTCAAGGGCCTTGTTCTTTTGGTGTGGCATATGTATTAATGCTTTTACCCATATATGGTTCAGATTTAAATTATCGGCATAGGAATGCCCAGTATGCAGGGCGGGCATCTGTAGAGCTACATACTCTAATTTATTTCAGGAAGAGGCATGTGATTTATAACCTATGCTCCCCTGTTACTGTCTTTTTTTTTAATCTATACACACTTTGTAACCTATTCTAACATATTTTTATCTTTTTCACAGACCTACAGACACGGAGGCTAGAATAGTGAAAATAAGATCTAATGGGTTTTTTGTGTTTGTTCCCAAGTAAAGTATCTTATTCATACGTCATTTCTTTCCTTTTTATTTTGCTTCACTATATGTGTGATGTGTGTAACAAATGGAAAGGTGAATAAGGATAACAAAATAAGAGAAAGGATTGTTTTTGATTAATTGACAAGGTGATAATTATTTCCCCCCTCGCAGATATGGCATAGAAGGACCTATATATTTGACAAAAGCAGAAAAGGGAAGCGGAGAATGGTATGTGGATGAGCAACAGCAGAAGATTAAAAAGAGGGATGGTAGCCTTTCATACAGCATTTTGCAGACAGTCCAAATTCACATGGAGGTTGTGGAGCCTCAGCCAAACAGGCCAAAACTTCAACTCACCCTCATCTAGACTTATATGAGCATTGTACAACAGTCAACAGGCATGCTCAAGTATATCTCCTATTTAGATTTCCATTTGCATCTCAGCACTTTTCATGGAAGGTTCTTGGATTGGAATGGACTGGCTTGAAAAATTTATGCAAGAAATGAAACATGGAAGGTTTTGTTTGTAGAAATTTTTGCCAGATGGAACTCAAGATTTGTGGTTGACGAGGTAGGTTTTAATTGTTTTATTACCACTATTTATTTTTAAACTGGGAAGTGGAATTTTTATATATGATGCTGTGCAAGTGTGAAGTCCAAAAAATACGCATCAGGTTAAATGTGCAAATATTGTATTTTGAGAGAATATCAGAATTGCATTAAAAGATCTGGAGTCATTCAAGACTTCAGAGTTTAGTTTCTTACTGTGAATTGCCTAGTTTATTATTTTCTCGCCAACGATAATTACTCAGTTTGTGTGCTATATTATTAACAATTGGATACGAGTCATGGTTGTCTGTGGCATACTACTTTTTGGTGTGCACGAATATGCATATTGATAATTGTATGCAGAAATGATGACAGCGAAGCATTTATGAGCGAGCAATTTCGGCCATATAAGGTTGAACAAAAATGTTTATTTGCAAAAACTAGAGAAATGTTGATCATTGATTTGTGGACAGATTAATGTTTTGGTTTTGAAATGAGCTGCCATTCTTGAAATATGTTAGAATTGTATTGTGTTTGAAATAAGATAAAGTGGAAACATCTATCATTCTTATATTGGAAAATATGAACACGTCACACAACAGTATCAAGTTTTATTATGCCTAAAGTTACACATGTAGTTCTGGAACAGTGATCAAAGAGATTCACTGCTAAGATTTGCATTGAGATTATAGTTATTCCGTATTATCAGATAGACATTTAGAGAAGACTATTCTTTTACAAGAGATATTAAATAAACTTAAACTTCCCCTGATGGGTCTATAAAATAATGTTTCACTAAAATTAATCATTTCTTTTTCAAAGTTCCGGAGTGATTTCATTTTTTATTATTTTATTACTCCAGTGTATTTCATATCACAAGGATAATTTAGGGTAATATAGTGTATTTCTAATGAAGGATAATTTAGGAAAGCTAATATTTTTTCATTAGGGAACTTAAATGATGTTAATTGTTCAATCAATGTAAAATTAATTATTTTTACTTATACTTACATTTTGAGAGAATATTAAAGATAAATTTACTATGAAATGTTCTATACTCAATTAATTAAGAATCATCTTTTACATGTTTTAAGATAACTATTATTATTATTATTATTATTATTATTATTATCAATAAATTTATTATAAATGGTCATTTGTCCACTGCAATTTAATAAAAATGTAAAAAAAAGGAAAAGCTTTATATTGTGAACACATTCTATTTTGTCTTAAATATTTCTTAATCCATCTACATTAACTTTTAAAGATGAAAAGAATTGCGAAGAAGGGAATCCTAAATATGTAATTATTGAGTTAGGGCCTATTAATCTAAAAAACTATTTCACGAGGTAAAGATTATTTTAACCTTTATAAGTTATATATTCACTATCAATAAATAACGTGAGAGCTCAACATTCTTAAACTGCTGTGACCTTAATTTTTTCATCTTGTGTTTTTCGGAATTAAGTTTTCGATCACGCTATTTATTTGATAGACTGAACATACTTTTGATCTCTTTTAACCATGAGAGAAAAAGGGTCAGGCGTTATTATTATATAAAGTATTATATACATACAAATATTCATAGTAATGCACTATCTATTATGAATGGTTAATTTGAGTAGTTTCCCATGCAACAGATTTTTAAGCTTTCTTCTAGTCAGTTATGCTTATCTAATAACTGTTATTTTTCTCATTCTTTACTTTTTACTCTGTATAAACTATGTCATTGCTTCTACAGTCCACAAAATATTCCTCTTATCTTTTTCAGCACCTCATGTATGTTATTCACACCAACAAATTGGCATCGGAGCTCTATTTCGGGGGATTTGTGAAATTGAGAAAACCCAACACAACTTTGAAAACACAAATACACGTAACCAGGCCAAAATGAATCTAGAGTGTTCAACTACTGCAATTGCATTTTCGTTGTTCAATTTAAACATTATCATCTTTTGGCAGTTAGAATGGAAGCCTAACTTGAAGCAAGTCATTTGTGGACGTGTATGATGTTCAACCCTTGTTAGACAATTCAACTGTGACTCAGATCAAATATCCAAGAATATCCAAGAATTTGAGATGCAAAGAAAGAAGGAATCCGAAACTGAGTATTCTTACAGGCTTCTTGGCATAGTCAATCATGTATAAGGCTCCTTGGTATTGAATTTTCACGTGCTAGAATTGTTCAAAATATTCTAGTCCCAATACCTAAAAAGTTTGAACCCACAATTGTATCTTTGGAGAACACAAGGGTTTTTTTGAGCATTACCTTGAGAGAATTGTTGAATGCACTACAAGCACGAGAACAAAGGAGGGTTATGAGACAAGAAGGGTTTGTTAAGGGTGGTCAAGAATATGCTATAAGTGTGGTCAGTTAGGGCCTGTGGAAAGAATATGCAAGACTCAACAACAACAAGAAGCCAAGGCTGTTGAAGATCAGCTTTTAGGGGAGCAGTTGTTGGTAGCATCATGCTTTGCAACCAATACCACTATGGAGAGCTAGCTTATAGACAGTGGTTGTACTAACCACATGACTTATGATCATGAGCTCTTCAAAGAATTGGATGACACAACTATTTCCAATGTCATGGAAATGGAGTGCTTATTGCCGTGAAAGGCAAGGGAACAGTTACAATTGAGGGTCACTCAGCTTTGAAATTAATTTCTCATGTCTTATATGTTCCTGAAACCTTTTGAGTGTCACTCAGCTAATGGAGAAATGTTATCAGGATTTGTTTGAAGGGAAAAACTGTGTGATTAGATATCCAAATAACATAGAAATGGTCAAAGTTGAAATGAAAGGTTACAGTTTTGCCTTGGATTTGATGAATATGGAGCAACAGACTGTTGTACATAAAGAAGATAATACAATGCTTTGATACAAGATATTAGGGCACTTTCATCTTGCTGCTTTACTTTTCATGAAGAAGAACAACAAAGTGAAAGACTTGCCTGAATTAGAAGATGCACCTTCAAAATGTGTTGCTTGCCAATATGGGAAGCAAACCAGACTTCCTTTTCAACCAAAAAAAGGCTTGGAGGGCTTCACCAAAGTTGCAATTAATACACAGAGGTGGTAGGACCCATGAAAACACTGTCATGAATGGCGGTAAGTATTATATGGCCCTCCTAAATGACTATTCAAGGATGTGCAGGATTTACTGCATGAAGTTTAAATCTGATTTTGCTGACGTATTCATGAAGTTTAAAGCTTGGGTCAAAATGCAAAATGCAGGTAATCAGGTGCGATAACAAAACTGAATATACGTCTGACAAGTTTAACAAGTTTTGTGCAGATGCAGGCATTGAATGTCAATTGACAACACCATGCACTCCACAACAAAATGGTGTTGTGGATAGAAAAAATTGAACAATTATGGAGATGACAAGGTGCTTGCTGCATGACGAAGGGATGCTAAAGAATTCTGGGCAGAGGTTGCAAATACAACAATGTTTTTGCTTAACAGATTGCCAACAAAAGCTTTGCAGAAAAAGACTCCATTTGAAGCATGGTACGACTACAAACCAAAGCTAACAAATCTTAAGACATTTGGATGCTTATGTTTCTTTACATAGATTAAGTAAAGAGAGAGAAATTGGACAAGAAAGCAGAACCTGGAAACTTTGTAAGCTATAGCTCAACTTTAAAGGCCTACAGAATCTCCCTACCACAAAGCAACAAAGTAATTGTCAGCAGGGATGTGAAATTTCTGGTGTTAGAGAGTTGGAATTGGGAAGATGACATGAAGTTTGAATTTCAGGAGGAGAATGAAGATGTTGATGAAGAACCCATAAGAGGAACTAGTTCACTCTCAGACATTTACCAGAGGTGCAATGTTGCTATCATGGAGCTTGGAGAATACAAAGAAGTTGCAGCAGACCAGAAATGGATAAATGTGATAGAGGAGGAGCTCAAAATGATTAAAAAAATCAAACACGAGAACTGGTGGACAAACCTCGCCAAAAGACAGCTATTGGTGTTAAGTGGGTTTATAGAACCAAGCTCAATCTGAATGGTTCTATAAACAAACACAAGGCAAGGCTTATTGTTAAAGGATATGCTTAGGTGTTTAGGATTGATTTTTTTGAGACTTTTGCTCTAGTTGCTTGGCTAGAAACCATAAGAATGTTGTTGTCTCTTGTTGCACAAAAAGACTGGATTATACATCAAATGGATGTGAAATCAGCCTTTTAAATGGATACTTGGAAGAAGAAATTTTTGTTGAGCAACCTTAAAGGTTTGTTGTTCAAGGACATGAGGAGAAAGTATATCGACTAAGGAAGCTTTGTATGGTTTTATAGTAGGCACCGTTGTCATGGTATAACAGAATTGATGCACACTTGGTGAACTTAGGCTTTAAAAAAAGTCTAAGTGAATCTACTTTATATATGCCAAGAAGATTAATGGTGAAATACTTATAGTATCTTTGTATGTTGATGATACACTGGTTTTAGGTAGTTGCAGCGAGCAAATTGATAAGTTCAAGGAAGAAATGAAAGGTGTATTTGAAATGGCAAATCTAGGAAGGATGACTTTCTTCTTTGGTATATAGGTGTATCAAAAACAAAATGAAATATTTCTTTGTCAGGAAAATATGCAAATAAGTTCTGAAAATAATTCAACATGGATGGGTGCAAACCAGCCTCAAATCGAATAAATCAAAAGGAAAAGTCTTGTAAAGAAGATGGAGCTGAAAAGGTGGAAGAAAATTTTCACAGGCGCCTTATAGGTTGCCTAATGTATTTAAGTGCTTACATGCAATATGCTTTTTATCAAGGTATTTGCATTGTGCTAGTAAAATTCAATTTCAGGCAACAGAAAGAGCCCTTAGATATGTTAAGTGCACAATTGATTTTGGAATAAGATATCATTATGTCATAAATTTCGGACTTGGTTATTTTGATAGTGATTGGGCTAGATGTGTTGATAATATAAGAAGCACTTCAGGCTATCATTTTAGTTTTGCTTCTGGAATTTTTTCATGGCATTCTAAGATGCAAGAAGTCATAGCTTTATCTACAAAAGAAGCGGAATATGTGGCAGCAACTGCTGCTGTAAATCAAGTTCTTTGTATCAGAAAGCTCATGACTGATTTGCATATGGAACAAGTGGGAAGTACACAGATTTGTGAGGACAATCAAGCTGCAACTTCAACTGCTAATAATCTAGTATTCTGTGGCAAAACAAAACACTTCAAGATAAAACTCTACTTTCTTAGATAGAAATGTGTCTCCATGGGCTAAAAGCATAGCACTATGGGTGACTTAAAAATGAAGGAGACTTACAATGTATGTTAAAGTATATGAGCATGTCTATTGTTTCTCTCCGGATATTAACACATCCCATCCCAATCCACATAAAATTAAACCCACTCACTTCCTTACTAGTTACTACACACTTTATGATACTTTCTTTTAGACCTAACACACCCCAACCCAAATACTAACCAAACTTCTATATCGAAAGTATTGCTTTTTTTATTTTATATGGTCCTATCCAACAAGAGTAGAAAGTTTTCCATTGAAATGTAAAAACTTGATATTGTAGTTTACCATCTTGCACTTTAAAGATTGTTAAAAATTAAAAACAACCAACATCCTTTTCAAGTATAAAATGGGAACTATTGCTAAAAACACCACATATGCCTGTATATGAGATAAATACTTTATCTATGAAGCAATCATTAGGCATTCAAGTATGAATTTCTCAAACATTATTTTTTAATATTCTCTGACTAAAATTGGTTAGAAATTATAAATTTTGGTCGGTCTCACGTCTTATTAATATATCTCCCTTGATTTAAATATATGATGTACCCAACTCTGTGAGTGTACAAGAAGATAATACTAACATTACTCAGCAAAAATATACATATTTATTTTGCTACGATGATAAAGCCCTGAGAAAATAAAAAATAGTGTAGTCGAGATTGCTATAGTTGATTTGGCCAATGAGAAAACTAAAAATAATTATCTTTCTTGTATAGAACAATACAAAAGCTGAATATCTAACAAGATAATGTGATGACTAATTAGAATCCTACTATATGAGAGGACATGTTTTTCCACACCATGTCATGTGATGACTCTTGAATACTGCTCATTACTAAGAGAACAGTCTGGAAAAGAAGTTGCCTGATTTGGACTTGTCTAGACATGCTACATGAACATATCTTCCAAACTTGTCCACTTGCCTTGCTTCACCCTTTGTGTCCTTTTTGCATACCTTGCATGTTTTGTCAACCCAGCCCTCTTCAACATATGCTCCATCCACTGCTCAATGGAAAATGAATTATTCAGTTCCATTGCTAAACAAGACACTGATTCTACTAACCATAAGGAGATGGGTTTTTGGTCATTCACTAAAGGTCTAGGTAGATTAGTTTTTTCCATAAAAAAAGCAAGATAAAAAAAAAAAAAAACTTTTCTGTAAATCAAAATGAGCTTATGCATAAGTAAAAAATTAATCTTTAAAGAAGTGAACATAAAAGAGTTTCTACAAATAATATACGTATAAACTTCTTTTAGTTTATGAAAAAATTTATATCATTTTTTTCAATTTTATTTTTCAATGAGACTATATAAAGAAGTTTATCCAATCACATCCCACAATGTCGAACATAAAATGAAAAATGCTAATTGCTGATAGAATTGAGTAACCAATGCATTTGAATGAAACTAAGACTGGACAAAGAAACCGCTATCAAGTTCTCTTTCCATTATTAGAAGAAAAAAAACATTTTGTATAGAATTTCATCAACCAAAGAAGAAAAAATGAAGATTGAAGAATGTTGACAATTTAAAATTAGACTAATCAAGCGACAAACTAATGTCTCATTTGTTTAAAATATTAAAGTGTATATATCATACAAGAATAACTAGCTTGTACCTTCAACGTAAGATTTGAAAAAATCCTTGTATGTACCACCAATTTTCCTTCTAAGAGCTCCATACTACATTAAAAAAGAGTTACTTAGCATGATCATAAAGAATAAAAATGCACACAATATTTACAATATAAACACTATGAGATGGAAGAGTACAATAAACATACCTGTTCTCTGCTCATCCTTTCTCCTGTTTTTGTGGCTTCTCTGGCATCTTCTATAAGCTGAGCATCCTCTGCTGATCTCACTTGAGAAAAATCAAGAGCTTCTGTCACACTGCTAAACAAAGATTGTTTTTTCTTTTTCTCTTCTTGCTTCTCTTGTTTTGCTGAAACTCTAAATTTTATGCTTCTATTGAGCCTGCTGTGATTGGTGGTGTCATGTACAAGTCCTGTCTTTGAAGAGAAACTACTATAAGAAGGGCTCAAAGGCAAAGTCCCAAGTCCCATTTTACTTGTTTTGGTACTCAGAACTATGGTTTTTAACTATGCTACTAATAATGTTATATATATGTGCGTGCGTAAAATTGTGCTTCATTTCAGTTTTGGAGCCAATAAATTGCAGCCACATGTGGTTGTCAATTTTGTCCACAGCATTGTTGCCACTCACAAAACCTGGTGGTTAAGAGTGGACTATGTGGCACCTTTGGGAACTCATAAAACTAGAGGATCTCTCTTGTCTTCCCCTTCACGCCACGTAATCATGTAATTCATTAACTCAAATATCTTGCATAAAGACCACGTAGGATACAAGATGGAATACTAAAATTTTCAGGCATTTATTTTATGAATTTTAAACAACTATCGCATATTTCCTAAATTTAAATTTTACGCAAATAATTAATCATAATATGTTATATATCAATTTATTAACTTCAATAATAAAATCCCTATAAATTAGGTGAAATTTTATTTATAATCAAATGACTTTTATACTTTTTTTCAAACTAAAATTTTAATATTTATGTGTACCACTTAACGTATATTGTGAATGATATAAGGATTCTCTTGATTAAGGTCTCACATATATAATGGAATAGTTTCACAATTTTGTATGCACATGACTCGTGTTTTTACATCCAATTGGATTTTTTTTTTCCAGATTACGTCAATATGCTACACTTGGAGGACGTAATTTGATTTATGTAGTTGCAAATGTTGCTATTAACTTTTTTTATTATTCTCACGTAATTCTGGCAAGGATATGTTTGGACACACGATTCCGTTTGTTCTTAATTTAATAAAATCTGTACTTGTTCACACATGAAAAAGAAAAAAGAAATTACAAGTTCAAAGTCATTATTACAGTGATACCTAACAAAGGACATGGAATGGTAACATACATCTATATAAGCCTTCTGTTAAGCATTCAATATGTATAAAAATTACCCCCAAAAGGAAAATAAATGAAAGCATTCTATATAAATTAAGTTCAATTTTTTAAGGGTAGTGTCACTCCCAGAGTCTCTCATTCACAAAATCATTTGGAAACTGCACACTGCTATGGCATTGAAGCCTATGTCTCTATATGAAAAAAAAAAAAAAACATAAACAAAAAAGAAAGCTAATTACAAGTTAGATATTCTACACAATATAAACCATCCCAACCTCCAAAAGTGAAACTGGTGGAACCTTGAGTGCCACATCAGGGCCTCTACAATTCCTTCTCAAGAAATTGTAGCCATAGTTAAGTGCCAGTTTCTTTAGTACAGATGAACCTTGTTTTGCTCTTACATGAGAATGTCCAAGAATGAAGGCTATCCCAGCTTCTTGAGCAGCATGAAGATCTTCTAACTCCTCCTGCATTTGCACTCCCACCTCAGATCTTGCATCACTGTCAGGCTCATCATCAATAGCAAACCTCACTCTCCTCTCAGTCACACCTATTGGTTCCATCTCAATAACATCCGTCACACTTTGAACCGTAGGAAAACCAACAGATACACTTGCTTGCTGCACACTCTCTGCACCAATCTCATATCCTGGTCGGTTGGAAAAACCAGTTGTTCCAATTACAGTTAGTCTGTGACTTGATGATTCATTAGAGTTTGAAGCATCATCCTCAATGCTCAAGCTACTCCTCCTGGACTGGTACCAATCATATTGGATGAAATCAGCAAGCCTTGCTACTAGTTCTGACTCAAAGGAATCAACATCTTGATGAACATCGCGATATCCATATCTGACTATGCACCTGTAGGACCGGTGAGCTGGAGGTCCTACACGGCCTACTAGATACCTCTCGGCTGCAGGAACATGAGGAACAGGCACTGATTTCACACACACAAAAACAATGATGCGGTGATATGCCGGGAGGTTGGTGACGAAGCGAGAGAAGTTTGCAGGGATGCCAGTGGTAAGGTCAGTGAAGACTAAGCCCATTCCAGGGACTCTAGCAATTCCCAAGCTTGGACCTAAGGCTAGAAGCCAATCTAGTGATACCTTGTTGTGAAGGTCATATTCATATTTTCTGATGGTTGCATAGTGCCAAAGGAACATTATAATCATAAGGAAGAGAGCCAGCAAGATAGGTAACCAGGCACCCTCACAAAACTTTGTCAGTGAAGCTGAGAAATACAGCAGTTCAATAACTCCAAAAAATAACAGGAAACAAAGGGCTAGAATAGGGGGTTTATGCCAACAAACTACGATTACTAAGGAAGTTAGGCACGTAGTTACCAGCATCACAGTCATCACTGCTAACCCTGCACCAAATAAAGATTGATTAATGTCATTCTAATTACACCAATATACCTTTTCTCTCTGAAATTTATATTATATTTATCTCCAACTCACTTAGCCTAGGCTTCATATTTAAAGAAAATTTCAAGCTTAAATAATAAGGCACAAACCATGATTCAGTTACTCATGCGAATATGTTTAACTTACCTGAAGCATTTCCCATGTGTTTAGTGTCCCTGAATCCAATGGTCACGGCGATACAGAGGATCATGAGTATCCAATTAATTTCAGGGATGTAGACTTGACCGTGGATCTTATCAGATGTGTGAACAACCTTAACTCTTGGGAAACAACCTAGAGATTGGCTCTGGTTTATGATAGAAAATGTTCCACTGATGATTGCTTGGCTTCCCACAACAGAAGCTAGAATAGCTAAGATAAGCACTGGCCACCTCACACTTACTGCAGCCAAAAACTTGCATAATGTTTTCTATAATATGCTATTATACCAGGCAAGAAAATTCAAACTTTCAGGAAACTAGTAAAGGCATTATAGATAAGTTCATTAATACTACTACATTGCCAGATGATTTTTCCATATAGTTATTTATGTGGCTTCCTTCTAATTTTAATGAATACAGACTAGTCACTAATTGTCAAGTGTGCTGGGAGGGACAATGAATACCTGGAACTGAGACATAGAAACTTATTTGGAGTGCAGAATCATGATGATGTGACAAATAAGCAGCTTGACCCATATATGCCAATATGAGTGCAGGATATACCAGAAAGGTGAATGCAGTCTGCACATAACAAATTGTTAGAAGATCTTTCCTGTTTAAAAGACCTCTCCAGCCCTATAAGAGCCTGACAATGTTCCAGAAAATAAGTAGGGAAAGAGAAAATGTGAAAATATAATGGACCAACCTGAATGGCAACATATGAGAAGTGGCCAAGATCAGCAAACATAGCTTCTGAACCTGCACACACGATCAAACAAGAAGCCTTTCATAAGGTAAACAACATCATGTTGAAGCAACCACGTGTAATTTGCAATGCTCCATGTGAAACTCAATTCTATTGAGAGCAAAATCTCTTGGTTATAGAGAAAGTAAATTAAATTTGTTCACGTAAGTAACATTATAACACGATGTTGAATATTTTTAGGGGAATAATAATGGAGGAGCATCCCGAATTGATTCAAAAGTTTTATTAAAAAAAAAATGATTGAAAAGTAAATATGCACATAGAACTTGTTCAATTTTTTAATTGTTGGTTGGAGAAAAGACAACTACACAACATATGTATATTTGTAGACGGCACAATTTTGGAAATTAACAAATATGTAATGTAAGAGTACTGTGCAAGACATTAGATTTAACCATATAATGAATTTTCTATGTGTACCTGTTATGCACAGCAATATTCCACCCAAAGACATCCATCCACTTATTCTTGTCTTCTTCAAGAACTTGAACATATAATATGGTGATAGAGCTTTATATACATGCGGATTCCATTTGAATATATTATATAAACCAAGTGTGCTGATGCACAACAGCCATGCCAACACAATTGGAGCAAAAAGGAATCCCACTCTATGTGTACCATAGTGTTGGAGTGCAAACAAACACACCAGTATAAAGCAGGTGATGGGAATCACAGCATCTGCAAACATATATCAATAGGTTCAAATACAGAAAAAGAAAGAAAACTTGCAAACTAACCATTTCAACTAATACGACAAAGCTATGAATGAACACTTTCATCATTTTATTGTAAACCAATACACACTAATTTAAATTTTTCTACAAGTTATCTTCATGTGACTATCAAACAAACTCTTTTTCTGTTTAACTGGAATTGAAAGATAAGGAATCAAAAGTGAAACTTACACTGGTGGTGTTTCTTGGACATAGATACCTCAAGACCAGATACCGCCGAGAAAACTACACAATCGATGACTAGTCAATAAATTGATAAGAAATTATTAGAAAAAAATACATCGTTAAGATTAATCAGGTGGAATCTTACCAGAAATAGCTGGGGTAAGAAGTCCATCCCCTATTACCATACAAGTGCCAAGAAGAACCACAATTAACAAAGCTGTGTGCAAACCCTTATATTTCTCAAGCACCATCTTCACCTTAGAAGTATCTTTCTCTGGAGGCTCCTCCATCTTATATGTAGAAAGTGCTTCGTCAGCATGTTGTCGATTTGGTAGGAGACTAACTTTAGCATGTCTACAAATTAAGGAATATAGAGCAAATGTGCCACCTGCAGAACCACACAAGAAAACCATCAACAAAATCAGATTGAAGCAGCACATTGGCTTTTTCCTCACTTTTTCATTCAAATGCTTACCCTCTCCATTATCATCAGCTCGAAGAACCACAAAAACGTATTTGAATAGAGGCACCAATGTCAGGGTCCAGAAAACAAAAGAAAGGGCCCCAAAAATCTCTTCATTGGTCTCTGAATGTTCAATATCTTCAGCAAATGTACTTGTGTACACATACAATGGAGAAATGCTCAAGTCCCCATATACCACACCAAGGCTTTGGTAGGCCAGTAGCAGAATAGTCTTCCAAGAATCCTTCTGAAATGCAATTCAGCATCTTATATACTCTTTAAGCATTCATTCTAAACTAAAATTTCATGTCCCACCAACAAAAAATTTTGAAGTTTCCCTTTTTTTTTTTCTTTGAGCTTTTCCAAGTTAATGCACTAACCTTTGAGGTGTCCCAACACTTTCTGGATTCAAGATCCATTAGCCTTACTTCTGAATGTTCTCCACACAGAGATTATCAGCTTAAACACACCGGTTGACGCCGCAGATCTGCACTGAGTAACAGTACCGACTATGTTACACAAACCAATGAAACAAACACACAGTAACACAAGAATAAAGGAATCTCACACCAACAATTACAACCACCCATCCTGTGTGCCACAATCAGAGGTGATAGAAGATGGAAGACATTCACTCAATCACTTTTGGATAAACACACTCTCTCGTCACATGACATCCATATCTCTGTCAAATCTTCTTGAAAAGTGGGCACAATTTTTTATTTCCTCAAAAATTAAGGAGGACAGAAGAAAACCAAAAAAGCAGTATTCCAAAGATGACACTTTTTTCATTAAAATCACAATATTTCAGATAAAATATTCTAAGGATGTTGTGGTGCAGAAGAAAAAGGAAAGTGACTAAAAAAATAACAATATAAAAATAATAGAGTGAAGAAAGAATCCACAAGTTGTGTTAAGCTAGAACCACTAAAGCAATGAAAGAAGCTAGTGCATCTTAATCTCATCCATCCTATAATCAAATACACTATATGTCTACCTTATTTTATCTTCATGTGCTAATTTTACCTTCCACTCATTATTTATTGTAACTTAGCCTACATAGGTAATAGAAAGAAACAAACTAAAACTTCACTGTTTGTTGGGTAAGTCCAACAAGAATAATTGAACCTTAGAGGGAAAGGAAGAAACCTTAGGAAAATTGTATTAGAAATTGAGAGTTTAGGACAATGATGAGAATGAAGACAGAACAAAAAGAAACCAATTTCATGGTCCAGTTATTATCACAAACATAAAAGTCACACATAGCAGGAAGAGAGGAAAAACAAGAATACAATGAAGCAACCGCCCCCATGATGTTGACATAAGGCATGATCACGTGATTCAGTGACAGTTACAAATTCACTAACACTACTACAAGTGCCTACCCCAAATCAAGCCCCGTTTGGAGGAATCACTTATCATTTTTTATTTTCCTTCCATTCTCCCTCGCATTATTTATATACCACTACTAACCTTTTCCTCTTGTTGGGTTTTTATGTCATTTTATTTAGTTATAACACACCAAACATCTTCTGTGTCCATAACCAACCAATCTTCCAAAGTTCACACCTACCTACCCTTTGAAACTTCCCAATTTCCGTTACTAGTTAAAGACTTCAAGCACCCAACAACTGGTTGATTCTATATGAGAGTTAGGAAAAATTAGGCTAGCCATAGATCAATAAAAAACCAAACTTATACAGTTTTAATCATAATTACATTTTTATCTCACTAATCTTTGTCATGATCCTTTTTATTAAATGTCAATATAAATTATCGATAAAAAAAAAAAAAAAAAAAAAACTGTATAAAACTGGAGAACAATACCCATGAAATTACTAAAAATTGGTTGCAAGTTTTGTTCATGAATAAATAAAGTGAAACTTCACCTAATAGGAGTTATTCAATTTACAACATATTTTTGTGAGAAGAGTAAAAAAATTTAGGTGTAATTAAGTTTGAAAATAAAAATTGTGATATGCTCTAGGATGCTAAAAAATAAAAAAAAAACTGAGGTAAGTCATATTGGTTAACAAATTAAAAAAGAAAATGTTTTACTAGAATATACAAAATTGTACTACTGAAATATTTTTATTCACACCTACCTACTCTTGATTTACATATAAAATATTTTCTCTGATCAAAAGTAAGTAAGACCCAAAGTCTAATTATAATGATTACTAGACAAATAAGTAAAATTTCTGGGTAAGCAATAATAGATGGAAAATGAATGATGGACCATAATGCAACACTGAGATAAATGAACAAATTGAAAAGCAAATGCATGTGGATGACTATAAATGCAAATTTGAAAGGTCCATAATACCCGAACAAGTGAACGTGCTTGACATTACAACCCCTACTAGAGCACACACAAGTCCCAGCTTTCCACACTCCCTTAATGGCAACATTAATGCCCACCCTTTCACGTCCTTTATAGCATACCAACTTTGTGAGTCACTTCACTTTGTCCTTTTTGGAATTCACCCAAATCAACTTTTTGACTGTGACATGTTTGTTTCAATAATCACGAGAATGGGATCACGTAAAGTTGTGCTCGTGAGAATCACCACTTCACTCTACACCTTCTGTCAAGTATGTGATGAACCATATGAAGAACTATGAATCTACCACTCTCTATCCCATATTTATATCATGGTTGGATGCATGTGCCACGTGGGAATTTTCAGATGCAGATCCTAATCAATCCATGATGAGATGTGTTTTTTATTTTGTTTATACATATCCACTTTTCTGTATTAAAGTTATAACTTCAAGTTTTTGAAATTTAATTTGTATTGAAATAAATTATTACTCGTGATTTAAAGTTAAATTAAACATCCATACAGTATGAGTTTGAATTAACGTTTATGATAAAATTAATTTCTTAAAATTAATTTTAGTTAGATTTAATTTTAAAATAAGGGAATTCACGTTTGAATTTTTTGTTATAAAGTTAAGTTTGTAATAAGATGCAGGTTAATTCTTTGAAAATAAAAATTATTTTAATTCAATATTAAATATTATATTAAAAATTTCACGTTATTTATATATATATATATATATATATATATATATATATATATAATTTATTTTATTAATTTTATAGAATTGAGATAAACTTTTACTTTAATTTTACAGAGTCTAATAAAAATATATGTACCGTCGTGAAGGATTGTTTGTATCTGTCGTCGATTCTTGAGCTAACCTATGGTACAAATGAGGAAAAAAACCTCAAACAATTTTAACTCAATATCAATTATGAGTTTAAAATTAGTTCAGAATTAACGTGAAATTAACATGATGCAAATGTATTGTATGCTGGCATGTCAAGTAAGAAGACAGATACATCCAATTTTGAAGTGAACAGGGGATTTTTTTTTTTTAATAATATTATAAGGTTGAAGAATGAGACAGTGGTAAAGGTAGGATTATGTTCCAGATTAAACGAACAAGTGTGGAGGTGGAGGCTGTTAAATTTCTGTACCAACCGACAGTGACGAATGTCCCAAAATAAAACAAAGGAGGGGAAAACAAAAATTACTATTATTTTCGTGATTGAAGAGAGTGTAGAACGTGCGTAGAATCAGCGGAAGGATATTAATTCATTCCCTTTGATAAGGATGCATGTCATGTGAAATGTTTTGCTTTTCTCACTACACTTTCCCTGTTAAAAATGGAGATCTTTATTATCATAAAAGGGGAGGTTAATAACAAGTAATTAAAAAAATTAAATTAATGGAGTATGAAAGTAATGTCTCAACAAACATAAATATTCTTTTAGAAGCTAAATCCAAAAATAAATATCTAAATTGGCTTTATAGCTGAAAGATCAAAAGGGCACACAAGTCCCTAAAAGAAAAGACATGACATGGTTCCTTAATAAATTACACAATGATTAGTCTCATTCGCCTTTCAACTTCAAACAATCGCATGTAACTAGACGTTCAATTGTATGGTTAACAAAGACTTGTCCAGCATGAAAAAGTAATTATTGAGTGTTGTGTGTTTAGATAATAACTACATTGAACATAACTATTTATTTTATTTATAATTAAGTTTTAATTTTTTGTTTTTCCTAGCACTTCCTAGAAGAAAATGAGAAGTCATAAACTTTTATTATATGCACCATCACCAAGCTGGCTAGGTATTGCTGCATTAATTAGAAGCATGGATGGTAAGAATGGTTAATTTAATCGGACCGCAAGATGCAGAACAAATCAAAACAGAGTTATTATAATGGTGAAAATTGGAGATAGAGTTGTTCAAGGTAGCATATTATTCGAGAATTGAAGGGCAACAACTGTTATATGAGGATATTGTGTTGGAATGCTCGGGTTTGGATTTGGGTTGGAAAGTATGATTGATTTATCTTACACTTGGACCATTTATATTAAGGCTGTGTATGATTTTTTTTTTAAAAAAATATTTTAAATTTAAAAGTGAATGATATTTATATCTCTTCTAATTTTAAAATAAAAATTAATTTTATTTATTTATTTTGTCAATGGTATTCATATCTCTTCTAATTTTAAGCTAAATACTAATAATGTCTATGGATTCCAATCCAACTAGTGAAGATTTTCTGTTTGAGTGTTTGAGAATGTGTGATAATATGTATTCAATACTCTCTCATTTTTCTTATTTATATTTTTAAGTGAATATATAAATTTGATGTAAATTAAGAAAGATTAAATATTTAATATAAAATTAAAAAGAAATGTGAGTATCATGTAAGGAGACTTGTCGAAATGATGAGTGTGATTTCACGATAGTCTCGTCCTTTCTTTTAAGAAAGAGAGACAAAAAAAAAAAAAAAAAAAAAAAAAAAAAAAAAACTGAGTTATATGCTATTTAAGTTATATCCCAAGTATTATTTAAATATTAATTAAACTAATTGAAATGTTAAATTTATTTTATTTTATTTTCAAATTATTCTGTGATAGAAATTAAGTGACTTTAATGTAATAGTATTTTGAATAAAGAAAATTAATTAAGAAAAAATAAATTTTTTAAAAGAACATTAAACAATATTTTCGATTTAGGTCTTAAATAAGAACAAATGAAGTATATATATACTTAGGCAAGATGAGGCATTATTAGTGTATATAGACAGCTATTGAATATACGATGAGAACATAAAAGGAGTAAAAGATTAAAGTATTAATGTTGGTTTACTTTTAAGAGGCAAAATCTAGTCAAGGCTTTTATATTTACCATAAATATCTTTGAAAGTACCTTTTAGATAAAAATAATAATAATAATTTTCTATAACTCATCTTTTGTGTTTTTTGAAATCTTTCGTGTTTATTTTCTTCCCTTTCTATCTTTTATTTATTTTTTATATTGTACTTTTATATTCAATTTGATTCTTTTACGAGAATACTTCAAACTCAATATCATGGGTGCTGAATCTTTAATTTTATGAAAAAAAATTCATATAATGACGGTATAAAATGTTTTACAAAATTAATCAATCACAGCCATATGTATTATGAGATTATTGGTTTTAATAATAATTTTTTTAAAAATAATACTAAATGATTATAAAATTATTTTATATTTTTAATACATAACTTTTAAACTCTAATTTTATTATATATAAAAAAAATCGTATGTGATGAGACACGTGACTATCTCCTTTTATTCTCTGTCAACTTTTTTCAAAAAGAAAATTCTAGAGTTCAATATAATCAATATTTTGAAAAAATATATTTTAGGAATTAAAAAAAGAAAATTCTAGAATTTTAGGAATTAATTTCTTTTACTTCACAATTTTTATTTTTTTTAATGATTTTCTTACAATGCAGAAGTAAAATATGGATAGTGGTGAATATGGCAGAAGAGAGAATGGATAGTGTGAGTTGAAAGAGAGAGGGGGTGTGAGATGGAAAGGGAGTAAAATATGTTTGAATATTTTGGTCTTAAAAGACCCAAAAGAGCAGCAAAAAAAAAAAGCCCAAAGACACGTCCAATGCATAAATAACGCAAAGCTCTAATGCCAACCACATGGAGCTAAATGGGTTAGATTGAGCTATTCTAATATTGTCCTAATTTTTTAGATGATATATTTTATTTGACTCAACTAGACGTCATGGTTGGTGAGGCCAGACTAAATCAGCCTATTTTATTTTAATTTAAATTATACAAAAAAAAAAAAAACTGTGTTTGATTGTTGTAATGCTATGATTCATTTAGGTTTATATATTTAACTCATTTTGACACTATAACTAGTCAGGTTGGACCAACAACTGTATTATTATATGAGCTATTTTTTTTTTAAGCATAGTTGACGCTGTCCATTTTCACAAATCCACCTATCTTTCCCATATCCCAATTTGATCCCGTCCCATATTTTTAAGACACAGCGAGGGACGTGTGGTGTGTATTAAATCGTCTTGTTGTAAAAATATGTGTAATTAATTATTTTGTTAATAAAATAATACATAAATCAATATGTTTAACTAAAAATTTAATTTAGTTCTTCAAGTTTTATTATTAAATTTTATTATTCATTATTTTTACTATTATTTAATTTAAAATATAAATACTATTTTAACATAAAAAATATATATTTAAGAATGCACATTAGATGCATTGAAGAGAATCTATAAGTAGTTTTTTTCAAAATGGATTCCCACGTATTAACCCAAATTCGATAAAATTACATGAGCCCAAATTCAATAAAATTATGTCAGATGATATAAATTTCAAAATCCCCAATATACTTCTAAACAAACTCAGGAAAATTGGAAGAGTCAAAATCACTCCGACCTCATTGCCATCCAGAAAACTATGACACCCAAAATTTGAGGCCCTTATTAAATTAGGTTTTTTAATAACCTTTTTATTAAGATTATAATAATAAATTTTGAATTTAAAATCTTTTGTATATTATGCAAACCCTCCATCACTCTAATGGCGGGATATTTTAATTACCTTATGATCCCCACGTAATTCTGATCGTTTTGAGCTGAACCAAAAATATCTTAAATAAAAAAAATATGTGAAAGGAAAAATAATAATACCATTAATCCATTTGTTTAAGTTTGTTAATGAAAATTCACTTTTATTTAAAATAAATATTTTTAATTTCAATGTGCTTTGTTTAAGTTTTTAAGAATAGAATAAAACAGACGTCTTGCTATTTTAAGGAATTGTTTGAATAATATTTTAAAGAATAATAACTATAGCTAAATTTTAAAATAAAAAAAATGCTTTTTACAATTATAACTATTATTGCTGGATTTTGGGGGTCCGAGCTCAGCTCGGCCCTGAGAAATCCGGCGGTGTGAGGGGTTGGATCCCTCTTTGGTATGTGTGGCGAATTTAGGTTTTATTTTTTTTTGTTTAAGATCCTCTATCTTTATTTATAGGGATCATAATTAGGGTTTTATCTTCGTGGATTTCGTGGGGAAGATTGTTTCAGGTCCAGGAATCCCGAGATTTTAGGAAGGAGATATGTTCCAGATTTATTCTGTCAAGATCGGGTCATACTCAGTTCAGCCCGGTCAGTGAGGTGATCCCGACTTAAAGTTGACGAGCTCGGTGCTCATCCCAGCCCGGTACATCAGCCCCCCGAGCTCAGGCCAGAGTGTTCGAGTGGCTTGAGTTTAAGTCATAAGGTTGATCTTCTGAGGCCAAACGTCGGGAACCCGCGTAACGGTTGGTGTGCATTTATTCGTTATTGATTTTTATTATTTTTTAATTAAGTCTTAGTGGGCCGTTACGGGCTTTGGCGGTTACGGTTTCTCGGTAACCGCCCCCTCTAACGGCTCTTTTTTGGTTTTTAAAGAAACTTGCACACTTGTTGTTTCATTTCTTGCTTTCGTTTTTCCGCTACGATCTCTCTTCTTGTTGGTGATTTCTTTCTGGTGTTCCTTTGTGTTTGGAATCTACCAGTGTTCCTTGCTCGCTTCTTGCTTGGGTCCGTTCGGATTGGAGTGCTCGTTTTTGCACCTTGCCCTCTTCGCGTTCGTTTCTATAGGTATGTCTTCTTCACACTCTTCTACTACTCATAGTGTGGAGAGTTTGGTTCCTGTCTCCGTGGCGGGCTCAAAGCCTGAGTCTGTGAGGACGTCTTCCTCCTCCCCCACGGCATCGGTTGCAGAAGCTTTTCCTAGCCTGGGTGCCGATGCCGTTGCTGTCGAGGCTTCCCCTGTTGAGGCCGAAGTATGTTTTGCAGGCGAGGCCGTGGAGTTATCTAGCGATGACATCCCCGCTGGGGAAGGGATGGCGAGAGAGACTGAGCCCGACCTCGTTATTCCCATCTCGTCCCGCGAGCCTGATTTTTCGTGGCTGGCGAGGGAGGTTCTCGACCTTGCTACTTCTTACAACAGTGCGGAGAAGGTTCAAGCACTTGTCGATAGTTATGACGTTGTGAAGGAGGAGTATGCTGGGGTGGTAAAGTTCAGGACTTGTAGGAAACGCCAGAGAGTTCATACTCGGACCCTGGTGGATGGTCGGTATGCCATCACCGTTTATGAATATATGTTTAGGGAGTACGGTCTGCTCTTCCCATTGAGTCAGTATGAAATCGAGGTTTTGTCATTCCTCAATGTGGCCCATAGTCAGTTTCATCCCAACTGTTGGGGCTTCCTTTATGCCTTCGAAATTTTGTGTAAGTTTCTCGGTGTCAAACCGAGCTCTCGTGTCTTCCTTTGGCATTATCAACTCAAGCACGGTCCCAAGGTGGGATGGGTCTCTCTCAGTAGTTCGCGTCCATGGGGAGGTCTTCTTATTTCATATGCCCAATCCTACAAGAAATTTAAGGATCGGTACTTCAAGTTGACCCCAGCCGACAACAGGACGGTCAAGATCTTCTTCTTGAAGGATAATTTTGAGCCAAAGTATCCCTTGTACTGGTGTCATCCTCGTAAGTATACTAAGTACCCTAAGGATGAGTTAACTCCGGGCGACCAAAACATCATCCAACTCTTACACAACCTTCCTTTGCCCATTAACAGTCAGGCTCTGATACATTCTTGTCGGGAGGATGACCCCTTTCAACATTTCTTAGGTAATTTATTAAAGTGTGATTCAGTACGAGCTCTGAGATGTGTCGCTAACCTTTTCTTTTTGTTGTTTGCAGGCCTGATGTCTGATAATTTTAGACTAGTGTCTGCCTTGAAGGCCCGAAAGGTGGGCTTTGCCCAGAAAGGAAAGGGGGCGATCTCTCGAGGACCCGGCTCGGTTCCCGGGCCCTCCTATCTCGGGTTACCCCAAGTCCCTCAAAAGGCGAGGAGGTCGAGGAGGAGGTGAAATTCTATTTGGAGGTGCCGAGATCTCCGCCGCTGCCGTTGATGGTGCTGAGGTCTCACCCAAGAGGCCCAGACTTGAGGAGGGGACTGCGACCTCGGTCTCTCCTCCTCCTCCATTCGAAGGGGAGTCGTTGCCCGTGGTTGGGGCGCACCTGCAGCATTGATAAAGACCTCAACCAAACTCCCTCCTGGCGTGTCCTGGTTTAGTAAGAAGACGCTGAACCTCGCATTGAGCATATGGTGGCAGATGTTTTTCCAAGTCAGTCATTATGGGACTCTTCGTTGCGGGGTAAACACGTTCAAGTTGGGCAGCCTTTCCCCAGCTCCTATGACAGGGCGCTTCTGGATGTGATGGGAGTCGTGAACAATTTGGATGGGGCCGAGGTCGGGCTCAGCCGGCTCCTAGCTATAGTTCGGCACAACAGAAGGTGGACGACTCAGATGACGGACCTCCCAGCTCGGGAGGAGACATTGGTTGCTAGGGTGGCTGAGCTAGAAGCCGCTACTCTCCGCAGGGAGCAGGAGTTCGCGACTCGGGCGGCGACTTGGGAGATCGAGGCCACCAAGGCGAGGTTGGACAAGGAGGCGACCGAGCTTGAGCTCGCTGCAGCTAAGGCTAAGGTGGAGAAGTCCGGGCTCGAGCTAGTGACTATGACAGCCGACATGGAGGAGCTCCGAGGTAAGCTTACTTCGGCCGGGGACCGAACTATTGCTTTAGAGCTGAAAGTTTTACAACTGGAAGAGAAGATGGCGCTGACCGAGAAGGCCATGGAGCAGCAGAAGGCCCAGATGGGGGAGTTGGAGGAAGCTGTTGTGTCCAACTTCTGCGTGGGCTTTGACGGGGCCGTCAGACAAGCCTGCTATCTGGCTCCTACCCTTACTCCAGACTCATTTGACTATGTCAAGGATGTAGTGGACGGGGAGTGGGTAGACCGTCCCGAGTGACCTCGGTCAAATTTCTTCTATTAGTTTTTCGTGTCTGCATTTTCTCCTTTTTCATTTCGCCAACCTCGAGGTCGGCTTTTGGGTTGTAACTAAGGCCGTTTTTGGTCGTACAATGTTTACTCTCGCTTTCCTTTAACATCACCGTACTTATCTTCGCTTTGTATTATCCCCAGCTCACTCGTTTTGAATACTTGTCTGTATGTTGTTTGTTTTGACCGACCTCCAACGGGTCCCAGGTCCGCGTGCTCAGTTTGGCGTAAGCCAATCAAGATGAGTAACTTAATGCCTTGAGAAGGGGACGCGATGTCTCCCTAGCTTGGTTCTACCGAGGACAATGAAAGACTAGGTGTCTCGTAGAGGGGACGCGATGTCTCCCTAGCTCGGTTTTGCCGAGCACGATGAAAGACTAGGTGTCTTGTAGAGGGGACGCGATGTCTCCCTAGCTCGGTTCTGCCGAGAATGATGAAAGACTAGGTGTCTCGTAGAGGGGACGCGATGTCTCCCTAGCTCGGTTCTGCCGAACACGATGAAAGACTAGGTGTCTTGTAGAGGGGACGCGATGTCTCCCTAGCTCGGTTCTGCCGAGCACGCTGAAAAGGTACAGTTGAGTGGCTAAATCATACTTTATTGATGCTAATTTTGGAGCTCTGGTTGAGTGTCCTGTTCTTGAGCTCTGGTTTTTGAACTCGATCCTGAATACCTCTCGGGGTGTTTCTGCTCATCCTGGACGAATCTTCACAGTTCCCCCGATCTTATGAGGCCCTCTATAAGGTCTCTTACCTGACGGCAGTCCTCGGTGGTATGCCCGGTATTTTGATGATAAGAACATCGCTTGGAGGGGTCAGCGTTGGGAGGAGATTGGGAGGGGTTAGGACGTCATACCAACTCCAATGCGCAAGCTTGTTTAAAATTTTTATCCCTGGATGTGTTCAGGGGGGTGTACGAGCTATACATGTCGGTGCGATGATCTCTGTTCGACTCCGCCCGACGTGAGGAGGACTCCTTCTGCTAGGGTGGACGGCTGGGCTCTCGAGCTCGGCGTTTGGCCTCGGTGTTATCTTCCATGCTCATGAAACGTGCCGCTCGTGAGCAGAGGTCGTTCATGTTGATGGGTGGCTCTGCAAATAGTGAGTCTGAGAATGGGTTGGGCTTGAGGCCGGACTGCATGGCGTGTAAAGCGACAGCCGGGTGTAGATTGGGTATGGTTCGGCAGGCCACGGAGAAGCGGCCCATGTACTCTCTGAGGGATTCCTTGTCCCCTTGTACTATGTGGTTGAGTGATACTGATGTGGTAGGTGTTAGCTTGGCGTCTACGAACCGAGCCTGAAAATGCTCGTACAGGGAGTCAAAGGAGTCCACGGACATTGGGGGGAGGGAGTGGTACCAATCGAGGGTTGTTCCCTTCAAAGTTGCGGGGAACATCCTACAGAGCACATAGTCGTCATCCACGGTCATCGCCGCCTGGGTGAGGAAAGCTCGGACATGGGTGATCGGGTCCGTCGAGCCATCGTATTTGTCCTGGGACGACCATCTCCAAGTCTCAGGGACCCTGACTGACAAGATGGTCGGGGTGAAAAGATGAAGGGATGTCATCATGCCGAGCTCGCGTGTCCGGGTCGAGGTCCGAGGTCCGTAAAGGGCTGAGCTTGTGAGAGATCACGCCGGGTAGCGGAGATACTGGCGTGCGCATGTGAGAGATCATGGCGGGTGGCCGAAGTGGCGGCGTGTACCTCCTTGCCTGTGGTGTTAGGATTATAGGGGCCCATGCGGGAATTGGATCGGGTTTCTTCGGTTTGGAATGAACAGGGCTCAGCCTGGGACTTCTTGAACTCGCTACCTGAGGGCTCGTAATTATGCAAGATTGTTGCATAAACTTGTTGACTTTAAAATATTCGTGTGTGTCAATCTTGCGGCAAGTGTACCGGTCGTCACAAGTTTAGAAATAGTGAGAAAGGGATGTCGAACCACAGAGACTAATTGTGAAGTATCGAATGCTCAACGTGTGTTACTATTAGAACGAATCAGTGAAGTAAACATTGATATAGGAAACTAAGTAATTATGTAAGACTGAAGTAATCTACTGTAAAGCAAGTAATGAGATGCAGTAAATGTTTAAGTTTCATAAATGATAAAATGAGTTAGGGAATAGGTTCATTCAATTCCTTCTTTCAAGTAACTATTTTCTATAGCAATTCAACAGAACTTCAATCGATTGGAGACTAGAATTTGTGATACATTAGACTAAGCCTATTCCTAGGTCATTAGTCACTTTGAATGACTTCTATAATCTCTAATCTCTTAGGTGAAGATAGAAATGCATTCAAGAAGCGAAACAGATAAATTCACAATGTCTCATAACATGCAAGTTCTATTCCTAGACTCATGCACTGTTATAATGATGCAATTCCTCTCCTAATTCAACTATCAATCTTCCAATTGCATAATTGAAATGAGAAACAAAAACTCAAGGCATAGTTCAGTCTAATTCAAGCAGTTAATATTCCTATTACTATTTGAACTTCATGAAGTGAACCTCAAGAAATTGCAATTAAGTAGGAAAAGCTCAATCAATTAATCCGAAATTACAATTGAATTCACATAGAAAGCATTACAAGAATTCTAGAATTGAAATCCCCTTCCCTAACCTAAAACCTAGCCTGACATGGAAAGATGAAAAGAAAGAACAGAAAAGGAAATCAAAACCGAGAGAAACTCCATGAATACTTAGGTCTTGCTTCCACAAGATCCAAAACTTCAAGAATCTTCAAGGCTCTGATGGAGGAAGAGGAGAACTAAGGTGGAGAAGAGAGAAAACGAGAAGCGTGCCCGAGAAGCCAACTGAAAAACTGAATTATGAAGTCTCTCGCATTTTTCGCGCCCTGCAGCTTTTATAGATGATGAAACGCGCCCTTCATTAAGTGAAATCGCGCCCTGGCGCGATTGGATCAGTGAAGATGGCATGAGCGCGCCCCTGTGCGCGCCCTGGCGCGTTTTTGCCGCAAGCTAGGCATGAATGCACCCCTTGAGCACGCCTAGGCGCGTGTGCGCCCTTGGTTGGCCAGTGCAGCACGCCCTGGCGCGTTTTTGCCGTAAGCTAGGCATGAATGCGCCCCTTGAGCACGCCTAGGCGCCTGTGCGCCCTTGGTTGGCCAGTGCAGCACGCCCTGGCGCGTTTTAACAGCCTTGGATGCTCAACTTGAGGTTTGGCTTGCTCTACTCTCTTGGTTTGAGCTTCCATTCAAGTATTGGATCCACTCCTTGCTGCTTATCTCTTCTTCAATCCTTCAATGAACCTAAAGATCAACAAAAGAAGAATTAAAATGACTTAAAACTCAAGAAAAACTTATAAAACTCACAAAACACTTCACTCAAGAACTAACACTAAGCAAACATGGTATTTTCATTGTTTTCTTATCTAAACTATAGCTAAACCTAGTGAAAATGAATGGAAATGAGCTTAAAACACCTAGGAAAACATGTATATTCTAACACTTATCAAAGATCATCTTCACGCTGACGTTGGACAATGTTCAGGTCCGCTTGAGTGGTTTGTAAGGCTCTCTCTGTCTCTCGATTCTGGATCCGTAGTGCCTCCACGCGAGCCTTCATTCGCTCACGGGCCTCTGCCATCGCCGCATCCACTCGCGCCTGTACGAGTTTCGCTACGGCGGGGTCCATGGTGGTGTTGGAGTGACTACGCATACAAACCATCGGATTATCACTTATGGGGATCGTCTGGGCGATCGTGGGATTAAGAATTACCTTGCCCCACGGTGGGCGCCAAATTTCTTACTAGATTTTGGGGGGTCCGAGCTCAGCTCGGCCTTGAGAAATCCGGCGACGTGAGGGGTTGGATCTCTCTTTGGTATGTATGAGGAATTTAGGTTTTATTTATTTTTTTGTTTAAGATCCTCTATCTTTATTTATAGGGATCATAATTAGGGCTTTATCTTCGTGGATTTCATGGGAAAGATTGTTTCAGGCCCAGGAATTCCGAGATTTTAGGAGGGAGATATGTTCCAAAATTATTCTGTCAAGATCGGGTCATGCTCAGCTCAGCCCGGTCAGTGAGGTGATCCCGGCTCAAAGGTGACGAGGTCGGTGCTCATCCCCAGCCCGGTACAATAACAAAATAAAAATTTGTATTTATAAAGAAGTTAAAAGGTAAATAGCTTTTCATACAAGATTAAAAGTAGCATTTTAGTCTGAATATTACACCGAATAAATATTTATTTTATATAAGAAAAAGCATATTAAATCATATTTTTATTATATAAAATATATTATAGCTAAATTTCATGATTAATACATGTGCTATTTTAAATCTACAATGGACAATTTAAATTGTGAAATAAATTTATTTTAACCATTAGCAATTTTTTTCAAAAGAGATATTGAAATTTAATTTAGAGATAAAGAGAAATGGGTAGATTGAATTAGTGGATCAGGTCTTCAATATATGAAAAAGTGGCATGAGTGGAAGTCTTTCTCTAAATTATGTAATTTAATTTATAACAAGTTTAAATCTATTTTTAATTCACATAAACTATGCGAATTTTTATTTGATTTTTTGTAAGAAAAACCATTTATTTTTTCATCATCTAAAATTTAAAATCACTGGTTTTTGTCATTACAAAAAGTGTGAATTTTGGTTTTGTTCTCTGTAAAAAAAAATTATCCCTGAAAATTTTGAAATTATTATTTTCTGTCCTAACATTTATTTTAAATTAAATATTTTCTTAATTTAGAGATGTAAAATAATTTAAAATATCACATGCTAACATAATATCAAGTAAGTATTTGTAGTAGGTGTGATTTTAATTTCTTTTAAACGCTTTAGTAGTCAACAACTGTTTATACAAGTGAAGATAAAAACAAAAGTTGTATATTAACAATGATGACAACTTAAAAAAATTTATAAAATTAAAATCATTACGGAGAGTTATATATATATATATATATATATATATATATATATAGGTTAGTTGCTAAATGACTCATCCTCAATTCCTCATTGTTAAGTCTATTTAGAGACATTTATTTCTCGTCATCTTTTTCATTTCTGAAAATACAAATGTAAAAAATTTTATTCACATGTTTATTAGAAAGAAATGAAAAATATTCTTAAATATCTAATATTTTTTATTCCCATGAAAATTAATTACGTAATAATACAATATTTTTGTAGAAATATAGGAAGTCTTTTTTTGTTATATTAATAACTTTCATGGTTATATTTTATTTTAATTATTTTAAAATTTAAAATATATTCTTAGAAATATTAAAATGTTACTTGATGTGTTTTCAAATATACATAGAAATAACATTCCCTCTCATAAAATTTTAGGTATACAATAACAATTCATAAAAATGTAAAATGATTTGATGAAATAAATACACTTACCTTCACAAATATTTAAAAGGTAAATAGATAAATATGTTTCAAATATTTAGAAATAGATGAAGAGATAAATATGTTTTAAATTTTTAGAAATACGTAAATGTTTGTTTTTAATATCTAAAAAGATATTGTCTAAATGTCTCTTATTTATAGAAATACGACAATTTTATTATTGGCACCTTAAAGTAAAATAGAAATGAAGGATAAAAACTACACTTGATCTACTTTTATAGATAAAAAGATAAAAAGGAGCGATACCCTTTAAGCGATTAAAATCCAGTTTTTTTTTTTTTTTTTTTTTTTTTTTTGGTTTACAAGGAGTAAAAATATATTTGATTCCATAAACATTTTTTAGAAATTAGAAACATATTTAGTTCTGCATAAGGTGTGTGGTCGTAAGCATTTCATCACTTATTTTGACAATTTGAAAAAAGAAAAGAAAAGAAAGGACAACTAAATATGATCCCTAACAGACAAAAGATGGAAGAAACATATGACGTGTCAACCATGAAATAATAATAAAAAAATGCCACGTTGCTCATCTTTATTTCGTATCAAGAACCGGATTCAAGTTCAAATGGCAAAATAAAACGAAAAAAAAAATCAATTATTTATTTTGACAGAAATAAAATACACAAACATTACATCTCCTCACTATATATAAATTAACAAATTTCTGTAAATCTAATGTAATTTGTAACTGATTATTTCCAATTTTTATAAACATTAAACAACTAAAATACCCACAATCCATATAAAAGCAAACTTCTCTGGCATCGTCTTCGGAACAGGATTGACTATTAAGCACATAATCATAAACCCATCTACGAAAAACAAATTAAATTTTAGGAACAATATCAACAAATGCCCAATTGAAAATTGAAAAAAAGAATAATAGAAAAAAAAAAGAGAGAAGAAAAGGAAACACCCCTTATCTTATGTATATCAAATAAACAATAGGTCTAAGCTATCAAATATGAATAGATGAATACTGATCACTCACCTTAGTGACCAACACCAGGGCTTGGAATATCACCATGTTTTCTATAGAAATCATAATCATAATCATCATGAGGTGGAGAAACGTAACCTTGACCATATTCATCCATTTGTAGAGGATTATGTGACCCAGTGACCTTAACATGGCATGCAATGCCACTAGGTGTACAAACCTCCTTGCTTCTTAATCTTCCAGTTGCCACAATCTCTTGACACATCAAAGATAAAAGAAGAGGTAGCACAATGAGCACAAACCTGGGCTTAGATCCCCAAGTAGCCATGTTTTATCGTTAGAGGAAAGTGCACAAGATCAGAAAATACCTTCAAAAGTTGCCAAGGCAATGCCTATTTCAATAATTTATAACCCACTATGATCATAGCATGTTCAATCTTTTCCAAAAAGTAGGGTACATAGTATAATTAGTTTCTCATAAAGTAGGGCTTGTTGAAGGGCCACATAGAGCACAAGACCATATTGCTTATCTCTACTCACTGTTGTTTATATAATAATAGATAAAAGATGTTTCTAATTAAAGACAAAAGCCAAATCTTCTTTTCATACATGTTTATCCATTTTATATTATAAAATTATATATCTATAATCAGTAATTTATTAATACAAGGGATTATTCATTCTGTCCATTTTTTTATTTGATAATTTTGTCCTTTTAAATTTATAAAATTATTTTATAAATTCGTATTTTAATTATTATTATTATTATACTATTTTAAAATAAAATTTGAAAATTAATTCAATTTTATAATTATTTAGATGAGAGATCTTAATTTTTACTACTCACGTTTCACTTGGTTATAATTTTTAAATTTATTTGAAAAAATAAAATCTATAACTATTAATAAAATTTTTGAACAATTTTATCCTTTTAAAATTATTATTACCAAATTTAATAATTTTTTTATCACATTTTGTATTTGAGCAAAATACCATTATAACCCTTGAAAATGTATGAATCAGATAGTCTAATCTTAAAAAAATGAAAAATAACAACATAGTCTCTAAAAATGTAAAATGTCTATATTTTAGTCTTTCAAAATATATTTATGTTATTTTAATTCATAAATTGTACTATCTATCGTCACTTTTAATTCCTGAATTTAATCCCTTACTTTGGTCTGGATCTATAAATTAAAGAATAAAATAACAATAAATAATTTAATTAAAAAATTAAAATAATAGTAAATATTTTTTGGGACTAAAATAATAGACTTATTCTTTCATAAACTAAATTAGTGGACTGAAATGTAAGATCATTTACTGGTGTTTGGCACGCGAGAAAATAACCCACAACCCACAACCCACAACCCATATCTTTGTGAAATTTAGTTTTGGTGATATTAATGAAATGAATAGTTGAGTTAATATTGAAGCAGACATAATTAGTGTTCATTCTTTTGAGTTTTGACCATAAATAGCGAGGACATGACATGACATGACATGCGCCATCGATCCTCTATGTTCAAGTTTAGCTCCTTATCATAATGAGGCTGCGTGATTATGTGTCTAGCCTCGATCCCTTTACATTCACGGTGAATTCGTAATTCAGGCCAACAAATCATTGCATGATTCTAGATTGGTTATACAAGTAACCTATCTACCTACAAAATGTCTTTTTACTTAAATGGTTTATCTATGTGAACCCACTCAAAACAACTTGCGGGCCATATACTGCCATGCCCAAAAACTCTAGATTCAATTTAGTTTCATATCAATACGATTTTAGAAGGTTACATTTAAATTGAATTATTATTGAATCGGATTCGAAGATTTGCATTTAATATTTAATTTCAATTCAAATTTTAAAACACATATTCTATATATTTCATTAAATTGGTTCAGTCGACGAGCTCATCAATATTAATACTTTTAATAAATATTAGTTGTCATTAGTACGTTTGTTGAAGCGCAATGCTTTTAACACATGGTTACTATAGGAAGAAGATGATGGTCATATTTTCCTCTACTCATCTCATCCAAGAATTCTAGGTATGAAAATTTTGTCTTGTGTTTTTATTAAATATTTTTTTTCTAGTTATAAATTAAGTATTGATGAAATGTTTTAGATTTTTAATATGATAAATACTTTTTAACTAAAAAATCACTTTATATTTTATTTAATATATTTAGGACAATAAAGGAAGTTAATATTATCATCGAAAGGGAAAGGAAAAGGAATGGAAATGGAAATGTAATAGAAATAACAAGTTTGAAAAGACTATTATTTTTTTTAAAGGTGAAAAGAAAAAGAGCATCGCCTTTTCCTTTGTGGATATGATATGTGTCGACATATGTGTGATAAATAAATAGCTTTTAAAAACTGAGTTAAAGTTAACTTCAATTCTGAAATTGATGATAATTGAAACGTCTTAAGATCAAATTGATGATAATTTTTTTTTCAATTTTCAAGATTGTTTTCTCGTACAAATATTATGCAATATAGTAGTATTAATTTTCATCATGTTAATTTTTTATCTCTTAATCACACGTCACATTAAATTCATTATTTTATACTAATACAGTTGAACAGATTCTGTCTATGTTGTATACTATTTTGCATGAAATTCCTATACTATATAATACAATTTCTCTTAGTTAAACAGAGGAAAAATTGAGGTTAAATTGTTGATATACTAAAGCCAGAGCATATTGTGGGGTCATTGCTGAAGATTTTTTTCATTTTTTAAGAAAATTCTACGTTAAATTTCATTCACTTTTCTGGGTTTTTGCGAATGGATTTCAAGGTATATTTCACTTTTTTTTTCTTTCTAACGTGTGATCACTATAGACGTCTTATTAAATATTCTTTCTGTCATTTACAAAATATATGTATTATATGATATTTGTTTTTAATATAAAAAATATTTTTAACACTTTTTTTCTATTATTTTGACTTCTTTAACGCGTATCAAAAAAATCACATAAAAAAACGATTCAATACACTAATATCTGCCCCTTTTGACTTTGAGAGCCAAGTGCCACTACATAAGTGGTGAGTATCAAAACATTTTTGTTTTTCACAAACAACCACTAATCCTGTCGTGTCTGCTTAATTCTTGGGTCACGCTAATGTCATTATTTAACCCTTAATTTAAATGCATTTCAATTCTAATTAACAACATCAGACCGAAAGGTGAAGATGACTTACATGGCCAAAGTTCTTTCAGAAAGTTTAATTAAAGGGCTAATCAACCTTAAAAGTAAAAGGTGTTATAAGGGCACGAGGAAGCCTGTGAGCCAGAATTACTTGTTCTTTCCATATTCGACCTTTAGTGATCTTTTACTAAGCTTCAACTTCATATAAAGTAACTCATTGCTCACCATGTTTATTGCCAACTATGCTTATTTTGGGACAATTACCATCACAATAATACATTGATACATCACTTATGTGATTATATATATATATATATATATATATATATATATATATATATATATATATATATCATCCTTAAAGATCAAATTCAGTTTCAACATGATTATCTCTAATAGAAAATACTTAATTAAAAAATTATTTTTGAAGTTTGCATGAACATGTGTTAAAAATTTTATGTTATCAATTAGTAAGAAATTATTTTTCATATGACTTGAAGATCAATAAATTTATCAATATATGTATTTTTATTTTTATTTACTTAGTTCAAAATAAATAATAATTTATTGTCAACATAATTGTAAAATAAATCAAATATACAAGTGTTTCTATAACTAGAAATTAAATATCGCTGCAACGGATCCATTCCAGTGGATATGTATAGGCTTTTGTGAATATCTCCGCCTCCACCGACACGTTAGTGATAAAAAAAAAAAAAAAGTAAATTACAGTACATGGGCGACCACTGTATACATGTTTAATTTAACGTTAAAATTACGTTAAACGCAAGATTTATGGATTTTAACTTAAAATTTTAAGAACTTTAAATTATAACTTTTATCTAAAATTAGTTAACGTTCAACTTAATTATAAACTAAACATACATTACATCGTCAAATCAAAGGAATGAGTTAAATTGAATAATTCATTTCGCTCATGCCCTTTAGAATAATAAGGCCAATCTATTTAAATTATAATTGAAGCTTTTTTTTTAATAATTATGTTATTTTATTTTATCAAAATTTTAACAATATACTATTATTATTAAAAACGCGTGTATAATTTCAAATCTATAAAATTAAGGTATAAGATTAGGGTGGTAGAGATAATAAATTTAATAATTTTAATCTTTTAAACATTAAAAAACAATAATAAATTAAATTACTAAAAATAAAGTATTTTATATTAATATATAAAATTGAATTAATTCTTTATCAATAATAATAATAATTTAGTATAAAAACATAAAATATAATTATATGAATCTAAAGTAATAAAATTATTGCGTGTCGGTGTATTTACAATTCTATGATATGAAAATGGCAGAGATGACGAATCCAATTAAAAAAAATGCAAATTCCGAAAATCCTAGTAATTTATAGATTATTGATTATTTAGATATGGTAACGGTATTACAATTATACATAATATTATAATACTATTTATGTCAACCAAAACAACATAATATTAATAATAAAACCATGTGTTATTGTTTCATAAAAAGTTTAGTGTAATATTTCTCCTATTTTTCTTTATTGGTATAATTTTCTTTATTGTCAATTGAAATCATCTCTCCGTTTATTTATTTATATGACATTTTCACAGATTTATATATTTCTTTTGCCTAATTTCTTATACATATGCATAGTGTTTCTTGTTCATTTGAATAATTCTCGTTCGCTTAAGATTTCTATTTATTTAAATGTTTATTCTTCATTTATTTCTTCTTTATACAATTTCTTTCGCTCATTATATATTTTTTTCCTTTTCTATTTGAATAATTAAAGTAGTTGAATTGTTTCCAATAATTTCCCCCCTATTTTCACAAATTTTTTCCTTACTTTTCTCACTCATTGGCATATTTTTTTCTCATTTTCTGTGCGATCATTTTAATTTACATACAATTTAATTTGTTAATAACTTTATATTTTTATGTAGGTTATGGATTGACATATTATATATATACTATGTTATTTGCATAAATATTATTTATATTCTATATCAATAATTCTTAATTTTTGATGTAAAATAATTATAAAAATTTGCAGGAAATTTAGCTAATTTAATATTTTCTCCATTCCTTTTCAATTATCCTTTAAGGTTAATTGTTTTACTTAAATCAAGAAATACAATTTCTATAGTAGTTTTTGAAATTTTCTATTATCTTATTTTTTATTTATATTCTATAATATATATCAATACACGTTGGAATCTCACATTATCTAAAAATATAATCGGTTATATATATATATATATATATATATATATATAAATAAAAAAGTGAAGAACAATTCTATCTTATAAAATAGATTTATAAAATTTATAGAATTAAGTTAAACTTATAATCTAAATTTTTAATTAAAGGTATAATTTGATATAAACCTTTCATCATTTATATTAAAAAAAGTATTTAAAACATAAATTATAGACACTTATAAAGTTTTACTTTTCTTAAGTAGAAATAAAAATTTTAAAAATGACAATTAATTGGAAACAAAGTATAAGGTTGACTAAGAAATTCAAGGATGGTGTTTAGACTTGGAGAGGAAGAAAAAGTTAGCGAGGAATGACATCAACGCGGTTGCGAATGCAGTACAGTTGCATTTAATATGGTGTGTTTTTGGTGGAATACAGTCAAAACACATTCTCTCTGGAAAGAACAATAGGTGACAAAAACTAGTCCTCTTAGAGTAAATTCCTATGTATTTCTTTGATAATATCTCCTTAATCAATGCAGAACTTTCCTCCTTGTCTCCTCTCTCACTATAATGCTTCCATCACCCATTACAAAGTAAACTTGCTACAATGTGTACCAAAATTCAAAGTCCATGTATATTTCACAATCACTAAAATTTGACTAGAGGTATACTCATTTTGTTTTACTGGTATTACTTTAATACCATTGGAAACTTTCCTACTACTTCATTGTTATTTTCATAAAATAATTATTATTATATATGAATTTAAATTTTACTTCGCATGTTGAATATTTCTCCATTGAGTGGTTCTTTTCTGAATGAAAAACTGATTATAGATTTTTTTTTGGTACTGTTACTGTAGAAATAAAAAAGAAGAAGTAATTATCCGATCCTAGAGACATTAATATATATAACGTACTACATCTGATAAATAACTTTATCTTTTTAAATTTTTAATTAGATAATTAGATGTTAATTCATGATCCGTATGCATAAAATAATAGTTTTTAAATAAATTTTAATATTTAAGAGATTAATTCTTAACTTTCGATTAAGAAATACTATGTGTTGACTAAATATTCCAATCCTAATGAGACCAAATGAGATATGTCGATATTTTCTCTGGTCAAAATCTTCTTAAGAAAACGATGCACGTTCCATGTGGAATTTGAAAATATATACCATTAAGTGTTTATAAATTTCAAGCAAGATATAATGTTTATTTTTTAATTTTCAGATAATGGATGATAATCATTAACTATATATCAATTGCATAGAAATCATTTCATATTTATATTTTTAGTAAGTACAAGGTGGAAGAGCAGATTATAATGAAAGTGAGTATGTATAACAATTTTAGGAGTGACTATAATAATAAAGATTATGGTATAAATTTGTTTTGGCGGAATCTTTTTATATTCTTGAAAATATTACTTTGGCAATGTAATACAGGAACTGGAATAGGAATAATATTTTTGTCTATCTTAAAAGAAAAATATGTTTAGTAATATTTACGTATTTCTAAAAATATATTTAAAATTATTTTTTTAAAAGAATTTATAGTGTAATGCTAAATAATTTCTTATATACAAGATGGGTACGTAGTATTTTTAAAATTAAAAGATATAAAAATTGATATTACTTTCAAGCACATTATGATAACAAAACATGTTTTTTTTTTTACAATATAACAAAACATGGTTTTAATAAAATAGTAACATGCATCTTTAAGATGATATTCATCCTTGTTCTAATTATTTAAGAAAAAACAAGAAGTGAAGCGTGTATCAAGTGTAGACTTCATTCCGTTCCGTTCTGGTACGCGGAATGGAAGAAGAATTGAACAAAGTGACAAATAGTCAGCTCTGACTTTTATCTTGTACAAACCCACACATGCAATATCACATAACAATGTCCAATTTTGCTTTTGCTTTTTATCGTATTTTTTTAACTTAAATATATTTTTAGTTCTTAAATTTGTATTAAATTAAATTTTAATTTCTTGAATTTGAAATTAATCTTATAGTCTTTCAGATTTTAAAGAAATTGTTATATAGTATCTCAGATTGATTTAAATAATAATTTGTAACTGTTAATAACATTTGATTTACTTTTACAAGTTAGTTATATTCACTAAGCTATTTAGTTTAGTTGATTTAACTTTGTAATTTAACTGTTTATAAAAATTATTAATATAATAATTTTTAGTAAAAATTATTTTAAATCTCCATAAATATGAATTTGTTTGATTATATTTTTTTTTGCAAAAACTTTTGTTTCTTTTTGATCCCTAATATTTTTCCTGTTATTCTTTTTTCTCTATTTACTATTAACTCTAATTAGGTCAGTTCTAATGTGACTAATAAAATAAAAAATATTAATTAAGATATAAAAAATACTTAATTAATGATAATTAAATTATTTTAATGCACAATTTAATTATGTAATGATTCATCATTTTATAAAAATATAGTAGTTATACATAATTTATGAACAATGTTTTATTGTTTTAATTTTTAATTTTCAAGTAACTAAATTTTTTATAATTATAATTTTTTTAAAAAAGTATAATTTACTTAAAAACTTACAGTTTATCATAATCATTTTTATAATTAATACTTTGTTGAGAAGTATGTATTTCCTTAACAGACTAGTAATATGTGATGGGAAGTATATTATTATCTTTTCTCTCTTTCAACCTTTTGTTTACTAATTAAATCAAGCGATTTTCCCTCCCAAATTTTCTTGACAAATTAATATATTTTTAACCAATCACTTTTAATTGACACTCAAATTCGATAAGAGTGTATATTACATAAATTAATTTGATACATGCATAATGGTTTGTTTAATACTCCATTAGACTAAGCAAAAAAATATTGCATTTAGGTTTGACAAAAAGAAACAAAAACCAGCCTCGGATTCATCTCCATCATACTTGTATATTTAGTTAAAGCGACTAAATCAATGCATTGCTATTATAAGTATCAGTTACTGAAAGAAAAACTTGCTTAGAATTTATTATTTTTTAAGAGAAGTTGACATTTGGACGACTAAATTAAATAGGGAAAGAAAAAGTCATAAGAGGATATTAAATTAGAGGCATAATTAAATATGAGATGGAGTTGCTGAGAATCACGGGCAAGAAAAAGAAAACACGCCAGTGTGCAAACACACGCACAACAACGCAACAACTACTACCACTATTCTCTGTCCTATTTTCCTGACCCTGTCAACTCCCACATTCCTATCCATATCAACAAAGTCATTAATTAACTCACTTGTTTCAACCATTATAATTTTTTTTTAATAATCCATCCTGTTACATTAAACTTATTGTGTAAAAAAATCTTAAAAAATAATATAATTACTATTTTAATATTTAAATATAATATTAATTATTTTTTCATTTATACTACAGTTTGATTTACATTGAATAGGATAAAAAATAACAACTGTATCAAACAAATAATTAAGTTATAAAATAACTTTTTATTATATCTAATAAATGATATAAATAAAATTATATAAAATTTATTAAAATATCTTATAATTTATAATATTTTATATTATGTGAATTTAAAATTCAGAATAAATACAAATAAACTAGTTAATTGATTTTAATAATAAAATATAAATAATACAATAAGATTGTTACTGTTAATAGATAATATCAATTTATAGTGACCATATAATAAATTTTTTAAATAATTAAAATTTTAAATTAAGAGATCAATAAAACTTTATATGCTGTATAATTTATTTTCATAGGTTTTTGACTTAAAAATATTGAATTTTCATATTTTTGTCTATTTAATGTGTATTATTGGATAATTCTTTTTGATTCAAAAATTCAATAAAAATATTTATCATGTAAATAGTATGTTAAATTCTAGCAAATCAAACGAAATATTATATAATTTCTAACAAAATTACCAAATATATTTTTTATCTTTATAAATTCCAAAAATTTATTCTTAATTTCTCATTTTTAAATCACTTATTTTTTATTTCTTCAAAAAAAATTATCTTCATCATTAAATCCTTAATTTCAATACAAGTATTTTTTGACATTGTTTAAGAAAAGACTTTTTATATTAGTCATTAACCTAATCCAATGTAAAGAGTAGAATCTTAGACTGATAAATTTGATGTAAAAGAGTTTAATTGACATAATTTTAACAACTTTTTGAAAATAAGAGATAAAAAATGAACAATAAATTAATTTCCTTAAAAATAATGAGATTAAGTTTTTAAAATTGTCATTTACACATATATTTATTAATTTTTAAATGTTCGTAAATAAAAAAAAAGAACACTAATTTTAATGGCGTGGGAGTGTTAAATTTTGACTTTTCTTAAAAAAAAAAAATTATTTCTTTTATCAAAGTGGCATGTGAAGGATATTTCCCACAAAGTTTCTCCTATCCTCCTCTTAAGTCTCTCATATATAGGGTCCTTACACACCAAACCCATCAAGAAGCATTAATTAACATAACATCGTAAAAGAAACCTTCCCCGTTTCTCTCTAAAATTCTCAACATAATTTCCTCACCATAGTAATGGCAACCCCACACGCGATGCTCTTAGTAGTCTTTCTCCTTCTCATATCATCATCATATGCAAGGCCTTTGAACCTCGCGCTTCCCAGCGACAGGGTGGTGGTGGTGGCGCCGCCGGAGGATCCAGCAGCCGGACACGTGTCACCATGCGGACACATGAGGGTCGCCGGAGGAACAAGACTCGGCGGCGGCGGCGGAAGATACGAGTCATTGGTGCTGAACATGCTTCCAAAGGGACCAGTCCCACCATCTGGACCAAGCAAAGGAACCAACAACCTTAACAACTAAAACTACTACTCATTACTCAGTGTTACATCCAAATTCTCCAACACAATCCAATTTCCATGCCCCTCTCGTTGAATCCTTCACCATCTCATCTCAATTTTTTCGGAAAAACAAAATCAAATTTCCATACCATTCCTTCTTTTTTAATTTGTAAATACTTTATGTTACAGGATTGATTATACTTTTCATTATTTATGCGAAGGATGTTCTTCTTCCTTCCATATTCAGGTTTTGCTGCACTGTAATTTGTTTTTTTTTTTTAGAAATTATAATATAAGAAAAAATCATAAAAGTCCATCAATTGTTTGAGTTCTTATTTTTTTTTGTATTATTTGTATATTTCATAAATTTGGCTGTATATGTGTGGTACATGAATGCGGGGAAGTACTATGTAGTTGTGCACAATTCATCGTGAGCTGTTGAAACGGTCTTCTCAGACAAGTTATCTTATACATTTTTTTTTTTTTTTACTATTGTGTGTAATTTACTTTTTATCTATTCATTTATTTGAAGACGGTGTGTAATTAATTTGGTCCCACTAGAAAACATGTTATTTTTAAGTTTTTTTTTTATTTTTTTAAGGAATGTTATTTTAAAGCTATTATTAAATATTTGGAGTATGATAATAAAATTATTTAAATATTGGCATTAAAGACATAAATCTTTTAATTTGTTTATATCGTTTATTTTCTTTGGGTTTAGGAGTATTTATTCACATATTTCTTCAACCAAATAGAATATCTTTTGAGACAAGCTATCTTTTCTTTTCCCCTAAGAAATGACTTTCACAAGAATTCAATATCAATTATATAGTTTCCATATACGATAGAAATAATATTTTTAATTTAAATATTTTGCAGTACTTTTTTTTACCATCCTCCAACTAATAGTTGAAGATTAATTCTTTTCGAGGTTTAAAAATCACTAGAGTAAGTTTTATCTATACTAACAAAAGTTTCTTTATATATATATATATATATATATATATATGTATTATATAATTACTTTAACTGTAGTATTAAAATAATGTATTAATTTATCAAAATAGTTTTATATAACTTTCATCTAAAACCGAAAATATCATTCAATTTTAATTAATAAGTGCATTTAATGATGTATTGATATTTCTGCGTATAAAATATGCATAGAAGTAACGTATTGATTGCATTAAATGAGTTGATAAAAGTAAGCAATTTACGTTAGTAAGAAATTAACTAAGAAAAATTTTGTTCTCAAACCCTTCGCGAGAACGTTTTATGAGAAAAGTGAAATACATTATTCTCTTAAAATAATATTTTTTTTATGATATTTGTTAATATATAAACAAACATGTTAAGAAACCAACGGCCCGTTTACTAAATTGCAGTTTCGTTTTCTTTTTTTCATTTCCTCCTGATTTAGCCTTTTAATTACAAATTTATTACATTATTTTTGTTTTATTTCCTATTTTTAAAAGTAAGAGGCCAAAATAAGGCTAGATTATATCCCAACTCAATCTACGCGACAGAGTATATGAATGACAACATTACAGTTATTGTAAAATAATTAAAAGTTTAAGTTCATGATTTTTTATTAAATTATTTAAAATTCTTCATCATATATTAGCATGGGTTCAATGTCTTAAATTATTTTAAATTTTGTGTAAAATGAAATTATTACTTTTACTTCTTTTCCAAACATTCTTCTTTATATTTTGTTCAGATGGTGTTTTTTGCACATAATATTAAGATGTTAGTATTTATTTAGACATGCTGAACGAGATTCAACAAGCCGAAAGAAAAATAAATACAGAAACAAATTTCTCATAATCCAATAGAATCATCAGTACTGTTTCGTGTTTCTATATATAAAATGTGACATTGATTTAGTTTAGTATTAGTCTGACTTACATGGTGTGCTTTGTCATGAAGACGTATGGTTAAAAAATTTATCACACAAGAGTGTGCTTTGTCATGAAGACGTATGGTTAAAAACATTTATCACACAAGAGTGTCAAAAACTGAAAAGCAGTTCAGAATCAACATTGCAGTTAGAGTTTTTACGTGGAATAAGTTTGGACATGAAATAAATTATGTTAAATAAAAAATATTCATATTTATATATTCGAGGTTTTAATGAAATTGATTTTTATTTGTTGATGATACATGTTTTATATCAATGATATGATTAAAAAAATAAGAGTGTGTTGAGTGACTCCAACAGAATAAAGTAGGATAAAATATAAGATTCATGTGAGAATAGGATAGAATAAGAGGAAGATAATTTCATACACACTCAATAACATCACATCACAGGTAACATAATGTTATCTAATTTATTATATATGCAAGCTAAATAAAGGATTTCATTATAGAATAAAAAATTAACATTAATTTTTATATATTCTTTCCAAACATTATCACTATCCACTGTAATCATTTTTTTTTCCTGGCCGTCCAAGCTAAAATCACTTTGATTCAACATGTCGTAAAATATATTATGAATTCTTCTTAACCTCTGTATTACTGATATAATTTAACTTTGATTCCATGTCGAAGAAACTTTTCCTCTAATTTTGATTCAGTCATTTCTAAGATACGTTGGTTTGAAAATTCGTGTGTCACATCTTTAACTTTTGCTGCTTTAATTAATATATCAAGAAGAGTATCATCTTTCCTTTTGCTGTACTTTGATATATTTTATATATAAGATTTCTTATGAGTCAAATAAAAGGAATAAAATTCAGTTTAGTTTTTCAATTACGAGAATCATATAGTATAAGAGGGTTTTTTTTAGCATTTTTTCTCTAAAATCTCTCTCCATCTCTCTCATGATCTTCCTCTCCTTTCATTATTGTATTCTTCTTTTCTGTATTCTCCTGCTGCGAAGTTGCAATGATTTTCAGGATTCTTTCTAGTTCCTATGAATTTTTCTTGCGTTTTCACAAAATAATTGAGGATAACTGTACTCGATTTCTCAAGATCTTGTGTTTCTTGGTAAGTTCTTTTGTAGATTTCATTGGTGTTTATGCGAAATTGGTTTCTTCCTTTTCTCTCTGAATCTTCTTTTCTCCATTCTCTTTCTAAATTTTTTCTATTGTTCTTCTTCAATGGCTACTCAAACCTTGGAAGAATTCACCAATCCTTATTCCATTTTATCCTCTGATGGACCTGGTTTAATGTTGGTCTCTCAGCCTCTCAGTGGTGATAATTTTTATTTCTGGTTTCGATCCATGAAAATAGCTTTGGTAGCCAAGAATAAGATGTCTTTTGTTGATGGAACTCTGCACAGACCAAAAGGTGATCCAATTTTAATGGCTTCTTAGAATCGGATCAATAGCATTGTATGTTCTTGGTTTCTCAATTCAGTGACCAATGACATTTCTACAAGCATTATTGCATATTCCATTGCAGCAGAGATTTGGCAGGATTAGAAGGATAAATTTCAACAAGAAAATGATCCAAGAATTTTTTAGCTTAAGAAGGAATTGATCACCACTCAACAAGGTTCACTCTTTGTCACCTAGTACTACACTAAATTGAAAACAATTTGGATTAAATTAGGAGACTATAGACCATTGCTATCTTGCAATTGTGAAGGCACCGAGCAGTTTATGAAATTCCTAGAAACAGATCTTATAATAGGATTTCTAATGGGGTTGGATGACTCCTATCCTATACCCCCAATCAATAAGGTTTTTTCTCTGGTTATGCAAGAAGAAAAACAAAGAAAAATTAGAAATCTTAATGAGTCTCAAGCTTCCTTTGCTGTGAAGAGTGTTCAAGATAGCAAGAAAACTAGTTCAACAGACAGGCCAAAGTGTGTAAATTGTGGTATTCTTGGCCACACCAAGGAATAATGCTACAAGAATATTGGTTACCCTCCCTACTACAAGAAAGAAAAACATAAATCCAACTCAACTAATGAAGTTTCTGACACTGCTGTGAATTCTAGAAATCTCACTGGTAATAATTTGCAATTGACCACTGGTCAGTATCAACAACTCCTCAGTCTCTCCTATCTGCTCAACTTTCTGCAGCAACTGTGCCTAAGGTGGATGCATCAAAGGAGAATGCCTTAGGTACTATTTTTCCCACAATAGATCATGTAAATCTTGCCATGTGATGTCCACTTCACACTGCATTCCTGAATCCAACAATTCACCTTGGATTTTGGATTTAGGAGCAACAAGTCACATAACTTGTATTCTCAATCAATTTTTCCCTTCTATTAATGTGTCAATTTCTTTTGTTTCCCTTCCAAACGGTTGCAAAGTGAATGTTCAGGCTATAAGTACTGTTACATTGCCCAATTCCATCAAATTACATAATGTCCTATATATTCTTGATTTTCATGTTAATCTAATCCCAGTGGCTGCCCTTTTGAAACACAATCCATATGCCATCATTTTTAACACAAATGCTTGCTTTATATAGGACCTCAACAACCTGAGGGTGATTGGAAGGGCTAATCTCCTTGATGGTTTATATGTCCTCAAGGATGCAGACCTTCAAAGCAAAGTTACCATCTCAAATGTTTTCAATTCTGTTTCTACTGATGTAATTCATGCTTTAAATTCCGTTTCTTATTCCATTTGGCATTTTAGATTAGGACATCTTTCCAATAAAGTGTTACACAAACTTTCCAAGTGTCTCAATTTTGTTTCAAGCTTTGTAACAAATTTTGCTGTTTGTTCCATTTGTCCCCTTGCCAAAAAGAAAAAATTACCTTACTTGAGTAATAATCATTTAACTAATAATGTTTTTGATTTTATTCATTGTGACATTTGGGGTCCTTTTCATTTACCTACGTATCATGATCATAGATTTTTTCTTACTATTATGGATGATAACACCCATTTTACTTGGACATATTTCTTAAAAACCAAATCGAAGTAACCACAGAGATTGATTCATTTTATTATCATGATTGTGACATAATTCCATAAGGTGATTAAGCAGGTTAGAAGTGATAATGTAAAGAATTGGCTCTGACTTCCTTTTTGCAATCAAAAGGGATCTTTCATCAATTCTCTTGTGTACAAGCTCCTCAATAGAATTCTGTGGTTGAAAGGAAGCACCAACACCTTTTGAACATTGCAAGGGTTTTATTTTTTCAGTCCAAGGTACCTCTTACTTTTTGGGGTGATTGCATTGCTACTGCTACCCAATTGATCAATTGGACTCTTGCCAAGGTTCTTCAATATCATTCACCTTACAAAAGTTGTATGCCAAGGAATCTCCCTATGATTCATTAAGAGTTTTTGGGTGTTTGTGTTTTGCCTCTACCCTTGCAGCTCATAGAAATAAGTTTCAGCCAAGAGCCGTGCCTACAGTTTTTGTTGGCTATCCTAGTGGGTATAAGGGTTACAAATTGTATAATCTTTCCATAAGGGAGTTCTTTATATCCAAAGATGTTACCTTCCATGAGACAATTTTCCCTTTTCATAAGCATCTTGATGCCACACACAACACCTTACCCGATGTTGTTCCTATATGTCAACTTGATCCTCCAGATTGCATTATTCAGCACCAGACACCCCTGCAGGCCACTATAGTTCCTCCTAATCTTCCAGATCTTCCATTAAGAAGATCCTCCAGATCCTCCAGAATGCCTTCGTATTTATCTGACTATCTGACTACCACTGCAGCTCTCTCTCAAATCCTTATCCCGTTTCTACTTCTTTTTCTTATGACAGATTGCAGTAACCTTATCAACAATTTGTAATGCAAGTTGATGCTATCCTTGAACCTCATTTCTATCACCAAGCACTAGTGTTTCCTGAATGGAGACAAACTATGAAGGAGGAGATTGAAGCCATGAAGTCTAATGAAACTTGGGATTTGGTTCCTTTACCTGAAGGAAAACATAAGATTGGTTGTACATAGGTGTATAAGATCAAACATAAAGCATATGACAACATTGCTAAATATAAGGCTAGTTTAATGGCTAAAGGGTACACTCAACAAACTGGAATTGATTTTCAAGACACCTTCTCACTTGTGGCTAAGCTAACTTCAGTTAGAATCTTACTTGTCATTGCCGCCATCAGGGGTTGACATTTCTTGCAGCTAGATATCAACAATGCCTTTCTAAATGGGGATATTGTGGAGGAAGTTTACGTGGAAAAGCCTTTAGGTTATCATAAGGAGGGGGAGAATTTATTTTGCAAGCTTAAGAAATCCATTTATGACTTGAGACAAGCTTCAAGGCAATGGTTCACTAAGTTCTCTACCTCTTTACTTCGCCATGGATTCACACAATCAAGAAGAATGATTATTCTTTATTCACTAAGGGATCAGGTGATTCATTGGTGATCCTTTTGGTTTATGTTGATGATATCATCATAGCTAGTGCCTCTCAAACCAGAATTTCACAGGTTCAGCAGCAATTAGAGAATATTTTTAAATTGAAAATCCTTGGTGATCTTAAATACTTTCTAGGCCTGTAAATTACTAAGTCCTCTGCTGGTATGTTACTTTCTCAGCATAAATACACTATACACTTACTTGCTGACATTGGTTTCCTATATGCAAAACCTGAGCTTTTACCTATGGAACATAAGTTTACCCTCTCTCCTGATGATGGAGACCCTTGGAGGATGCTTCCTCAGTATAGGAGAAGGAGAATGTTTCTTAGTATAGGAGTATGATTGACAGACTTATGTATCTTACCATCTCTAGGCTAGATATATGTTTTACTGTTAATAAGCTAAGTCAATACATGATTAATCCTAAATCCACTCACCTTCAAGCTCTCCACCATTTGCTTAGATATCTCAAGAAGTCTACAGGCCAAGGCATCTTATTTTCTGTTGCTTTTTCCCTCATATTACAAGCTTATGTGGATGCAGATTGGGGGCTGCAAAGACAGCAAAAGAAGCACCACTGGTTTTTGTGTTTTCATCGATGATTCTTTGGTTTCATGGAAATCCAAGAAACAGACAACCGTATCCAGATCCTCTGCTGAAGCTGAGTATAAGGCTTTAACAAGTGTTACTAGTGAGATCACATGGTTACAAAGTTTTCTCAAGGACTTTGAGATTGATATTGGCAGTGCTAGTGTGTTTTGTGACAGCCAAGTTGCCATTGCAATTGCAACCAATCCAGCCTTCCATGAGCGATTCAAACATACTAAAATTGATTGTCATTTCACTAGAAACAAGGTTAATGATGGTGTCATTACCCTTATACATGTTAATTCGAAAGATCAAGTGGCTAATCTATTAACCAAAGTTATATCAAGACCCTTGTTTGAACACTTAGCTTCTAAGTTGGGAATTCTAGATATATATTCTTCAACTTAAGGGAGAGTATTAACAAAGTTAATAATAAAATGTAATTTTTACTTATATTTTTCTTCTTTGTTGCACTTAGTTGCACTTTATATATAAGAACTTCTTATGAGTCAAACAAAATAAAAAATAAAATTAAGTTGTTCAATTATGAGAATCAATATATAATGTTATCAAATTTCACTTCTATCTCAACAACAACAAAAAAATTATAAATCACATTATCCTTAATGTAATGTATTTAGCTTAAAAAAAAAATAAAGAACAATGACACTACCAAAATATATAAAGCAATAATACAAATTAAAATGAACTCAGACATATAAATATTTCAAATTCGTACGGGAAATAAATAATCCAGTCATATAAAATTATAATAAGACCAAATTAATAACATAGTTGTTAATTCATATTTTACAGACTATAGACCATGCCTCACTAGTCTCAATTATCTTAATAAGATTAACATTTAACATGTGCCATATCTTCATTAACTATTTATACTTATAGTCCTATATCTCATAGTTATTTTATTGAGTCTGTACTTATTTTTAACAAGAAATTATTATACAATTTTAAATTTTGATTAGGTAAAATTTTAACTTTTAAGGATAGCACACTGCATTTTTAACATTCCAAATGTTCTCTTTATTACACATTTTAGCATAGAGTACTTTACATGGAAGAGTTCTTCCATGTCATCTTTGAATTCATGTTTACATGGAAAGAGAAAAATAATTTTAAATATTTTTACCTAATACTTTGAATTACAAACTAACAATGAAAATTTATCTCAAAATATTTAAAATAAATTAAACTAATTATAATTTTAACAATAATTACAAAATATATCTAATATTTTAAAATTCTTATATTAATTTCTTACGTTTTTTTTTGTCACGGGGACATACACTAGTGCAAAAGGGTCTTTAACAGCGGTTGAAAAACATTTTTCACGGCGGGTATACAACTGCTGTTATACATGGGAGACATTAAAAATAGGTCATTTTTAACGACGGTTGTCTTAACCGCCGTTAAAAATTATTTTTAACGACGGTTATCTTAACCGCCGTTAAAAATCATTTTTTAACGGCAGTTGTATAGAACCGCTATTGTAGTGAATAACTGCCGTTAAAAATATTTTTTATATTTAATTAATTTTAATTTTTGGTTATTTTTAACGACGGTTATTGACAACAACCGCTGTTAAAAATATGATTTTTTTAATTAATTTTAATGTTTGGTCATTTTTAACTGCGGTTGTTGTCAATAACCGCCGTTAAAAATATGATTTTTTTAAAAAAATTTAAATTTGTTTATTCCTTTATTTCATTATTATAACCTGTATAATACACATTTTATATGAAACAAATTCATATTTCTAACAGAAATTATAAATTCAATTAAATAAAATATAAATATTCAATATCAAGGAAATTGTTTCCTCATTACAGGACACTACAATAATTTAAAATAAAAAAATATAACATATCAATTATCATCAAAATATAGAACATAATCAAAACTATTAACAAAATTAAAATAGATAGATTATATTAAATTCTTATAAGAAACATAAGAAACGGTACATAAAAAACATTATACATAGATTATATGAAAATATTTTAAAGCAAAGCATATTAATTTAAGGAGTACCATCAACTCCTAATGTGTAAATGTTATCTAAAAATAGAACAAAAAATTTAAGTAAGATTATATCATACATTAGTTAAAAAAATTTAAAGATAAACTAACCTAACAAAAAATATTAGTGAAAATTTGGGCAGAATCTCCTCTGTAATTTGGATTATTACCAAAATCAAACCTGTTAACAATCAATTCAATTTAGCCCAAAATCACATTCAATCAATCTAAAACCTTAACTATGTCATAACAATACAATCTTTATAGTAAACCTTTTGAGTATATCTTTATGTAGAGGTGTCTAAATATGAGTCTTTCTTCATTCTAACTATATATGCTGCCCATTCTTTCCGAATAATGTCAATGTCATTATTAACTAATGAGTCAGCATCTTGGAACACCTGAAACATGTATAAACTATTTATTGGTATTGATTTTGTTTTAAACATCTGAAAATAATATAAATTGAATCTGAAGTTACCTGAAGCCAAGAATCCTTAATTTTTGCTGTAACAATTACTTTCATCCAAATTGAACAGAAGAGGATGTATTAATAAAAAAAAGTACATGTTTTTACAATAAAAAAAATAAATAAAATTGGAACTTCAACAATTATGTTAGGTATATAATATGATTTAATATTGTTGAGCAGTACAATGGGTGTGTAAGAGTATAATACAGGGAGCATGAGAATTTTGAATCTCACCTGAATGAATATTTTTAACAGCGCTTTGTATTTTTACAGCATCACTCTCTTTTCAAAATCACTTTCTTTTCAAAGATTTTTTATTAATTTTAAAATTAGCTATACACTTTATTAAGGTGTTTATATGCTTTTTAGGCCGGCTATTTTGTCCTTGAATATTGAATGACAAAGATGGAATAATTACTACACTTACGTGGGGCCATGAATAGAGAGAGAAAGAAAGGTAGATAGCGAAGATTATTACACTTGCGTGGGGGCCATGGATAATGTGCCTATTGTGGTCATGTGAGCAACTTGTCATTTTAATCTTATTTGGTATAATCTGAACAGTACATATGCTTTCGCGTTGAGACCAAAAGGTCACTTGTTCCAGAATAGTATAGGAGATGTAAACTTAATTTTATTTCAGGAGAGAGGGAATAGAGTGTACACTTAAATAAAAAATAACTCAATCAAACAACAGTTAGAAAAAAAAAAAAGCTTAATGATCAATAAATAAAGTGACGATATTTAAGTCTATGTGAGAAACCATAAAAATCCAAATTCTAAATTTCTTCTTTATTTATGTTCCTCAGTTACTATTATAATAGATTTCTAATTCACCCTCTGCCTAGTTATCTATAATACATAACAACAGTTAATTAAATTTGAGATTTGAAGGTTAAAGGTCCCTGTTTTGACTATAATAATTGGTTGAAGTGATGCAAGTTAATATATGAAATTGGGCAAACATATATGAATACAAGTCAATTAGTTGAGAAGTTGCAAGGCAAGCCAACAGAGTTCCCAAATTAGAGACTAAGACTCGTCAAATTCAACCAAAACTGAACTGTGCATGTAAAAAGAGTCTAAATACTTGTACCGTAAAATAAAACATCTTATTCTAACTTAAAGATCCTTGTTTTAGTCCTCAATAATAATTAACATGATAATCTTATATGTGAATTCAGTAACATGATTTAGCTTCTTATCTTTATGGTGCAGCTATGAACACATGTATATAGCAGCAACAAGCTTATTAGTGTAAATGAAAATCATTTTGGATTAAGGTTAATCTTTCTCAACAGATTTTTCTCATGCTCCACAACTTATTAATCATAAAGTATCATGTGTGAGAAATCATGTGTATGCTATGTAATTTACCTCTCTCGAAGAGAATCAAAAGTTTAGATTATTATTTTGGTTCTAGAATTATCCTTTCTCATATATATGATTTTTGTCAGTTATCATTCACAGTAAATTACAAAATGCAAGTAAGCAGAAGAAAGAGAACCTTGTGCTATGGATGAGGTTTTATCTGTGGAAACTTAAAGTCTAGATGATAATTGAATCACGCACTTTATATCCTCCCTGCTAGGAGTTTCCAAAACCTGAAATAAGAATAATTAAGGTGTAACTGTTCATGACTACATTAGAGTAATAATGAACTAGAGAACATTTATATTAGAACAATGAGAGAACTATAGAAATCTGAATAACAAAATGTACAAGTAAAAGAGGATTTCATTTTTTTTTCCAACTTATCCATCTCAAACCAAGACAAACTAATCCAGCATTGAAAAACACTTTTACTTATATTATTTTTCTATTGCAGTGAGATTTGACTTGATTGTCATATTTCAAAAAAGTTGGAACCATGATGGAACTATGTTTGTAGTTGTCAACCTATTTACCTTGTGAGTTTTCAGGAGATGTTTTTCCTCCTTTGGCATTTTCCTCCTTTCTTTTAAGTAACTCCAACACTACCCTTTAGGAAATTTTGTCAATTCATTCTCTATCATCACCCTATTGCCAGCCTTCCAAACACAGTATATACACAAATGTTATTTAATGCATAACCCAAACCAATGGTTTTAGCTTTAGCAGTTTTGTGCAGTACCCAAGCATGTGCTTTATCTTATCTACTTTCTGATAAAGAATTAGGTTCCACACGATTAAACAATTTTATATTAATACAATACAAACAAAATTTCAGCAGAGAATTCATTGATTCTATTGGCATTGGATGATTATTCTCTCACGTAAGTTCTGCCACTGTTTGAGACCCTCTCCTTCCAATGCCTTTATATTATACCCACTATAATTTCATAGTTTTACGAACATTATTGGACCCCAAAATCAATAAAATATTGTAAATCAATAACATACAAATATCAAATCAAAAATATCTTCAGAATCTAGTTACATGAAGACTAAGGAACAATGAGCTTACAGTTAGATGAAGACGCGCAGCTTGACGAAACCCCCAACCTCATGAAACCCTAACCTTACGAAACCCTCCAAGCGGCCAACAAGCTTGCTACGACAATGGAAATGGCACGACGACTGGAAACACGAATGAACTCAAAAAAACCCAAAAACCTCAAAGGCAATAAAAACCCTTTCGCACTCCAAAAATGGAAGCTCTAAGTAAAATCTAGGTTCAAATGAAGAATAATGGAAGTAGAATGCAATTTAGGAAAATAAATGATGGCCTGAAATTGATGTGGAGAGAAATGGAAGACAAAGGCGCGAAAATGAAGATGAATGCAGTGAAAGAGATAAAGGGAGAAAGAAAACACGAATGCACAGTGAAAGTGAAAGTGAGGGTGCCAGCACATTAAGTAGTATTTTTAACAGCGGTTAATATAAAACCCACTATCATAAATTATTTTTAACAGCAGGTGTTTTAACACCCGCTGTTAAAAAAGATTTACGATAGCGATTTTATATTAACCACTGTTAAAAATATTACAACAGCGGGTCTTTTTTTATCCACTGTTAGAAAAAAAAAGACGTTGTAAATAATATTTGCACCAGTAATAAAAATAAATCTAATGCCTTAGTGGGGAAAAAAGTACTTGAACTATGGGTTGAACCTAAAAACAATAAACTGATAAAAACAAACACACTAATTCTTATAATTGACGGCTTATAAAGTGATGTTTATGGGGACGTGTGTTTTGCCGTTGCCAAATTCTTCTTCAACAAATTTTGTAATGTGCTTCAATTTCTTTATATGAAAAAAATCCGATTGAAAAGATCAAAATCGATTAAATGTCATGCTTCAATTTTGAAGTACAGGTTGATGATTCAAAAGGGAGAACGCAACACGAGAAAAATCAGAGGTGAAAAGACAAATAGAAAATTAAGATAAAAATGGTTAAAAAAATTATATTAAAATTTAAGATAAAATATAATACAGATACAAAAATTGATAAAAGATTAAAATTAAAGGTTGTACTTGAGATGAATTCGACGAGTTAGAGACATTCGGGAGAAATGAAATTTTTTATAAAGAGAGAAGATAATTTTTTTCAAAAGAAAAAAGATAAGGATTTTATAAATTTTTGTCTTTTATTTATTTATTTTATACATTTGACCTATAAGATTGTAAGAGATTCTATACGATGAAGTTTTAGCCCCATTTTTCAACCAAGATTATCATTGAAAAACATCTTCAAATTATAATAATTAGACCATGATTTTCATGCTCAATTTGAATTAAGAGTAGCATTTTGCCGTGATTTCATATAAAATCCATTTTACCTAACCATAATGATACATAAAGCAGCTAAATTTTTCTAAGAAAATTTAAGGCTTTAATTTACACATAAAGATGGTAATATTGATATTAATCATATTATATTTATATATAATCACCGCCTAACTTGACCGAAGACATTCTTATTTAACTCTAACGTAATTTAATTATTTTTGGTGTTTCTAGTGAATCGAATGTGTTTGAAACTTTATTAAAGTCATCAAGCACTTGGCTTATTTGCTTGACTTTGAAGTTGAAGTTTTGGAACTTGGAATGACGTGACAAAGTCCAACATAGTCTTCGTTTTTAATAATAATAATACCAAAAAGATGAAACAAATTCTCATTTGTATTTCACGCGATTGGTGGGCATTCTTTCGTTTTCGTTTTGAAAACATTACGAACGATAGTAACTTACCACTAGTATGTAGAATGTTAGTTATTATGTTATTGTTATTACGTGTGACTCAATTTTTATATTAACACATTTTTTCATTCAATTATTTTATTTATTTGTAATTTTTGTCACCAAATTTCTCAATTTTCCCATCTTTGCTATTTAACTTTCAAGATCTTGGCAATTATGTAATTAATGAAATGGTAAAATTTGTAAAACATGTAAAACTTTATTGGTAAAATTCAAGTAATTAATGTAGCAATGTGCGATTTCCAATGTAATGGGACAACAATTTTAGTATAAACTCTAGTACTATGTTAAAAATGTGGGTGTCGGGTCTAACTCAACCCTACAAAATCGATTTGTAAGGCGATGATGATTCTTCACTTATATACATGTAAATGACGTGAGATTTTCAATACAAATGAGATCAAAGTAAGAGTATTTTATGTTAGTGAAGTTTGTATTTTAACTTTAAAAAATTACGTAGATTTATTCCTTTTTAAGTTAAAAACATAATAAATTCTTGAATAAGAGAGACTAGTTCACATATTATTTTTTGACAATTTTATTTCGTAGTTAATTGTAATACGTAGTCAACCAGCCAACTTACTCACAATATATATATATATATATATATATATATATATATATTTCTCTCTCTTCACATTTTATACATATACATATTTTTCTTTTTTCATATTTTATAACGGATTGTCTGTGTATTGCAGTTGTCTATCAAATATTTTTCTTGATGTTTCAAATTCACCAATATGATTGATATGTTGCTGTGTGTCCTGAGGAATTCGTCTTCAATAAGATAATTGTTGTATATATTCATTTCCTTCAAATGAAATATATGTGTGCGTATGGCTTCTATTTTTTTCTCTCACGAAATTTGGAATAAAAATAAAAAATCATAGTTTGCTACAAAGGGGTGGATTATGGAATGGACTTTAATTAAACTTGTTTTCACGAAAATATATTTAAACAAACTTTTGACTTAGTTAAACAAGTAAACATTTATTTATAAATTGATGTTGTCAAAATATATCGATAATTATTATTAATTATGGAGAGATGTTAACATTATTTTTGTAGCGTTTATATCCTATTTTATTAGGTGGAATTAATATAAAACTTACTAATATATAAATCTCGTTCTCTGTTTAAATATCGTGTATCTAAATTAGTAGAACTCAGGTGAATTCAACTAAGAGAAAAAGTTTATTAAAAACATTAAGGTGGTATTCTTTTTATGAATCAACTTATAGTTTTAGAATATTATTTCTAGATATCTTATTTTTATCATAAATGTTTGGTAATTACTTAGTATTCATTAAAATGTTTTTATTTTTTAATTTAAACATGAAAAAATAAAATAAAATGACATGAAGTTGAATTTTATTCTCACGGGCATAATCATTATTATTAATTACATAATTAAAATTTTAATTTTTACTTATAATTTCATAGGTTCTAACAGTTCACTTTAAGATACAGAAAATGATTAACTTCAAAATACATATAGGCTCAGTTTGAAGACTTGTAATGACTATATACAGGACATACGTGACTTACTAATGAACAAAATAACTGATATAAGACAAATCTAAGTAAAACCTCAACAATTCTAACCCCAAAAACATCACAAAGTTTCGATGCATAATAATGTTAAAAGTAGATCCTGGTAGAGACAAGTTTGTTTTGAATACAATTATTATTACTGAATAGTATTGAGATTTGAGACAGGAAATGAAAAGTGCCAAACTAATGATAATGCCTACACTGAATGTGCTGTATTCCCTAAATGACCACATCGAGAGGCACCCAAACATAATCTAATTCCTGCATTAGCATTTTGCTTCCTTACATTGCGAACTTGATCATTCACTATTACTAAATATAACCCACACCAAAGTTGTAATTTCAATGAATTTAAATTATTTCCCACTTCTTTTCCTTCACACCTAGTAATGTCTTTTATAATATTTTGTGATTCTTTTCCTTTTCCGATAAAGGTAGAAAACATAGATCATTATTTACATTAATTAAATTGTTAATTCTTTCCCAAACTCTATCGGAAGAAATATGGTGCTTCTCTCCGATGGTGATAGATAACACTCAAACAATCCTAAACAATAATACATCACAAAAGCGAGTAAAAATAAAATAACATATAACCAAAAGAAGGAATAGTCAGTCCAAATAAATAAAAGCAATGAAAGGGGGGAAATTTTATCATTAATATTTAAATGATAACTACCTTAACCTGGATTTGAGCCTACCACGAGCTTGGTAAAAAATGGAAAAGGCAGGATCACGGTCTCCACTCTAACTAGGAATCTTTAATCTCTTTGAGAAGGAATTTGCCAATATCAAGACATGAGAGATACCAGAGTGAAAGGGAATGGGAGAATGAGAAAAACTAAACTATAAAATACAAATATAAGAAGGGGGTTGAATTATGTTAATTAATGAATTCTTTTGGAGACAATGCGTTTTGCGTCTGTTAAATAAAACTTTGAGCAGACGCAAAGTGATTTTTCTCTTAGAAGATTGATTTTAATGAAAATTTTCGTTTAAGTTATTATCCTCAGTTAGTTAACATATAAATAAATAAGACAATAACATTTTTATACTGGTTCGTCTATATGGACTACATCTAGTTACTTAGCAACTTGTTAAGTTTTCACTAAGAGTATTCTTTGAACCTGGTCACTCCTAGCTAATTACAGATATTCTTTGGACACAGCCTTCTCAGGCTAAACACAATATTCTTTGGACCCAACCTCCGCAGGCTAAATAGGGTATTCTTTGGACCCAGCCTCCGCAGGCTAAACAAGGTATTCTTTCAACACTTAGCCTCCTCAGGCTACAACACCACAACAATGGTTTTACAAAGAAGATCAAAGAAAGATTATCAACTAAGCAGAGAGGGATTTTACAATGAATACAGAATCTAGTTCAAGGCGAGTGAACTTTGTTAATACTTGAGCGAAAGTAGTATATGATAGCTTTGCAGTGTAGTTCGTCAACTTCAACTCGTTGCAATGAAGTCCTTTTATAGGCAGCTTCTTGAAGTATCCGTTAGACTAAAGATATGAATGTTTGTACTTTGTCTTGGGTACTTCAACATCTGGCAGAGCGAACAATCAGAACAATTAATGTTTTCACAGCGGAGGTTAGCGTGAGATCAGACTTTGACTAATTTGCTCATAGATTTCACCGAAATGTGCAATTTACTTTTTGTGTTGTAGAGGTTTAATCTAAATCTCTTTCTACCTTTAGAAATTTCTGAGTAACGACTTGATTTGAGTGAAGACACGTGTTACTCTTCGTCTGAACTTCATTAAACTTCACTAGAAGAATGGATATGACTTTACTCATGTTCCAACCGTTCGTCTGCCTTTAATCTTCTTCTTCATCTTCAAATCTTCATAGTTTTCACACTTGAGCTCATGACTTGAAGTTGAAACAAACCTTTGATCTTTTCGTCTTGATCTTTGAAGTTTATTCATCTGATGTAGTAGCTTTGAAGCTTTATGACTTGAGCACTTCAACTTGAAACTTTGTGCGTCTATGCTGACTGATGCTTTCTTCGTCTATGTTGAACAATGATCAATCTGATCATTGTTCTGTCTATGTCTTCTTACTTATCTTTCTGTTATGTAATTATCAAAATTAAGATGTTAAGTCATTTTGATTTAACAAATAGATTCTATGATATGGGATATAAAGAACATGCTGAGATTTTAATTATCATCTAGTAACCACACATTCACACCCCACTCATAGTTAGTTTAGTAACTTCTCACCCACACTTCATTCTCAGTTACCACTCTATTTTATTTATTGTTATTATTGTTATTATTATTATTATTATTATTATTATTATTATGTTTAACTCTTTTGATTCCAAAATTTATAAAGATAATTTAAATTGATTATTCCAATTTAATTTCTAAACTTAAAATAAGTCACAAATTTAGGAGAAAAATTTGGGTGTTACATAAATTATGTCAATTACACGTACAAAACACATTTCTAAGTGAGATAGTAATCAAGGAAGTTTATGTGAAACAACTACTTAGTTTTGAAGAAAAAATTTCCTTAACATGTTTTTAAGTTAAACCATGCATTGTATGGTTTAAAGCAAGAACCTCATACTTAGTATGAATGCTTGAACTCTTTTCTTTTCAGAAATGGTTTTGTAAGAGAAAAGGTTGAAATTATGTTGTTTCGTAAAAGTGTCCAATATGATATTATACGTATTTATGTAGATGATAATATATCAATGTTACTAATGAATTTCTCTGTGAAGTTTTTTCCAATCTTTTGAAAGCAGAATTTGAAATGAATATGATGGGTGAGTCAAATTTTTTATTGGGATTGCAAATCAAGCAAAACAAAGAAGACATATACATCCATCAGATGAAGTATGACAAAGAATTGCTGAAAAAATCCAAGTTTGATGATGTTATGACTATGAACACTCCTATTTGTCTAATCGTAATTCTTGGTCTAAACAAAACCTCTAACAAGGTTGATCAAACTCAGTATAAAGGAATGATTAGATCATTGTTCTATCTAATTACACTTATACAATACATCTTTTCCGGTGTATGCCTCTACATTCATGTTCAATCAGATCTTAAGGAAGTACACTTAACCATTGTTAAATTCATTTTTAGATATATCAAAGACACTGCTAATCTTGGTCTTTGATTTAAGAGCAAAGAAAAGTATAATTTGATAGGATATTATGATATTGATTATATTGGAGATTGCATTGAGATGAAAGGAAAAGTGGAGTATGTTACTTTATAGAAGGAAATTTGTTCTTGTTGACAAGTAAGAGATATAGAATTATAACCTTATCAATAATTAAAACAATGTACATCTAAATTACGTGTTATTACTTTCTCTCCTTTTATAGATAAAGCATCAACTAAATCGTATTTTTTTTATAATATTATTGTGATTAGTTTATCTTAAAATCTTGTGTATATTCTTGCCATGAATATATAGAAACTAAGTTTTGAAATATATCTACTTTACATCTATTCATTTATAAGGACAAAAATACGAGGATAAAAAAAATGAGTGTACGTAGTTTTAATTAAATTTTATAAATAAATAGTTATTTTAATCAATAAAAATGTGAAATATTATTGAAAGTAATAAAATTTTAAAAGATTATATAGAAAGTGTAATAACTTTCTATGTCATTTTGGCGCATCAATTCCAAATGCTTATTTACTCCAACATTGTCACGTTGATCACGTAACAAGCACCGACTCTCAACCACTTAAGAATCCCTCCTGATAGTTTTAAGAACCTACGGTGCACTTGGTTTGGTCCTATAGTTATAAGTTTCACCGATACAAAATTTTAAATTCGTATTTGATTATTCATTCCATAACAAACATTTTATTAATAGTTTTCATATTTATTTTGTCCAATGATTATTTATTTTATGCAGTTATTGGGTTAGTGCATCCTATCAATGGCTGTTCGTTCCTATGATTGAGATTGACTCGTTTCACATGGACTTTTAAAATACACTAATTAATTAGTAATTAGCCACTTGAAAAAGATAATTAACGTAGTATTGGGTAGAAGGACAGTGGTTTGATAGAAGATAAACAGAAAATAAGTGAAGATCCAGAAATGATTGTTTTATTTAAGAGGAGAGTAAAGACAAAGAAAAAAGTCATGATATTAAATTATAACGAACATGTATTAATAGTGTAAAACAGTTTTGCATAGTTTTTTAATAATTAAATTAATTTTGTATGATTTTATAAAAAATTTATCATTAAAATTAATAAATTCATCATATATATAGTAAATTGTGACTGATTAACTCTACAAAATACTTTATATTATCTCACGAATGCATAAATTTTTTTCACTTAGATATTTTGTTTTTATAATATTAATTTATTTTTTCTTTATTATTAGTATTATTGTGTTTCTTCAACATGGTTATTATCATTAACTACTCTACTCACTAAGAATTACGGATAAAGAACCGTAAGAATTTTCCATGATGCAAGATTTTGATGGAAGATTATTGAAAAATTACACATGTTCGTTCAATTCATAGGATGCAACTTGTATATTTAAATAATTTCATAATCAGTTTTAAAATAAAATCGAACAATTGCATTCAAAACCTAAATAATAAATAATATATATATATATATATATATATATATATATATATATATATAAAAGTTAAATTGTTTAAGCTCCATTTATATCATAAACAAAATATTATTTGATCACTGCCGTAAAAACCTATTATCACTTATAGCGTGTTTCGTGTGTTCAAGCTCATCGACACATATGTAAACATGTACCAAATGCATCTTATATATTATGTAACACCTTTATAAATAAAATAAAATGAAATGATGTAACACTTAATCTCAATTATAAGATTTGTACGAAACTGCGAAATATGGTAGAGGAATGTCGATTCAAACAAATTAACACTTATGTTTTGCTCATTAGGAATAAAAATAGAAAAAAAAATAAGAAGGAAAAAAATAGAAAAAATACATCATTTGGATGGATAAATTTGGTCTAATAATGAGAAAAAAAATACAATAGTTGCCAATAAAAATTGTTTGAATGAGTCAAAAAAAGTGAAAATACATAAATTACACAGAAATATTTTTATACTAATTAAAAAAAATAATTCTTTACTCTGTTAGTTTTCTGTTAACATGGAACTATTTTTTATTTTTTGATTTTTGTTATAAAAAGTTTTTTTAAAAAAGAAATTAAAACAAAATCTTGAAATAGAAATAATTTTCCTCCCACTTCATGCCAATTTGGATGGAAAGTTAGTTCCGGTGAGTTCCACTAAAAAATTTATCGTTTTTACTTGTTCTCCCTGACAAGTTTAAAAGTCCAAATAAATGAAGGGTTTAGTAACAATATAATCATATGTGGATATGGATAGGGTGAAATGGTGAATCGATTTCACTTACGTAATGATATGATTGTGTAGTGATAAATTGATTAATACCATAAAAAACTTTGGACTTGAAAGTGAAGAAAAATGTCCACACCACACAAGAACAATGTTCTTCTCTATGAGAGGTTGGTATGAAGGAAAAGGGGTTTGAATTCCCAATTAATTTTTCTTAAGAAAAAAACTAATAAATTATGTTTGTCGATAAAAGAAGTTATATTATTCCATCACAGCCATTTTAATTGTTGGAAGTTGCAGCACGGATCAGTGCATGCCTCCATATATCCCTACAGACCTCAAATGGTCATGAACCATTCCTTATAAAGCAGGGTGAATACATTCTATATGCACTGAATTTGGACCAGGACATGTTTATAAATATGTGGATTCAAAAAATGACTTTTCAGTCTAATCATACAATTCCTATTCTAGAAGTTTAAGCCATGACATGATCATCTACCATTAGCGCTACGAAATTGAACATTTTAAAATGAGCTACAATGGAACATTTATCAACAACTAGATAATCTGTACTCAATTCCGTTGTTCAAGCCACGCACCAATGAGGTCAAAACTGTAAGGTGCACCCTACCACAACATACTCATTCCTCAATCTCAGTGGCTATAGTTGCCCAAGAGAAAATAACGTGACAACAACCAGCAACAAGAGCTTGTCATTATAGGATTCAATGGCATCTCACATCCCCGACATCCAATGGTTACCAAATGCGAAAGACAAGCCTCCTTATAGGCTGTCAGTGGCCAGACATAATCTGAAACTTACACTGATCTGTTACAACAGATAAATGACCTACAATATGAAAAGTCAAATATTTCAGCACCAAATATATGAAAAATCTTCACAACTACAGTCCAAAACTAATGATTTTGTCCCACTTTATCATTATTATTTAATATTTGGGGAGGTGGGGTGCTCGTGTGCAGTCATGTTACCCACAAGATATTAGATACAAGGGAATACGACTTATGCCACAAGAAATTGACAGTTGCATTAAGTCTAGAATGTCTCAATGCAGAAAACAGAACCATGACATTGGGCTGGTTTGTTAATAGTTTTTCAATAAGAAAATCACTTTTAAAGTTTTCCGTGCATTCGTTTCATCTTTACAAAATTTTAAAATCTCATTAAATCAGAACTTATTTTGTATAGCTTCTCGTAAAACCACCCACTTTAAAAAATGAAGTGATTTTTAAGATAGTAAACAAACATAAATTAACTTAGTTTTAAAATCTCCAAAAAAAATAATCTCTAGATATGCATTATCTGATGTTGATCTTAACTATGTAAATCTTCTAGAATAAAGGAAAATAAAATAAAATCAGGTATGAATTATTTGATATTGATCTTAACTGCCTAAATCCTCTAAAATCCTTATTTGATGCTTAAATTTAAAATTAAGGCACATATAACTGTTAACAATCACCTGTTTAGTGGCACAATCAAGAACTTAATTATGCATCGCATAATATTGAGGAGCCAGCTCGGTTAACCATAGATAATCAACTCTGGTTAAATTTCGGATATACTTGTTATTAGTTTGGAGCAATTCGTTGAATATCACACATTCTGGTTTCTGCCGGAATAATACAGAAGAAGGGTGGATCTGCACCACCTGACCACTGGCCAAAGCCCTGTAATGGAACAAAGCAATAAGAGTCTTTGTATACCAAAAGCAATATGAGATAAAATTATACATGCAGTTAAGGATTCCAATTAATGAGTAAAAATACCAATAGAGAATTTCAAAACTAAAGGAGCAAAATTTGACATTATTACTGTGGGAACAAAAGGCAATCCAAATAAATGGCCAGCCCAAGAATTTAAGTTGAATCAGATACCTGTATGTCCCCTCTGGCTGCTTTACAGCTGCATTGAGGAAAAAGGAAGCAGCAAGGCATCTGCGGAATTGAAGCATATCATCTCCACACGAAGAAAGATTCAGACCCATGTCTTTAACATGTCTCTCAATCTGGCTGCAAAAAGTATTTTAGGAATGAGGATGCATAAATGTCTGGACTGGATTACACAGAAAATCTTGATATCTAGCTTAAACCTTATAAGATTACCTGTGAATGTCATGAGCATGTCTAAGAGACCGGCTATTAACAAAATTTTCCCTGCACCATTTTCTATAAACCTTATTATCACTCTTCTCCATACTCATTCCCATCTTCTTCAAAAAATCATTAGATGCTCGATACACATTAATCAAAGTGATGTGGTCTCCCTCTGGACTTGAGAAACATTTCATTGCAGTTCTTGACTGGTCAAAAAGAGGATAAACACAATAACTTTAACTAAATATTAAGAGGGAATGGATGGTATGTGGAAATATACGAAGACTAGAACCTTCATACAGTCAGTGAATTGCATTCGTTCAAACCATTCACGCAATATTTAAAAATATTTAGTTAAATGGTTAATAGAGAGATAATAGCACAGTATATATATCCACTGACTTATTTTTGTAATATGTTTCATCATAACATCAAAAATAGAATATGATAGAATACAATAGAGTTCAGTTTGCATACCTCTTCTAACTTGTCACGAGGACTATAAAATATGGATTCCACAGACAGCAGTGCTACAATTATCAACATTTCCTCCAAGCAGTTAAACTGACTAGCTAAAATAAGAGCTTTAGAATATATAGGATCCAAGGGCAGTTGAGCCATTTGCTGCCCAACGGGATCTGATAATTGACATTCATCTGTTAGAGCACCTAATAAAAATAGATGCTCCAGTGATTTTATAATAGCTGCCCTGTTCAAACAAGTGAATAAGCACAGGCTGATTAATATTTTGCAAGGTCAAAATACTTTTAAAAGTTACAGCAACAGAGATCCCTAACAAATGGTAACTCAGTTCTGGAGTGCTAACAAAGATTCTTGATTGGGCACAAAAGAAAAAATTATTTTTCATTATGTAACAGGACCTCTTTTATATCTGTTCTATCATTGGGCAAAAAATCTTTGATAAAGTACGATTGAAATATTTTGTAGTTTTCAGAATCAGATAAAAAGATTTATCATTCCAGGTACAATATCTAGCACAAGTTCATGGTCGGAGCAAGGTTTTGGTAGGTTTGATCTCTAGATTCTTCTGAGTTACTTCCTAAGTGGATAAATATTCCTACAAGTATTTCTGCAATAATATATACAACATTTTTATCAATTTTGGTTATTTATTTATATAAATGCCATACCTTATCCTTTCTGTACATGAATATCTAGTCTATCTCTAGCTACTCGTTCAATCACTTTAATTTTCAAGATAGAGAGTTTATCAACAAAAAATTGTAATCACATATATATCCACAGTTCCACACATGCCAGACCAAAATTCTGGAAGGTTCTCTGACCTTGAAGGTTTCTCAATGAAATCAAACCCAAGTATGTCATCAACACCCAAAGCCTTAAGCTGCAAAATGACATTAGAAAGGTTGCACCGTTTAATCTCCGGCATTGTTGAATCCTCAAGTTTCTCAAATTCTTTTTCAGGATATAAACGGAAGCATTTTCCAGGTCCTTCACGTCCTGCACGCCCTCTAATACCAAAATACCACAATATTAATAATCAATTTGTACTACTCTTTCAGTAAAATTATTTCACGTATATATTAAATTCATGAAGTTAATGTAGCTAAAATTAACTGCATGAATATAACATGCCTATCATTTCATCATAACAAAATAAGATTAAAAAAGAAAAACATAACATAAATCATAATTCAAGAACAAGAAATTGTACAAAATAAAAATAAAAATGTGTTTGGAACTTGAATACTCCATGAAAAAGATTATACTTTACATTAACAGGTTTACTCTTTTTTATAAGATACTCCCTCCAGTCCTTTTTATAAGAAACAAATAATTAATTCATCAAGACCAATAAAAGTAGTTAGATTGAAAGATGAGTATACAATATGTTGTTGATAGCTCAATAAATATGCCCAATTTGATAGGGAAATGAGTATATATCACTAATAGACCTCAATTAATTACAGGTAAAAAGTAAAGTTGGCAACAAATACACCTTTTGTTTCTTATATTTAGGACCAATAAAATGTTGCATTTTCTTATAAGTAGGACCAGAGGGAGTACATTACAAGGTTTATTTACATATTCCCCAATAAACAAATTTAAAATGGACAGGCACCACTGCATCAGCAAGCACACTAATTTAAAAATAAGTAATAGAAGGCAGAAGCATTGATGCTAGATTCACATGTAAAAAGTCCTTGCTATGCAATAACAAGTTTTTCTTAGGAAAAACAACTGAATTAACCAAACGGAACTGGAAAAACAAAAGGCAGCCATCCTCAGTCAAAATGAGCATAAGTTACTTCATTTTCATCAACTGAATTAATTTAACCAATATTTGCATGTGGCAATTAAACACTATAACAGACTGAAACATAACTAGCACCATACCTTCTTTGCAGAGCTTGGGACTTGGATGTAGCTACTATAATTAAGGATTCCATGCCCTTTCCAGGGTCATAAGAACGGGCTTTAACAAATCCAGGATCAATTACAAACTTGATTCCAGGAATTGTTACCGATGTCTCAGCAATATTAGTTGCCAATATTACCTTCAAAAACAACAGAGGTAAGTTCTTTTTTTTTTTTTTTTTTTTTTTTTTGGCTGAAATGAGATATAGGTTTAATACAATTGGAAATCAGTACTTAGCAGATATGATATAAACATCAGAAGTTTATTTTAAATATACATATGCTCGCATTAAATAGTGATTCTCAAGTAGAAAATTATAAGGACCAGCAGATACCATATTGTTGTATACATGTATTAACCCACAAAATTCTCAATCATTGGAGTGGGAACATTATATTTCATGGAGAAGAGGTTATTACCATTAAAATAACAATTCAAGATTGCCCGAGGTTGATTGATATCAGATTTGAAGAAAGCTGAAAATATTCTTCTTATTGTTCAAAGGCTGAAAAGACACAAATAAATAGAGGATTGGCATATCCATCCTCATAATCAGGAAACAGATTCCTTTAAATAAGGAAACTAAAAGTCTAAACTAGGAAACTAAAAGTCTTCAAAATCTTATTAATGATACGTAGTTTGCTCTAAAATAAATAACACCTAATATTTACAAATAATGATTATTTTCTACACTCCCCCTCAAGTTGGGTTGTATATAGTAAATAAACCCAACTTGTGACTCAAGAACTCAAAGTTAACTCTTGGCAGAGCCATGGTAAAGATGTCTGCTATCTGCTGTTTGGTAGGAACATAGTTCAATTGAACATTCTTGTTGACTTTTTCAGAGATGAAGTGTCGATCAATCTCGATATGCTTCATTCCGTCATGATGCACAGGATTTTTGGCAATGCTAATAGCTGCTTGACTATCACTTAATATCTTCACTATTTCTTTAGTCTCAACTTTAAGCTCCTTTAGTAATCTTCGAAGCCACATCCCCTCATATTCCTAGTGCTAAAGCACGATTCTACAGTTACTCGAGAGACAACAGTCTGTTTTTTACTTCTCCAAGTGACAAGATTGCTCCAAACATATGAACAATAGCCAGAGGTTGATCGCCGATCAGTAATGTCCCCAGCCCAGCTAGCATCTGTGTATATTTCAACCTCACGGTTTTTAGATTTTCTGAAGATTAAACCATGCCCAGGAGTCATCTTCAAGTATCTTAAAATTCTCTTTACTTCTTCCAAATGCTCCTCACTCGGATTATTCATGTGTTGGCTTACTTTACTGACAGAGAAACCACACCAGGCCTTGTATGAGATAGATAGATTAGTTTGCTCACCAATCTCTGATATCTTTGTCAACTGGAACATTTTTTTCACTCCTATTTGGCCGTTTGTTGGGATCCATTGGAGATCTGTTTCACTTAACAAGTCTAGTATGTACTTTCTTTGAGATATGAAAATTCCCTCCTTTGACCGGGCTATTTCCATACCCAAGAAGAATCTGAGGGTCCAAAGATCCTTGATTTCAAATTCTGTTGCAAGAATCTTCTTGAGGTAGACAAGTTCTCAGAGTCATCACTTGTCAAGATAATATCATCTACATATACTATGAGGATTGCAATCATGCCAATGGAGTTGGTTTTTACAAACAAAGTATGATCTGCTTGGCATTGATTGTATCCATTTGCAATTACAACTTTAGTGAATCTATCAAACCAAGCATGAAGAGATCGCTTCAAGCCATAAAGTGATTTTTTTAATTTGCAGACCAACTTCTTGTTGTGATTGTTCTCCAATCTTGGAGGTATTGTCATATAGACTTCTTAATCAAGGTCTCCATTCAAGAAGGCATTTTCGACATCAAGTTGATACAGTGGCCAATCTTGATTCATTGCAAAGGAAAGTAGAACTCTGACAGCATTAAGCTTGGCAACAGGAGCAAAGGTTTCTTTATAGTCAATCCCATAAGACTGTGTATAAAGATTCTTGTGGTTCCGGAGGATCCAACTATAGGAAAACTGGGAACGGAGAGCCCTCCCCCTTTTTTTTCCACCCGACTCTTTGGTCTTAAGAATACAGGTTTTTAAGAATGAGTGATTGCCCTTCTCCGACCCTTACTGTCTAACCTGAGAGCGGATAGCTAATGCGTTCCACTTTTTAAACAGGGTTTTATGGTCGGTCCGCGACTCCTGGATGTCGAAGGCGTCCTTGGAGTGATCTCGTAGTTCCCACGGGGTGGAGACGATGGGGTCAATCCATGAATTCTTTTTCCTTTTGCCGCATTTCGCTCAAAGGCCTTTGGCCACGAGTCTGGCTTTGAATCTCTCAACACTTCCATCTGCATTATATTTTACCGTGAATATCCACTTACAGTCCACAGGTCCTTTTTCATGAGGTAACTCCATAAGAGTCCACATATTATTGTTTTCTAGTGTCCGAATCTCTTCCTCAACTGCTTGCTTCCATGCAAGAATTCACAGGGCTTCTTGAATAGTGTTGGGATCTTGTAAACTTTCAAGATTTTTCACAAAGGTTAGGTAATTTGGTAATAGTTGTCCATATGCAACATATCTTTTAATAGGACGACTAGTGCAACTTCGAACTCCCTTCCTATGAGCAATTGGTTGATCTAAGTCATTGACCAGCTGTACATGAGAATCAAGATATGTGGAATCCATACCTTTATCATTATTAGGTGTAGGTGGACTTGGTTCTTGTTCTTGACAGTTCTGTGTTGGTTTGGTGTCCTTTACCTGCTCACCTATTTTTTTCCTTCTAGTATAGACACGGAGTTCCTGATTGGTAGCGTCAAGTTGTTGTGGTATAGGAGTGATTTCAGTGAAGGAATTCGGTCTTGGGAGAGGTTCAGGTTTGATGATGGAAATAAGGAATAATTGGGTTCCTATGACCGAGACTGATGGTGGTAATGGATCAGGAAAAGGATCCCAAAGCTGATATTCTCTCGAATTCTCCCCCTTGAATGTCGAATTTGGGAAAATATGATTTATTCTCGAAGAATGTGACATCCATTTAATTGTAGACTTTTCTCGTGATGGGAGAGTAGCATTTGTATCCTTTTTAATGAGAAGAATAACCAATAAAGATGCATTTGAAGGATTTAGGATCAAGCTTGGAACGATGTTAATGGATGTGGACAAAGGAAGTGCAACTAAAGATTTTTAATGGTAGGTCAGAGGAGATATATTGGGTGTGTGGATAGCTATTCACAAGCACATGACGAGGAGTCTTGAATTGAAGGATAAGACTAGGCATGCAGTTGATTAGGTATGTGGCTGTGAGAACAGCTTGCCCCGAGAATATTTAGGAACATGATGAAAGAACATTATGGCACAAGATACTTCAAGCAAATGTCTATTTTTCCTTTTAGCAGCTCCATTTTGTTGTGGGGTATCAACACAAGAACTTATGTGAATGATACCATGTTTTGAAAGATAAGAGCCAAGAATAGAGTTGAAATATTCTTTTGCATTATCTGTTTTAGGATTTGTATTTTTCTTTGGAATTGATTGTAAATCATTGAGTGAAAGGATTGGAAGATGGTGGTTGTTTCAGATTTATCTTTCATGAGGAATGTCCATGTTGTTCTTGTATGATCATCTATGAATGACACAAACCAGCATGCCCCATTTATATTTTTAACACGTGAGGGTCCCCAAATATCACTATGAATCACAAAAAAGATGTGAAGGTTGTTGTTGGGTGTTAGGATACACATGTCCAGTATGTTTTGCAAATTGGCAGATCTCAATTTGATAGAACTTGGAACTTTTATTGATAAATAAATGTGGAAACAATTTTTCAACATATGTAAAGTTTGGATGACCAAGACGACAATGCCATAACATGACTTGACTTTCAATGGACATGGACTCATGATTTAAAAAAGAAGTGACAGAATTGAAACTAGACTCAGGAGCACAACTTGACGAATGAACTTGTCTATCTAGTAGATTATTTTCTTTGAGAAAATATAGGCCACCATTCATCCCAGCACTGCCAATCACCTTCTCCGAATCCACCTCCAAAAATTCACAATGATTGGAATAAAATTTAGCTTGACATTTTAAATCATGAGTAAGTTTGCTGATGGAGAGAAAAGTGCAGTCTAGTTTTGGAACATAAAGAACAGAATAAAGTTGAAGATCCTTTGTCGATTCAGTTGATCCTATTCCAACAATGGGAGACAATGAGCCATCAGCTATTCTGATAGTAGAATGATTTGTACATGGGTTGTAACTTTTGAAGACATTAATATCTCCCGTCATATGATCTAAGGCCCTGAATCAACAATCCAGGGTTTTTGTTTATTACCTTGGACAATATAAGCAGAAGATGTTGTACCTTGATGTGCAAGAAGGTTGGTTGGTTGCTCGGCTGACGATTGTGGTATTTGTACTGATTTGGAAGCTTGATTCAGAAGTTTCTGCAATACCTCAATTTGTTCCTTGGTGAAGAAACTAGACGTTGTATCGTTGACAGTTGTAGCAGCAGCATTGGCGCGGTTCTCCCTCTCATATTTTCGATTGGATGGCTTCCAATCTGCAGGTTTCCCATGTATTTTCCAGCACGTCTCTTTAGTGTGGCCTGATATTTTGTCATGTTCACACCATGGTCGTCCCTTTTTCTTATTATTATTTTGAGAGGAAGCATGAGTATACAAGACTGAACTTTCGGAGGATAGCGAAGAGTGGTTGTCGGTTATCATCAATTTCTTTTTGCTTTCCTACCTTCGAACTTCTGCAAAGGCTTCCAGAATGGTGGGGAAAGGCTTAATGCCCATCATTCTCCCCTGACTTCGTCTAGGTCTTTGTTGAGACCAAGAAGAAATTTTATTTTTCAAGACCGAGAAGAAATTTTATTTTTCTCTTTTGTTCAACAATTTTCCTATACAAAACTATTTATCCAAGCACTTCCACGAGTAGATCTCGTGCATGTCCAATTGCAACCAATACCAAGTAAGGGTGTTGAAATATTGAGCGACATTTGATTCTCCTTGTCGTAGATCATACAATATGGTTTCAATCTCAAATAACTCCGAGGAGTTTTCTGTACTAGTGTAAGTTTCACAAGCAGCCTCCCATATCTCCTTGGTTGTTTTAAAGAGCAGGAAGTTTTCTCCTACTTTCGTTGTCATGGAGTTTATTAGCCAGGACATGACTAAGAGATCACCAATTTTCCAGCCACGATATGCAGGGTGGGTTGTTTCTGGAGCAGGGTTTCGCCTGTGAGATAGCCATCCATTCCTCTACCACATACATATGAAGACCGACTAAGACCATTGAAGAAAATTATGGCCATGAAGATGGTGATTTGTGACAAGGTGAGAGGAATTATTTGATCCGATAAGGACTGAAGGATTAGTTTCAGATCTAGATGTGACTCTCGAGGTTAGGGATGATGAAGCCATACCTTTTAGGGCCAACTGAGACTGTTTTAGAAGAAATTAGGTTTCATAGCAACCTGGCTCTTGGTACCCTTTAAATAAGGAATTCCACTAAACTAGGAAACTAAAAGTCTGCCAAATCTTATTAATGATACGTAATTTGCTCTAAAATAAATAACACCTAATATTTACAAATAATGATTATTTTCTACAAGGTTCATTGAATGTTTAAATATTGAGGAGCTAGCATGATTAGTATCAATAGTTTACAAAGTTGTCTATACTGAAGGACCTAATGGAATTACCGAACTAATTGCTATGGATGCATCATTTGAAAATGGGGAAGATGGTAAATTGCATCTAGTGAGAAAAGGGGGGCATTTACATTGTAAAATTGCTCATGCAGCTTATATGACTGGATAAGAGATTAAACTTGCTCTATTGCGTGCAATTGTCAATAATCCTATTATTTTTATGTTTGAGCATAATTTTGCTATAGATCTGGTCACTTGTCAGGATGGATTTAATAAATTAGTATAACTAGTCTGGTATTGACACATTGAATACTAAAATGCTAGAGGTGGTAAGATTTCTTCTGAAGGTGACTTTACATGCTTTAGGTGGAATTGGACATATCTATCCTGGAACTATAAATCCATCTTAGAAGGATGAACTTTAGTCCAACTTCTAATACGGAACTTCAGTCCAGTACACCTTTGGTGACGGCTTGAAAGGATGAAATTGTATTTGAAGAAAACCTATTGAATTCAGCCTTGAGGACAAGAGACTTTAAAGGGGGGTTGTATCGATAGGTTCTTGACCACAGGCCAAAATGTACAAGGCCCACTTAGAATAACCTTTGGCGGGAAATAGGGAAATTAGTTACAGACAGTGTTATCAATGGCGGGTGGCCGATAATGGTGGAAGGCCAAATTCTGCCATGTAAAGCCACCATAGAGCCGTCATCCCACTTCCTCCTTCACAAACTGCAATGGCAGGTGGCAAAAAATCCACTACACATTCCACAATGGCTGCTATTTAACAACACTGGTTACGGAGAGATAAAAAGGATCATAGAGTTTGTTATAGGTAGGGAGGGGTGAAGGAAAGGATAGGGAGCTTGTATTTTCAATTTTGGAGTCTAGAGTGTATAGACTTGGGAAGAGAGGGAATCTTTCCGTCTCAAAAGCTTTTGCTCTGGGATTACAAGGGTTTATCTTGTAATACTTCCTACATTTTCAATCAATAATACAGTAGTCACTTTATCCTAAATCGGGTTCTTATCAACTTAGTTTCCAAAGAAGAAGCAGTGCTAGTTTAGAACAATAAAACATTAGCAGTAGTAGAGGTGATGGCAAAGATAAAAGTAGTTGCATATGACAGAAGCAGCACATGATAATCTTGCAAAAAGAATAACATTAATCCCTCAACTGGCACCAAAGGAGATGGATCCTGTTGAGAGAGAATAATGCTGTCTACATGCTTATAATTAGTGGTGTGTTATCAAGCATGAATGAAGAGGGAAGATGATCATTGCACAAGTCATATGTGCCCAAGAGAACTTCCAGCGACAAAATTTGCATATTAAAAACTAAGCAATACATAATCATGCATATCTCCTAAACCTACTGGGACTTAAAATAATACAACCAGCATTTACTTTAAATTTGTAGACATGATCAGATACAACAGGGTGCTTCTAAAGAAGGAACAGAGACCTAGACAAGACATGTCAACTGCTTAAGAGAAAAGAAAGTTTTATTGCTACACAATCATCTAAAACTTAGTTTTCCTATTTACACTGAATTCTATCCACAACATATATAAATGAGAGATCAAATGTGTAGCAAGGATACCTTCCGAAACCCAGATGGGGCTGGTGCAAAGACCCGCATTTGCTGCTCAGATGGAAGAGCTGCAAATATAGGCACAACTAGAAGCTTCTGCTTTTCTTGAGGTAATTGTGGGAGTTTCTCTTTAATAAGCCTTTCAACAGATTCAATCTCTTCTTGCCCAGTCAGAAATACTAGTATATCCCCGGGTCCCTCCTCTAAATGAATCTATAAAATCAAGGACACATGACTTTAAGCAACAATTTTATGAATTTTATTTATCATTCATCACTACAATGTTAAGCATAAACAAATATGCCATAACCAAGAAATATAAATACCAAAAATGCATACGCAGAACCAAAGCACCAAGACTGATGCATTTTTGGAATTCAAAAATCTAAAAACAATAAAATAAAAGTAAAAGAACATAATATTGAATTGCATGAACTGAATAAACCGATGACCTGGAATATTGTTATCAAGGAAGCATCTAAATAATCTGTCTCTGCATGAAGAGTATAAAATATATCTACAGGAAACTGTCTCCCTTGGATGTGAACAGCTTTGGCACCACCAAAATACTCAGAGAAAGCACGTGCATCAAGACTTGCAGACATTATGATTAACTTCAATGGAGCATACTTCTCATGGCGAGGTTTTTTAAGAAAACTGCCAGTCTGGTCATTTTCTTTCTCCAACAACATGGCATTATTCACATTCTTGCTCCCAAATTTAAGGCCCTGACCATCACTGACAGACCTTGACCGAGCAAGTTGTACGTTTTTCAGCAAGCCCATCAAGACATCAGTGTGAACAGTCCTCTCGTGTGCTTCATCAACAACTATAACAGAATACTTAGAAAGATATGGATCCAACAATGCCTCCCTGTAAGCACAGGCAAGTGTTTATCAGCCCTTCTATATTCATAAGAGGGGTGATTTGTGTGTGGGGGGACACGGGTGAAGATGGATAACCAAATCACTAACTTTACATGAATAAAAAGATAAAAGAAAGAGATATCTAAAACTTAGTGATATGCATAATATTTTGTGTAGCTTGGTATCAAGAAGTAAAAAAATCATAGCATTGCATTTTGACTGGACAAGTTTTATGAAATCAATCTTAATGTAAAAAGCAGACAAGTAGTCAATATTATGTGAAACTAGTACCTCAAAAGCAACCCATCTGTCATATATTTGATCCTTGTTGACTCAGAAGTGACATCAGCAAATCTAACGGAATACCCCACCTTTTGGCCCAACGCAACACCACACTCCTCAGCAACTCTTTTGGCGACAGTGACAGCAGCCACACGTCTAGGTTGCGTTATCCCAATAACCTTTCCATTGCGGCAAAATCCAGCATCAAACAGAAACTGAGGAATCTCTACACAGCACAACAGAACATTGTGAATTCCACTATCCTTAAAACCTCTTTCCATTTTCTCCTAATAAAACTAAATTAGGCCCTGCTTGGATAAACTACTCCACAAACACAATAAGAGAAGAAATGTAAAATGCATTGAATTCTCCATAAGCTAAAATCAACTAATAAATCTTTAGCATATGCAAGCAGCTCAATTCATTTTACCTTCTTATTTTTTTCCCCTATAAGTGTTTAAGGAAAAGTTAATCCGAACAGGACCTAACCAATAACATTGAAAAAAGCTCTTCATAAGGATAAAATGTAACCTACGAGTGGTCTTTCCACTTCCAGTTTCACCAACAATAATCAACACATCATTCTTCTGAACCTCTTCAACAAGTCTTTTCTCAACTGCAACAGAAATAAACAGGGACAACACTAATAAGCACATTAAAAAAATAACTGATTCCTCATTTTAGTCCTAAACTTTAGCAACTAAAATGATAATAAGTGGTTACATTTAGGGACTAAAACAATAGTAAATAATTAAATACATGGACCAAATTGACAATAGTCACTTTCAAGGACTAAAACGAAAAACTAATAGTACTTATAGGGATCTTTTTCAAATTTTACTGCTTTCAGGAACTAAATTTACACTTTCAAGGACCAAAGATGATAATCTACCCTTATTGAGTATAGACTGGCACAGGCTGAAACTGAAAGCGAGAATAGCAAAAGAGGTTAAGTCAATGCATACCTGAGGCGATGGTAAGAGACTTCCTCTCTTGTGCAATTTTGTGCCTCCTGCATAAGCAAATATTACAAATATTATGAAATCAGGTATTAAATGAAAATTGAGTGTATTGGATTTTGTGGTGTTGAAGTGATTACTAAACCCTAAGTGGGTTTTGGAGAATACCGTGCAGAGAATTGGGTTTGGCGATTGGAAAGATTTCCCCGATACACTGAAGGCATGGTGGCGGCAACTGATACACAGAAGAAGCGGAATGTTTTTGGCAGCCAAGTTCAGTGCTCAAGTGAGAAAAATAAGAGACATTTACAAGTTGCAACAATATTTGAATTAAAATGAATTAAAATAAAAACGGAATTTTGGTGCATTTCATAGGCCTAGTAAATGTATTTCTAGATGGATGTTAACTGTCTTCAATGGTTTGGTTTGCCTGATTTATCATATCCTGATTCAGAAACAGAGCAGCAAAACAATTGAACAGAGTTCACACATTCTCAATTTCCCTTTTCTAATCCCTGGTGTGCAGTAATATGTTCACTGTCTTTCTCTTTCTATTAAGGAAGATGTTTATCATTTGAACAAATTAGTAGAAACAAATTACAAAGCTGATTACTGATGGATATTTCCATATGGATAAATTAAAAAAAATGTTTTCTCTTCTTTCAATCTCTTCCTTTTCTCAATTAATGATTATGTATCTTTCAATCTTATAATATCATTATATAAATATTTCTCGCTTAATTTTGAATAATAACTCGCTTAATTTTGAATAATGATGCACACGAATAAATAGAAAAAAAAATATAAATTACTCCATTAATTTTAAGAATTAAGTTAAAAAATTACAAGTGAGGTTATAATATTAGAATCTCTTTATTTTAAGAAATAAATATGGAAACAAAGCCTAAATAACACATAAACAATTTATAGTAATTATTCTCTAAGAAACAGTAGTAACTGAATTATGCATTTGATCACTCCCCTTAAGCTAGGTTATAGACATTGAGAAGACCCAGTTTAGAATTAATTTCATCAAATGACTTTTTAGGTAGGACTTTAATTAAAATATATGTAGTTTGTTGGCTGATTAGAGTGTATATGAATGATACCCATCCAAATACTGGAAAAATAAAAGAAAAAATATCCTCTTTTTCTTAAAGAATTCTTCCAATAATTTTTCTGACCCAATCTTTTCAAAAAAGTGCGCACAGTACTTTTTTGTTTACCAGTCAAAGTTTTTATACAAGAAAGTCGCAGTATATATTTTATTTGATACAAAGTCTTTTTTTTGAGGATCCGTTGTAATAATGAGAAAAATTTCTACATATTTGCAAAAATCGATTAATAATATCAAAATCAGATAAATTGGCCCAAATCGGCTTACTAATACCCGGTTTGTCTCTATCTTCTCCGTGACAAAATGTCTGTCAATTTCCACGTGCTTTGTCCTATCATGATGTACTGGGTCTTTTGCTATGCTAATTGTGACCTGATTATCACAGAACAGTTTCATGGTACTTGTAACTTGAGCTTTCAGCTCAGTTAGTAACCTTTTCAACCATATTCACTCGCAGAGACCATGTGTTAGAGCTCTTAGTTCAGCTTCTGCACACTACTCCTCCGAGATACCACTGGTTACTTTTTGTTTCACCAAGTGACCAAGTTTCCCCGAACATAGGTGCAATAACCCGAAGTTGAGCGGCACCTGTCAGTTATTGATCCAGCCCAGTCTACATCAGTGTATATTTCAACTTCTTTGTTTGCTGTCTTTTTGAAAAATAGTCCTCGACCTGGTGTATCTTCAAGTCTCTCAAAATTCTATATACAACTTCCATGTGTTCTTTGATTGGACTGTTCATGAATTGGCTTACTGCGCTTACAGCAAAACTTATATCAAGTCTAGTATGAGAGAGATAGATTAGTTTTCCAACCAACCTTTGGTACCTCCCTTTGTCAACAGGTGCCCTGTTATCTTTACTTCCCAATTTAGAGTTGTAGTTCATGGGAGTGTCAACTAGTTTGCATCCCAGCATCCTTGTTTCTTTCAATAAGTCTATATTTACGTTGTGATACTGAGATCCCTCCTTTTGACCTTGCCACCTCCATGCCAAGGAAATACTTAAGATTTTCTAGGTCTTTGATCTCGAATTCTTTTGCCAAGAAGCCTTTTAGTTTGAGTTCATGATTCCCCGTTAAAATGATGTCATCAACATACAAAATGAGTATTGCCTTTTTTCCATCCAATGAATGTTTGACAAACATAGTGTGATTAGTATGACATTGTTCATACCTAAATTTCTTCACAACATTTGTAAACCTATTAAACTAAGCTCTCGGTGACTGTTTGTGGCCATACAAAGACTTCTTGAGTCTGCAGACTTTGTTGGTAATAGATGGTGAATTGAGTCCAGGGGTATTTCCATGTAGACTTCTTCAAGATCCCCATTGAGGAATGCATTTTTTACATCTAGCTGATATAGAGGCCAGTCTAGATTTGAGGCAAGTGAAAGAATAACCCGAATTGTATTGAGTTTAGCTACAGGGGCAAATGTCTCTTGGTAGTCGACCCCATAGGATTGAGTAAATCCCTTAGCTACTAGTCTTGCTTTAAATCGGTTGATACTTCCATCAGCATTATGTTTGACTAAAAAAAATCCATTTGCAACCTACAGGACGTTTACCTGAAGGTAACTCAGATATCTATCAAGTCTCATTCTTCTCCAAAGCCTGTATCTCCTCATAAATTGCTGCCTTCCATTCTGGTACAGCAAATGCCTCATGTATTGTAGTGGGAACCTATACTTTGTCAATTTTGCTAGCAAATGCATGATGAGCGGGTGACAATTTTTCATATGAGATAAAATTACAAATGGGATTATCAGAAACTGAATCAGTTCTGTTGTTACCTAGTGAACTAGGGGCTTCTAGATTTGGATTAGATTCATGGCCTTGCTCTAATAATGTAGTTCTTTCATTCCTTGGGTCTTGTTTCTCCTAGTGTAGACACGAAACTCATCATTCACTGCAGGTTGTGTGTTGTTGAGACATGGAGGTGTTTGGGGTTCAATTTCCTCTGGATCAATTTGGATATTAAGATATTCTGTTTGAACAGGGAGGCTGTGGGCTGCACAGACTTTATTTGGATGACAAGTACAGGAAAAAGGGTATTACTATCCCAATGCTGATATTGTTGAGTAGAATTCTCCCCTTCAATATCAGCTTTGTAGTAAGGTTGATTTTCGAAGAAGGAGACATTCATAGAGTTGTAGAACTTTCGTATCACATAGGAATAACATTTATACCCCTTTTGATTTGATGAGTATCCCACAAAGATGCACTTGAGTGCTCATATGTTGAGCATGGATGTGGACAAACACGGTACAACCAAATACTTTGACAGGAATAGTTGGCAATATACGAGTATTTGGGAAGGATTGGAGGAGGAATTGGTGAGGTGTTTGGAAGTTCAAAACTCAAGATGGCATCCTATTTATGAGATAAGTTGCTGTTAAAACTATCTCACCCCAGAAAAATTTAGGAACATGAGTGGTAAACATCAATGACCGAGCAACTTCAAGGAGGTGCCTATTTTTTCTCTCCGCAATCCGATTTTGTTGTGGTGTATCCACACAAGAACTCACATGGATAATCCCTTGACTTGTAAGATAATCACTTAGAGTTTTCTCAAAGTATTCCTTTGCATTGTCAGTTTTTAACACTTGGATTTTTGTTTGGAATAGGGTTTGAATCATAGTGTTAAATTGTTTGAAGATGATTCCAACTTCTGATTTTTCTTTCATGAGGAACAACCATGTGATTCTAGTATGATCATCTACAAATGATATAAACCACCGACCCTTACTGACATTTTGTATTCTAGATGGTCCCCACACATCATTGTGAATCATTGAGAAGGGTTCTGATGATTTATATGGATTACTATGATAAGAATTACAAATATGTTTTGAAAATTGACACACCTCACATTGAAATAGTTTTCGGATTTTTATTTCGAAAAGGGATTGAAACAATTTTTGGAGATACAAGAAATTAGGATGACCAAAACGATAGTGCCATAACATGACTGAATTTTCCTTATCTGAATCATTACAAAAGATAAGACTATTATTGGACTTAGTTGTGGACTCAACACACACTCCCTTATGAGTTTGTCTTCTAGGAGATTCCTCAACTTTTAAAAGAAAAAGTCCAGAGTACACCTTAGCACTGCCAATCATCCTCCTCGAATCCAAATCCTGAAATTCACAATAATTCAAGAAAAATTTTGCAACACAATTATTATCTTTGGTGAGTTTACTAACTGACAAAAGATTACAATCCAATTTTGGGACATGAAGGACTAAATTTAAAGTCAGATCCTTTGAAATAACAATAGAACCTGTTCTACTCACTCTAGAAAGGGATCCATCGGCTATTTTCACTGTGATACTTTCTTGGGATAGACTGTAATTGTGCAAGAGAGTGACATCACCCATCATATGATCAGATGCCCTTGAGTCTATAATCCATGGACTTGTTTTTCTTGAATTTACATTGAGGGCACTTAGGTGATTACCTTTTTGGGCTAAAGATCCTGTCCTAATGTTGCTGGAAGCAATCTTCTTTTGTAGTGCTTCAAGTTGTTCGATGCTGAACAGACTTGTTTCTGTGAAGGAGGATCCTCCATTAATTGAGACACGATTGCCATGACTGTACATCGTGGCAGATTGTGACCATGGGAGACAATTGCTTCCATTCATCATGTGTCCGGTGATAGGAAAAAGGTACTTTCTGACCCACTATGGTTGCTAGTGCCATGAACTTCAGATCCCAAAGTTGTTACTGATAAAGAAAAGGTTGATTCTCCTGTTGTCATTCCGTATTTGGTTGTCGGAAAGGATCTGGAGATTACCGATTTTGCTCTGATACCATGTGAATATTTCTCTTAGTTTTGAATAGTAACATACATGAATAAATAGGGAGAATGTGTAAATTACTCCCTTAAATTTAGGAACTAAATTAGGAACATACAACCTGGTGAGATTCTGTAAAGATAATATCAGAATCTCTTTATTCTATGAAATAAATATGGAAACAAAGCCTCAATAACAAAGAGACAATTTATAGTAACTATTCCCTAAAAAACAGTAACTGGATTATGTATTTCATCAAAAATAGAGTACCACGAGGCGTAATTGAACAACAACAAGCACCAACAAGCACCGAACAGTAATAAAAGACCAGAAAACAGAGCAGCAACAAACAAGAACAAGTAATTGAAAACAACAAAAAAAATTGAACCAAGAACTAAACAATAATTAAACTAAGAACAACATTTGAAGCAACAATTGAACAAATCACAAAGCACACAAAACAAAAACAGATCACGGAGTAGCAGCAACTGACCTAGAAGGTTAACGAAGAAGTGCATGAAGATGGGGTAAAGGGAAGACCACAATAACGCAAACAAATACATGACGCCAGCAAGGCAAACGGAAGAGGAAGACGACGATGGGATGAGACTCCGAGTAGAAGATGAGAATGAAGAAGATGAAAAATGTGAAGCTGGAGCCCTAAATGAGAAAGAAGAGTGCATTTCTGATGGCCCCCAAAATGCACCGTTTCATATTATGCTAACTTGTCCGACTCAATCTGACTCGCGAGTTTACTCCGAGTTGACTCGCGAGTTTGAGCGAGTTTACTCCAAAAATGAGTTTATGAGCAAGTTGACTTGTTATGACTCAGTAAACTCTTAAACTCAGTAAACTGTTAAGAGTTAACTCTAGAGTTTGATAACCATGCTCACGATCAAGTTGTCAGACTCTAGAATCATAGTAGACTCGTGACAGTAGTCGACTCGTGACTCGTAGAGTCAACCCGTAGACTCGTAAGAGTCTACTTTTTATATAAAAAAATAAAAGAAAAATTGAAAGAGTGTCCCCTAAAAAGTGAAATTTCCAATAAAGTTGTTACCTGTTTTCAATCAAATACACATTAATCAAGTTCATTAGCAAAACATTTCATCAAGTTTATCAAATTCATCAAGTTACAAATTACAAATACAAACATAAGTAATAAATGATCAAATATCTATGTCTAATCCTCTAATTACATCATCTTGAAAATCATCTTCTACATCATTAATATTTTCATCTTCATCACCATCATTATCTTCATCTTCCATAAAAATCATATTATCTAAATTAAAATCATTTACAATTGGATCACTTCCCATGAAGTTAATGTTTGTAATATATTATTAAAAAATAAATATTCTTATATACTGAAAATAAAATAACACGTACATTGATATTGAAGAACTCTTTTAATACATGTTTGCGATACATACTTCTTAAGAAAATAATTATTTAATTTTCAACTTAAAAATGTATTATTTTGAAAAAAAAAATGGAAACAACTTACACTATCTTTATACATATTCAGTCGTGTCTTGTAATATAAAATAAAATAAAAGGGGAATCGACTTCAAGTTGAACTTGTAGAAGGCCAAAGTGAGGGCTGCATTAGATACCATAATTAATAGAGTGGAGATTTTTCCATAGGAAAAACAACATTGGCTTGTAGTTGGAGAATTACACTGTATTTCTGTCAATTTTTTTATTCATTCTAAAGACAAAATATGCGCTAACTCTAGAAGTTTTTGTTTCTATGACTTTTGTGTTAAAAGTATTATTATTATTAACACAACAGTAAGCAATTGAAAGTACTGTTATTATTAACACAATAACAGCAATTATTATTAACACAATAACAGCAAGCAAGAGCAGTAAACAAAACAACAATTGAAACTAATAATTCAATTGAAGATAAATACTGTAGAAAGCCGTTAACAAATAATAGTGAAAAATGCAAATGAAACTTCCAACTTTTCCATCTCAAATTGCATAATTGAAAATTTTAAACTTAAACACATCATAGTGCATACTACAGAGAGCATCAATTGAAATTCCATGGTTGCCCAAAATCAAAGCTTTGCATAATTGAATTTTGAAATAACGTTCCAAAATTGAAGGTTGCCCAAACTGAAACAAAGGTTCCCAAACCCAAACTTGTTAAGTCAAAATGACTTAGCATCTTAATTTTGATAATTACAGAAGAAAGAGCAGACGGAAGATCAGACCGAAGACTAAAGAATGAGCAGATTGAAGAGACATCAGATGCAAACAGAAGAATGATTAGACGAATCATTAATGAGCATAGTCAAGATGCACCCTCAAGCACAGATGCACAAGATGAAGTGTTCAAGTCATCAAGTCTCAAAGCAACTACATCAAACGAAGAACTTTCATTGTTCAAGAAGACAGAGAGCTCATCTCAACTTCAAGTCAAGTGCTCAAGAAGGAAGACTTTGAAGACTGAAGTTGAAGACGAAGGAAGAAGACAGACAAATGAATTCAATACACAACTCATCTATTTGTTCATTCGTCTACCTCGTTTAATGAAGTTTAGACAGAGTAACTTGTGCCCCAATTCAAATCCAGCCGTTACTCGTAGAAGCTTCCAAAGACAGAATAAAGATATATGCAAAACCTCTGTAACATGAAAAGCAACCATGCTTTTTGTTGATATCTCTAATCAAGTCAGAAAAAGCCTGTGCAAACATTAATTATTCTGATTGATCTCTGTCACACGTTTGAAGACTTCAAGAGAAAAGGACAACAGTCTTATGGATGAGTCTAACGGCTACCTCATGAACCTTGCCTATAAAAGGACTTCATTACTTCAAGAGAAGGTTGGCGAACTGCACAACAAAGAAATCATATTCAAGCTTCAAGCTCTCAAGCAAAGTTCATCCGCCCTGAACTTAAAATAGAATTTATTGTAAGACCCTTCTCTGCGTAGAGGATAAACTTATTCTTTCATCTTCCTAAATCCACTGTTGTGGTGCCTTTAGCCTGAGGAGGCTATGTTTCAAAGAATACCTTTGTATTAGCCTGAGAAGGCTGTGTTTCAAAGAATACCTTTGTAATTAGCTTAAGGAGGCTGCGTTCCAAAGAATACCTGTTTATATCCTGAGAAGGCTGTGCCCAAATAATATTTGTATTTAGCCAGGAGTGGCTAAGTTCAAAGAATACTAATAATGGAACCTCAATGTGTTGCTAGGAAACTGGATGTAGTCTTGATCAAACGAACCAGTATAAAAATATTGTTGTCTTTTTCTATTGTTTTATCTGTTAACTAATTAAGGGATAATAACTTGAATAGACTTATAATAAAATCAATCTTAAGAAGAAAACAATCTTGCTTCTGATCAAGCTTTGAAAACAATAGACACAAACACATCGTCTGATAAAATTTTTAATTAACACAGTTCAACCTCCTTCTTATGTTTTTGTATTTTACAAAATTGTTCTTCACAAATCATAATAACAGGGCAGCAACAAAGAGAGCAACAATTGAAATTCCATGGTTGCCCAAAATCGAAGCTGTGCATAATTGTATTTTGAAACACCGTTCTAAAATCAAAGGTTACCTAAACTGAAACAAAGGTTCCCCAAACCCAAATTGTTATTCACAAATCATAATAACAGGTCAACAACGAAGAGAGTAACATCAATGAAGAATAGAGCAGTAAGTAACCTTAACGACGGGCCAAACAGCAAACCACGAACACCGATGAGGCTCTAACTAGATGAAGAAGAGGAAGATGATGAGGCTCGGACCGAACGAAGAAGAGGAGAAGAATCACAAAGCACGAGTGACGAGCTCTAAGTGAGAAAGAAAAGAGAATTTCCGTTTGGCCCAAAGCACACCATTTTGATATGATGTAACTCGCTCAGCTCGGTGTAACATCCCAAAAATTTAAATATAGTTTAAAAGAAGTTTTTTTTTTTTTATAACAGAGAGAAATATAAAAATTATGAATTTTTGAAATTACTGTAACAAATAGTAAATTACTGTGCAAATAGTAAATTACTGTGCAAATAGTAAATTACTGTGCAAATAGTAAATTACTGTGTAAATAGTAAAATACTGTGCAAATAATAAAATACTGTTCGAATAGTAAATTACTGTGCAAATAGTAAAAAATAAAATATTAATTAACGGGTTACACGAGTTTTTTTTTTTTTATATTCAAATTACTGTGCAAATAGTAAAAATTACTGTGTAAATAGTAACTTTTGAAATTCTATAAATAGGGCCTAGAATTTCAATTATAATCACAAATTCAAGAACATTCTTTCATTCTCTCAAAATCTCTTAGGAAGAAATCTCTTCAAGAGAGAAGTAAGTAGGTAGAGGAAGATAGGAAGTTAGGAGAAATTGGTAAGGGGAGCTATCCTTATCTTACTATTCTTTGTTGTTATTATCTTTATTTTATCTGATACTAAGGTGCTAAGAAAATTCTTAGTATGCTCTGTGGTTGCGGTTTTGTCCGATCTTCCACATCAGAACTGAATTATTCTTGTTGTTAGGAAAAGGGTGGTAGTGTGGAAGTGCATGTCTAGGAAAGTTCTGGCTAAGGAAAGACTTGGTACTTAAGTGTGTCCATTAGTGACCCACCTCTCTTTCCTGGGATTCCTGGGAACTTACCTGGTGTACTATTCACGGACTACGGTCACTTATACGTTACTATTCACGTATACGTTACTATTCACGTATACGGTACTATTCACGATACGGATCTTGTTCACGTATACGATCTTGTTCACGTATACGGATCGTTCATGTATACGGTACTTTTGATGGGTGTTTTCTTGGTGTTTCTTGATTTCCTGGTTTCATAATGTTTATTAGTATTCTTGGTATTTAATGATTATAAATGATATTCTAAGAAAGGGAGGTAAAATATTCATTCATGCATACATGCCTCAAAAGAGGTGGCCTCGGTTAGAGGGACAGATAATAAACTTAAAACGTGCGTGAGTGACCCGATGGACAGTGGGCTCACAAAGCGGATAATCGTATTATCTATTATGGTACCACATTGCATATTTTTGGAGTTGAGGTTGGAGCATTCATCATATAGAAATTTCATTTAAGTCATAATTCATCCTTTATTGATTTGATTATGACGTGTATCATATTGATATTTTTATATGATATGTATTTTTATTAAGATATTGGAACTTACCCTTGCGTGTTTGTGTCTGTGGTTTGACACCTGTGATGATCCTGAATTTTATTCGGAGGAGCAGATTGACAGGTAGATTCAGTAATCATGTGTGGAAGATGTCAAAGAATGTTATCTATCATGAAGATTTCATAATAATGTGTATCTTATAATTGTCACAATATTACGTACCTATGTGACATTTTGTAAATAACCTTTGATGTATGATTATGATGTGATTTATGTGATGTGTTTTATTTTGGTGACGTTTTTGTTAGCAAGGAAAATTATTTTAAGATTTTATTTAAAGAAATCTAAATGAAGGGAAACAATTTCAAATAATAATAATAAATAAAAATATTTTAGCAATGAAAAACGGCGGGGCGTTTCACTCGGTCTGACTCCCGAGTTAACTCTGAGGCATCAAATTGTCTCACGAGTTTGTGTGAATTTATTCTAAAAACAAGTTTGTGTGAATTTACTCCAAAAACAAGTTTGTAAATGGGGCTGAGTAAACTCTCAAGAGTTTAAGAGTTAACTCTAAAGATTGATAATCATACTCACGACAAGAACAGAAAAAAGAAAAACATATTTAATATAAATTCCTAGAAATATATAATACCTAAAAACACTTTTGATAACTTATATAAATATACAAATGTTGTATTTTCATACTCACGTAATAACTTTATTAAAAGAAATTATGTTGATATCCTTTGTTTAATCATAAGATTTCATAAACACTCATTATTTTTTTATTCTTACATAAAAAAATTAATTATTTTAAAAACATTACTGTAACACTCTTTTTAATGCATTATACTGATCTTTCATGATTTTAAAAACATTACAAATTTTTTTTTCAATAAAAGATATAAAAAAATGTTGAAAAGGAAATGAAATACAATTTGCTGAAAATAGAGGATTACTCTAAAACCAAACACACCCAAGAGTACGTTGCTACCTTGGCCATCCTCTTAATTAAGGGATGGCGAACTGATGAAAACAATTATGCATCACTTTGGACGCATTGTTATGGGCTCATTGGATCTCATTGTGCTTGCAAAAATTTGATCCTCCTGGTATATCCCATTCTAATCCCATTTTGTGTCACGATTATTTATATGGGCAATTAGTTAGATAAAAAAAAAAAGATAAATATATATATATATATATATATATATGTATATATATATATATACATATATATATATATATATATATATCGTCATTTGTGTATTGTAATTGATTGATAAATAAAATTAAAAATTATTTATATAATTTCTTTTTTATTACGTTAAACTAAAAATTTAATGGCGGGTATGAAAGAAAAACTCAGTTATTTTTAATATAAATTTTAATTCAATTTCTTTGTTTTTCTCTGTATATGATTACATTTTAATTATTTTAGTTTTAGTTTAGATCATGTACAAATTTAATCTTTTAAATATATATATTTTTGTGACAGTTAAGGTTTATAAAATGATAACTATATTTTCAAGCATAATTATTATTTTTATTGAACCACTCGTGATGAGATCACATTTTAACTTTATTTTTTGAGTAATCAAGTAAAAGAAATTAAATCTAAATACTATTCAAAAGAGCTTGTGCTTATGTTACATAAGGCATGCATGAGAAAAGTTCCACTTGTTTTTTAATTAATCTTTAATATTGGGCATTTATTTCATTATAATCAACTTTTTTTTACAGCATTCAAATTAACTGTTAGTCTGTTCTACAACGGTTCTAATTTTAGGTAATTAAAAATAGGCTTACTTACTGTAAAGAGAAAAAAAAAAGAAAGTAAACTTACTTTAAAATACTTTTGAATCCTAAAAATTTACCAAAATGTGAATGATCATTCTGTTGCAGGTTTTTTCATATCATTCTTATTTGTTTCCATTTATTAAAATCACCATTCGTCACTACTGACTCTGTCTAACTTCTACGTGAAATTACGATAAAATTTATAAGCATCAATATAGTAATTATTCATAAAAATGATTAATATATTAGATATAATATTAAAACCTACTAGAATCTATAATGAAGAAGGATTTGAATAGTTTGCATGAGGTTTTAGATTTAAATTTTATTGTTATCATTGTGAAAAAAATATATATGCAAGAAGCTATCATGTAATTTACTTTCTAAAATTTTAGCGGATTGAATTGGTGACGAGAAAAGATGTTTTACGAATGAAAGGAGGATGAGGTAGTAGATTTAAATTCTTCTGTGGAAAAAGAAAATTTCAGCTAATATTCATTATTAAAAAATATTTAAAAATTTTAGCAAATTAAACAAGTTTAATTTAACGAGTTCCATGCTAAGAAGTTGTAAGATCTAGATTATTAATTTCTTTTTTAATTTTATTTTGCAGTCAACTAAAATATCTAATTAATGATCCGACTCATTCTTATAACATATAAATATATGTGTTTCTTTTTTTTTATTTTATAACTAATTATTTAATTATTTACATACTAAAATATTTTTATTGGACATGGATGATAATTGATAACATACAAAATTGGTCTTTCATCTGGGCTTTTGTTTCCAATAAGAGTATTTTTTTCCTTCATTCCATCACTTATTTTTTTCCTCCTTTCATCCTATTTTATTGTAAATTTCCCGTTTCTATTCCATCCCTAATTTATTAAACTCTCTTTTCATACATCCTCTTCCCCTTTTTCTAAATTTCTCTTCTTTCATGAGTGATTCGAGTACATATTCTCTAATGTATATTTCAATCTGTAACTTCCTGGATTTAGAAATATGAAAATTTCTGAATTTAAGAGTTCCTAACCCAAATTACAAATTGAAGGAGAAATATCCATAACACAACACCCCACCCCTACAAAAAATTAAAATTTGAAAAAAATAACATTGTGCATTTTTCAATCGGTAACTTCTCATATTTGGAAATTCAGAAATATCTAGACTTAATAATCTTTAACTGAAATAAAAAAGTTGGGGAAGAGAAATTCTGAAGAAAGTAAGCATGTGGGTGACAACCTAAGAGAGAGTGTAGCCTGAAAAAAAGAGAAAAAGGTGAGTGAGAAATGGGATAAAATGGAAAAAATGTACAATAAAATATGGTGCATGTAGGAAATATGGTGGGTGCACAAACGAAAACTCACCCTTTAATCTAGTAATCATTCGGCCCAATATGTTGCATATGATCAAAACAATTAGCACTCAGAAACAAAACGAAATTTCTCTGTTATTTTATAAATCTCAAGTTACAATTTTTCTTTTTTCTTGTTTGGATGAGTTAATTTGACAGAGCAATTAATTTATCATAAGTAACTGAATTATTGTTAAATTAATTGATTTATTTGGATAAAGTCTTTTGAAGAATTTAAAATGACTTTATTTTGAGAAAAATTTCAGTGGAGGAAAATTGAGAAATTTAAAATTATATCTAAAACTTATTTCAATTTCTTCTCTGTCCTTCTCAATTCTCTCACACACCTCCTTAAGTAAAATTGGGGAGTTTAAAATTGATTAATATTTATTTTTATTCAATATTAAAAATTTAATTTTTAAATAAATATTTAAAAATAAAAATTTGAATTTTTAAATAAATATTTAAAAATAAAAATTTGAATTTCTTAAAAATTGAATTACTTTATCCAAACAAGAAAATTAAAATACAAAAAATTGAATTAATTTATCCAAACAAAATAAATACAAAATAAAAAAATTTAAATAAGACAATTAAAATGATAAATATTTAAATTTTTTAAAAATTTTCAAATTCTCCATGCAAATACAACCTAAATATCATTTCAGAATGTGTTCCTGTCATGAAATGTGTTAGAAGAAATGGAATAATACATTTCAGAATAAAAAAAAAGTGCTAAGGAGCTTTTGAGGATGCAAGACAAAAAAGGTCAACAAAAACTTGTTTGATATACGGTATGATAATTTATTGGTCTCCCAAATCCAAAATATATGGAAGATCCTAAAGAATGTATTCGATAGTAAGAAAAACGAAGATAAAAAAGGAAAAATAGATGGAAAATAAAGTAACAGATATTAAGATTATAGGTATGATAAATAAAGCAAGGCATTGTTGCTTCCCCCACCCTTTCTACTTTGAAAACAGAATTTTCCACTAACTTAACAACATATAATGTATATCTAATACTTATAACTTTTTTATTTTTAGTGTTTTTGTTACTATAGTAAATTTATTTTATTAGTTTAGAAAAAATAAAATATTAATTTAGAAAAATTGTGTAGAAAAATAGTTTAGTTAATTTAGGATTAAATTTGTTATATATATATTTTTTAAATTAGGAATAAACTTTTTATTATAGAAATACAATTATGTAAAAAAATTAGTGTAGAAATTTGCCGTGTATATTTAATTTTTTAATATTTATTTTTTCAGTGTTGAAAAAAATAAGTTTTTAGTTTAGGAAAATTTAAGTCAGGATTAAATTTGCTATGTAATTTATTTTTTCTTAATTTAGGAATAAATTTTTTATTATATAAATTATATTACGGAAAAATTCTTTTAGTCTAGAACTTTGTTGTGTATATTTAATTTTTTAACACTATTGAAAAAAAAAAGTTTTTAGTTTAGGAAAATTGTTTAGAAAAATAGTTGTTAAGTTAAGATTAGATTTGTTATATATATTTTTTTGTTACGCTAGAAATAATAGAAATGGTAGTAGGTAATTTTTTTTATTATAGAAATTCTTACCGTTGAATTTTTTTCATGACATTTATTTGGTTAGTTTAGAAAAAATGAAATATTAATTTTAAAAAATTTGTTTAGAAAAATAGATTTATTAAGTTAGGTTTAAATTTGTTGTAGAATTTTTTTTGTTAAGTTAGAAATAAATTTTTTATTATAGAAATTATATTTGGTAAAAGTTTTTTTTTAAGTTTAGAATTTTGTTGTGTATATTTAATTTTTTAACATTTTTATTTAGTGTTGAAAAAGTAATTTTTTAGTTTATGAAAATTGGATAAAAAAATAGTTTTGTTAAGTTAGGATTAAATTTTTTATATAAATTTATTTTTTTTAAGTTAGGAATAATTTTTTTACTATAGAAATTGTATTACGTAAAAGTTTTTTTTAGCATAGATTTTATTTTTTGTGTATATTTAATTTTTTAACACTTATTTTTTTAGTGTTTAATTTTTTTTAGTTTATGAAAATTAGATAGAAAAATAGTTTTTTTAAGTTAAGATTAAATTTTTTATATAATTTATATTTTCTTAATTTAGGAATAAATTTTTTATTATATAAATTGTATTACGTTGAATATTCTTTTAGTTTTGAATTTTGTTGTATATATTTAATTTTTAACATTATTCTTTTTAGTGTTGAAAAAAGAAATTTAATTTAGGTAAATAATTTAGAAAAATAATTTTGTTAAGATTAAATTTATTATATAACATTTCGTTGATAAAGTTGCTACGTGGCATATGGGATAAGGGCACCATAACCGGTGCACTTTCTTTGATATGTATCTATGACTAAAGGCAATGTTACATGGTATAAGGAGTTTTACACTTTTCTCACTCTACACCATGTGGTTGAAGGTGCTGCTACTTATTATGCTTTATTGACCGTAGGCATTTGACACTTTGGTGAATATCCAAGGAAAATTGTCTTATATGAGTTTTTCAATAAAAAATAATTACGTATATGGTGCTAGTTAGATATTATTTACCAAAATGGTGCACTTTGGATCAAGTTGTCTAACCACTCAACAATATCATAATAGCAAAAGTCGTCAGCAACGACTTCAAGAGTTTTTTCCACGTGTTATTCTCTCATTAGGTTAAGTCTAAGTCAGGTTGAAGTCATCACAGAAGCTAACGACTTCATTTTCAGTAAAATTTAAAATTTTACATGGGGACCACTGCATATATAATATTTCTTGTATCAACTATTCGTTATATTACCTCATTATTCTACTTCTATACTATCCTACGTCTCTTACTATCCTATCACTTTTCCTACTGCTCATCATACTACTATCAATTGATATCACTTGACTTAATACATCTCTTACTCCTTTTCAACTTCTTTCTACTTCTTCAACTAATATCCTCATTGTCATTCATACTGAAAAACTCATTCTTATCAAAGTTAGAAAAATCTTCCCCCGTATCCTCAACTTTATTCATATTAAAAGGTTTATTTATACTCTCAATTTCATTCCAATTGATGGGATCATTTTATACTTAAGTTCGAAAAATCTTTCTAGTAGGAGAAGAGTTTTCAGATCCATAATATACTTTCCATATTCTCATTTGTCTCAGTCCTATTTCTTTTGGGATTTACCCCTAAGACTCTATGATTGTTTCTTTTTTCAATAGGAATTTCTTAATTCATAAGTAGGATGGTTTAGTATTTAGCAAAAGTATAATATATATTATTTTGGGTTTGTGTTGTATACTCATGATTAAATGCCCAATCCACTGTATAGGATTTCATCCGTAAGGTTCCCATGATCCTACTAACCATAACAAGTTAGAAAAATCATCAATAAATATATCATATTCGTAGTTATGCTTAGTTATGCTATAAAATCATACTCCTATTTACTTTCGCTATTAATCACCTGTTCCGGGAATATATCATGAAAGCCTAATCATTTTCTTATTTATCTCAATCCGTAATCTCCAAATCAGAGAATCCTCAAGAAAGCCTAATCATTTTCCTATTCAGTTAATTTCTATAATTTCACTCAAACTAAAGAATCAATTTCTATCAAGATCAGAGATCAAATAAAATCAAAATTCCTATTTACCTTAATTCTTCATCATCTACACAATCAAAACATGGTTAGCTCCAACTTCATAATTCTAAGGAACAAACTGCTCTGATAATTCCTCTTAGCTTACTTTGATTCTGCTAACCACGAATTTCTTTCTCTTTTCTTTTAGAATTTTTTCACATTTATTTTATTTGTGAAAAATATCTATAAAAAATTAGATAGAATAACTTCAACCTTGTCAGTCGAAAATGAAAAAATAAAATCTGGATAAATACCAATACTTATAATGAGTATCCATAGAACATTTGATGTAATATAGATAATGAATAAATAGGAGTTAATATCATTCCAATTGTTGTTACAAAAGTTATTAGTATTTTTGTGATTAAAAAATATTTTTGGCCAATAATTATTCCTAATAAGACGATCAATTCTGCAACAAAACCACTCATGCCTAGCAATGCAAGAAAAACCATTGATAAGATAGTGAAAACTGTGAATATTTTGGGCATTGTGATAGCCATTCCACCCATTTCTTCGAGATAAAGCAGACATAGTCTTTCATAACTAGTTCCCACTAAGAAAAAAAGCGCAGCGCCAATAAATCCATGAGAGATTATTTGTAAAATAGCCTCGTTGAGACCTGTGTCGCTTATAGAGCCAATTCCTAAAATTAAGAAACTCATATGAGATACAGAAGAATAAACTATTCTTTTTTTAAAATTACGTCGACCAAGAGATGTTGAAGCTGCATAGATGATTTGAATTGAACCTAATAACATTAACTAGGGACAAAATATAGAATGAGCGTGAGACAATAATTCCATATTGATTCAAACCAACCCATATGCTCCCATTTTTAATAATATTCCGGATAAAAACATACAAGTGTTATAATGTGCCTCTTTGTGGGTGTCAGGTAACCACGTATGTAAAGGTATAATACGTAATTTGACAACAAAAGCAATAAGAAATCCCATATAGAATATTATATCTAGCGATATGGGATATGATTGATTAGTTAATAATTCAAAATTTAATGTTGGACTATATAAACCCATACCCAGAATTCCCAGTAATAATAATAAAAAAAAAAGAACTTCCCGCAATGTACAAAATAAACTTTGTAGCTGAATACAACTAACTTAACTAAAATAGTAATGATTCTGTCAATAAAATGGATCCTATAGAAGTCCATCTATTTAATTCTAATTCAAAAAATGATCCATTTAAGGTAAAATTCTAGAAGAAAATGATAACAAAATTTGAGATCCATTAAACATATACAAATAGTATTGCTCAAATACCTTATTTCTTTTCGAGGAAATAAAATTAATTGCTTTCGGTAAAACAACAATTATTGTTAACCAAGGAAAATAAATCGTGATAAAAATAAACTAAAATAGATTTTTACTATAAAAAAATTGTACTAAAATGTGGTTCTTTTAGAGAGTCCATCAATCAATAAACTAGACCCATAAAAGTTGGTTCAAAAATAAATCCATTAAGAAATAATTTGGCGGATTCACACCTCTTACAACCAATTAGTAGATCATAGAAACAATTTGTTTAATGATACACAAAATCATTTCTAAAACATTTGTGTTAGGCTCGGACACATTGAGATCCATTAAATCATAAATCTAAATGACATTGGATAGTAATCCTTGAACATAAAAAATACACCATTTTTCTTTAAAGGAAATAATAAAAATTATATATAAATTCTATAAAACAATATAATTTAAATATATTCCAAGGAAAATCAATGATTTATTAGAATTGATAAAAAATATAGATTAATAAAAATAATATAATAGAACCAAGATACTTTGATATCTTATGTTTTGTTTTTGCAAGATCATAAATTATATATCATATAGTCAAAAAATTATTTAGTACACACACCATTGTGGTTCTTTTTGAACCGTATCAATCGATAATTTGAGTTGATTTTCTAGACCCATGCTTCGAGTTGGTTCATGCCATAAATAAACTCTAACAAAAATTGAAGAAATCCGTCGGACAGGCGGATTCACACCTCTTACAACCAACACAGTCCTCTGTTCTTGGGGCAGAAGCAATTTGGACACATTGAGTACATCCTATACATGTATCATAAATCTTTACTGAATGTGACATTGGATCGTAATCCTTGAACATCAAAAATTAACCATTTTCGATCTAGTTGATTATTTTTTCATAAGGATATTGAATAGTTACAGGTAAACGATTTGCGTGAGATAAGGTAATCATGAAACCTTGACCAATGTGCTTAACCTATTCTTTTTTTTTTATGTAAGTATGATAAAAAAGGGACTTAAGAAAAAAATTAAAGGATTATTTCGTTTCTGATAGTCATTTATTTAATCATTTCAACGATCAACTTCTCCCATAATAATATCTATGCTACCTAGTATTGTCATAATATCGGCCAATTTCATTCTTTTAACTAAATAAGTATTATATCTTTCTTTGACAAATAAGACAAGGTAATCGGTGTTTTCCAATTCAAAATTTGAGATAAAAGTCTTCGTATTCTATTGGTAAAATTGAATACTTAAAATTCAACCGATCCCGGGTTTTTTTTTTTTTTTTCTTGTGAAATAAAGAGTATAAATGAATTTTTTACCATAAAAAAAATAATTACACTAATTTTGAATTTTGTATATAAATATGAATTTCCTTAAAAAAAAATTTTGATAATCAAATTCATTCTTATTAATTTAATCAATCCAATTTAAATCGAATTTAAATAGATATAAAAAAGACTATTTTTATGGATTCACCATAAAAAAATTGTATATTTAAAAAATAAAAGAGGACTTCATTGATTTTTTTTATCTAATGGATACTTCATTTAATTTATATCAATGCCACAATGCATGTCTGTATTTATGTTATGGATATACCGAAATTGGTTCTATAACAAATAAAATAAAAATTCTTATTTACCTTAATCCTTCATCATCTACACAATCAAAACATGGTTAGCTCCAACTTCATAATTCTAAGGAACAAACTGCTCTGATATTCCTCTTGGCTTACTTTGGTTCTGCTACTTGTTGAGTCAAAACTTATATGGCTTATTCTATAGTTCTATCATTTCTTTCTGCCATCACTTTCTATTCCTAATAGAAAGCAAGGTTTTAAAGTGAATTACATGTTATCCTAAATAGGTAAAAATTAATTAATCAATTCAAACAATCATTCAAAGCACACCAACAAACCATCAAACAAGCACACATAACACAAACATACAATCATTCACATAAACACATAACTCACAAGTCAAACTATTTTGACTTGCTTTGATACCACCTGTAACACACCCTAAAAACTCTAAAAACACTTTACAAAAGGACAAAAATGGCAACAGTTGCCATTTTGAATTGCAATTTCACGTTGCAATTAGAATTGTTCCAGCCAAGCGTCGTGCAATGCATCTAGACAAAGGAGAAAAAGATAAATTGAATGAAGGTAAGAAACATTAATGGCAAATTCAAAGAAAAGTGAAAGTTATTGTAAAAGATAAAACACAAGAAGGGGGGTTGAATTGTGTTTTAAAAAATTTTTCCCTTTCGTCTGTGGGTTTAAATATGTTCAGACGAAGTATTACTTAATCTTCAAGGATTGTTTTTAAGTAAGATATGTTATAGCTTAATTATCCCCGTTAGTCAAACACTTAAGAAGATAAGTACACAACTATTTTTATACTGGTTCGTCTATACAAGACTAGGTCCAGTTACCCAGCAACCACTGAGTTTTCACTAGCAACCGTGAAATGGTTACAAGTATTATTTTTATTTGAACCCAACCACTTCTGGCTATAACAAGATATTCTTTGAACACAACCTTCGCAGGCTAAACAACAGAGGTATTCTTTGAACAACCAGCCTCCTCAGGCTAAACTACCACACAAGTGGATTTTAAAAAGATGTTTTAAAGAACAGAAAGATTCCTCTTCGCAGAGAGGGTTTTACAATGAAGTATAATCAGATGAATTGAGCGAAATCACAGAAGATAGGATAATAGAAGCGTTTTCGCCAACTAATCTCTGATGAAGTGAAGTCTTTAAATAGGCACCATCTTCAAATAACCGTTAGACACATGAGAATGCCGTTGAATATTTTCTTGAGAGCTTTCCAAAAGGTGTCAGATAGTACTTGGGTGATTGATGGCGTGTGCAGCGGATTTAGATTGCGTGCGCAGTACCTTTTCTGACTTGTATAGAGACTTTGACAAAAAGGTGAAGACCTTTTTGAGTTGCATGTGTAAGCACAAATTCCTATACTGATCTTGGATGCTTCTAATGAGTACTTCTTAAGATTTGAAATCTTGGCGCGAGTGACTCAAACTTTGCTTCACTTCTTGGACAGACGATATACTTCTTCAGTCTTTAAGAGGTTTCGTCTTATCCTATCGTCTGATGACTTTGACTTGAGACAGACGAATGACTTCAGTCTGAGGAGTCATCTTTCGTTTGTGCTTGTTTCGTCTGACTTGCTCGCTGATGTTCCGTCTGAGAAAGTTTCGTCTGTCTTGTAGAAATCAAAACCTTAAATGTGTTAAACATCTTGATCTAACAGTTATCTTACATTTAATGCTAAAAAAATTAACTAAATGGTTCTTGTAACCAAACTAGCTTAACCATTTAGTTGCGAGCTTTATTTTATTATTTTTTCATCTATAAATAGAACAATTGAGCCTTTGCTTTTCAACTTGTAAATCGAGAAGTTTTCTTGACAAAATACCAAAATTATTCCACTTTTACTTTAGTCATTTTAGAAAAATTTCCAAAATTTGCCTAAGTTACCAAAGCTACTTCACATCACCTTTTGTGGAGTGTAAGACTAACCTTGTTTTAAATTTCCAAAGCCCTTCTAAAGAGTTTTAAAGAAGGATTAAGAGAAATTAAGGTAAGGTAAGTCTCCAAAATATTCTAAGTTTCTAAGTATCTAAATTACTAAGTATTCTAAAGTTTTAAGATGTTAAGTTTTATGAATTTCTAATTATATAAGTTACTAAGCTTATAAGTTTTTAAGTTTCTATGTATTTCTATATTTTTAAAAATTCTAAACATTGAGTATTTTGATTATATATGTGAAGAAAGTTTTCAAAATATTTTAAGTTATAAAGAATTTAAGATTTTAAGCTTTAATTTATAAGTTTCTATGTTAAATTATTTTTAAATTTATAAGTTTCTAAATTTTTATATGGTTCTATATTCTTGAATTTCTAAGTATTGATGAAGATTTAAAATAATAAAAGTTGTAATGGAAATTTCTAAATTACTTGAGTTTTCAAGTTTTTTTTTAAGAACCTAAAACTTTTACCTTATAAATTTTAATGTTCTAGAATTTTTAAACTTTGATGTTTAATGATTTTAATGGTCTTCTAAACTTGAATTAATAAGTATTAATGAAGTTTTAAAGTGTTGAAAATATTTAAGATTGTTACTAAAATAAATCAAGTTTCTAAATTTTTTTAAGTATTTTAAATAATCTTTGAAATTGTTAATAAAAAGTTATTATTATGGTTTAAAAATGAACTTAAACTTAATTAATTTGGTTTAGGTTTTTCCAAGAGAGTAAACGAAATTCAAAGTAGAGTCTATAATTAAAAATATTAAGATTTTAACTTAGTATAATGACTTGTGTTGTGAACTGTATGGATTGTGATTATGTTGTGAACTTGGATGACCTTTGTTGTGACCTTGGATACTGAATTAGATATGTGACACTATGATTTGTGATTAATAATAAATTAATAATAATGTTCTATTTGAGGCTGTGTACCTCTAAAAGAAAAGTTGTGTACTTTTGAGATTAAGTACCTCCCTAGGAGGTTTAGTACCTCTGTTAACAAGGTTGTGTGCTTGATAGATTTTAAACACATTAATAGTGTAGAGGTAAGATCATGTTCATATATGCATAGCCTCGAATAGAGGTGAGTCTCAGTACGAGGTGCAGATACTAAACTTAATCTGTGCATCTAAGTGTGATGCTTAGTACTGGGGTCTTTGAGCCAGTGAGAAATCATTTCACTTATGATAATCACATGTTGTTTATGATATTCTACGCGATAATGGGAGATCCTAACTAGTCGGTAAGTTGTACAATAATGGAAATCTCGTATTATTTAAGATGGTACCACATTGCATATTTTTGAAGTTGAGGTTGGAGCATGCATCATATTGGAAATTTTCATTTAGTCTAAATTCATTCATTTAATTATATTGTTGTATGTATTTCCTTGAGAATTATTATCCAAGCTCTTACTTTGAAAAGAAGCCAAGTTCTATATGCTAAGATGGTCTGTAATCATAAAAAAGGGGGAGATTGTTAAGTCAAAATGACTTAACATCTTAATTTTGATAATTACAAAACAGACGGATGAATCATCAGATGTAGACGAAAGCATGATCAAATAGATCATTAATGAGCATAGACAAAAGATGCACCCTCAAACATAGACACATAAGTATAAGATGAAGTGTTCAAGTCATCAAGCTTTAAAGCACTGTATCAGATGAAGAACCTTCAATGAACAAGATGGAAAGCTCATCTTAACTTCAAGTCAAGTGCCCAAGTGTGAAGATATGAAGACTAAAGTTGAAGACGAAGAAGAAAGAAGAAAGACAAACGAATGAGTTCAATATACAACTCATCTTTATTCATTCGTCTATTAAGTTTAATGAAGTTCAGACACTAAGTAACACATATCTTCATTCAAATCAAGCCATTACTCAGAAGCTTCTAAAGGTGGAAAGAGATTTGAAAGGAAACCTCTGCAACACAAAAAACAATTGTACGTTTTGGTGAAATCTCTGAGCAAATCAGTTAAAGCCTGATCTCGCGTTGACTTCCGCTGTGAAATCATTAATTGTTCTGATTGGTCACTCTGTCAGATGTTGAGGTACCTAAGACAAAGGACAAACGTTCAAATCTTCAGTCTAACGGATATTTCAAGAAGCTGTCTATAAAATGACTTCATTGTAACGAGTTGAAGTTGACGAACTACACTGCAAAGATAAATCAAATCTCTCAAGAAAAGTTCACTTGCCCTAAACTTAGAAAAGATCTCGTTGTAAAATCCCTATTTGTGTAGAGGATAATTCTTTGTTTTTAAAAGCTCTATAAACCACTGTTGTGGTGTTTGTAGTTTGAGGATTCTAAGTGTTTAAAAAATACCTTGTGTTTTAGCCTGAGGAGGTTGAGGTCCAAAGAATATCTGTTTTAACTTGAGGAGACTAAGTGTTGAAAGAATACCTTTGTTTAGCCTGTAGAGGCTGGGTCCAAAGAATATCAGTTTAGCTTGAAAAGACTGTGTCCAAAGAATATCTGTAATTAGACAGAAGTGGCTGAGTTCAAAGAATACTCTTAGTGGAAACTTAGCAAGTTGCTGATTAAGTGGACGTAGTCTTTATAGACGAACCAATATAAAAATATTACTCTCTTATTTTTATTATCTGTTAACTAACCAAGGATACCAACTTAATCCAAAAGTTTTATTAAAATCAACTTTATAACAGAAGGAAACTTGCATTTGTTTCTTGTTTGAAAAACCACAGACGCAAATTACATAATCTGAAAAAGATTTTAATTTAATTAACACAATTCAACCCCATTTTTGTGTGTTTATATTTTACACGTGACTTTTCATCTATCTGTCCTTCTCAATTGAATAGCCCGCATATAAAAAAGACATGTCAAATCAGTACTAGTTTGAGGGTATCGAACAACACACCTATTTGATTTGGATTTGACCACTTTCGTAGTTTGATGAACATTCATCAAATACCGTTTTAGACCTGTTTGCACACTACTCTTATCATCAAATTTCAAACCAATAAATAATTCTTGACTAGGTTCCAAACAAATCATCAATATAATGTGATGTATTTTGCATAAACGGTTGTTGGCTTCTTTCAGCATTATCATCAATGTTCATATATCCTTTTCAAGAGATATAATAAATTTATCATTCATACTAACATGCTTGTGTCTGAGCTATCACATTTGGTTGCACATTAAGACTTAAACTATTGTTATCATCATTTCTTTGATCATCATCTGATTTAGGTAAATTGTCTTCAAAGTCTTCGTAGTTGGAAGATGAATCAATATATGAATTTGAAACGATATACTTTTCATCATCGTGACTAGAATGTAATCTCGTACAACCTCCCTCATACGAGCTAAGAACATTAGACTCAAATGCACCGCCAACAATATACAAAGACACGCTACTTGCAACAACTATTTCCACACATAATTTTATAGAGCCCACATCCTATGTTGTTCAAAATGAGTAATCATAAGATTAACATCATCATTATCAACTATTTGTAATGCCACATATTTATTTTCTATAAAATATCTATTTGTGATAGATCCTACAACTTGATTAGAATGTAAATTAAATTTATGATATATTGTTCTTTTAACCGTTTAAAGCTAATCCTCCGTTCAATTTGTGAAACCCTTCTAAATCCTTCAAACATTATTCCTTAGTCACCATTGATAATTCTACCATTAATGTATACAACAATAACCATTGTAGACGCCATCTCTTTTCATTTTATCTAAAAAAATAACAAATTTTTTAACAATAATATACAACACAAATTAAATAATATCAAAATTCACAAAAAATAAAAATATACCGTACTATTAGGAAAAAAAATTCCTTCCTTCACTACTTACATATTCCATCTATGTGTTGAAATTGGAAGGATGAAGACAATTTATAGATTTCCTAGTCATCAAAGGTTAAAACGAAAGTGAAGAAGATTGGTAAAACCACTAAAATCGTTATAAGTTTAAACAACTTCACATGAACTGAAATATCATCTAGTGGCTCAAGTGAAGAGTGAAGTCATTTGATGACTAAACAATTTCATATGATTGGAACCTTGTCATAGTAATGTTGTCGTTGGCTTGAACAACACTCCAATTAAAGTAATTTGAAGCAAATTCTAGGTGTATATTTAGTTACATAAAAAAAAAAGTTTATATAGAAATTAACCTCTCCTAAACTAACCTCTATTGTGGTATATTTTAATCTTGTCTTAGTCTGGTAATTAGTTTTTTATAGACTCTATTTCCATCAATTTGTCGTAAAGTAAAAATTAAGAGAGTAAAAAGAAAAATTGAAGAGATAAAAGCTAATAATTATAAAATGTTTAAGATAATAAAACGAGGCAGAGAAAATATAATTTAACATGAGTGAATATTTAAATAAAAGTAAACATAGAAAATAGAAAGAGTAAATTTGTTTAATAACAAATAGAAATTCCAAATTTAATTCTAAATAGATGTGTACTGCGAAGGGAAACTAACATTGTTAAAAAAACTTGTTATTAATTAATACATACTATTTGTTATTTAGTGATTTGTGGGGTCATACCGCACAAAGAGAAGTGTCTAGAGCCCAATAATAGAGGATGGGAATTGGATAAAAAATTAAAATAAAAAATTATAATAAATAAACCATAACAAAGCAATAGTTTCTATGCACGCAATTCAGATATATATGATGAAAATCATACGGAAGCCTTAACAAATCTAAATTATTTGTACTTTTTCAATGAATACAGATAATGCTTGCCTATGATTTGGCATGTCGCAATCGGTGTTAATTGAATTCAACATAAAATTGTGAATTTTTTGGAGATGTATCTATTTCCTTATTCGAAAAATTCTAGCACTGACACGTAATAAGCTACAGAAAACAAATGAAAGGAATATTACACGAGAGATTCTTATCCGTAACCAAGTACACCATTTTTATATTCAACGTATGAAAAAATCATTTAGTAAATTATTGCTAGTTTCTTCGTTTCATTCGTTATTAAATTTGATGGTTAATTTTCAACAATTGGGTATAATAAAATGATACATAGGATAAAAAATTAAAATAAGAATAACTGATATAAATGTGGCAAATCGTGTCGAAGGCGCTTGTCTTTCCGACAGTACACAAGAATCTCTCACACAGTAACTTTGATGTCTAAGATTTGTCTCAAGTGACAGTGTTCTGTTCCTTAAATTGAACAAACTCGTATTCTGTTTAAGATTTCATCACTTTGAAGAATAGTGCTAAGAATTAAGCATAAGGAGCTGAGACTCATGGCGAAGCAGAAACTTAGCATCAATCTTTTGGTGATTTTGTTTTTGTGTGGTTCCTCTGTTTCGGTTATAGCAAAAGTTGTGCCTCTCTTGCAGAGCTATGGAAGCCCCATTTTCAGATCAAACTTTCATTCTATTTATGACACTTCAAAGTATGGTGTGTATCAACTGAGTAATGGATTGGCTAAAACGCCTCAGATGGGGTTCGATTCTCTCTCTCTCTCTCTGACTCTTTTGCTTTTAGTTGAATAAAATTTCTGGGTCGTTCAATTCTTCTGGTAAAAAGTTTTCTTTTGCGATTTTTCACGGTTGCAACTAGCAAATTGCCACGTGCGCAACCACGGGTAGGTTCACAGATATTCTTTATGGTCTTAACTTGGATGATACTTGTTTTATTTTAATGTAGATGGAATAGCTGGAACTTCTTTGCATGCAATATCAATGAAATGGTTATTAAGGAAACGGGTATTGTTTTCTTTTCTTTCTTTGATCCTACCACTTGTATATGCATCATTCATTCGCTTTCATTTCCTCAATGAATTAGTGCATGCACGGATTGTGATCAACTAATCATATCAGTCTCTTTTGTTTCATAATCAAACTTTTGCTCCTCTCTTATCAAATTTTTTACTTTTTGGTGAAACAGGTTAGCTATTTTAAAGAGACAGACTTATTTGTTTCTCTTGTGAATTTTGCATTCCATTGGATAACAATTAGCATTATGAATTTACATTTATAAGCTCCAATGATGTCAAGTATTTTGTTTCACCGCAAGCATTATGATTCATATTTTTGTAATTATTTCCTCTTTGATTTATGTTTATCAGTACTGATATGTATTTTATCATTCTAGCTGATGCACTGGTATCAACCGGGTTGGCCGATTTAGGTTATGTGTACGTCAACATAGGTACTGTTTTTGTGTGTTCAAAATGAACATTCTAACAGTAGCTCATCTATTTATACTTGTTTGATATCACAATTTGCAATGTGCAGATGATTGCTGGCATGCTTCGACAAGAAATCTGAAGGTCAGCTAAATTCTGCTGCTTCCAATGTTATTGGATCAACTTTATGGCTATTGTCTCTTGTCCTATATACTTGTTGGCTTTCAATGTTACCTATCTTGGCTAAGTTTAGTCACATAAAACAGATGAATAACAAGTTCTTTGATAGATTAAGAAATGATTGTGTAAAGATTTGAAGTTATACTTTCCTTGTGCTTCCATCCTTGCATTGTGCTGGCATATTTGTTTAATAGCACCGGAAAGCATGTATTTTATACATGACTACATGCACTACCTATTTTCTATGTGAATAAATAGTTGAGTAGCAATGTTTGAAAGTCTGTTCTGAACATTCTTTTGGTAAATATATGTTGCTCCTCACTGTTTTGGGTGTGGAAGTGCAGGGTCAACTGGTTCCTGATCCTAAGACATTTCCATCAGGAATCAAAGCTCTAGCGGATTATGTGCATGGAAAGGGACTCAAACTTGGCATATATTCTGATGCTGGGTAGGATGATAGTGCAAAATCAGGCCAGATGCTTGAACTATTCATTCTAAAATAAATGATACCCTGTTGATTGTGACTAACCTATCTTCTAATCTCCTTCTCAAAATATTTACACATCTCACTATTATTAGGGTCTTTACATGTCAAGTCCGGCCAGGATCGATTTACCATGAAAATGAGGATGCAGAATTATTTGCCTCTTGGGTTAGATTCTATTATCTCACTGCTTTAGTTTGCAAAGAACATAAGTACACTATTCATTTCTATTTTATGAGTTTTGCATGTGGGTAGCACATCTGATATAAACTATTTAGCTCTATAGCCTCATACATCTTTTTTTATGGAGTTAATTTGTTATTTTAGGAAACAACACCAACCTTTGGTTATTGAGTTCTAATTAGAGCCATCATATACACAAAAAATTAGATGAGATAAGAGATTGTGCCATTTAATGAAGTTCAAACTGTTCACAATCTTATATGATTGAAATTTGTTTGTTCGGATGGTCTTCACTGAACTTAGAAATGACTTATACCTTCACAGATAGTATGTCTACAATGGCACAAATAAATTGTCAGAATTAGAGCGACTCCAACTTTCTGAAGTAAATGATGAAGTAATAGAAGTTAGCCTCACTTCTTGATAAATTTAAATATAAAATAAAGTTAATACTCTTTTTATTGTATTGAGGGACATCTTTTACACTATAGAAGTAGACTCATCTTGGTAACTTTATGATAGTAATATATCTTGAGGTACTTTTTGAAATATTTCCTCTGTAACTTAACTTTTAAGTCACTTATTAATAAATTAGAATTGTTGGTAGTTATCTTTTTCTTTACTTTATTGTAATTTGTTTCCACCATTCAATCCTTTTATCAGGGTGTAGATTATTTGAAGTATGACAATTGTTACAATCTGGGCATTCCTCCAAAAAAACGGTTTTTTCTCACCTTTGTCTCAGTATTTGCTATAGTCACCACATCCAGTACTATAAATTCAGTCAATGTGGTTGTTTGTATTACAGATATCCACCTATGCGTGATGCTCTCATTGCGACTGGGCGTAAAATTTTCTATTCACTCTGTGAATGGTAATAAGGCACATTTTATTTTGGTTATCTGAGCTTGGTTTCTGCTATCTTGAGAGAAATCTTCCTACTGTACTTTTGATTTTTCAGGGGTGTTGATGACCCTGCCTTGTGGGCAGACAAGGTTGGTAACAGTTGGCGCACAACTGAAGACATCAATGATACATGGGCAAGGTTGAAATTCTGGACTTTGACTTATAAGTGGTGCATTTAACATTCTATTAGGGTTGTTCATGGCTCAGTAATGTCAATAATTTCAGATAATAGCATTCAACCAGATAAAATAAAAGTTTGTGGCATCAAAATCTGTCCTTGCTTCCTTGGTTACTGACTTGGAATTGTGTACACACCAGCAGATAATTTGAATATATTAATGGTGTAATGATTACTCTTCTTGTGGCCGTGGCTTGGTAGGAATGAAAAATATGCGGAAGGTTGTAGCAGTTAGTAGGCATGTGAAAAGGGAGAAAAATGGACAAATGAGGACAGAAAGTGGATGGTGTTTTTCCATCTATTTCTAGCAGCCAGAAAAGGAAAAAGAATTAAGAGTATTAATATGCTTGTGAGGATTCTTTCTCTGAAGAGTGAGAAGATAAGTGGGCTTATTACTTGAAATTCAAATAATCCTACCCAGCCAAATTTTATCTTCTTTGGATTCAAGGAATTAGATGAGCTCTAGTATACAATTATTTTAACTTTTAGAATTCATGAAACCTCTAAAAAGAAAGCCAAAACAATGGACAATGGACATAGTGATTGGCATGAGTCTCATAACTCTGTCTTAAAATAGGATTATTGGATCGTGATGATAGAGATGACATTAGCATAGAGTTTGGTATTACGTTTGTTTATGTGGAATCTGGGTTATCCTGCAGCATCCGTCAATTTTTTTGAGGTTTGACCACTTTTATAGAATCTAATACATTCCCATGATTTTTTGTATATCTATTACTAGAAGAGAGACTTTTGATAGTTTCCTCTTGATAAACCATAGTCTCCTGGGTCAAAGTCTCACTGCTCTTTGAATACAAAGTTTTAACATATGATCTTGTAGCATTCTTGTTCAAAATTATCTGTTTACATGGTTATCTAATTCTTAAAAATGTTGCTTTTCTTGTTTAGCATGACAACCATTGCTGATCTTAATGATAAGTGGGCTGCATATGCTGGTCCTGGAGGATGGAATGGTACATATGTCTTTCTTGAAATTTTACTGAAAATGCAAGGCAAACCAGAAGCATTCTTACTTAAAATCATATAACTGTTTATGGACAGACCCAGATATGTTGGAAGTTGGCAACGGTGGCATGACTTACCAGGAATATCGTGCTCACTTCAGCATCTGGGCTTTAGCAAAGGTGTTGCTCTTAGTTCCTACTTCCTATTCCCCTGCTTACATAATCTCCTCTCTATTTATCTGTCATCACCTGTTTTCTGTTTGTCCTGATAATAACTAGCAACTTGAGATCTAGGATAGCAGGATTCAGTGGAAAAATTGATCCTCTGGTAAAAGCAAAAGAAAAAGGGCTAGTCTGAATTCTTTTTCAGTTAGTTTTGGCCATAACTTCTAGTGAATGAAGTGTAAAGACAATCTTGCAAAGATCAAGACACAAATATTATATTTGAAGATTTCACATGCTCAAAAATGTGAACATGTGTGTGCAGGCTCCTCTATTGATTGGCTGTGATGTAAGAAATTTGACTGCTGAAACACTTGAGATCTTGAGCAATAAAGAAGTCATTGCCATCAATCAAGGTGGTACCACTTCTCTCTTTTATTGTTATCAAGTTGATGCATAATGCCTCATGTGCATATATGTTAGTGTTTATGTTTTTACTTAATAATTTTTTTTTTTTCATTTATCTCAATCTTATCTATCTCTACAGACTCGCTTGGAGTCCAGGGAAGGAAAGTTCAAGTTTCTGGAACAGATGGTTGCAGACAGGTAATCCATTATTCATCACTTCATAGTGCATCTATGTGAGAAAGCTTGACATAGATAAGATTTGTAGAGGAATCAGTGACAACAAGGTGACATTTTTATAGTTAAAACTCATGTGAAAGCAGAAAATGAAAGTAGAAAACATTTTCTCAAATTGAATGACATCCAAGTAGTTATTTGGACTGCTCCTCAGATGCTTTATATTCGTAACTATATGATGCTAAGTTTAGACTTCACTTTGACTTCATTACAGGTTTGGGCAGGTCCTTTGTCAGGAAACCGTCTGGTTGTTGCTCTCTGGAATCGATGCTCGAAAGTTGCTACTATAACAGCTTCATGGGAAGCACTTGGGCTTGAATCTGGGATTCATGTTTCTGTGAGGGACTTGTGGCAGGTAATCTAGCCTAGTTGCAAGAAACTGCTCTAATTCAGTATTTCTACATGATCTCATTGGTTCTTTGCCTCTTGCTATAGCTCCTATTTTAGTTTATTTTCACGATTTTATTCAAAAAGAAGAACCTTAACGCTGTAGTTTTTACTATTTAACGGCCCAAGTTAATTATTTTTGAGGCTTTCTATCTTGCAGCACAAGGTAGTAACTGAAGATGCAGTGTCATCATTCAGTGCTGGAGTTGATGTCCATGACTCTCACTTGTACATTTTCACTCCATTTACAGTATCTCACTCTGTAGAGTAACTCGTACTTACACACCTATGGCGGTTTTGGTTTTGGTCCACGTGTATATTGAAGGAAAAGATGATGCCATGTCCAGTTTGGATTACCTGTTTATATGAAAGTGAACTGAGTGAACATCTGTATATTTATTTTCTCCTCTTTTGTTTGTATCCTTTGTTGGTCCAACATGCTTAAGTTAGAATAATTGGGTATGTTGGTGTTTAGATCTCAAATAAATTGTGTACAAGACAGCTGGCTACTCATGTATTATGAGTCCTCACTGAATGCATTTATGTTTTAGAAACTATAATTTTATAAAAAAATTTAAAATTTTATTATCAAAATTAATAAACATATAATATGATGGAATATAATTAAATGATTGTGTAAAAATTTATATTTACAGTAGTTTCATTCTTAATTGCAGTTTAGTATTGAAAATAATCAAAATATATTATTCTAATTTATTATTAATTAAATTTATTAAAAGTTATACATTTTTGTGAGTCTTACCTTTGATTAAATGACTAAGTTATAATTAGGGTTTATTAAAATTTATGAATTTTAATAAATTTTATTCAATAATAAAATGTGTTAAAAAATATTTTAGAGTATTATTATTATTATTATGAATTTAAAAGTTATGTATTGGTAATATAAAATAATTTTATATGGTCAAGTAATTATAAAATTAGATTTTGTAAGATTTTTAAGAATTTTATCACTAAATTTAATAAATTGTGAGTTATGATTGATTGATTATTGTAAAATTATTAGTATTATATAATAAAAGGGGATTCTATTTATAATTTTAAATAGGTTATTGTTTAAATTTTTATTGTGACTATTGACTCAACAAAGGCCTAATGGGCTGTATGCCTACGACCCAAGAGTAAAGTTAACCAGGCTCAAAAACTATTAAACTACTAAGGTAGGTTTGTTTTTCTTGTAAATTTCTTTCTCCACCTTTTTTCTTCCTCGGGCGAAATCATTGGAATTTACTTTCTCCTTCTTGTAGTATTTTAGAATTATATTTCAATACTTCGTAACAATTATTTTCTTACTATTATTCTCATGCATATTTATTTTATAAGATATTGTTATAAATTTAGTTCGATATATTTATAAATTGTTTAGTGATATTTGATGTGAACGTAGTCAACTTAAATTTCTGATTTATGTAGTAATTCAATTTATAGTTGTTCTCAGCGAGAACTTAGTTGTTCTTATCGATAACTAGAAGTTAATTTGAATGAGGGATGATGATTGACATGGTTGTCCAAGGTCCTATAGGTGATCCCATGGTCTTGGTCGAGCTTCTCGGTAGAATCCTGATCGAAGAAAGATGATACCTATAAAAGTATTTCGATGATCAAATTAGTATGTGTCTGAGGTATTAAAAAATGTTATATAAAATATTTGATGATAAAATACATGAGTTAGATTGTACTTTCTTATGAGATTTGTAGACATATTTATAGGTAGAGAGGTGACATGTGGGAATGTCATGAAGTCTTTTCCTAAAACTATACAAGTATAACACGGCTGTATAACACGGCTGATGTGACCACCTAAATTTTATAAGTGTAATAATCACTTTAACATGTTAATTTTATATTCTTTCTCTTTACTAACTATATATATTCATATTTGGTAAAACAATTTTTATATTCATGTAGAATATTTTCTCATTCCTGTTCCATAAATTATATTTTAAATTTCTTTACAAAAATGATAAACAAATTAATATGAGTGAATAATAAATAACTCCAAAAGGGTAGTTTTTGTTGGACTTAAAGCTTGAAGATGTTGTTGTGCCTCCTAAGTTGTTTTGATTTTGATGTAATGTATCTTTCGGTTTTCCATAGTTGAATGTAACTAGGATATATCTATGTATTGTGTGTTGAGTATAGGCATATATGTGTTGAGTTCTTTGTTTAAGACCCTAGAGATGTGTAAAACTTGTGTATGATTGATCATGTGACTAATGTTTGATTTCCATTTGAGAAAAACAGTTTTAAAAACCTTGGAAATCCATTTTTCACTGATGTAATCGATTACAGGCTTGGTGTAATCGATTACATTGATCTTTTCTTTCGGTGTAATCGATTACATGGATGATGTAATCGATTACATGCTTTCTCTTCTGTGTAATCGATTACATCCCCTATGTAATCGATTACATGCTTTGAAATTCATGTTTCGGGTTTCCTCTTCAATGTAATCGATTACATGCTCGTGGTAATCGATTACATACCTGGAAAAATCAAATCGAGGTTTCTAACGCTAGTGTAATCGATTACATGCATTTGGGATCAATTACATTGACCGTTGTAGCTCAGATTTGCACGTTTTCTTCCTCCAAATTGGTTCTATAAGTATAATCTTGATGAAACATATGAAGGAGCTGAAAACCTAGCTTCTTGAATCAACTCTTACACTTTCATATGCTCTTTACATAGAGTTCATCAAGGTTTTCAAAGACAAAGGGAAACTTGATTCATTTTTCGTGATTGGGTGGATTTCATAGTGTTCATTTGTGATCGATTCTCGCACTTGAGGTGTATTCTTTACTTGATCTTTGTATTTTCCAATTCTGGGTTGTTGCTCTAGGAGAGAGGTCTCTCTAGATAGAGCATTGTGTTTGAGAAGTGATTCTCAAAGTTTTGATCTTGGAGGTGCCAAGGTCTGGGAAGTTCTGTTCTTCAGGTTGAAGAACAATTTTGGGTGTTTTGATTTCTGTTTGTATTGCTTGTTGCAGAGTGAATGTAAAAGGATACAAAAGGAATCATTTGATAGTGAAAAGCCAATCGCAACAGTTGTTGGGTTGATCGGACGTAAGGCGATTGGCGTACTCAAGATACATCATTGCACTCATCTTCTTCCTTACTCTCTTTACAGTTTTCACTATATTGTTATTGATCATATTCTCGCTTTGTATTTGGAAACTGCATTGATAATCAACTCATTAATTGGTTTAGGAATAGAATCAAGTAATTGAACTTGTAATTGAATCTGTAATTGAAAGGTAATTGATAGGTAATCAAGATTAGCTTTCAGTTGAATTAAAAGGAATTAGAAACACGCAATTTTGGGGTAAAGTTTAACAAGAATCTATTCACCCCCCTCTAGATTCACACATAGGGACCAACAATTGGTATCAGAGCTACTTCTAGTAAGTTGCTCTAGAATTTGATCCATAATGGCCAGTAATCAATTACCATTTATTTGAAGGTGCCTCTATTAATAGACCTCCTCTGTTTTGTGGTGATAACTATCCTTTTTGGAAAGTTAGGATGAAAATTTTTATGGAGTCTATTCATAGAAGTATTTGGCAAGATTATAACTCGATTTCAAAATCCCCACATATATAGTTGATGGAAATGAATTAGAAAAACCATTTGAGAAGTGGGAACCAGAAGAAATTAGGAGAGCGAAAAATGATGCTAAAGCTTTAAATATCATACATTCTCGCTTTAAACTCGATGAATTTTTAGAATTTCAGCTTGTAACACACTGCCAAAGAAGCGTGGGATCTAATAAGGGTCACACATGAAGGTACCATTGAAGTACGAAGGGCAAGGAAGAATACCTTGATCCAAGAGTACGAAACATTTAGAATGGCACAAGGCGGGTCCATAATGGATATGAAACGATTCACACACATTGTGAATCATCTTAAAGGACTTGGTAAGATATTCGTTGAAGAAGAAGTCAACGTAAAGGTCTTCAAATCCTTGAGCGAAAAATGGCAACCAACTGTCACAGTCAAACAATCACCGAATCAAAGAACTTAGCATTGATGACCCGGTGCAGAGTTATTTGGTAAGCGAGGAATACGAAATGGATATGTCCCGTATTGCTTGATGAAGAACAAAAAGATAAGAAAGCCAAAGGGCTAGCACTAAAAATGGAAGACACAATGACTAGTGAGAGTGATGCATCATCAATTTGTGGTAATGAGTCGAGCTAGAAAACATGAATCTCATGGTAAGAAAATTCAAAAAGTTCATGAGGAAGAACAATGACAAAAAGAGATTCAACAATTCAAGAAAAGGCTTCAAGAGGAATGAAGGTTCATCTTCAAAGGTCACGTGTTATGAGTGTGGAAAGATGGGTCACTACAAATCGGAGTGTCCCAACATGAAGAAAAATAACAAAGAAGTGAACCTAGAAGAGTAGAACATGAGGAAAGGCCCAAGAAGGATAAATTCCGCAAGAAAAAGGCCTACATTGCTTGGGAAGAAAATGACTCCTCATCCTCTAGTGAGAGTGACAATGAAGAAGCAAATCTATGTCTCATGGCAAAACCAACTTCAGATGAAGAGGTAAGTGATTCCGATTCATCTCGTACAAGATTATGATGAGCTATATAATGCTTTCAGTGAAATCTTCAAAGAATTTGAAAGAATAGAAAAATTGAACAAAGTTTTGAAAAACAATATTTCTGATTTAGAAAATGATATTTCTGTTTTAAAAACTAATGTTCAAAAACTGAAAAAGAAAATAATGCCTTGAAACTACCTTGTTCAAAGTGTAAGTCTTTTAATGCCTCTTTGAAAAAGAATAATGTGAAGTTCTCTGCATTTAAACAAACCAGTAATAATAGAACTTTCTCATGTAGTTATTGTATGAAACCTGGACATAATTCTTACAACTGCATGATTAGAAAGAAAGGTATACATAGTGGATTGTTTAAATGGATTAGGAAAGATTATCACAGTTCTAACATGTATGGACCCAACAAAGTTTGGGTACCAAAATCAAAGTGATATCTTATTCTGTGTAGGTGTGCTTGAGAGCCAAACACTCAACTTGGTATTTGGATAGTGGCTGCTCAAGACATATGACCGGAGACAAGAGCAATTTTATCTCCTTCAAATCCAAAGAATCTGGTTCGGTAGTGTATGGAGATAATAACAAAGGGAAAATTCTGGGTATTGGTGCTGTTGGAGACAAATCCAATCCTGTCATTGAAGATGTACTGCTTGTGGAAGGATTGAGATACAATCTTCTGAGTATTAGCCAACTCTGTGACAAAGGTTATCATGTGTCATTTGATCAAGGAAGCTGCAAAATTAGTAGCAATAAATCAAATGAGGTACTAATGATTGGTAAGAGACATGGTAACATCTACATCCTTGAACTTAATCATTCATCATCATATCATGCATGCCTTGCATCAAATGATGATATATCTTGGCTTTGGCATAGACGCATAGCACATATTGATGTTCATCAACTTAATAAACTGTCATCTAAGAGCTTAGTAGAAGGACTACCTGAATTAAAGTTCAAAAGAGAAGGCCTATGTGATGCATGTCAGAAAGGCAAGCAATCTAGAAACTCTTTCAAATCTAAAAATGTTGTTTCAACTTCTAGACCGCTTGAATTGCTGCACATGGATCTCTTTGGTCCATCTAGAACTGCTAGTTTAGGTGGAAATCTATATGGATTAGTTGTTGTAGATGACTACTCTCGTTTTGCTTGGGTTGCTTTTATACCAAGTAAAGACACCACTTTCAAAGTTTTCAAAATACTTGCTAAAAAGATTCAAAACGAAAAAGATTTGAAAATCAAGTCCATTAGAAGTGATCATGGAGGGGAATTTGAAAATGAACATTTTGAAAAGTTTTGCGAAAAATATGGAATCGATCACAATTTTTCCGCTCCAAGAACTCCACAACAAAATGGGGTTGTTGAGAGGAAAAACAGATCTTTAGTAGAACTAGCAAGAACTATGTTGAATGAAAGTGATTTGCCTAAATATTTTTGGTGATCGAGTTTCCATCGTGCTATGTTCTAAATAGAATTGTGATTCGTCCTATTTTAAAGAAAACCCCCTATGAACTCTATAAAGACAAGAAACCCAATATCTCTCATTTTCGGGTATTTGGGTGCAAGTGTTTTGTTTTAAATAATAGCAAAGAGCCTCTTGGTAAGTTTGATGCCAAGGCTGATGAGGGTGTGTTTATTGGGTATTCATCATCAAGTAAAGCATATAGAGTATTTAATAAAAGGAGAATGTGCATTGAGGAATCTGTGCATGTTAAGTTTGATGAAACTAATAATCCCCAAAAGGGAAGTGTGTTTGTTGATGATGATGAGCATGTAGGTGAAGAAAGCACTAGCAAAGAAGAACAACAAGAGCCACCAACCACTTCTCATGATCTTCCAAAAGAATGGAGGAAACCAAGAGATTTATCTCTTGACAACATCATTGGTGACATCCATAAGGGAGTAACTACTAGATCTACTCTTAACATGTTTTGTGATGATTATGCATTTGTATCTCAATTTGAACCCTCTTGTATTGATGATGCTGTGAACGATGAATTTTGGATGATTGCTATGCATGAGGAGTTGAATCAATTTAAAAGGAATAACGTATGGGAGTTAGTACCTTTTAAAAGAGATATGAATGTAATTGGAACAAAATGGGTGTTTAAGAATAAGCTAGATGAGAACGGTGTTGTGGTTAAGAATAAGGCTAGACTAGTAGCTAAGGGTTATAATCAACAAGAAGGAATAGATTTCGGTGAAACATATGCCCTTGTTGCTAGACTAGAAGCTGTTAGAGTTTTGCTTGCTTTTGCCTGTATACATGATTTCAAGTTATTTCAAATGGATGTTAAGAGTGCTTTCTTGAATGGCTATATAAATGAAGAAGTTTTTGTTTCACAACCTCCTGGATTCACTGATTTCAGATACCCTGAGCATGTGTACAAACTGAAAAAGGCCCTCTATGGCCTAAAACAAGCCCCTAGACAATGGTATGAAAGGCTGAGTAAGTTTTTGTTGTCAAAAGGGTTCAGCAAAGGTAATGTTGATAAGACTCTCTTCATAAGGAGAAAGTCAAACTGTATTTTGTTGGTTCAAGTTTATGTTGATGATATTATATTTGGATCAACTAATAAATCTCTGTGTGAAGAGTTTGTGAATAGCATGCAGGGGGAGTTTGACATGTCTATGATGGGAGAACTCAAATTCTTCCTAGGATTGCAAGTCAAACAACTGAAAGATGGAATCTTCATACATCAAGCAAAGTACACCAAGGAATTGTTGAAGAAATTCGACATGGAGAGTTGTAAGATCTCAAACATTCCTATGTCAACTAATCTCTACTTGGATAATGATGCAGCTGGACAAAGTGTAGACCAATCAAGATATAGAGGGATCATTGGATCACTCTTGTACCTCACAGCAAGTAGGCCAGACATCATGTTCAGTGTGTGTGTTTGTGCAAGATTCCAATCTGCACCAAAGGAATCACACATGGCAGCTGTGAAGAAAATCTTGAAGTATCTCAAAGGAACTACGAACTGTGGTTTGTGGTATCCAAAAGGTACGTATCCCACATTGGTTGGTTTTAGTGATCTTGACTTTCTTTGGTTGTAAAACTGATAGGAAAAGCACAAGTGGTGTGTGTCATTTGTTTGGAGGAAGCTTGGTCTCATGGTATAGCAAGAAGCAAGCCTGTGTAGCTCTTTCAACTGCAGAGGCAGAGTATGTGGCTGCTGGAAGCTGTTGTGCCCAGACAATCTGGTTGAAGCAACAACTTGAAGATTTTGGACTAAAGCTTGATCACATCCCAATCAAGTGTGACAACACAAGTGCAATTAGTATCACGAAGAATCCAGTCTTACACTCAAGAACAAAGCACATCGAGGTGCATCATCACTTCATTAGAGATCATGTTGAGAAAGGAGATTGTGAGGTGGAATTCATTGACACAGAAAATCAACTCGCGAATATCTTCACAAAACCTCTGCCCAAGGAGAGGTTCTTCAAACTTAGAACCAATCTTGGTATTCTAAGTGAAGAACATCTCACATAAAGTGTTGTAAGTATGTTAGTTTAATCATTCATTTTTGCTTAAACTTGATATGAACTCATTGCATAATATGAGCTTGACCATTTCTAAGTTCAAAATATGTAGAATCAAATGTTTTTCAACCATCCTATATGTGAAATTCATTAACATTGTAGTACAAAGTTCATTTTCAACTTGTTTTTGATTTTCTATAGGATGTAATCGATTACAGCATGTATGTAATCGATTACAATAGGTTTTGGCTCTGATGTAATCGATTACAACAACAATGTAATCGATTGTGTGTGAGGTTCGATGTAATCGATTACGGGACCAATGTAATCGACATGTGGTGTTGTTTGATGTAATCGATTACATCATGTATGTAATCGATTACACCCTTCTCTGAAGGGTTTTTACAGCTTTGTTTTGAGGTTCTGGGCTTTGTGTTTTGTGTTCTTGGAAGCCCATTGCTCTTGTGAATCTATTAGAAGTGTTCCCTAGAGTTTTAGCTCTCACTTACATTCACATTCTCAAAACCCTAACAATCCCAAGAGCCACCTTTGGTATCAGTTCTCTCTCTCTCGTACCACCACCATTCTTCATCCTCTTCATCTTCAACCTTCGTTCTTCATCTTCTCTTTCCTCATCTTCAACCTTCAATCTTTTCTTCTTCATCACCAACATTCAACCATGGACGGACAAGGAAGCAGCAAAAGGATGAAAGCTAGAGCTAGCCGAGACATCCAAGAGGAAAGACGTACCAAGAAGAGACAAGAAACCTCTTCCAAAAGGAAGGCTTCTCAAGAACCGTGCATCACAACCCATGGTTCACCACGAAGGAACAAGAAACCCGTTTCTTCACCGATTTATAAACAGGGAACTCGTACCCCAAAGATTGTGGACTTAAGATGGCTGGACCATGAAGGATTTACCTTTCACTCCATGCTCTGAGATCAGAACTTGGAGAAATTTGTTGGGCTGAGGGGTTTCATTTACACTGATTTGGTAAGGGTGTTCTACTCTAATCTGAAATATCACCCTAACTCTGGAAGAGTTATGTCTGAAGTTAAAGGAGTATCCATTGTTCTGACTTCTGACATATTCTTCAATCTTGGTGGAATAACGAATGAGGGTATAGTCCCTACTATGGAAAATCTGGCAGAGGAAGGCATTGAACTACAGAAGGATGCTTTTTATATGAGCATGTTGAAAAATCCAGAGGTTTGGGAGGTCAAGTGACAAAGAAGGAGAGAACGAGGTATGAGGAAGACTTTTGGTATTGGTGGTCTCAACATTGACGACCGTCTTCTTCATTATACAATATGCTGGGTTTTGGCTGCTAGGGGTACCAATCATGCACAGCTCATGGAAGAAGATATGATTTTGATGGCTGCCCTGAAAAATGGAATTCAGATTGATTGGGGTCATGTTGTCATGGACAACATGACCAAGGTAAAGAAATTTCATGAATTCAAATGTCCATATGGTTTGTTTATCTCACGTGTTCGAGCAAAGTGTCAAGTGGATGTCTCCAATGAGCACAGAGAATTGGTCGTGGATATCCATGTTCTTGGTGATATGATGCTGAAAAAGATGAGGTTGACCAAGACAGCAGAAGGCTGGATATCTAGAGAAGAAATTCAACAACAACAACAAGACCAACCATAACAACAACAACAATAACAACAACAAGAACAACCACAACCAGAAGAACATCCTCCTTCTGATGATGATGGGGATTCAGCAGCTGGGGAGTACATCCCTAAGTCTAGATTTGAGTCCATTGTCATTGATAGGCTGGATGAGATGGATAAGCGCCAAGATGATCTAGGAAAGCAGATTAAAGAATTGGAAAGGAATCAAAATCTGCATTTCCTTGACATGAAGTCCTTGATGGAATCCATCATGGAGCGCCTCAACCAAGATGATGATGATGGTGATGATCAGTGACTCCTCTGCTGTATCTCTCTTTTTGGTTTGATATACCAAATAGGGGGAGAATAGTATAGATTATTCTAGTAAGGGGGAGTTGAGTTGAGAGTAGCTTTGATAGGTTGTTTCTGGTTTTGTTTAGCTGATATTGTTTAGGAGAACTTATGTTTTTGAAGTTTTTTATTGAAAATCTGAACTATGTTATTGCTTTTGGATATTGAATAAAATTTGCTTTGAGATTCTGTTATGATTCATTGGTCTTGATCTATAAAATTGTGATTGAATCATGTCATACATATTTGAATGAATGATTGATTAGTAGTGCATATGCATATTGTATTGTTTGGAAAAATGCTAACATATGCAGGTATTTCAAAAGAACAACACATATCCTAACTCTAGGAAAACCTCAAATGTGATTTGGTACATCAAAACCAAAAAGGGGGAGATTGTTGGACTTAAAGCTTGAAGATGTTGTTGTGCCTCCTAAGTTGTTTTGATTTTGATGTAATGTATCTTTCGGTTTTTCATAGTTGAATGTAACTAGGATATATCTATGTATTGTGTGTTGAGTATAGGCATATATGTGTTGAGTTCTTTGTTTAAGACCCCAGAGATGTGTAAAACTTGTGTATGATTGATCATGTGACTAATGTTTGATTTCCATTTGAGAAAAATAGTTTTAAAAACCTTGGAAATCCATTTTTCACTGATGTAATCGATTACAGGCTTGGTGTAATCGATTACATTGATCTTTCTCTCTGGTGTAATCGATTACATGGATGATGTAATCGATTACATGCTTTCTACTCTCTGGTGTAATCGATTACATAAGGGATGTAATCGATTACATGCTTTGAAATTCACTGTTTCTGGGTTTCCCTCTTCAATGTAATCGATTACATGCTCGTGGTAATCGATTACATACCTGGAAAAATCAAATTGGAGGTTTCTAACGGCTAGTGTAATCGATTACATGCATTTGGGATCAATTACATTGACCGTTGTAGCTCAGATTTGCACGTTTTCTTCCTCCAAATTGGTTCTATAAGTATAATCTTGATGAAACATATGAAGGAGCTGAAAACCTAGCTTCTTGAATCAACTCTTACACTTTCATATGCTCTTTACATAGAGTTCATCAAGGTTTTCAAAGACAAAGGGAAACTTGATTCATTCCTGTGATTGGGTGGATTTTATAGTGTTCATTTGTGATCGATTCTCGCACTTGAGGTGTATTCTTTACTGATCTTTGTATTTTCCAATTGGGTTGTTGCTCTAGGAGAGAGGTCTCTAGATAGAGCATTGTGTTTGAGAAGTGATTCTCAAAGTTTTGATCTTGGAGGTGCCAAGGTCTGGGAAGTTCTGTTCTTCATGTTGAAGAACAATTTTGGGTGTTTTGATTTCTGTTTGTATTGCTTGTTGCAGAGTGAATGTAAAAGGATACAAAAGGAATCATTTGATAGTGAAAAGCCAATCGCAACAGTTGTTGGGTTGAGATCGGACGTAATGGTGGCCGAACGAAAGTATACATCATTGCACTCATCTTCTTCCTTACTCTCTTTACAGTTTTCACTATATTGTTATTGATCATATTCTCGCTTTGTATTTGGAAACTGCATTGATAATCAACTCATTAATTGGTTTAGGAATAGAATCAGTAATTGAATCTGTAATTGAAAGGTAATTGATAGGTAATCAAGATTAGCTTTCAGTTGAATTAAAAGGAATTAGAAACACGCAATTTTGGGGTAAAGTTTAACAAGAATCTATTCACCCCCCTCTAGATTCACACATAGAGACCAACAGTTTTTTACATCTTAGTTGTATTATACAACTTAACAAGTAAAAACAGATTAGAAAGGAAAAACAACTAATACACTTTGAACTGATTATTTCTTACATAGTAACTATTTAAATAGATTAACAAATGCTTCTGAAAAGGGATTGTCTAGTAATATTTCATAATAACGTAGCAATGAGCGTAAAGATAATATATATATATATATATATATATATATATATATATATATATATATATATATATATATATAAACACAATGAATCTTCAAAGGATTCAGTCTAAGCAAGAGTAAGAAAACAGCATAAAAAGAACCATATGATATAGTAGAACATGCAAATGTGCAGTCACAAAACATCTCAAGTATCCCAGCAACCAAGCATAGACAAATATTAATGACTGCCTGTCTTTGATTGAATATTTTCAAAATTAATTTTGGTTTCAATTGATTTTTAAACATTGCAATTTATGTTGAAAATGTTTTTATTCTAAAAGTTAGTCAATAATTCAATATAAATATTATTTAAAAGTCAGGGTATTTGCAATGCAGTTTTGTTATTTTTTATGTTAAAATCCATCTAAATAAAAAAAAATAGATTAAGTGCATTGCACTTTAGTCGAATTTAAATTAATTATAAAATTGGAATTAAATTAAACTAATTTTTTATTATTTGATTTGGATCAAAATTTTATAGTTTTAATTTTTTTATAAGTAAAAACTATCGAAATATCATTTAAAAATAAATTAATTATACAAATTTTACTTAAATTATAAAATATATAAAGTAAAATAATAATAAAATAAATTTAATTCATAAAATAAATATATAATTAATGTTGACTAAAGATAAATATATAAAACACAATGATTAATATATTACGTTGAAAATATTAACGTATAATGCAGTTTGATTCTATTTTTCAATCTCAAATTAAACAAATCAAATTACACTGTTTAATTAAAAAAATCAACTCAAATCAATTTAAATAATATATAATTTGGTTTGATTTTAATTTTTTTAATTGAATTTATATTTAAATTGATTCAGATTTAAAAATTCTGTTTAAAGTTGTGTAATTCAAAGTCAATTTTATAGATTAAACTAATTAGTGTTGCGGTTTAAATTCGTTTTTAACATAATCAATTAAAAAACACAATGATCATGTCAACACTCATGTTCCTGAATTAGCCATAATTAATGTGCTATTGAATTAATTGATAGTTTAAATGTGATTCGGATCCATCATTAATCCAAACAGACTACCCATTCAATTAAAGAAGCTACACATTTAATTGATATTTGAGAAGGGATATTTACCCTCTGAAAAATTAATGTTAGGAATACATTATATTAATCTGTAATAAAATTGCAAAAAATATGTTAACATAGTTTTGTTTAACTAAATATATTTAATTTATTTTTTAATTTAAACTCTAAACTAATAAATATTTTTTAAGTAATTTTTTTTACCTTCAATATGTAAAAATGATAAACACCTATAATGTTTGAATATCATATGTATATATATTGGTATTAACTAAAAATGTATTAAGATGCAGTAAAAAGATATATTAAGATGATAAATTATTTAAAGTATAGTTAAAATTCAAAAATAAAAATATATTAAAATATTAAATGTAATCTGTTATATTAATTACAAAAATATAAATATAAATAAAAAAATGTACTAACATATATTAAATATATTAATATATATTACTATATTAATGATAGAATAATCCTTTAATATATAAATATATTAAATAAAAGTAATATTAATGTATTAATTTCATAATGTATAATATATTAATTTCATAATATTAATATATTAATTTCGTAATATATTTATCCTTTTATAATATTTGTAATACAAATGGTCCTAGGTACTAATACTTAGAGGGAAAATACCACATTTAAATTTTGTGATTATTTAAAATTTTTATCAATATATATATATATATATATATATATATATTCTAGGTTTATAATTTGATTAATTGATAGTAGTGAAAGACAATTCCATAAATCTAAGGTTCCAATGAATAATGATGTACCAATACTATTTTAAAGATGTTAATAAGATTCAATTACCATGTTTATTAATATTTATTACCTAATAATTTTTAAAATTATTTTTTTTTCCAAAATTTATATTTATTTTATTTAAAATAACATTAAATACTTTAATTAATTTATAATTTTACCTTTCATTGCACTGATGTTATTAATAACTCATAATTAATTATTTATTGTCAAATTAAATAATGTATTTAATATAAATTCATTTTTTGGTATAATCAATTAAAATACTTATTAATCACTGGAACATACATTCATGAATTAGTAAGATAAGAAACAAAATTAATACAATTAAGCGTACATTGAACTAAGAACATGAAAGAAAACATTAAAAAAAGATAATAATAATCCTTTACTATTGAAGACCGTTGCCACTGTATATAGAAGGCGCCAAATTTCAAAGTACTAAATTGCAGACTGCAAAAGAAAAAAACAGAGTCATTCCCAAAAGAAAACATAAACCAAAATCAAAGAAACTGTTGTGCAGATAATCCTATTAGCTTTGAAATGAGTAAAAGCTTTGTTCTCAGAGACCTTAGACAAATTCTCCATAATGGTACTTCCATTCCCACCATTCACCGCCACAAAATGCGTCTTCTTAGTCTCTGCAAAGTACCTTAGTGGCCAAATTCCGCACCCACAGAAGCTTCTAGTGCAGAGAAACTGCCATATGGCAAAGTGTCGTCAGATGACGCTCTCTTGCCGGAAAAACGCGTCTCTGAGATGCTAAACTCCAAACCCCTTTCAATGTTGCAGCTGCTTTCGCGGTTTTTCCGGCACAAAGAGAGTAACTTGAGCACCGCCCACATTTAATTCTAGATGAGGAGTTATGTAGAAAATCTGAACATGATGACGGTTGGTTTTGACGAGAAGAGAGCACTAAATAGCATCAATTAAAGTGTGACTGAAAAATATGTAACGTTTCTGTGTTTATTAATTAAGTGATGATGAAAAATTGAAATAACTGATAAAAGTCAAAATGTGGTTTTCGATGCCCAGGTGATTTTTTTTTTTTTTTTATTGTTATTTTGGTTATTTAAGGTCATAGGTTCAGGCTTCTGGCATAGGAAAAAATGAGTAGCTTCTAACAATGTGGGTCTGTCAATGGTTTTGATGGAGAGTGAGTTTTTTTAATGAGCATTAGTGAGGAGGTTTATAGGTTGCAACCAAGCTGCTTCAAGGCAAAAAGCTAGAAACTCTGTGTTTTATGTGGTAAATTTCTCTTTCTCTGAACTTGTGTTGTTGTGAGTGATGATTATTGAGGTATGACTGCAAAGGGGTTTCATGGTAGAAATTCTGTGACCCCAAAGTACTATTTTTTGGTATCATTGGATTTTTTTCCACACTTGTTCAATGTACCTTTGGTCATCCTTGTTTGTATGGTTGAATGGTTAAGTTTTCAAGCGATTTCTGCTTAGACAACTGGCCTTTTTATTTTTTTGGGTTGGGAATAGGGTTTGTGGTGTTGTTTTTTTTCTATACCTCCTTTGAATTTGAGTGCTGAATTTTCAAATTTGTGTTAATCTAGATGTTTGTGTCATGTTTTTGAATTGTGATATGCCATAACATCTGAAGCCTTGAAGAGGAACCTTGTCTCCTATGGTTAACTTGTTCTTCAAGCTTCTTTGATTGTTGAAAAGTGTATGCAGCAATTTGAGTTTGAGTGCTGAATGTTTGTTTTTACTTTTGGAAGCGCAGAACATTGTTTGATCCATGTAACCGACCTTTACTTCTTTTATAAACAAGATTTTAGTTTTAGGGTCTGTTATGTTGTTTTACATGCTGGTATTTAAATTTAATGCCGAGAGATACTGTGATTGTACTGTTGTCTACGTTTTCTGTGCTATTGGTCTAAGTTCTTATATCTGCAGCTATGGATAATAAAGGGAAAAAACTGTTGCCATCGTCCTCACGGAAGAAGCTGTTGTCAATTGATGAGGAACATTGGAAGTTGGCTGAAGAGAGGGTCCAAGAGATACTATGGACAATTCAACCGAATAAACTATCGGAGATGAACAGAAAGGGTGTTATTGATTATGTTCAGAGGCTGATCAGAAGTTACTATGGACCAGAGGTTAGAATATTTTGTCCAATCATCATATTTGTAAATATCTATTGGAGTTGGTTTTCTGCATTTAGTCTTTTCTGCGTTAAATGAAGTTGCTTTCTTGCTCTAACAAGTAGTTGCGTGCTTTTGCAATGTTTGCTGCTTTAAATGATTAGTATATACTTAGATATGTTTTGGTGTATGTTATGAATATTCTTTGATTTCTGTTTCGAAGTGACTGGTGGAAATTTCTTTTCCTTTTTCTCCTATTACACTTTCCTTTTAAGAGCAGTTAGATACACATTTGATTTTATTCTTTACTGTCTATCATGAGTTTATAATCATGGTCTTGCCTCTTGTATACTTCTACCATAACTTACATGTGCATATTGACACCTTTCCCCATCAACTCCATCTCCCCTCTCTCCTCTTATATTTAGATCTAAAAAGACCACAAAAATCATGCCATGAAAACCAGGTTATCATTTTGCAAGTCCTATGATCAACATAATCCTACATCTGCAGGTTAGCTTAAACTTTCAATGCTGTGTTTATTTCCTTTACATGAAGCATTTCCTCTTCCTTGACCACCAGAAAGGAAAACTGTTTTTCCAATTCATATGAATTGATACTTCATAGAATCACACATGTGTGTACAAATTTTTCCCCCTGTAGGTCCCCCCTCATTTGATAAATTGCATTTCCCCAAGCCATGAAAAGATGTATAGTTTAAGAACTTTGAAATGCCTGAATTGAATGATATTGAGGTAAATTTTGCTAGTAGTTGATTGCTCTCATGAACATTGTTGATTTTGGGAATTGGACACTGGCCAAAAGGAAAAAGCTTCAATTTCAAATTTGGATATTTTTTTAAAAGCTTGATTGTCACCTTGAATTTTAAAACCTCTCTGGTGCCAATAATGGAGTTGATTTGATTATGTTTATATCATTGCAGTGGTGATCATAAATAAATGTGTTACCTTTTTGTGGATCAGGCACAGGTCTTCACATTCGGCTCTGTCCCACTAAAAACCTATCTTCCTGATGGAGATATTGACTTGACCATTCTCAGTCATGAAGATTCAGATGAGGATTTGGCACTCGAAGTAAAGTGTATAGTTGGAAGTGGAAATGACCCTGAATACCAAATAGAAGGCCCACTACATATACCTGCACAGGTTTAGAAAAAAAAAGTTTTCTATTTAAACTGTTACAATTATCAAAATATGATTTCTTTGCAAATTTATCTGTCTGAAATTTTTGGTCTTGAAGATTTTTCATTTGCTTGTTTCCCTTGTATGTTTTATAAGTTTACCTAGCTTCAACATTTTATTCCTTGTTTTCCTGGAACACTCTAGTCAGAAGAATTTAAATCTATCTAGACTCTAGAACAATCTTAATCGTCCCTACGGTTGGAATGTTCCAATTGATTTCATTTGGGGAAGGGGCTGCATAATATTTGTGTTTTAAGGAAATAGGAAACCACCCATGTCATATCATACTTCCTGGAAAATATTAATGCATTGACAGATGAGGAATGTGACAACAACAACAACTTTGCCCGAGTTTTTGGTCAGAGAATATTTCTCAACCTTTTTAAACTTCCTTTTTTCATGTTTGGATGATGAGCTGCAGGTCCATGTTGTGAAATGTACAGTGAAACATATAGCAGTTGACATCACTTTCAATCAAATGGCTGGAATCTATGCACTACGCTTTTTGGAGCAGGTAATTGCGTTAGTTAATATTTACACACAATTGATGTTCTTTGATTTCTACCTAGCATGTGCTTAAGATCTATAAGTTTAAATCTCACTCCTGTGCTACTGGATGTATGTACAGTTCATGTATGTTTGGACTTGATAGTTAAGTAGCTTATCTGTGATCGTGAATACATGAAATGTTAGAACTGTCATTTAGATCAAATTTATATATATGTACTGCTTTGTGTCTAAGTTTCAGACATCATGTTGACATTTTGGACTTATTTTCCTGTTATATTTTTTACGTATGTGTTTTGCTTGACCTTCTCTTTCTACAGTTTGCACTTTACAATCTAAAGCTATGTTTCTGGGGTCATGTAAAATTAAAAACAGCGAGTGATTACGTAGAGGACATGGTCAATAAAATTTCTGTCTCCATTCAGTCAGCTTGCTTTTTAGTGGCCTCAATATTGAGTTAATTGTTTACTTAGCCCCTTGCCATTCTATTGTTCCATGCATTTTCTTGATAAATGTTTGTTATCAACTCTCGCTCTCTCTGCCCCCATAATTTATCTATTTCTGATTGAAATTTAATTTTTCTTTTTCAGTTTATTTTCAGGCTTTGCTTATATGGTTGATTTAAAATAATTTCAGGTTGACAAAATTGTTGGAAAGAACCATCTTTTCAAACGTAGTATTATCTTGATCAAAGCATGGTGCTTTTATGAGGGCCGAATTCTTGGTGCATTCTTCAGCCTGTTTTCAACATATGCAGTGGAAACATTGGTCTTATATATTATCAACCGTTTTCATTCATCAGTGCGTGGTCCTCTAGAGGTGAGTCAAGTCTTCCATCAATAATATTCTTTGCACCCTTTCAGCATTTGTATTGAAATCTCCTTGAATAGCCACTGAATTGCTACTAGTAACAGGTGCTATACAAATTTTTGAACTACTACAGCTCATTTGATTGGGATCATAATTATATTAGTATATGGGGTCCAGGAGCTTTATCCTCCCTTCCAGAAATTGTTGGTAAGTGTTGCAATGCACAGGCAATTGGTATGTATTTTCAATCTTCAGTCCCTGATAGATCCCGACTTACTTGCTTGTCACAGAGATACCAGAATGTGAGCGGGGTGAATTCTTGCTTCAGAAAGAGTTTCTCAGAAATTACAGGGATATGTGCTCGTATTCAGCAAAGGCATCTGAGACCACTACCCATGAATTTACCATTAAGCCCATGAATATCTTGGATCCTCTAAGAAATGACAACAACCTTGGCCTGAGTATTTGCCCTGGTAATTTTTCCCTCTAAAGCATCAATGGATTATGATATTTTTTATTTTTCTATTTTTCTGTACCTATATTGCTTTTGAGCTTTCATACTTCATAATGCTTAAAGAACTGGAGAAATTTATATAGATCATAGTTGTACCTCTTGGAAAAGTTAAGTTGGGAAGATGTTTATGCGTGGTTTAAGATCATCTACAAGTTCACTACAACTTAGCATGCTGATTAAAATGCATCTAGGCTTACACAAATATCACTGTAGAAAATGATATTTGATATACTCTCGCAATGACTTTAAGTTATATATATGATGCTGACATAATTAGAGATTGTAATATTTCACGACATTATTTCAAATTAGTAATGGTTACTTATTTAAATCCACAGTTATCTTTCACTTTTTTACCAACCTTTTTACTTACCTGCAGCCAGTGCTAGTCGAATAAAACTTGCTTTTTCCTTTGGCGCTCGAAAGCTTAGGCGGATCCTCAAACTTCCAGGACAAAACATGGGTGCAGAACTTGAGATGTTTTTTGAGAGCACTTTGGAGAGAAATGGGAAAGGTGAAAGGGCAGATGTCAACGTTCCTGTTCCTCCATTTGGTACTGGAAGAGCTGAAGAGTCTGTCCTGTGTGGAGATTGTGACAGTTACTATGGTGCTATACAATTTTTTCACCAGTGCCGCAAAACTGTACCTCCCAGTTCTCCATTGTCACCGTCTCAGGATGATATCCTTGCACTGTCAATGCAGCAAAACTGGAGTGAAGGTGATGTCCTTGCGCAATCGACACAGCAAAACTGGAGTGAAGAGAATGACCTTGCGCAATCGTCACAGCAAAACTGGAGCATGTATAACCAAATTGGTGAAGCCTACATCCCGGGACAATCACTCTATCATCCAACTTACAGCCTTGAAGAAGGAGGAAAGTCACGAGGAACAGGCACATATATACCTGACTCGGTACATTATCTTTCTTCTCAAAACTTTATCTATTTATAATTGTGATAACACAGTATCGTCCTAATCTGGTTGAGTCTTGCAGAAGTATAATTACTACCGGAATTTGCGTGCAAAGACAATCAAACAAAGGAAAAATCTTTATGCAAAGAACAACGCATTGCTCAAATCACCTCTGAGAAACCAACAAGCGAAGGAGGCTCATTCTGAGAGTGAAATGAATGCAAATTCAAAGTCCTTTGAGCTAGCAAATGAAGATTCCCCAAATCTTCCAGGCATTCCCCAGGCTATAACTCCACCACAAGTACAAGAGTCTGCTCCTTTAGCAAAGGTTCACTCTGAGATTGAAATGAATGCAAATTCAAAGCCCTTTGAGCTTGCAAATGAAGATTTCCCTGCTCTTCCATGCATTCCCAAGGCTATAACGCCTCCACAAGTACAAGAGTCTGCTCCTTTAGCAAAGGTTCATTCTGAGACAGACATGGATAGTGAGTGGAAGTTGTTTGAAATCTCGAACGAAGATTTCCCCTTTCCTCCAAAAGTTCATTCCGTGACAAACTTAGATGGTAATTCAAAGTCAAATGAGCTCTTAAGTGAAGACTTCCCTCCTCTTTCAAAGGTTAGTTCTGTTACAGAAATGGCTAGTAGTTCAAGGTCTTTTGAGCTCACAGATGAAGATTTCCCTCTTCTCCAAAGCACTCACAAGATCATCGCATCAAGGTCTTCACAGTTAACTAAGCAAGACAAGAGTTCCCCATCCTCTGAACTGGAAGAAAATGAGTTTGGAACTAACAAGATTTCACAATCACTGACAGAACTAAGTTTGTCAACAAAGGATGAGGAAGAAGCTTCTGGTGTTTCATTATCTGAAGAAACTGTGCTGGCAGTTCAAAAGGTGACAATGGAGAGGAATGAGGAATCTCCTGAGAGCAATGAGAAGATGGTTTGAGAATGTTAAAGTAATATATATCTATATATCTATATATTGTAGGATCTTAAGGATGCATCAGTGAAATTCTGGTGTGTTGTTATGTTGCTGGTAGGGTCATCTTGTGACCAAATAAGTTGAAAACAATTGTCAACTTTTCCTTTTTTTGCTTTTGAAATATGTAGTACATCTGGGAGAAACTAGAACTAGTAATACTAGTGATAGTTAAACTTTGTAGGAATAAATAAGTGGTAGAGATGTTAATTTTTTTTGTTCTGGCGTGGTGGGAACAGTTTACTGTTTACCACTACTCAAGGAACAGAATGGACATCTCCCTTCTAATACCCAGATGAACCTGCACAAAATGTCTGTTTTAAGTTAAAATAAACTTTTGATCTTTTGTGGTCAAGTTCTTATTGCTATGTGTGGATGGATAAAGAATGAAGCAAAAAGAATCCAAACATAATGAAATGGAATGAATTAGATTAGAATGGAATAAAATGCCATTTATATAGAATGAATTATATTGGGATTAAACAACGTTGTCAATTCTATTGTTTGGGTATTTGTAAATTGTAAGGGCATCGACTGGAAAAAGGATAAAACGAAATGAGCTACACCTTAGTTCTCGTATTGTCTTTAGTTTAAAAATATTTAATGTTTTATTTATTTTATATCATTACTTAAGAAAAAAAAAATCAAGAATACAATATTTTATAAGAAAATGATTTACTTTTTTACAACCAAAAAAATTAATGTTTTATGAGAAAATCGACCATTTTTTTTTACTAAATATCTTTGATAGTGTCTTGTGAGAAAAAAATTACAATAAAGGAAATAACATTTTATATGATATTTTACTTTTAAATTATTTTGAATTAAAATCATTTTAAAATCTATTAGAGTAGGTATCCAAATATAAACCATTTTATAAGAAATTATTTATACTGACAACATAACGAAATTAGAAGAAAAAAAACAAGAAAGAAACTCACTATTTGATCACGAAATTATTCATTGATTTTATGGATGGGACAATAATAATCATCACCACAGAAAACCAGGTTTAGAACCAAACAATCTTCATAGGAAAAAAAAATACTCTTAAGTAATGAAAATATATGTAATTATTTTTGTTTTGTTACAATAAGAAATACTATTTTTTAAAATTGTGTATCAGCATCCATCGATATTGATTAATAAGATAATCGATATCTCTTAATAAATATTATGCATTTAGGTAAATTGCATTTGCCTGTGTGCGCATTCATGATATCATATCTAGACTTTGGCCTTTAAATTTCAAAATATTTCCAATATTTTTGTAACCATGTCTTATCAAGTATGTAGGCCTCATGGTTTGTTTCTTGACGTGAAAGTACAAAATGCTTACTCATGTTTGCTTTATAAGATATTCGCAGATGTTACAAATTCAGTGTTTATTACGCTTACAAACCTTGTCATCAGTTGTATATCAGTTACCATTCATTCCCTGAACTATTTTTTTGGTTAAATTACTATGTACTGGCACCAACTCTTGTATTCAGGACTTCTTTAGTGATTAGAATTAGAATAATGTCACGCGTAACACATATCCATTTCATCATCAATTGAATTGTCAAATCATGTCCACACTTTCATATTAGGTTGGAGATGCAAAAATTGATATGAAGGTAGAAATGCCCTTCACTTCTAACTTCTAAGCATTAATTAAGTGTAGTTTGCTGTGATAGTAATATGCCTGTAAGGTTTTGCAGTCAGAGAACTTCAGCACTCAAATCATTAAGTGATAGAAACTTGCAATAGTTCTTTAGCAATCTCAATGCATTCTGTCATGGGGCAATTTGTCTTAATTGCATTTGTTTCAATGTGAGACCTGCTAGCAGCATAACCCTTCTGCAATAACCCAACATAGAAGTTAAGTAAATGTCTGGTTTCGAAAGTTTTTTCTAGAGTCAACATGAACAAAATCTGATTCCAATTTCCCATCTAACCAAACTAAGTATTCAAACTGACAATGATTAACCTAATTTTTTTATTTTTTATTTTGGTACACCGCACACCAGAAACCAATCAATCTTAGTAAATTTGTATAACTCTTGGCATTTATGATTTACCTAATGTTGTGTCATGTGAACAACTGAAAGTTATACCATAAATGATTTCATGGCATAACACAGGAGTTTAATTTATCATATATTAGACATACAAGTAAAAACATGATCTAGACATCATTGATCAACGATTTTTTAACACATTTTTGGAATAGATCTAAGTTAAATTTGTTCCAAATAAAACAGTATTCAGAGGTGGAGAATTGATTTTTGCACGGCTGAACTCTTACTGTATTAAAGATTTTTTGAAGAGTACCTGGTGCATGGCACTCATCAAGGTCTTCAGAGGTGGAGAATTGATTTTTGCACGGCTTGCCATCTGGATAAATACATGAAACACAACCATAAACCATTCTTCTAAGTAATGACCAGAGAAACTCACATTATTTTACAATGCAGCAAAGATATCATTGCAAAAAGAAGCACCTCATCCAACTTGATGTACCCAAATGGCAACTTGGGGTCACTTTCATCCACCATCAGCTTTATAAGCTTTTCAAGTCTGTCTTTACCATCGGATTCTATTATCCATCCCCATTGCTTGGCCAGATTTAACATGTCTGTAAGATAGGCGGCATCATGAAGTGGTCCTGTCCAAAGAGGTCCAGACACCACAAGGGATTTTGAAACCTGAAAAAGAAATGAGATAGAAAGTAATTTATGCTTTCATAGGAAGTAACATTTTCCTGTAAATAGAGCTACGGGAAATCAAACCACACAAATATATATAAAAGGTGGAACAAGTCTCCTCATTCCATTTCCATAAATAATTCCTCAAAACAACTGGCAGAAATGGCAAATAAATAACATGTGTGAATAATAAATGAACCCAAAAGGGTGGTTTTTACATATTAGCCGTATTATATTGTAAGTTGCACTTACCAAGTAAAGGCAGATTTAGAAGGGAAAAGCAACAAATACATGGAACTGACTATTTCTTATGCAATAACTGTTTCATTAGAACTTTAGGATTAAAAAGGATAGAGATGCACAAGTTAATCCGAGAAGGGATTCTCTAGCAATGTTCCTTAACAACACAATGTAAACTCACAAACATGGACAAACCTCGACAAGAAAGTCAGAAACAAACCAGACCATACCATAGGTGTACTGCAGGAGCAACTGATCTGACCAAGTTGATCCCAAGAAAATTCATGGGAACTACCACATTGGTGGCAATAGCCAATGTAGCCATAATGCCTACGATAGTCATAAAGTGATAAATAAGAAAGTAACAACATAACAATTAAATGAGAACACAGACAAAAAAGAAAAGGAAAGCTAACAAAATGTAGTAAAACAAACACAATGATACATTACCTACTGTCATGAATCTTCCCACGATTCAATCTAAGAAGGACTCGAAAAACAGGTCCATGAAAAGCATAGTACGAAAACAAGGGAGTGATATGATACCCCAACAATGCAGCCTCCCTGGCAACCCCACCTATAAGCATTCGCAAACCAATCTCATTTGAACATGGCATAGGGCGCACATAAGCTCCATATGCAGCTAAAGAACTACAGGAAAGTAGAAAGTTAACCAACCACCAACTGGGGTTCCCAAATCCATTACATACAACAGAACATTCAAATATGCAATCACATAATTAACCTGACATCACAACAACCACATGTAAAACAGTCACAGAACATCATCAAATTCAAAAGCTGCCCAAGTATCTCACCAACCAGGCATAGATAGACATTAATGACTACCTGTGTATTTGGGTGAGCATTTGCAAAAATAATTTTGAATGAAATTGGTTTTGGTTAAACTTGATTTCAAAGTGATGTAATTCATCTTAAATGAGCAAGTTAGTAATAAAACTCTGTAAATTTTACTATCCAACACAAAAGCTACCTAAATTCTAAAGTTGCTAAACTCAAAATCAATTTTGCACTCTGAATTAATTCCTAGTGAAACTAAATGTGTGAACATTTACTTAATCATGTCCATTGGTATTTCAACATGATTCTCAATCGTCAAACATGAATTCAAACACACTACACTTTGAACTAGTATCCCAAACGAAACAATACATAAACAACAACCAGAAAAAAAAAGAATCTTACTGATGAGGACGGTGACCACCAGATGAGAAGCCATCAGTTGAAGTAACATAGAGCAAGCCACCTAACTTCAAAGTACAAATGGCAGACCTCAAGAAAGAAGAGTCACTCCCAAAAGAATCAACATCAATAAAATCAAAAAAACTCTTTTGTAAATAATAATCCATCATAACTCTATTAGCTTCCAAATGGGTAACCACCCACTTCCCCTCCAGCTCCTTCGATACCCTCGACAAATTCTCCACAATGGTGCTTCCATACATTTCATTCCCGTCATTGGCTGCAACAAAATCCGCTTCTGCCTCTGCTAAGTACCTTAGCGACCGAATTCCACACCCACACAAGGCGTCCAAAACTCTCAACCTTCCATTTCCCTTCTTGTGAAGTGCAGCTGCCAAAACGCCGAGGTCGCGGCCGGTAGCACTTTCTTGCCGGAAAAATGCTTCTCCGGTGCTAAACTCTAGACCCCTTTCAGTGTGGTAACCGCTTTCAGAGGATTTTGGCTCAAAGACGGAAACTTTAGCACTGTGGCTCCTAATTGGAAAGAAGGGGTTGTGTGATAACTTAGAACAAGATGATGATAAGGGTTGACAAGTAAGAGTAAATAGCATGTTGGAACTAGAACCAGAACCAGATAATCGTAATAACTCTGTGTTTTAAGTGAATCGAGATCATGAAAAAATGAGCCAATAACTGACAAAGCCTGTGTTATGATTACATTTTAAACATTTATGGTAGTTTTGGTTTTATTTATATTTTTCTTCTGGAATAATATTAACCAAAGACCCTTTGTACTATTTCTATTATTCTACATTTAACAAGAGAGTGAAAAAAATATATAAATACAATAAATAGATAGATAATATAATTGAATAATAAAGAATATAAAAAGAAATAAAAAAATATCACAAACTTGGCAAATATTGATTGAAAAACTAAATTACTTTGTATGTATACAAGGGATGATGTTAGTTTCTCACTGCTGCACATACATGTATACGTTTATGTATGGTTATAGTTTTCTGTTGTTATTCTTAGGAAAGTGAGTTATTTATGTTTAAGTAGTGCTGTTAGTTTAGTTGATTCGGAAGGGTTAGTGAAGTTAAAAGGTAAGTGTTATTTAAATTTTATAATATGCATTTATATATTGATTAGTGTTAAAAAAAAGTAGTCATTTATCTTATAGCTTTTATTTTTAAGGGATTTCCGAGAGAGAATTGAGAAATTAGAGATTTCAACATTTTTTTTAATACAAAATTAAAAATATGGAAATAGAGTCCTTCTCTGTAGCTCCTTTTATGTTTGATGGTGAAAATTATTGATAATGAAAATACAGTCTTATCTTAAAAGGTTGTGATTTGTGGGAGATTATGGAAGAAGATTACGAAGCTACTTTTCTTCTAAATAACCCAACTATGAATTAAGTCAAGTACCGCAAAGAAATAACAACTAGGAAAGTAACGACTAAATTGTCTTTTTAATGTTGTTTCCCTTACCATTTTCAGTAAAATTATGATTTGTTATTCAGTTAAAGTTTCATGGAAAAGAGACGAGACGAGAGGATGAATATAAAATAGACGAGAAGACCAGGAGCATGAAGGTGTTGAGCTTGATTAGAAAGTTTGAGAGATTGTAGGTGAAAGATCCTGAGATAATAAAGAAATACTCTGATGAGCTAATTAAGATAGCAATCAAGACATGGGTCCGAGACACTTACCTCCCAAACAACAAGTTAGTGCCGAAGATTTTGGCTTTTATGTGAAAGATTTGAGACAACTGTTGTTTCTTTGGAGAATACCAAGGACTTATCTCAGGCTAAGCTAATAGAACTCCTTGGTGCTCTGCAAGCACACGGGTAAAAGAGATTAATGAGACAAGAAAGAAGCATAGAGGGTGCTCAACAGACCAAGACAAAATCTAATTTTGGTTGAAAGGGTAGGAAGACAAAATGAAAAAGGGAATGATAGTAACTCAGAGGGCTGTTGATAACTCACAAAAGTGAGTCATTTTTATACTCTTTTTATTATATAAATTGTCCATTAAACATTCTTAAGTAACCTAAACAACCATTGATTGCTCTTGATTCATAATATTTTGTGTTAGGACTTGTTGGTGAGTTTGTTTAAGTGTTTTAGTGATAAAAATAGCCAAAAACAGTGTTAAGTCAAAATGACTTAGCACCTTAATTTTGATAATTACAGAAGAATGAGCAGACTGAAGAATGATCAGACTTAAGAGACATGATCAGATTGAAGAGGCATAAACTCAGACTGAATGAAGACAGAAGAATGTGCAGACTGAAGAGGCATCAGATGCAAACAGAAGAATGATCAGATATATCATTAATGAGAGCATAGACGAAAGCTCGAAAAGCAAATCTTGATTTCTGATGATGTCTCTGATCAAGTCAGAAAAAGTCTGAACATGTGCTGACTCTGTTGTGCAAACATTAATTATTCTAATTGATCTCTGTCACACGTTTGAAGACTTCAAGAAAAAGGACAACGATCTCACAGATGAGTCTAACGAATCTGTCAAGGCCTTGCCTATATAAAGACTTCATCTTCTTCATTTCAAGTTGGCGAACTGCACAACAAAGAAATTATATTCAATTCTCGCTCAAGCTCTCAAGCAAAAGTTCGCTCGCTACGAACTTAGAATAAATCTCATTGTAAAATTTCTCTCTGCGTACAGGATAATCTTTCTTTAGAACATCTTTCAAAATCCACTGTTGTGGTGCCCTTAGCCTGAAAAGGTTGTGTTTCAAAGAATACTTTTGTATTAGCCTGTGGAGGTTGTATTCAAAGAATACCTTGTTTAGCCGGCAGAGGCTGGGTTGCAAAGAATACTGATTTAGCTTGAGAAGACTGTGTCCAAATAATATTTGTATTTAGCCAAGAGTGGTTGGGTTCAAAGAATACTCTTAGTGGAACCTTAGTGTGTTGCTAGGGAACTGGATGTAGTCTTGATCAGACGAACCAGTATAAAAATACTGTTGTTTTCTTTATTGTTTTATCTGTTAACTAAGTGGGGGATAATAACTTGAAGTTTGATAATAAAATCAATCTTAAGAAGAAAACAATCATGTGTCTGATCAAGCTTTGAAAACAACAGACGCAAACACATCGTCGTAGAGAAAAAGTTTTTAAACAGTCTACACAATTCAGTTCTCCTTCTTGTGTTTTTGTATTTTACAAATAGGAAAAAATAGTGCAGAAAAACGGAACTCGTGCGAGCTGGCCTATATCTCGCATACAACTCGCGCGGGCTGACATATATCCCGCATACAACTCATGGAGCTGGCATATATCTCGCATACAACTCGCGCAAGCTGGCATATATCTGACATACGAGCTCGCGCGAGCTGACCTATATCTCACATACAACTCGCGCGAGCTGGCCTTTATCTCACATACGAGCTTGCACGAGCTAGCCTATATCTCGTGGGAGATGGGCTTGTAAAAGGCTCAAATCCACTAAGAAGGCTATATATTCACAAGTTACTATCAGCAAATGGACAATTTTCTAACCTAATCCATTTGAGGATCTGGAGAATGACAACCTCCACACCTCTAGACCACGACCGACTCTAGAAACCCTAGACAGCTACTCTCCCCACTCTCGGTTTAGTGTGACATTTAAAATTCAACCTCAAGCCTAAGCGAAGGGGACACAAGGACAATTCGGCTTCCCAGGAACTTGATAATCTATGTATTCTCTTCCTTTTTGTTCTTGTATTGTTTTCCCTACTAACATGAACTAAACTCCCATTTTGATTGAGAAAACGATGTAACCCTAATTTATTTCCTAATATAATTCTCGATGTTATTCAGTATATGTTTGGGTGTTTATTCTTCTACTCTTAATGTTGTTTGTTAACTAATGACTAACAAATTAATAATAAACCTAGGGGAGCTTTGAGAAAAGGAACCTAAGTAGTACTGGAGAATTAAACCATTATTACACTAGAGTCCTAGAGATAGGAGTAGGTAGTAGTGTGGATGCACCTAAGTTTGCCCTTGGATTCACATATCTAAATCCCTAATTAACTTAGTATTGAATTAAGAGATTAATTAATCTAGTTAACCTAGGCGGTGTGGGTGATCCTGAGAGGAACGGTCACGAGGGTAGGAATCTGATCTAACCAATAGATTATATTTGAATAACAAAAGAGAGGAATATTAGGGGGAATTATTGGTGAAATCAGGATCCTAATCGTTCTTAATCATTACTTCTTTGTTTTCTTTATAATTACTGTTTTCTCAACAACTTCTCAACAAACCCTTTCAAAATAATAAGATTAAAAATAAGAAATAAATCTAATTGCTTATCCTCGTGGGATCGACAACACTGTTCTTAAAAATAGTTATTACTTACGAATGTGGTATACTTGCCAAAGCAAGGGGTGCATGAGATATAACTATCACTTGTATTCCACGCATTAGTTGTGGTAGGAGAAGGCAATACAAGTAATATTGGAAGAAGGTACTCTCCATGAAAGCAACATGGAAAACAAAATCATCTACACTTTAGGTGTTAGGGAGACTAGATATAAAGTGTAAAAAATGTCATAAACTTGGGCACATTGAGAAGTTTTGCAAGGAGAAGAAAGATAACAAGAAAGTGAAGCACATGCTGCAGTCTAACAATAGGTAGATCAACTATTTGTTGCTTCTTGTTCCAGATCCAGCACCTCATGTGAAAGCTGACTAGTAGATAGTGGTTGTACCAACCACATGACTTGTGATTAAAGCCTATTTAGGGATCCTAACAAATCAGTGTTGTCAAGGGTGAGAATTGGCAATGGAGAATACTTAGATATGAAGGGTAAAGGGACTGTCTCCATAAAGAGTTGTGTTGGAATTAGGTTTATTTTTGATGTGATGTATGTACTAGAAATTGATTAGAATTTGCTGAGTGTGAGGCAGTTGGTAGAGAAAGGATTTAAGGTGACATTTGAAGAGGGGAACTATTTGATTTTTAATGCAAATGGCCAAGAACTGTTCAAGATTAAGATACAACATAAGTGTTCTTCTTTGAATCCATTTGAGAGGCGCCAAGTCAATTTTCATTGTAAAATACAAAACACATGAAAGATGGTTGAATTGTGTTAATTTAAAAATTATTTTTAAACGATGCGAGTTTGTGTATGTAATTTTAAAGTAAAGGCAGACGCAAATGGTTTTATGTATATATCCCCTGTTAGTCAATAAACAGGACAAATAAAATGCAAAGATTTTTATATTGGTTCGTTTAGAAAGACTATATCTAGTTACTTAACAACTTGCTAAGTTTTCACTATCAATAGTGAAACAACCCTTACAAGTATTCTTTGCACCCAACCACTTCTGGCTAGACACAAATATTGTTTGAACCCAGCCTTCTCAGGCTAAAACAAGGTATTCTTTGGAACGTAGCCTCTAAAGGCTAAAACAAGGTATTCTTTGAAACACAACCTCCTCAAGCTAAAACACCACAACAATGGATTTTACAAAGGTTTGAGAGAAAAGAGTTGATCCTCTACGCAAAGATGGTTTTATAATTGAGATTCAGAGCGAAATATAAGAAGATAGCTTGATAGCGTAATTTCACCAACTTAACTTGTAGAAGTGAAGTCCGTATATAGGCGAGCTCCTTGAAGTAGCTGTTAGACAAAAACGATTTAAACGTTGTCCTTTTTCTTGGGCACTTTAGAAATGACAGAGTAAGCAATCAGAACATTTAATGATCCAATAGTGGAAATTAGCACGAATTTTGATTTTGACTGATTTGCTCAGAGATTTCACTAAAACTAAACTTTTACTTTTCGTGTTTCAGACGTTTAGTATACAATCTCTTTTTACCTTTAGAAGCTTCTTGAGTAACGAATTGATTTGAAATTGGTGCGAGTTACTCTGTGTTTGAAACTGAGACTTCAGTAGACGAATGAACTAAACTTAGTCCATATTGTTTCATTCATCTGTCATCTTCTTCGTCATCTCAAGTTATGAAAACTTCAAGCTGAAGCTTGCATCTGATCTTTATAAACCATGTTGAGTCTGAACTTCGTGACTTTGTCTTGAGTCTTTACTTGAAGATTCCTCATCTTGATAGCTTGTGCGCCTTAGCTTGACCACTTTGTAAGAACTCCTCATCTTGTAATTCTGATGATTGTGCGTCTGTATAGGCAGTGCTCAATCGTTTGTGCTTGCATCATTAGCTCTCCATCTGATACACTTTCCTTTTGTTCTGTAATTATCAAAATACTTAAGATGCTAAATCATCTTGACTTAACAATCTCTCTCTTTTTGATGATTACAGACCATACTTGTATATTCCATAATCTTGACTTTTATGCTTGATCCTTATTAAACTATATTAGAGCATTTCTTGTATATCTTGACTTCATGCTTGATCCTTATCAGATTGTGCTTGTGTCAGAGCAAAAATCTTTACTTGTTCTACACTTGATTTCTTTATACTCTATTAGAGCAAGAACATTAGAACAAACTCTACATAAGACAATGTTAGAGTAAATGCACAATACATATTTGTGGTTGTGTAGATTTTCTAAGATGGCATATTTTATTGCATGCCTAAAGTTGATGATGCCCCACACATAACTGATTTGTTCTTTAGAGAAGTTGTGAGACTCCATGGCATGCCCAAAACTATTGTAAGTGATAGGGACTCTAAGTTCCTAAGTCACTTTTGGAGAAGCCTATGGAGTATGCTTGGTACAAAGTTCTTATTCTCCACCACTTGCCACCCTCAAATGGATGGGTAAACCGTAGTGGTGAATAGAACTTTGGGCCAAATTTTGAGAAGTTTTGTAAGAGGAAATATTAAGTCATGGAAAGAGTGTTTGCCACACATTGAATTTTCTTATGATAGAGTTGTTAATTCTACCACACTTCACTCTCATTTTGAAATTATTTATGGTATTAATCCTCTTACTCTACTTGATCTAACTCCTTTGCCTTTTGAGTTTGTTGTTAATGATGATGGTATAGCTAAGGCCGAAAGAGTGAAGACCTTACATGCTAAGGTTAAGGAGCAAATCGAAAAGAAAAATGCAAGGGTGTCCAAATACATCAACTAGAAGAGAAAGGATATGCAGTTTAGTGTTGGTGATTTGGTGTGGTTGAATTTGAGGAAAGAGAGGTTTCCTACTCTTAAGAAATCTAAGTTACTCCCAAGAGGGGGTGGTCCATTTAAGATTCTTGAGAAACTTGGTTCTAATGCATATAAACTTGAGTTACCTAATAATTATATTGGAAGTAATTCTTTTAATGTTAGTGACTTGAGTGCTTATGTTATAGGTGATCATGGAAGCAACTCGGGGACAAGTTTGCCTCAAGAAGGGGGGTTTGATGGAGGATCATCTCCAACAATGAGGATTACAAGAGCCATGTAAAAGAGGATCCAAGTTCAAGTTGAAGAAGAGTTAACTAAAAGTCAAAGTCAAGGGTCAACAAGTCATAATCAACAGTCTAACTCTTCAAGATTCAAGACTTGAGTTAATTAAGCCTTGTAATTCTTTTTTATTAATTTTTAATTAGTTTAAGACTTGTTTAAGAAGTCTTGGACCTATTTAGTGATTAGGGAGTTTTGGCCAAGACATTTTAATTGGGCTTGAAATTCGCTACTATTTTGGGCGTGTGACCAGATTTAGTATTTCAAGCATAACTTGGGCTACATAACTTCGAATAAAGTGCTCTTGGTGTCATTTTAAAGAAGACTTAAAGGGATACAAAAGTTATGAAGACACCAAAGCCCAGTTAGGATTTCATCTAGAAGGAAAATGAGCTTGAACTTAACATTTAGATGCTGCCAGGATTTTCCAGTGAATTGCATAAGTGTTTAGGCCTATTAGTTTCTTTCAATTATGTATTTGTTTTAAGACTTGAATTTGGGCCTTGTAATTGTAAAGTGTGATCATCCCAGGGTACCTCTTATCTCACCATTAATCACTCATTTCATCCTAGAGTGTATAACAATTCAGATTTCTAATCTTAGACCCATCACACTTTCATTAAATTGGTCAAGATTTCTATTGTAAAGACTTTTAGTCAATATTAATGAAATTTGAGAATTGTTTCTCTTGAAAGGAGTAGAGCTCTCTTAGGGTTTTCTTCTTGAAACCTTGAATCTTATCTTTGATCCTAGCATCCAAGTGGCGATCAATGATCATTGCGCTCACACCTTTCTTAACCTTCTCCATTTTATCTTTTCTTCTTCTTTGATCTTGTTCCGTGAATTACACCTCTAGGCCTTGAGTTTCCAGCTGATTTCCTTAAGTTCAAGAGTGCTTGTGAGTGATAAGAGGATGGTGAATGAAGATTAGGCACCCTTGGCTAATCCTTGAAGATCCAACTTCATTTCATCATGGGTTTGTCTCAATTTGGTATCTAGAGCTTGTTCTTCATCATTTCCTCATCAATGTTGGTTTGTGCCTTTTGTTCTTGAGTTTATATTTCAATTTTTGCTTCAATTGAAATGTTAATTGGTTGATATTTTAGTTTCCTTTGGTTGTCCACAAAATTCTGCATATCACATATATGTTATATGTCACTCTAATTGGCTATGCATTCTAGCCTATGTGCTCTACATGTTTGATGAAATTCCCCAATGGGTAACTTGTGATACTTTGCTGGAATTTGATTGCCCTGATGTATGCTTGGTTTAATTGGTGCTTATATGCTTCATTATCATGTGCATTGCTCATTATAAGTTAAAGTTACTATCACCATGCATTATCATGTTTATTAGTAAATTTTAACTTGATTTGCTTGAGTTTGAAGCCACCAATTGGACTGTCCAGCAAAGTGTGAGTCAAAAGAAAATTGAGAAAATTCAAAGAAAAGAAAAATCAAGAGAAAAATATTCAAAAAGAAAACGCAAAAGAAAATTTAAGAAAAAAAAATACAAGAAAAGTGAGCTAGAAAAAAATTTGAGTGTCAATTTGAGTACCAAGTATTTAGTGAATTTTTGAGCAATTTTGTAAGTGCAGTACCTATTCTGTCTTGCTTGATAAACACCCACAAAATTAGTGTTCAAGCTCATTGTGACATTGAATTTCCTTAGAATCAAGCATTGACATCATAATTTGAGTTAATTTTTTTAATAGCTTGATTCTTGAACTTGTGGTGTGTTTTGCATGTGCCTAAGTATAAGCCTTATTTTTGCTCTACATTTGAACCCCTATTTCTGTGGCTGTACTACACCTAAATTGGGCCTAATTTGTGCCTTAATTTCATTACAAATTGCCTCCAAAAATTTGTTTCAAGTTAGCCTAAATTTGCACCTAATTTCACGCTTTTGGTGACAGTTGCAGTTATATTAGTGCCAGTTTTCATTCCAGCTTAAGTTCATAATTAGGGAACCCATAGTCATCTTCAAAGCTTCTCCCTCCCTCACTCACTCTTGGTGAGACATACTCTCTCCTACTACTACCTCTTCTTTCCCCACTTCTTCTCTCACAAACCTCTCTTTCTCTTCTTTCATTCTCTTCTCTTAAGGCTCTCTCAAAGTCTCTTCTTCTATCCTCTTCCTCTTTCAATATTCTATTATTCTCCTCTCTAACCTCATTCACACTCTCTTTAATTTCATGCTTGAGGTTATGTTGCAAGTGTGTAAATCTCTCCATTATAGCATCCATTGAAATGAAAAGATATGCACAAGACTCAATACCACAAGTGATGAACAAAAGGTGGAATTATGGGCCATTTTGGAATTGATAAGACTTTGGCTACTTTGAGTGAGCATTTTCATTTGCCTAGCATGAAAAAGCTAGTTAACCGAATTGTTTCAAGATGTATTACTTGCCATAAAGCCAAGTCTAAGTCAATGAATCATGGTTTATATTCTCCTTTGCCTATCCCTACCTCTCCTTGGATTGATATCTCTATAGATTTTGTTTGGGGTCTTCCTAGGACCAAGAGAGATATGGATGTCATATTTGTGGTTGTGTGTAGATTTTCTAAGATGACATATTTTATTGCATGCCATAAAGTTGATGATGCCCCACGCATAGCTGATTTGTTCTTTAGAGAAGTTCTGAGACTCCATGTGATGGAGGACCATCTCCAAAAGCTCAACAAACTCTTCAACCTTACTTTTTAATAAATTGAGCTTCTAATAAAATTCGCTATGTTTTTGACTGTCTAACAAGGTTTAGTATTCAGATCATAACTTGGGCTACACAATTCCAATTTATCTGTTCTTGGTGTCTTTTTAAAGCTGACTTGAAGGACTACAAAAGCTATGAAGACACAAAAGCCCAGTTCTAACTGCATCTAGAATGAAATTGGGATTGAAAGTAGCGTTTAGATACTGTCAGGATGTTCCAGCGGGCTGCTGACCAAGTTCAGTATTTTGAGCATAATGTGAGCTACATAACTCCAATTAATTTTGTCTTGGTGGCATTTGAAAGCTTATTTAAAGGGCTACAAAATCTATGAAGACACCAAAGCCTAGTTCGAATTGAATCTAGGAGGAAATTGAGCTTGAAGTTAATGTTGGAATGCTACCAAGATTTTCCAGCAAGTTGTTTAATTGTTTAGGCCTATTAGTTTCTATCAATTATGTATTTGTTTTAAGACTTGGATTTGGGCCTTGTAATTGTGAAGTGTGCTCAGCCTAGGGTGTCTTTCATCTCACCATTGATCACTCATTTCATCCTAGGATGGAGAACATTTCAGATTTCTAACCTTAGGCCCATTGCACTTTCATTTAAGTTGGTCAACATTTCTATTGTACTCACTTTGGTCATTTATGAAAAGAGAATTTCTAAGACTAAAGTCTTGAGAAAAGGAGAGAGCTCTCCTAGGGTTTCTTCCAAGAACCTTGAATCTTATCATGGATCCATGATCCAAGTGGCGATTCTTCTACCAAGCTTATTGAACTCCATGTTCATGGCGTTTTCCATCTCCTAAACTCCATTCCATTTTTGATTTCTTTCTTTCCCCTTTTGTGTTGACCATGAGCTATCATTGCTATATATTGAGTTATTCTGCTGTTTAAGAGTGATTGAACATTGGTGAATAAAGATTGGGGCACCCCTTTGCTTATTCATGAAGATCCCTTACAAGTTTCTCATGGGTTTGCATCACCATGGCATGCACAAAACTATTGTAAGTGATAGGGACTCTAAGTTCCTAAGTCACTTTTGAAGAAGCCTGTGGAGTAAGCTTGACACAAAGCTCTTATTCTCCACCACTTGCCACCCTCAAACGGATGGGCAAACCGAAGTGGTAAATAGAACTTTGGGTCAACTTTTGAGAAGTTTTGTAAGAGGAAACATTAAGTCATGGGAAGAGTGTTTGCCACACATTGAATTTTCTTATAATAGAGTTGTTAATTCTACCACATTTCACTCTCCTTTTGAAGTTGTTTAATCCTCTTACTCCACTTGATCTAACTCCTTTTCCTTTTGAGTTTATTGTTAATGATGATGGTGTAGCTAAGGCCGAAAGAGAGAAGGCCTTACATGCTAAGGTTAAGGAGCAAATTGAAACGAAGAATGCAAGGGTGGCAAAATACATCGACAAGAAGAGAAATGATGTGCATTTTGAGTGTTGGTGATTTGGTGTGTTTGAATTTGAGGAAAGAGAGGTTTCCTACTCTTAGGAAATCTAAGTTATTCCGAAGAGGGGGTGGTCCATTTAAGATTCTTGAGAAACTTAGTTCTAATGCATATAAACTTGAGTTACCTAATGATTATATTGGAAGTAATTCTTTTAATGTTAGTGACTTGAGTGCTTATGTTGTAGGTGATCATGGAAGAAACTTGGGGACAAGTTTGCCTCAATAATGGGGGTTTGATGGAGGACCATCTCCAACAATGAGGATTACACGAGTCATGCAAAAGAGGATTCAAGTTCAAGTTGACTGGAAGTCAAAGTCAAGGGTCAACAAGTCAAAGTCAATAGTAAATTCTTCAAGATTCAAGACTTAGGTTAATTAAGCCTTATAATTTTCTTATAAGTTTTTAATTAGTTTAAGACTTGTTTAAGAAGTCTTGGACCTATTTAGTGACAAGGGAGTTTTGGCCAAGACATTTTTAATTGGGCTTGACCAGGTTTAGTATTTCAAGCATAACTTGGGCTACACAACTCCGGTTAAGTTAATCTTGGTGTCATTTTATAGAAGACTTAAAGGGATACAAAAGTTATGAAGACACCAAAGCCTAGTTCGGATTTTATCTTGGAGGAAAATGAGCTTGAAGTAGATTTGTTTTTATTTTTTTTGTGTCTGACCAGCTTTAGTATTTTAAGCGTAACTTGGGCTACGCAACTCTAATTAAGTTGCTCTTGGTGTCATTTGAAAGAAGACTTAAAGAACTACAAAAGCTATGCAGAAATCAAAGCCCATTTAAGATTGCATAGTGGAGAAAATTAGGCTTGAAGTTAACGTTTGTATGTTGTCAGGATTTTTCAGCGAATTGTTTAAATTGTAAGGCCTTGTAAGTGAATCCAAAGCTCACGACCAAGAACCTTTTATTACTTTTGGATGTTTTGTTTAGTGTTTTAGAATAATTGGGCCGTTAATGAGCTAATAAGAAACTAGCTTAGGTTAGTTTTCGTTTTAGGTTTAGGTTTAGGATTAAACTTGTCGCCCAAGATTATATTAGATTTCGTTTAGATTTAGATTAAATTTGTCCAAGATTAGATTTGATTTCGTTTGAATATAGATTAAAATTGGTACTTGTGTTAGGTTAATTTTTTTATTTAACTTGCATCTCACTTAGGTCTATAAAAACATGTGAGCCAAAATTGTAAGGATCTTTTGGCAAAATTGAATAAAAACTTAGATTTTTTTGAGAGAAAAAGTCTTTTGTTTTCCATAAAAAGGTTTCTTGAATCTTATCAATGGACTCTTGTCTCCATTGTGACGGTTCCTCCTAAGCTTATTGGATCTTCCATGGCGCCTTCTTTTCATCTTCTTCCTCCCTCCAACTTTTCCTTTTCTTTTACCTTTTTGATTTGAATTGATTCGTCTGGGTCTTAACCAAAACCCTCTAGGGTTTCCATTAAAGGATCATTGAAGAAGATAGATTGGGAACTTCAAGGCTTTACTAGAAAACTCTCTAAGGAGGCCTCTATCAAGTGGTATCAAAAGCTTGTTGTCTTCTTCAATGGGTTTCAATTATTCGGTTAGTTATGGGTTTCTCCAAACTCCATAGTTTTTCCTTGTGTTTTTCATCTTCTATCTTTTCTTTGAGTTTCCCTAGTCTTTGTTTCCTTGAGTTGTTTGATTTTTTTGTCAAAGCATGTTTTTCTTCTTGTTTCTCCATTAGACCGTGAGGTTCCATCATATTAAACCATTTTAAATTTTAGGTTTCATGTTTTACATGGGTTTCAAGTGTTAGAAAGACTTCTAGTGTGTGTGTGTGTGTGTGTATATATATATATATATATGTATATATATATATATATATATATATATATATATATTGGTTCAAAAAGAGTATCAAGTGATTGAGAACCATAAAACAAAATTAAAAAGATTCAAAACAGCAAAGGTTTGAGCGAAAAGTAAAAAAAAATAAAAATTGGACAATAGAACATAATGGAAATCCATTGCTAATCATAGTAGAAATTTTCGTCTCTATTTTCGATTGCTACGTGATTTTGCTTGCCTGTATAGTTTGACCTATGGTGGTGTTGCTCTCAGTTTGGACTTGTTTTCCTTAGCAAATATATGTTATTTTCCTATCTTTGTATGTGCTATTGTCTCCTTAAAGTTTCTTCCACATTTGAGTAGCATTCCTTTCATTTAGAGTTTTTATGTCTTTCTTGGACTCCTTGGTTTTGTCTTTGAGTTTTGTCTCTTTGGACTTCTTAAACCTAGCTTGGTGTTGTTCCTCTTTCATAATGGTTTGGTAAGGCTTGGTAATTGATTAGAGAATAATCCCTAAGTGAGAACCAAGAGATTAGAGAGGAAAAATGCAAGAGAGATTATTAGAGAAAAAGTCATTAAGTGTGAAACGCGAGTGTAAGTGGATACACTTAAAAAGTGGTGTGTTCCTTTTATTTGCTTTATATTTCTTGTGTACTAACCTCTTTTGCAGCAATGACAAGTTCTCCAAGTGTTGGTAATGAGTACTCACCTAAAACTCAAATGTTCATGGAGAGGATGATGGAGAAAATGAACCAAATGCAAGTGAGCTTGAGGGAGAGTGTGCAAGAGGGAATAATGAAAACCCATGAGGAAGTTGTAAGGGATCTTCAAGGATAAGCAATTAGTTGCCCCAATCTTCATTCACAAACCTTCAATCACTCTTAAACACTCTTGATCTCCCAAAAATGCAGTAAGAATCTCATGGTCAAGGTGCTAATTAATGGAACTAAATCAAAGGGAGAAGAAAAGATAAAATGGAGAAGACAAGAATGGTGGGAGTGTCATGAATTAGAAATTCAATAAGCTCTTAGGAAGAATCGCCACTTGGATGCAAGGATCCATGATAAGATTCAAGGTTTCAAGAAGAAAATCTTAGGAGAGCTCTACTCCTATCCAGATAAACAATTCTCAATTTTCATTCATTTTTTTACTAAAAGTGAGTACAATAGAAATGTTGACCAACTTAAATGAAAGTGCAATGGGCCTAAGGTTAGAAATCTGAAATGTTCTCCACCCTAAGATGAAATGAGTGATCAATGGTGAGATGAGAGACACTCTAGGCTGAGCACACTTCACAATTACAAGGCACAAATCTAAGTCTTAAAACAAATCCATAACTAAAAGAAACTAATTAGCCTAAACAATTAAACAACTCGCTAGAAAATCCTGGTAACATTCCAACGTTAACTTCAAGCTCCATTTCCTTATAGATTCAGTCCGAACTAGGCTTTGGTGTCTGCATAGCTTTTGTATCCCTTTAAGTCAGCGTTCAAATGCAACTAAGACGAAATTATTTGGAGTTTTGTAGCCCACATTATGATCGAAATACTTAACCTGGTCAGCACCCCGCTGGAACATCCTGGCAGTATCCGAACGTTACTTTCAAGCCCAATTTCCTCTTAGATGCCGTTATAACTGGGCTTTTATGTCTTCATATCTTTTGTAGCCCTTTAAGTCAGCTTTATAAAGACACCAAGAACAGCTAAATTGGAGTTGTGTATCCCAAGTTATACTCTGAATACTAAACTTAGTCAGACAGTCAAAAACATAGCGAATTTTATTAAAAGCTCAATTTATTAAAAAGTAAGGTTGAAGAGTTTGTTGAACTTTTGGAGATGGTCCTCCATCAAACCCTCCTTCTTGTGGTCAACTTATCCTCAAGTGGCCTTATGTTCTTACCTACAATAAAAGACCACCCGGGTCAAATATCAAACAAGGTTCCTCAAATTGGTTATTAAATGATGCAACATATAAGTAAACTTGTTTCTTATAGTGATTGTATAGTTGTAGAAGTAAATGAGACTTCCTATTCAAACACTCTTTAAATTTTCTGTATTTACCTAGGTTATTTATATGTCAATCATATAACAACAAAATAATTTGTTGGCTAATATCAACATCACAATCTAATGAAGTAAAAAAAGAACTTAGTTGATCTTTCATAGCATAACCGAAGCTCTTTGGAGGTTTTTCTTGATGTCATTTAGATACTAGCTCTTCCTCAAGTGTGGACATATCTTGATTGAAACTCTTAGTAAAGATTCTTCCTCTAGGTGTAGAAATTTTCACTATACCCTCCTTCTTAAACTCTTCCATCCACCTAGAAGGACATTTAACATGATTAAGATATAAATCATTATGTACAATTAAAAATTCCAAATTACCAAATTCAAGAATTGTCCAAGGACTAATGCCATAGTACTCTAATGTATGACATGCAAAATCATATTTACTAGAAGTAAAAGGAGTAGTAAGTGGCAAGGAAATTTTCTCAAAGGGAAGTTCAAATTCTATGGGTATTTCCTTCACTTCACAATGTTTGTTCCAAGGTTCCATTATTTACAACTCTTCACTAGGCACCAAAACACAAGGTTTTTTTTTAAAGATAGTCACAAGCAACTTCACAAAGGTCTTCAAGTGTCTTTCTTTCTACATCTTCATACAAGAGATTGTCAATTTCCTCTTGATAGTCATCCTTTGAAACCATACCTACAATATTGTCAAAATAAGAATCAAGAGTTTCAAATGAAGGGTTAGAATAAACAAATAAAGAATCATTTTTCTCCTTCATTAGTTTTTCCATCAACTCTATTTCCTTAATTTTTTTCCCTCAATTCTTTCTCTTTTAGCTTATTTTCTCTCAACTCTTTTTCTCTCCTCTTATACTTAGTTTCTTTTCTCTCACACTCTTCTCTAATCCTTCTCTCTTTGTTATCTCTATATTCCTTCCTAGATTCATAGTAATCTTTATCACTTCTTTTATATGAACTATTGTTTTCCTCTTCTCTCATTCTTTCTCTCACGCTCTTCCCTTAGTCTCCTCTCAAGGTCCTTCATCTTACTCTCCTCTTCCCTCAACCGCCTAACATTTTCCCTTCTCAAATCATTTTTTTATAATTGTTTCAAATTTGTCCATTGTTTCCACAAAGCATTTCAAAAATCTAACATCACTAGGACGTATTTGGTCTTCAATATTTCGGGAGATATCTCCCATGGCTGCAAAGAAAAAGGATTAGTATATAAGAAGAGTATAAAGAAAATAAACATCACCACTCAACTAAGTGTTTCACTCAATACTCTTATTTACACTCTTAGAGGCTTTTTCTATGATGTGTACTCTAGTCTTTTTCCTCTCAACTCTCTTTAGAGCTTCTTGAGAAACCTCTATCAATTATCAAGTCCAATTAATCCAATTGAAAGAGGAACAATTCAGCCCAAAGCTCAAGGAGATCAAATAAGACAAACTCTAGACAAAACTAGTAGGAAACAAGGAAGACAAGCAATAAAAAAGACAACTCAATGAATAAAAATGGCTACTCAAATGGAAATTAATGATCAAGACAAAGGCTAATGTATTTACTGCACTAAAAATGAAGGAAAACTAATATTTAAAACTGCAAAAATTTTAAGAATAAGAACTCAAAGAATGGGAGAAAAACAAGTGCAATTTGCTGGAAAATTTGACAGAACCGTCACCAAAACTTCCCAAACTTGTAAAAATTCAAAAGCATATGAAATTAGTTTGGAAAATTATTAAACCTTCCATTTGAGCTTATATATATCTAAAATGAATAATCAAATGACCAGAAGTCATTAAAACAAAGGTTAACACAAGGAACCAACTCCAACCCGAATCTGTCACGGATTTCCGCCCAACCGTCGCCAAACTGCAACTTAAGGCTTGAAATTGGCTCAAAATGTCACGAAATTTTGGGGATTGGTTTGGATTATCTTTAGGCACTAAATAACCTCAATTTTAGGTGCAGGGCAGCCACAAATATGGGTCCAAAAACAGGGCATATATGTTTAGGCACATGCAAAGCACACCACAAGTTCAATTATCATGCTATTAACAATTTTGATCCTATTTATGAATATGATGCTTGAGCCTAATGAATAATGATTCCTAAATGATCTTGGACACTAAATTTGTGGGTGTTTAATGAACTCAATTTACCAAAGTACTGCACTTAATTTTCCCAAAAATTTTCACTCACAAGAGCTATTATTTTTTCACTCAATTTTTCTTCAAACTTTCTTTTCTTGTATTTTTCTTTTCTTGAATTTTCTTTGACTCTTTCTTTTGAGTATTTTCTCTTGCTCTTTTCCTTTCTTTTTGTTTTTCTATATTTTTCTCATGGATTTTCTTTGCTGGACAGTCCAAGTATAGACTCAAAAACTCAAGTAAGTCAAGTCAAACTTTGCTAACAAGCAAGATAATGCGCATGGTAGTGGTAACTTGAACTTATAATAAGCAATGCACATAGTAAGGAAACATATAAGCACTAATTAAGCCATATATAATGCAGGGGATTCAATTTCTAGCAAAGAGGACTTAAAATACATATTGAGAAAATTCATCAAACACATGGGGGCTATGAATTAGAATGTGTCTGGCATGTAAAATAAGCCATGTGTGATCTAACATGAGTGTCAGAACATCTCATCAATGTATTGGAAAGACAAGAAACACAAAATAAACTTAACAAAAATTCAATTGAATCAAAAATTGAAATAAAAAAGATAGGAGCTAGACTCAATACCACAAGTGAAGAACAACTAGGTGAAGAACAAGCTCTTGATACCAAATTTGATGCAAACCCATGAAGAACTTGTAAGGGATCTTCATGGATAAGCAAGTAGTTGCCCCAATCTTCATTCACCAACTTTCAATCACTCTTAAACACTCTTGATCTCCTAAAAATTTAGTAAGAATCTCATGGTCAAGGTGCTAATTAATGGAACTAAATCAAAGGGAGAAGAAAAGAGAAAATGGAGAAGACAAGAATGGTAGGAGTGCCATGAATTAGAAATTCAATAAGCTCTTAGAAAGAATCGTCACTTGGATGCAAGGATCCATGATAAGATTCAAGGTTTCAAGAAGAAAACCCTAGGAGAGCTCTACTCCAATCAAGAGAAACAATTCTCAATTTTCATTCTTTTTTGACTAAAAGTGAGTACAATAGAAATGTTGACCAACTTAAATGAAAGTGCAATGGGCCTAAGGTGTTAGAAATCTGAAATATTCTCCACCCTGGGATGAAATGAGTAATCAATGTGAGATGAGAGACACCCTAGGCTGAGCACACTTCACAATTACAAGGCCCAAATCCAAGTCTTAAAACAAATACATAATTGAAAGAAACTAATAGGCCTAAACAATTAAACAACTCCTAAATGCAGTCTGAACTGAGTTTTGGTGTCTTCATATCTTTTATATCCCTTTAAGTCAGATTTCAAATTCCACCAAGACGAAATTATTTGGAGTTTTGTAGCCCACATTATGATCGAAATACTGAACCTGGTCAGCACCCCGCTGGAACATCCTAGCAGTATCCAAACGTTACTTTCAATCCCAATTTCCTCTTATATTCAGTTAGAACTGGGCTTTTTTGTCTTCATAAATTTTGTAAACCTTTAAGCCAGCTTTAAAAAGACACCAAGAACAGATAAATTGGAGTTATGTAGCCCAAGTTATGCTCCGAATACTAAACCTGGTCAGATAGTTAAAAACATAGCGAATTTTATTAGAAGCTCAATTTGTTAAAAAGGAAGTTTGAAGAGTTTGTTGAGCTTTTGGAGATGATCCTCCATCAGGGAATAAACCAAATAAAGGAAACACATGAGAGGGAGAGACATAATAGACATGAGGGTGATAGAAGGGGTAAAAGAGAGGATGAAAGAGGTAGTGGGGAAGAAAGTGAGAGGGGGAGTGGTAGGAGGAGAGAGCCATCAATAAGAAACCATGTGTCCTCTATTGGTATTGATGGTAGGGACTCCTTTGATGATGATGCCTATGCCCATAATCCATTTAACTGTGAGATAAGAGGGAATAGAGGGGCTGGCCATGGAAGGGGAAAAGGAAACCATGACTATAGAAGGCATTACCAAGAGGAGGATGAGGGGTTTGATGAGAGAAATTTGAATATCAAGATCCTTAAATTCAATGGAAGTGAAGGAAACCGTGACTATAGAAGGCATTACAAAGAGGAGGATGAGGGGTTTGATGAGAGAAATTTAAATATCAAGATCCTTAAATTCAATGGAAGTGGTGGAGCCGATGCTTACTTGGATTGGTCCATGAAGGTGGATCAATTTTTTCCTTGTTATCCCATGTTGAGTGAGGAAAGAAAACTACACCTTGTTACTTTAGACTTTGAGGAGTATGCCTTGGTGTGGCGGAATCAAATGGAGACTAGACATATGTACTTGAGGCCGAGAATCACTTCTTGGGAGGCCTTGAAGAAAGCTTTGAGAGAAAGGTTCATGCCTCCTACTTATATGAGAGATCTTCATAATAAATTGCAAAGATTAATTCAAGGGCCTAGAAGTGTGCGTCTACTTCAAGGACCTAGAGATAACCATGCTAAGAGCTCAACTAGAGGAGAGCTTTGAAGCTACCATGGCTAGATTTGTCCATGGCTTGAATAGGGACATCCAAGATGTAATTGAGCTTCAAAGGTACTCAAACTTGGAGGAGGCCATCCATTTGGTCAAGAGAATTGAGTCCCAATTGAAAAGGAAGAGTAGCTTCAAAAGAGTTTCCTCACCAAATTCTTCAAGATGGAAGGGCAAAAGCAAAAAAGACCACTTAAGGCTTGACCAAGACACCTCCAAGCCTAAAGAGATAACTTCTTCATCTAATGCTTTAAAATCAAGTAACATTAATGTTGGATTTAAAGCTTGAAGATTCTTGAAGTTTCTCTCTTGTTCTTTTATTTTTGATGCTATGTAATTTTGATTTTCTTAGATGGATTGTATTAGGAGTTTCCATGTATTGGATGTTTAGCTTAGGCTTGCTTGTGTGCTTGTTATTGTTTGATATGTCATGGTGAACTAAGCTCATCTTGTGTGATTTCTCATGATTCAGATGGTTGAAATTCCCACTAGTTTTCTTTTTCAAAAATAAAGTGAGGTAATCAATTACCAACTAAGGTAATAGATTAAATCAGCTTTTAGGTAACCAACTGAGGTAATAGATTACCTGAAAATGGTAATCAACTGTCAAAAGTGGGTAACAAAGTGAGATTTCATATTTGTCTATGAGTTAATCGATTACCACCACGGGTTAATCGATTACCATGCCTTAAAGTCACCAAAATGAAGTTTTTTTCACTGGGATAATCAATTACCTGATGTTGTAATCGATTAACCTCACCAGAAACTCAATTTAACTGCCTAAAATGGGTTTTTGTTTTAACTATAAGTAACCCCTCTTTTGAAAATATTTCATAACTTGGAAATACACAATTTGGAATAATTTTAACACTTTCATATTCTCTCAAACTGAGTTTTATCTTTTCTCCAAGAACTTCATAAAGAACTTCAAAGTTCTTCAAGAAAAGTTTTATTAAAGGACAATCTTGATTGAAGTTTTGATTGCTTGACATTTTTAGCGCTTATCTTTTATCAGATTCTACACATTCGGGTGTTTTCTATAACTGATCTTTTGCTGAGTTTCGTTTCTGGGTTGATTACTCTAAGAGAGAGGCCTCTCTAGGAAAGAGTAAGTCTCTTTGAGAAAGGTTTCTCAAAGGTTTGATTCTTGGAGGTGCCAAGATCAAGGAAAACAATTTTTTTGGGTTAAATAACTGATTGTATTGGGTGTTTTGATTTCATTTTGTGTTTCTTGTGCAGAGTGAATGTAAAGAACACAAATGGATCATAGTGGAATACCAATTGCAACAGTTGTTGAATTGGAACTGGATGTAGGCCGAAAGTCGAACCAGTATAAATCACCTTTGCATTTCTCTTCTCCCTTACGTTTTTATCTTTTGCCTATACGTTTAAGAATAACTTAATTAAACGTTGTTTTCGCTCGGTAATTGATTCAGTAATCAACTAAAATCTAGAGCTATCTAATACTGATATTGATTTCTCAAGTATATTGGTTACTAACTAGTTTCTTGATCTTTCTGTGATGTTTTCGCTGTGCATCTTTGATCTATCTTGTTATCTGTCTTAAGAGTTGTAAAAAATAAAACACAAGAAGGAGGGTTGAATTGTGTTAATTAAAAATTTTAATCCTTTCGTCTATTGGTTTAAACAGAGTCAGACAAAACAATGTTTATCTTTAAAAGTTGATTTTAAGGACAGACGTTACACTTTTAATTATCCCCGTTAGTCACAAGCTTAATGAAGATAAACACAGTTATTTTTATATTGGTTCGTCTATTCAAGACTATGTCCAGTTACCCAGCAACTACTGAGTTTTCACTACCAACCATGAAATGGTTACAAGTATTGTTTGAACCTAGCCACTTCTTGCTAATACAAGATATTCTTTGGCCACAACCTTCCCAGGCTAAACAACTAAGTATTCTTTGAAACACAGCCTCTCTAGGCTAATACAGACGGTATTCTTTGAAACACAGCCTCCTTAGGCTAAGGTACCACACAAGTGGATTTAAAAGAGTTTTCTTAAGAAAAGAGTTCCTCTTCACAGAGAGGGATATACAATGAAGTTCAAATAGAACAGTGAGCAAAATCACAGAGTAATAAGAATTATAGCGTGTTCGCTAACTTGATCTTGAGCAAGTGAAGTTCTTTTATAGGCAAGTCTCCAAAGATCCTTTAGAGACATAAAGAATGTTGTTGAGCTTTCCAAGTGAAGTCTTCAAAAGGTGTCAGAGTGCAATCAATGAAAAGATGGCTTGCACAACGGATTTGATGGTGTGCTCAGAACCTTTTTCTGACTTATACAGAGATCTTATCAAACAGGGTGTTGCCTTTTCGTGTTGAATAGATTATCTCGAATCCCCATACCGATCTTGGAAATACTTGAGAGTAATAGTTGAATTTTGAAATTGGCGCGAGTTACTCCGTCTAAGCTTTACTTCCTTGATAGACGATGTACTTCTTCAGTCTTAAGAGTTGCCTTGAAGCTTCGTCTGAAGGTGTATCGTCTTATCTTCCGTCTGATGACTTGGCTTTGGGACAAACGAATGACTTGATGAAGAATATTCTTTGAGGAGTCATCTTTCGTCTGTGCTTGTTCAATCTGACTTTGACTTGCAATGCTTCCGTCTGATGTGTTCCGTCTGTCTTGTATTTAATTAAAACTTGAGACGTTAATCATCTTGATCTAACAAGAGTGGATAGTTAATCAAAACTAGTATTTGCTTGGATTAAAAAGAAAGTAGAAATGACTATAAATTGAGCTATAAAGGAACTAGAATCTATTCACCCCTCTAAATTCACCCATAGGGACCAACAATTAAATGTTTTAAGTGTTTAGGGAAGGGCCACATAGTCTCACAATGCCCAAACAAGAAGGCTATGTTCATAAGACAAGATGGAGATGTCACAAGTGAAGAGTCCAATGCCTCCTCAAGTGAAGATGAGGGCCAAAGTGCAAGACACTCCACTTCTAGTGAAGAAGCTGAGGAGGGTGACCTTCTAATGGTAAGGAGATTACTTAGTGCATGCCATGATTTGGATGATAGCCAAAGGGAGAACATATTCCATTCAAGATGCAAGGTAAAATACCACTGATACATTATTATTTTGATCAATCTCTCTGCATTTATTACATCTTATTAAAGCTTTATTAATGATCAATTAACATGATTTAGTGCATTTATGAGTTTGGACTCAATTGGACCTTAAGTACTTATTTTTCTTCTAATTCGCTATAACTTCCAGTTTTAACCAGGTTCACTAAAACTGACATAACTTTCGCTACAAAACTCTGTTTAAGCTCTGTTATATGTCGAATTAAAGAGGACTTAGAGAGCTACAAAAACTTTGTAGACATCAAGAGCTAACTCGGACTGCATATGGGGTGAAACTGAGCTTTAAAGTGACGCACGAAAGCTGTTAGGAAATTTCTAACGAGAAGACTTAGACCCATTTTAATTCATGTAAATTAATTCATTTTATAAAAGCTTTGAGTGGGTTTCGAACTGGGGTGTTCAGCTCATTAAAAGTCATGTGACTTGCACATGCTTGGGTCCCTATAAATATCCACCGACACAAAATCTAAACTACTTCTTTCACTTGAGCAATTAATTTCATTTTTACATTTCAACATTGTTCCTTTTCTTCTCTTTGGGTTTTCTGGTAGGGTTCTTCATATTCTTCATATTTTCTTCACGTTTTGCTTAATTACTTGCAATTTCCAACACCTTTACTTGAATTCTGCACTTGTGGTTTTGATTCCAATTTAATTTCAACACTTGCTCTTGAATCTGTTTATAATTCCAGCAATTGTGCAAAAGTAAAGTTGTTTGCACAATTAATTCCTCACAATGAACATTAGCAAATAAATAAGCTTTGATAGTTGACATGAAGAAATTCACTTTGGTGATCTATCTTCAAAGGAGTTAATTTTTGTTTCAATGTGTGCATTAAAAAGGAAAACATTAGCTACTAGACTAATTTTGATACACGATAAAGTCTTGACCATGTTCATTCATGGAATAGGTAGCTCCCTAGTGTTGGATTTAAGCAATTATTATTGTGCTAAATTTTATAAGAGATTAGGACATGTTTAGGTAAACTTCTTCTAAAGCATTTTTAGGAGACGGAAATAAGATAAAAAATTAAATGAATTTCATCAAAAGTTAAAATTGATTAGACATATACTAATATATAAGAACTCTCTTGTTTAGCTTCTCTAAAAGATGAGATTATTTTTCTCTTAACATGGTTTACATGGAATAGGTAGCTCCCTAGTGCTGGATTTAAGCAATTATTATTGTGCTAAATTTTATAAAAGATTAGGACACGTTTGAATAAACTTCTTCTAAAGCATTTTTAGGAGAAGAAAATAAGATAAAAAATTAAATGAATTTCATCAAAAGTTAAAATTGTTTAAACATATACTAATATATAAGAACTCTCTTGTTTAGTTTCTCTAAAAGATGAGATGATTTTTCTCTTAACATGGTCTACATCATACTCAAGGTGATCGGGATTTGATGCATGGATCACATGATCAATTGACGAAACTTAACTGTTGTTACGTGTGTTAATGAGTTAACAATATGTATTAATATGTTTTGATGGCAGTTTTAAATGAAACTCCTTTGCTAACATGTAATCTCAAATCTAAGGTAAGCTTAATTTGATACAAAATTAATTTTTATATATAGTTAAGACTAAAAATTAGCAAAACATGATTTGAGATGTGATCAATTTTCATCATTAATTGAAATTAGAATGGAGCAAAACACATTGTACAACAATATGAGATTGATAGAGAACTTAAATAATTTCATACTAAATATTGAACCGAATATGTTCTCATTATCCCAACATAATTGAATTCTTTGTTGCAAATACATGAGATGTGAGACCTCTTTTATTCTCCTAATCAGACAAAGATGATTGTTGGAGTCAAATTAGTCTCTAACATTAAAAAAAATAAAAAAGAAATTCTTCACTGTTTAGTTTATATAAATTATTATCATTTTGATCTTAATATAAATATTACTATAATAACCACCTATTACAATTTCATGTCATCAAAAATGAAAATCACCTAGGAAATTGAATGTGAATAATTTATAATCATTTGTTTAATATTACCGCACATTATGTGAAATTAATATTTTACTTATAGTTATTTCCCTGTAAAGACCTTTTTGGTAGTTAAGTAAGCGAAAGTTAAGAATAACGAAAGTAAGAGAATTACGTAGTCTTTAGTACGAACCACTTTCTGTTTGTATACTATGTCTTTCTTTTGCATGTGTGGCTTATTTATGTTATAAAAAAAATGATAAGTGATTATTCTCTCATGTGATTGCACACGAGTGTTATTTAATATTTTAGAAAGTATCCAAGAATAATTTACAGGTAAAAAAAAATATTATATGTAGGTCATTTATTTATTTTTAAATGTTGCTAAATTTTTTCATGTTACACGATATTTATTTTAATTTAATTACATGATATAGACTTTTTTTTTCACATTTTTATGATAATTATAAAATATTAGTAATATTAACATTTGTTATGCTAATATTTTCTAACATAACAAATATGCAAAACAAAATAAGAATATATTTATAAAAAACTTAAATTAGAAAAAATATTAAAAATGAATATATTCTTATTTTTTAGATTTATTTTCTATATTTTATTTAAATTTACTATTCAATCAATTTTTATGTAAAAATAATAAGTTTTCAAGAATAAATATTATTCGATGAATAAAAATATTAAATTTTATGCAACATTTTTTTAACTTATTACAATATATTTGTTTAGCATATGATATTTTGGTGACCCTGAGGAAAACAACAAGCCAAACATAAATTGCAACAATTATGTGTTTGAATTACTATTTTGGGAAAATAATTAATTTCTTAAGAATATTAAAAGAAATTAAGCATAAAATAGAAAGCGGTCAAATCCTTTTATTGGTTCCAATTGGTACCCATTTGTTACGTTAGGGCGAGGATCAAGTTCATTAGTGCAATAGCAATAGCATGTTGTCAACGAACAAAACATCTCCAAGGTTTTTGTGCGTCAATTTTCTCTTACATAGTACTCTCCAACATATCTACTTCTCATTCAAACCCTTCACTATACAAACCTCTTCTTGTGCCACTGTAAAAGATTCACTAACCACCCTTTGTTTAACCTCACAAAGCTTCACAAACCCCCCCATATCCTATTCTAAGCTCTTATTACAATGTGTTGCTTACAAGTCCCTAACTTCAGGCATGGAACTCCATGCCCACTTGATCAAGTCTGGATTTTCCCGTGACCCAAGTCTCAGGAATCACTTGGTAAATCTGTATTCCAAATGTGGTCGTTTTGGGCATGCCCGCAAACTGGTTGATGAAAGTCCTGAACCAGATGTGGTTTCTTGGTCTTCTTTGCTTTCTGGGTATGTGCAAAATGGGTATGTGGAGGAGGCACTGTTGGTGTTTAATGAGATGTGCTTGTTGGGTGTTAAGTGCAATGAGTTTACCTTCCCCAGTGTGCTTAAGGCATGTTCCATGAAACGGGATTTGAACGTGGGGAGGAAGGTTCATGGGATGGCTGTGATCACGGGATTTGAGTTTGACGGGTTTGTTGCTAATACTTTGGTTGTTATGTATGCCAAGTGCGGGCTGCTCGATGATTCTAGGAGGGTATTTGGTGGAATTGTGGAGCGAAATGTAGTTTCGTGGAATGCCTTGTTCTCTTGTTATGTGCAAAGCGAGTTGTGTGGTGAGGCTGTGGATTTGTTTAAGGAAATGGTGAGGAGTGGGATAAGGCCTAATGAATTCAGTATTTCCATCATATTGAATGCCTGTGCAGGGTTGCATGATGGTGGTCTTGGAAGGACAGTTCATGGGCTTATGCTAAAGATGGGGCTTGATTTGGATCAGTTTTCTGCAAATGCGTTGGTTGACATGTATTCTAAAGCAGGGGAGATTGAAGGTGCAGTTGTTATTTTTCAGGAAATTGCACACCCTGATGTTGTTTCTTGGAATGCAGTTATTGCTGGTTGTGTTCTTCATGAGCGTAATAATTTGGCTTTGATGCTGTTGGATGAGATGAAAAGCTCAGGAACTTGTCCCAATATGTTTACGTTGTCAAGTGCTTTAAAGGCTTGTGCTGCAATGGGGTTCAAGAAGTTAGGTAGACAGTTACATGCTAGTTTGATAAAGATAGATGCTAATTCAGATTTGTTTGCTGCTGTTGGACTTATTGATATGTATTCAAAGTGTGAAATCATGGATGATGCAAGAAAAGCCTATGATTTTATGCCAAAGAAAGACATTATTGCATGGAATGCTTTGATCTCTGGTTATTCACAATGTGGTCATGACTTAGAAGCAATCTCACTTTTTTCAAAAATGTACAATGAAGATATAGATTTCAACCAAACTACATTGTCTACAGTTCTCAAATCCGTGGCCAGCTTGCAAACAATTAAGGTGTGTAAACAGATTCATACAATTTCCATAAAATCTGGAATTTATTCAGATTTTTATGTTATAAACAGTCTTCTTGATGCATATGGAAAATGTAACCATATAGATGAAGCTTCAAAAATATTTGATGAGCGCACTTGGGAAGATTTGGTGGCTTACACATCCATGATAACAGCATATTCTCAATATGGGGATGGAGAGGAGGCTTTAAAGCTGTATTTACAAATGCAAGATGCAGATATCAAGCCAGACCCATTTATATGCAGTTCTCTTTTAAATGCTTGTGCAAATTTGTCTGCATATGAGCAAGGGAAACAATTACATGTCCATGCCATCAAGTTTGGATTTATGTGTGATATTTTTGCCAGCAATTCTCTAGTTAATATGTATGCAAAATGTGGAAGCATAGAGGATGCTGATCGTGCCTTTTCTGAGATACCTAACAGAGGAATAGTCTCATGGTCTGCAATGATTGGAGGATATGCTCAGCATGGTAATGGTAAAGAGGCTCTTCAGTTGTTCAATCAAATGCTTAGAGATGGGATTCCACCTAATCATATTACTTTAGTTAGTGTTCTTTGTGCATGTAATCATGCTGGTCTGGTAAAGGAGGGAAAACAATATTTTGAAAAAATGGAGGAGATGTTTGGGATTAAACCCACACAAGAGCATTATGCATGCATGATTGATCTCCTTGGACGATCTGGTAAATTAAATGAAGCAGTGGAGCTTGTAAACTCCATTCCATTTGAGGCTGATGGCTCAGTTTGGGGGGCACTTCTTGGAGCTGCAAGAATCCACAAAAATATAGAACTTGGGAAGAAAGCTGCAGAGATGCTTTTTGATCTAGAGCCAGAGAAATCTGGCACGCATGTTCTCCTTGCTAACATCTATGCCTCTGCAGGGATGTGGGAAAATGTTGCTAAGGTTAGAAAGCTTATGAAAGACAACAAGGTAAAGAAGGAACCTGGAATGAGTTGGATTGAGGTCAAAGACAAGGTATACACTTTCATTGTAGGAGATAGAAGTCATTCTAGAAGTGATGAAATATATGCTAAATTGGATCAGTTGGGTGACCTTCTAAGTAAAGCTGGATATTGTCCCGTTGTAGAAATTGATATACATAATGTTAACAAAAGTGAAAAGGAGCAGCTCTTATATCACCACAGTGAGAAACTTGCTGTAGCCTTTGGATTAATTGCTACGGCTCCTGGAGCCCCTATAAGGGTAAAGAAGAATCTACGGATTTGTATTGACTGCCACACCTTTTTCAAATTCCTATGTAAAGTTGTTTCAAGGGAAATTATTGTAAGAGATATTAATAGATTCCACCATTTTAAAGATGGATCATGTTCCTGTGGTGATTATTGGTAACATCAGATGGACCATTCTTTCGGACTCACTAAATACATGGATTCTTTATCTTTACTACTGCAACTCTTTCTTGATCGAACTGGGATTTTTGATTGAAACACACGGATGGTATAACTATATAGAAGTCAAATATCCAATTTACTTGAGGTTCATTATTATCTCCCTATATTTCCACTGGATTTTGGTAAAGCCTTGGGACAAGTCCTGTACGGCCATGCACCTCCGGTTCTATTTGAAGGTGATACTTTTCACTCTACGGTAGAGGATGTTATATGTTTCAAAAGGAGAATGATATCATGTTACAACAACTAAAACAAACCCTAGACTGAGCTCATAAAAGAATGAAGTGTTATGCTGACAAGAAGAGAAGGAAGTCGAACTTTATGTTGGAGATTGTGTGTGTGAGCTGCCACCTCAACTAGTTGATGTTTTAGCTATTAGATATGTGAATTAGGGATCAGTAGAGGTTCTCATCAAGTGAGAGCATCTTCCTCTGCGTGGGAACCCATTGGAACAATTTGCTGCTATTCAGAACAGCTTTCGCTTGTTTCACCTTCAGGATAGGGAGTATTTATAGAAAGATAGGGAATGGGCCACTAAAGGTAAATGCAGAAAAGGTTGCTGTATCTGGGAAAAAGAGGACCCAAAAGCTTTATAGGAGGCACTCTGGACGACCTGGTGGTATGTTGGTGGAGACATTTGCCCAGCTGCAAAATAGAATTCCTGAAAGAATTATTGAACATGCTGTTCCTGGCATGCTTCCAAAAGGAAGGGTAGGTTCAACTATAGTTGAATATTTTTGCTAGGTTTCTGTTGGTAATTTTATATTCTAAGGATGGTTCCTTATTCTCCTCATAATATTTCATATGTTCTTCGATTTGTTTATGTTTTCAGCAAAAATAGTGTTTCACTTTTGTCAAATCCACAATAACAAAGGGTTTTGTGTGCAGCTTGGCAGGAGACTATTCACCACCTAAAAGTTTATAAAGGTCCAGATCATCCACATGAAGCGCAGAAGCCCATTGTTTTGCCAATAAGAGATAAGAGAATACAATTGCAGAAATAGTTCATCGGTGAATGAGAAAACATGGAATGAAATATGACAATTGTATGTCTACCGATTGAGTTTCCTGCTTTGACTGCTACCTTGCTGATGTCTTCCATTAAATGTTTATACTGTCTGTACTGTAGAGGTAACTAATCATTGTATGACTTGTTTTTGTCCAAGGTCCTTCCTCGAATCTTCATAATATTTTTATTGTAGATTTGAAATGTAAGAAATGTAATTCTTTTTAATATGCTTATGAGTTTATTGGCAACTCTTCCATTTGATTCCATTTGAAGAAACCATCCATGGCTTTTCTTTTTCCTCTTTAGTCGGTAGACCACCAAATGGTAGGAAAAAATAAGTAAATAGAAGAAAAGAATATCAAAGTGGAGGTTATCTTACTCCAAGTTTTTCGCCCTTTTCTATTAGCTCAAGAAGTACTTTATGAAGTTGTTTTTTTATTCATCTCAAATGGAACTATAAGAACTGATAGAGGACTATCCCCTCAAGAAGAACCTCCTCCAAGGAGACTCACTAGGAGCATGCTCAAGAAGCTTGAAGAGGAGTTGGAGAAGGTCAAGGAATGCTATAAGCTTCAAGGCCTTAGAAATACTAAGGATTTTTGTAATATACTTGTAAATACCTTTGAATCTTTGTAATGCCATGTAGGGCCTTGGCAAGCTCACGGCCCATCTTGTTTGAGGGCATACTTTGAATTTCTTTTACTTGTGTTTAGTGTAAGGCTTAAAGGTACAAATTATAGAATGATGTGCATTAAGGTTCACCTTAGAATTTCAAGTGAATTTCAAGTAAATTTGAGTTTAAGTGAAATTCTAAAGTGAGTTCATGTGTTTAAGGTTAAGTAGATTTCTACTTAAGTGGTGATCCATGTCTCCACTTAAGGAGAAGCCTCAACCCTTGAACAAGCCATCCTAATCAAGGGACTAGTTCAAGGATTGATGACATGTCACTTGGAAAGTGACATGTAACTAACCTAGCTCTTCATTAATTAGTTTGTTACCTTAGGCTAGTTAGTTAGGAATCGGTTAGGTTTAGTTAGTTTGGGTTAGGTTTAGTTTAGCTTGCTACCCAAGCTAAACCGTGGGCTATATAATCCCTATCATAAACTTGTAACACACTTTTGGATGATTGAATAAAACTTAGAGTTGGAGAGATAAGTCTCTTGTCTTGCTTAGCAAGGTTTCTTGGATCTTATTAATGGATTCCACCATCCATTGTGGCGGTTCTCCCTAGGCTCATTGGCTTGCCATGGCGCCACCCACTTCCATTTCCTCACCCCCTCACCATTTTTCTTTCTCGGTCTTCCCCACCATTGAAGCTTGACCGAAGCTTCCTTTGTTTTTGGGTTGAAGTTACTTGTCTTGAAGAAGTTAGAGAGGGCAACACAAGGACTCTTTGGAGAATCTCTAAGGAGGCCTATATCAAGAACTCTTTGTTTTCTTTCCAGATGTAGAATTGTTCGTCAGCAAGGTAGATAGTAAGTCAGGTTCACTTTTTATTTAATGGAAGTTGAAATTGTTTGAACTTTTTGAAAGTTGAACCTTTCTCTACCGTGTTACTTAACAGTTTGGATATCATTACTATTGTACTATCTGCAAAACATCATGTGTAACAAAAGCAAAGCTATTTGCACAATTAATTCCTCACAATGAACATTAGCAAATAGATAGGCTTTGATAGTTGACATGGAGAAATTCACTTTGGTGATCTATCTTCAAAGGAGTTAATTTTTTATTCAACTGGGTGCATTAAAAAGGAAAACATTAGCTAGGAGTTAATTTTTTATTCAACTGGGTGCATTAAAAAGTAAAACATTAGCTACTAGACTAATTTTGATAGAAGATATAGTCATGACCACGTTCATTCATGGAATTGGTAGCTCCCTAATGTTGGATTTAAGCAATTGTTATTGTGCTAAATTTTATAGGAGATTAGGACACGTTTGGGTAAACTTCTTCTAAAGCATTTTTAAAAGAAGAAAATAAGATAAAAAATTAAATGAATTTTATCAAAAGTTAAAATTGATTAAACATATACTAATATATAAGAATTCTCTTGTTTAGCTTCTCTAAAAGATGAGATTATTTTTCTCTTAACATGGTCTACTTCATACTCAAGGTGACTGGCATCACATGATTAATGGACACAGACTGTTGTTACTAGTGTTAATGAGTTAATAATATGCGTTAATATGTTTTGATAGCAGTTTGAAATGAAACTACTTTGCTAAAAAGTAATCTCAAATCTAAGACAAGTTTAATTTGACATGGAATTAATTTTCATATACAGTTGAGACTAAAATTTAGTAAAACATGATTTGAGATGTGATCAATTTTCATCATCAATTGAAATTAGAATTGAGTAAAACGTATTGTACAACCATATTAGATTGATAGAGAACTTAAATAAATTCATACTAAATATTGAACCAAATATGTTCTCATTATCCCAATAGAATTGAATTCTTTGTTGTAAATAAAGTCATCTTTTATTCTCCCAACTAGATAAATATGATTGTTGGAGTCAAATTAGTCTCTAACATTTTAAAAAAAATGAAATTTTTTTTTTCACTTTCATCACTATGTAGTTTATATAAATTATTATCATTTTGGTCCTTAATATAAGTATTAATATAATCCCCAACTATTACAATTTCATGTCATCAAGTTTATGTTGAAATGAAAATCACTTAAAAAATTGAATGCAGATAATTTATTCATCATTTGTTTGATATTACCGCACATTATGTGAAATTAATATTTTACTGATAGTTATTTTCCTATAAAGACTTTTTTAGTTGTTAAGTAAGCGAAAGTTAAGAGTAACGAAAATGATTATAATAAGAGAATTACATAATCTTTATGACGTACCACGTTCTGTCTGTGTATTATGTCTTCCTTTTGCATGTGTGGCTTATTTATGTTATAAAAAAAAATGATAAGTGATTGATATTTCACACTGATTGTTATTTAACATTTTAGAAAGTGTGTTATTGCGCAACACATATGATTTATTTATCATTATAACAGGAGGAATGACTATTTGTATTATTAAATTCTTTACTTTGATTTGGGCCTTGTACATGCCGGACTCATATGGCTGGCCACACATGGGAACATTCCTACTAACTCCTTTCTCGATTCTGGCCACCTTGTGTTTAGTGTATCAGGTCAGGTGCTGCACTTGTCCTTGGTAAGTGAAACTCAACATTTTACTTGCATATCAGGATGATCCAAGAGAACTGTAAATTAGATATTCATAACATGAACACAAGATTCACTTAGATGAATAAATTAATAAATATTCATATAAATTATTATATATGCATCTAACATAATGTTAATAAAAGAGAAAAATCAGTATTATAATATAAATTAATTACTTAATTATGACATTAAAAAAAAAAGAAATATGAAACTTTATTCATACAATTCAAATGACAAATTAAAATTGGAAAATAAAAAACTTTCCGAAATAGTAAAAATTATAAAATAAATAAATAACTTAAAAGTTAAAACATGTAAAATAGTTCTTTTATGTCTAATAACTCATTAGGACCAAAATAAAATAATTTAAATTAAAATCATAATCACTCAAAATCCTTATTTCTTCCATCTTTTTCGTCTCCTTGTCCACAATGATTAAATCGCTACTAGAAAATTATCTTTTAAAGATTAAAAAACGTTAAAAAGATATTGGCTTCAATATACTCATCTTCCTAGCAACTCAAAATTGAAAAAAAGACCAACTCAATTTGGACCAAATTCAAAATTATCTTTGGTGATTTTTGACTAGCATGATCCAGATGTCAATCAATTTGGCGCATGCTGCAATCGTTGAACCGACTGATGGTGATGATTGTGCTAATATGCTTCCCGAACATGGAGCGGAGCAGCTTACGGATCAATCCCTCACTCTGATGAAGTCTAGCATACTCAATTGTTTGTTCATTAGATAGCATATGTCATGGACACTTGTTTTGTTATATAGTCCGCTTGCCTTCTTTTGCAACATTAATAAAAAAATTAAATAAATTCTTTACTTTGAGCAATAATAATCAAGGTGAACCCAGAAAACTATCTTGCACAATAATCAAGGTTTGTTTGAGTTTTTTTTTTTTTTTTAAAGAAATGTTTTCTTCTTATTATAACTAAAATTCTCTTTTCTTATCTTAAAATTTATTTTTATCATTTCTGGATGTTTTTAGTCTCCTTTAATATTTAATTATTTTATTTTATGTTAATATTTATTATAAGACATTTTAAAATAATAAATATTTCAAGTATATACATAGTCAGATAAAACTAAGAATCATAAGATTAAATAAAATTTTTTAAAACATTTTATTCCAAATATGTGTTTTCATTAGGGGTGAGTTGAAGTCCATGGATCGGCCTGTAGATCCCACGACCTGCGCAAATTTGGATCAATTTTTTTTAGAAAAATCTAGGGGTACAGTCCGTTAAAGTCTGTCCCGCACAACCCGCGGGCTTTGCGGGCCAAGCCCGCGGGGTCCGCAGGGTGACCCGCAAGCCCTCACTATTAAAAGGGTTGCAAGTTGAAACCTTAATTTCGTTTAATTTCCCATTCTGCCTCTCAATTTTCTTATACGTCAGACCATCCCAATCTCTTCGTCTGCATCAGTTCCACTTTCACTGCCATTCTGCCAGAACCAGTTTCACTTGATTCTAATATTTGTTATTGCTTATAGGAAAAGAAGATGAAGATGTGGTGACGGAAAAAAGATCAAACTTCGAAATGGAATCACTTGTTCAAGATAATTAAAAGTTTATGTTGTTGATTTATTAAGAATTCAAATTTGTTGTTAACTTATTTTATTAAGAATTCAAGAGGTAAAGATAGCATTTTTTAGCATTTTTTTTTAAAATTCCAAATTTATCATTTTTTTAATATTTTTAACTGGGCCCACTGGGCAGGGGTGGACCATCAAGGTAGGTCCGTTTGGCATTGCGGGGCGGGGAGCAACGGACCAAACTCTTTGCGGGCCTTAGGCGGGGTGGACTGACCCGCTTACCCACCCCTAATTTTCATTACCACCTATCTGTTTGAGTATTTTTATTAAAGCGGATTCCATTAGTTTATCCTCTATATGTAAAATCGGTATATAGGAGCTGTTTATTTAATTTGAAAAAGTGCCCTTATTCTGCATTTCTTGGAACCAGAAGTTGACATAGCAAGCTAGGTTGAAAGATTTGGCCTGCTCCACCCAAAAAATACATATAACTTGTCCAATTCTGATAACTGTAGCAAAAGTTGTGCCAGTTTCAAGTTTTGATAAAATCAGAATTCACAAATTTTTGCATCTCTCAGGTGGGACCAAACCAAGAGTCCCTGGTATTTTTCCCACAAAATATGGGTTGAAAGAAGTTGGCACACAAAATTTCATGCAAAAATAACAACTCTAGCAATCAAAACCAAAAATTGCAATAAATTGGAAAAACCAGGTTACTATTTATCCAGTAGAAATCATTTCCTCAAGGTTCAGCATTTTGAGATTTTTCTGATTTGTGTAAAACTGAAATGCAGCATAGCAAAATCATGTCTAACCATGCAATATAGCGTCACTATGCATGTCTGATTAAGTGCCTAAAAATAAGCAGAATGCAACAAATCAATAGAATGCAGAACAACAAAAGTTATGCAACTAAAATTATGCAATAGCTATTATGTAGAACAACAAAATGACAGAAACTTATTTAGGGTTACTGTTCCATTGGTTTGAACTTCAGTTTTGCAACAACTTAATTCCATTTTCCCTTGCTTCACTTGCTACTCCTGTGTAGATGAACAACAACCCACAAAACAGAATGCACGCACACTAAACAGAAATTCATACACACACTAAAACAAAACAAAACACACTAATAGAACATATGATAGAACACAACACATGACAAAACAGAATAAACACTACCACAGCACAACAATCTTTGACAGAAACCGATGGTCCCCAGCAACAGTGCCAAATTTGATCGAAGTTGTATTCAGTTAAAATAATACAATTAAATGCAGTATACTAGGGAATGACTCCTAGGTCGTCTCTTAAGGACCATCATTATCTTTATATCAAAGGCAGGACACATGGGGGGTTTGATTATGAAAACAACTATAAAAGCAGAGAAATTAACACTTGATTGAAATTAACAATAGCCGAATTTAGATTAACTTTTTGATTAGATTGCAGTCTACTTATCCTAGTTTACAGAAACTCATGATCAATTTACTGAACTCTCAATCCAACCCGAATTAATTTACTAAGCGAAAATTAATACTTGATTTTCCTTATGCGAATTAAGCATTCACACACATCATTCACTCTAATTACAATAAACTATAACTCACTCCATTAAGCATGAACAGAGATACAATTTGCAATCAAACTGGAACATCAAGCATGAACAAAATCATTAAGAACAAGAATAAATGATGAAGAGTAAAGAGCAATCAGAGCATGAACAATACACAACAGAAACCTTAAGGCATTTGCAACCTGAATCAAGAGGATAACCTTTCAAATTAGCCTTCAAATTCGAATTAAGAAAACCAAAACAGAATTGCATAAAAGAAAACGAAAATGGAATTGTAGAGAAGAAAATGAAATTGAAACAAAAATGCAGTATTGAAATGGAAATGGAAATGTGTAAAAGATAAAACACAAGAAGGGGGGTTGAATTGTGTTAATTAAAAATTTTATCCCTTTCGTCTGTGGGTTTCAAAGCTGTTCAGACGAAACAAAATTTATGTTGAAAGATTGATTTTAATGAACAGACGTTATAGTGTGATTATCCTCTGTTAGTTGATCAGACGAAACAAAAATAAACACAGTTATTTTTATACTGGTTCGTCTATTCAAGACTACGTCCAGTTACCCAGCAACCGCTGAGTTTTCACTACCAACCGTGAAAGGGTTACAAGTATTCTTTGATCCCGGCCACACGGCTATACACGATATTCTTTGCTCCCCAAATTTTCTCGAGGTTAAACCAACAAGGTATTCTTTGAACCCAGCCTCCTCAGGCTATTACAAGAGGTATTCTTTGGAACACAGCCTCCTCAGGCTAAAATGCCACACAAGTGGACTTTGAAAGATGTTTTGAAAAACAAAGCTTTCCTCTACGCAGAGAGGTGTTTAAAATAAAGCACAATCACAGATTTGAGCGAATCCTTAAGAGATAGAAGATGATAAGCGTATTCGCCAACTTGTTCTGGTCGTGGTGAAGTCCTTTTATAGGCATCTTCTTCAAATAGCCGTTAGACTCATTTGAATGCCGTTGAGAGTCGTTGGAAATCTTCTTGAGAACTTTCCAAAAAGGTTGTCAGTTGTCCTTGATTGATAGATGAGAGTTGCAGCGGATATCTCGGACTGAATTGCGTGCGCAGTTCCTTTTACTGACTTGTACAGAGATGTGACAAAAAGGTAGAGACCTTTTTGACTTTGGATGTGAAAGCGCAGATCCCCATACAGATCTTAGATTCTTCTCATGATGACTCCTTTAGATTTTAAATCTTGGCGCGAGACTCCAATCTTGACTTCACTTTTGGATAGACGAAATGTGTCATCAGTTGAAGTTGTTTCGTCTCATCCTTTCGTCTTAAGGTTCACTCTTGGATAGACGAAGGTCTTCAACTTGAGTAGTCTTCTTTCGTCTGTGCCAGTATCTTCTGATGGCTTTTGGACAGACGCAAGATCTTCATTTTGAAGAGTCCTCTTCCGTCTGAGCTGGTTTCGTCTTAGCAGGTCTTGATAACTTGTTTTCGTCTGTCTTGTAATAATCAAAATCTTGAGGTGTTAATCTTCCTTGATCTAACAATCTCCCCCTTTTTGATGATTACAGACCATACCACGAAATTCTGCATAAGACATGGTTAGACGGAAACAACAGTTTTATGAGCCAGATTTACATCAAGACGATGTTTTCTGAGAAATACCTCTTTATAAATGTTTGTTACATCAATGTGATGTAATCAGATTATTACAATGGTATTCAAAGTAGAAAACAATAACGAATTACAATGTATATGATAACAAATGAAAAAAAATAAAATTACATTGTATATTCTATACTAAAAAAATTTTACAACAATCTTACTCCCCCTAAGACGGTACTTTCTCGCTCTTGTTTGCTCTTGCTCCCCCTAAGACGATGTTTACCCTTGTTCCTTTCTTCTTTCCCTTGGATTAGGCTCTCCCCCTTGGATTATGCTTTCTTTTCTCTCCCTCTTGGGCTGTGATCATCAAAACTTTGATCAAGAAGAAGGTTTTGGCTTTTTGTTCAGCAGGCTCATGACAACGTCTGTAAGCTGCTGCACTTGAGACGATAGAGAAGCATGATTTTCTTTAAGTTCTCTGTTCTTTGCTTTCAAGTGCTCACAATCTTCTTCCAAAGCCTCATATTTGCGCTTCAGAGTCTTATACTCCTCAGCTTCTTCAATATGAGCTTCAGCAACCTCCACCACATCTTCAAGTTGTACCATTGGTGTTTGAGGTAGTTCCACAAAAGGTTCACTATCATCAATGATAAGCACTGGCTTTTTCTTCTTCAGATGTAGTGTGAACAGTGGAAGAACAAGGTAGGCAGAGAAGGTCTGGTCCCATTGATGAGTATACCACTTGGTTGGTATAGATACTTCAAGTAGTGGTTGTTCCTGAGAATATACAAATGCACTACCAGGGAACACTCTGCCACAGACGGAAGAGTCTTCATCAAAGATGGTTCCGAGCCAGTGGTCAGCTACAGACGAAACCTTCTTTTCCTTTCCCTTAGCCGATATCCGACCAAGCATGGTTTTTTTTCTCGTCTAAGACGATAGAGTACTTTTTTTTCGTCAGTCACCGAGAGAAGAAAACCGAGAACCCATCATGAAGGGACAATATCTTCTATCCTTTGTAGCTTGGCGATCGACGTGGGAGATAGATATGATTCTTTCCTTTGCTTCCTTCGATATGCACCACCATCAACTTGAAAGGTAGATTGTAGTCTTTGGGGAGGAGTGAGCAAAATCTTCGGTGGTCTTCATACTCATCTAGAAGGAGAGAGTAGCGTGGGTTGATCCCGAGAACAATGGGGTCTCGTCCACGGGGAGCACAATTCCTAGAGAGTGGCCTAAACCAACATACTGTTTGATTGAGAGGAATTGTGAATGGCATTGGATCATGGCGATCTATGGCGTCAAGATGCCGGTGTTTGCGATCTTTCGGCTCATAGCGGAGAGAGTCAATATCACCATTTGTACAGTGATGAAAAACTGGTGCATTGATCTCGTATCGCAACCTCCACTTTGGATTATTTCTTTGTGGAATGTGTGGTTCATAGCCAAGCGCTGGTCCTTCAATCTCCGACGCAACAAGATGATCCTTATATGCCTTTATGTTTTCTAGTCCCTTGATATTTAAATTAGCCAGAGTGTCCCAGGGCAGACGCTTCAACCAGTTGCGTTGCTCCTCTGGAGAATAAACAACATTTTCATCAAAAGCAGCTGGCTTCAAGGACTTATTGTATATAATGGGGTTGACAAATCTCCCCAGCTGGAATCCCTTCTTTCCTCTGTACTGATAAGGGTTCTTCAGCTCTATGTATGGTGTATTCTTTATATACAGGTCTTCATCGTCTGCTAATTGAGCAGGCTCAGACGATTCAGCAAAATTGGAGACTTCATCAATCTTCGCTCCGATAACCCAATCAGGTTTGATTGATCTGTCAGCACAAGTGCTTTCTTCATATCTTCGCATGACTAATTCGTTTAGGAATGAATAGTCAATCTTGCGCTTTGGGGGTAAGTCTTCTGGATTAAGTACTTCAGCATGTACTCTTCCCCTTTATGCATCCACTCTAGAATCTTCTTCATCAGACGAAGAACTTGCATCTTCAACGAGTATGATGCCTTCAGACGGAACTTCCTTCGTCTGGTAGTGGAATGCTCTTTCTTCTTCAGACGCAGCAAGAGACGTCTGTGCTGGGCAAGCATTTAGCGGAGACGCAACAAGTGGCTCAGGAGGAGTTGCCATTTGTTCGTCTGGGAGTGTTGTAGATGGAAGAATCTCCAATGCAGAGGCTTCTTCGTTTAACATAGTTTCCAACTCCTCCGCAAGTTGGGCGTTGTCTTTCTGGATCTGGGCAGTCTCTTCACTGTCCATGCCCTTTGAGGTTGATTGAGCAGGTGGTCCCTCAGACGATCCAATGCCCCTAATGCTTTCTTGAAAAAGTCTTTGTCTTTCAGCTTCGAGCAAGATGGAGGCTCTTCTAGCCTCTTTGAGTTGTTTTTCCTCTTCTGTCTCTCCAACAATGACAGAAGCCAACTTTTGTTTCATCTTCTCCTTGCCCTTAGCAGCTTTCTCAAGCGCAAGCTTCCTAGCTTTTGCTTTTCCTTCTGCTTCTTTCCTTTGTTTTTCTTCGTCTGTTAGTATCTTCACAGACAGAACTTTCTCAGACGGAATGGTGACCCCTTCGTCTTCACTTGGGGATACCGTCTGTGTCTTTGTTTTAGTACCAATGTGCTTGATTCTGATAGTCCTTTTCTTCTTCTTGAGAGGTTCCTCAAGAACATCCTCAAAAGGAACTTCAGATATTATCACAGAAGGAGGAGGTTGAGGTTGGTTTGATGTTTGGGCTTGTGTTTGGGTTTGTGTTTCGGACGGTGTTTGGGTTTGTGTTTTGGGTTCTGTTTGGGATGGTGTTTGGGTTTGTGAGTGAGAAAAGAAGCTTGGAGATAGATGCATCTTTGCAAAGGTGCTTGCTTTCACTTCTTTTCCCTCAGGGTAATAGACGACGTCAGTGGTATCAAACCCTTGGTTAATGATAATTTTTGTGAAGAGAGTGGCGTAGGGAATGCTACTCTTCCTACGAATGTTCCTATTCTTCAAAGCACTCCTCCAATGGTCAAGAATAATGTGTGGGAGACTCATTCTTCCTTTTCTCAGACAATAAAAAATGCAAAATCTGTCTCGAACACTCACATTGTCCCTTGAACCAGTCCTTGGCGTGAAGATATTATAGAGGAGGTTATGGATGATTCTTGCAGTGGGAGCGAGTTTCCCAGATCTGAAGGACTTGGGATCTTCAGAGTTTGGTTTCTTCAAAAAGATACTCTTGTCAACATGTTCTTCTGATTCATTCTTCATCCAGTTGGGGCTGTAGAAGCGTCCTTCGGCCTTGCAATTTCCAGCCTCAGCAATGGTGTCAACAGTGATGATGTATTCTTTGTTGTCAATGGTACCGACAATCCCATCATCAAACTCTCTGGCATCGCTCCAAAACTCGGCATATGCCTCCATCAGCCATGGGCCTTTCGTCTCAGCGAAGCCCATCCAACCAGTGTGGTCAAACATCTTCACAACTCTTTCAGAGACGTTTTCAAGAGTCTCCCTTGAAATCCATTTGCTTGGCAAGAACAAATCTTGAGCGAAAAAGGTTGCTTCAGCGATTTCGGTTCCCTTGGTGTTCTTGGCGGCCATTGTTGTTGTTTGAAAAAGTAGAGAGAGAAAGGGTTTTGTAAGTTCTTCAGACGATAACAATAGCTAAGTATGGTAAAGAGTAAAAGAGAGAACTTTCAAAGGTATTTATAGGTAACAGTTAAAAACGATTGCAATTCATCGACGAAAAGAGATTTTGAAAACGCCTTTTTTGGCGTGTCCATTGAAAACTTTCCTTGATTTGACATATCCAAATCATTGCCTTTTCGATGATTGATTTGACCTCTGCAATTCACGGCGCGTGCTTATCATTGTCCTAGAATAGTGCAATAAATGACAGACACATTTATTGCTCTCTTTAATTTGTCCCTGCACACTTGAGATAAACTTATTAAAAAGTAAAGTTAACGTCTGTTGAATTTTACCACAAGTAACTATTCAACTTGATCGACGCAATGTTTCGTCTTAACACTAAGTAATGTACGAGACGGAACAAAATGTACAGACGAACAAATTCAATCAATAATTGATTTAAAACAATTTTCAATCATTCAAAGAAATAATTCCAAGATTTTCTTTAATGAAATTGAATCGTGTTACATCTAAAGCTTTTGTAAATATATCTTCCCATTGAAAATCAGTCTGAACAAACTGTATATCGAAAATACCTTTTTGGACATAATCTCTTATGAAATGAAAACGAATTTCGATATGTTTAGCTTTTGAATGTTGAATAGGATTTTTGCTGAGATTGATTACACTTGGGTTATCACAAAATACTGGTATATGATTCTCAAACCTGAAAAAATCCTCAAGTTGATGTTTGATCCATAGTAGTTGTGAACAACACCCTGCCGCAGCAATGTATTCTGCTTCAGTTGTTGAGAGTGCAATGGAGTTTTGTTTCTTGCTTGACCAAGATATTAGTGATGATCCAAGAAATTGGCATCCACCACTTGTGCTTTTTGTCTCCACTTTATCTCCAGCATAATCAGCATCACAAAAGCCTCTTAAACTGAAATCACTATTTCTCTTATAAAACAGAGAGAGATTAGTTGTTCCAACAAGATATCTAAGAATTCTTTTTACAGCTTGTAAATGAGATTCTTTGGGATCGAGATTGAAAACGCGCATATGTAGGGCACGCTAAACATAATGTCAGGTCTGCTCACAGTTAAATAGAGGAGTGAGCCAATCATACCTCTGTATATCGTCTGATTAACAGACTTACCTAACTCATCCTTGTTAAAATTTGCTTCAGACGGATGCATTGGGGTCTTCATAGGCTTGGAGTTCTCCATCTTGAACTTCTTGATAAGTTCCTTAGTGTATTTCTGTTGATGGATGTAGATTCCTTCTTTCGTCTGCTTGATTTGAAGTCCTAGGAAGAACTTCCATTCTCCCATCATACTCATTTCGAACTCATCCTGCATTATCTTTGAAAAATCCTTGCAAAGAGAGTTGTTAGTAGCTCCAAAGACTATATCGTCTACATAAATCTGGACTATAATAAAGTCTTTTGAAACGCTTTTCTTGAAGAGAGTTGTATCAACCTTTCCTCTTGAAAAACCATTTTTAAGAAGGAAAGAACTGAGTCTATCATACCAAGCTCTAGGAGCTTGTTTGAGACCATACAGTGCTTTCTTGAGTTTAAAAACGTGATCTGGTTGAGACAAACTTTCAAATCCAGGAGGTTGTTTTACATACACTTCTTCTTCAATAAAACCATTTAGAAAAGCACTTTTTACATCCATTTGATATAGAACGATATTCTTGTGAGCAGCAAAAGCAAGTAATATCCTAATAGCTTCTAATCTAGCTACAGGTGCAAAGGTTTCAGTAAAATCAATACCTTCTTGTTGATTGTACCCTTGTGCTACTAACCTTGCTTTGTTTCTTACTACTTTTCCAGCTTCATCAAGCTTGTTTCTGAACACTCATCTGGTTCCGATGATGCTTTTGTTCTTTGGTCTTTCAACAAGGGTCCATACATCATTCCTTATGAACTGATTGAGTTCTTCTTCCATAGCCAAAATCCAATCATTGTCTTGAAGAGCATCTTCAATGTTATTTGGCTCCAAAGTTGATACAAGAGCATAGCTTGAAATATACTTCACTTTAGATCTTGTTTGAACACCTTGAGATCTATCTCCAATGATGAGATCTTCTGTATGGTTTGATGCAAACTTCCATGTTTTTGAACACTCATCTGGTTCCGATGATGCTTTTGTTCTTTGGTCTTTCAACAAGGGTCCATACATCATTCCTTATGAACTGATTGAGTTCTTCTTCCATAGCCAAAATCCAATCATTGTCTTGAAGAGCATCTTCAATGTTATTTGGCTCCAAAGTTGATACAAGAGCATAGCTTGAAATATACTTCACTTTAGATCTTGTTTGAACACCTTGAGATCTATTTCCAATGATGAGATCTTCTGTATGGTTTGATGCAAACTTCCATGTTTTTGCGGGGGCTTGATCTCCTGTTGATGAGTATCGACGAAGAGGGTTTCGTCATTGCATCTATCGTCTATCCTTGTATCGTCGACCGTATCGTCGACCCTTGTTTATCATCTTGTCTTGAATTGACCGAGAAGGATTAATGCAAATTATCAAACAAGTTTTCTAGTCCGATATTTCTTTATCACCTTTGAGTTATCTTGAAACTTTACATGGATTGATTCTTCTACAACTTGCGTCTTAGAGTTAAATACTCTATAGGCCTTAGATGTATTGGAATATCCAAGAAAGATTCCTTTAACCACCTTTGAATCAAACTTTCCAAGTTGATCTTTGGTGTTTAGGATAAAGCATTCACATCCAAAAGGATGGAAGTAAGAAATGTTAGGTCTTCTTCCTTTCCATAATTCATATATGAGTCTTATTCAAGATTGGTGTTATCAATATTCTGTTTTGAATATAACGGAAGTGTTGATTTGCTTCGCCCAATAATATTTGGGGAGAGAGCTTTCATGCAACAAAGTTCTAGCCATTTCTTGTAAAGTACGATTTTTTCCTTTCCACAACTCCATTTTGTTGAGGAGTTCTTGGAGACGAAAAATTGTGAAATATACCATTTTCAAAACAAAAGGCTTTGAACTCGAGAATTTTCAAATTTGTTCCATGATCACTCCTTACAGACGCAATACATATTCCTTTTTCTTTTTGAACACGTTTGCAGAATATTTCAAAGACTTTGAATGACTCATGTTTATGAGCTAGGAAGTATACCCATGTGAATCTAGTATAGTCATCTACAATGACAAATCCATATCTCTTCCCTCCAAGACTTTGGTCGAGTGGGTCCAAAGAGATCAATATGTAACAGCTTCTAATGGTCTTGTCGTGGAAACAACATTTTTAGATTTGAAAGAAGTTTTGAGTTGTTTCCCATCTTTGACAAGATTCACACAGACGATTGGTTTTCCAAGATATTTTTGGCAAACCTTTTACGAGATCTTTCTTAGAAATTTTTGAAATATACTTGAGACTTAAATGTCCAAGCTTTTTATGCCAAATATCTCGTTCATCGTCTGCTGAAATCAAACATGTTACATTCTGATCACTTAGGTCAGAAAGGCAAACCTCATAAAGGTTGTTCTTTGTTTTCCCAACAAAAAGAATGGATTTATCTTTGTTCTTCACTATACACTCATCAGAGTTAAAAGCTACTTCATATCCACTATCACAAAATTGACTTATGCTAAGTAGATTGAAGTTAAGACCTTTAACGTATGATACGTTCTGGATAAGGGTATTGGGTGTCTTACCAATGATCTCAATGTCAAGAATTTTACCTTTACCGTAATCGTATGAGACAGGACCACTTTACTTGGTCCGAGGTCTTGGAACATAGACAGTCTCCGTCATGTGTCGTGAGCATCCACCGTCCAGGTACCAGCTTGAAGTCTTGTCTCTTCCCATTGAGGATATCTCAACAGAGAACAATAAGTGACTTTGGTACCCAAATCTTTTTGGGTCCTTTCTTGTTAGTTACAAAAGGCTTCTTTTTGTTTTTAGCCTTTTGTATGTATTAGGAACCTTGTTGTGATTCCTCTTCCTTTGATCGACGAAAAACAGTTTGTTTTTCCTTTCGTCTGTCTTCTCAACATAACCAAGTCCACTTTTATCTTTTGGTGATCTCCCATATTTTAAAATATTTTCAAGGATGGAAGATCCCTTTGTAAACTTGGTTAAGTCATTGGGTAAGGACTCATTTTCTTTCTTTAATCTTTCGATTTCAAGAATGAAAATGTCTTTTTCAGACTCAGACGAAACATCATTTGATATTTTCTTGTCTAGAAACTCAATTTCAGATTTCAAAACTGCATTTTCTTCCAAAGCTTGTCTCGACTTGGTTTTGCAAGTTTTGTATTCTGAGCAATAAAATGAGAGTTAGCTAGAAGAGTATCATATGATATTTCTTCGATTCGACTCGACTGAGAAGAAGAGGATGAAGAAGTTTCATTGTAATTTACCTCTGTTGAGACATGATCTCCACCATGAGGCATATGTTTTGTGTTTCTTCTTCTTCGAGGATTCTCCGAGCTTTCACTGTCAAGGTCTTCCCATGTCGGTAAAGCTCTTCTTTCCTTTATCTCTTCTAGAGCTCCACCTCTTTTTCAATCTGGGACATTCGATCTCATGTGTCCGGCTTTTCGCACTCATAACACACAATCTCGTGTTATCTTCTTTGGTTGATGACTTTTCAGGAGCTTCTTCTCCTTTTTCTTGAAAAAAAGCGTTGGCCTCTTCCCTTCTTCATCATCATTCTTTTGAATCGTCGACCATGAGAGATTTCGTCTTCGGACGAACCATCGACGATTCCGATTGATTGAATCATCCTTCAAAATCTTTGCTTTCTTTTCTTGTCCTTCTTGACGAGCGATTCTTCTTTAGGAGCGTTGTTGACTGACGAAAGAGCTATAGGTTCTTGAACCTTGATCTTCTCCCTTTTGCATAAGAGCACCTCATGTACCCTTAGAGCTCCAATTAACTCATCTAGAGTTAATGTCTTCATATCTCTTCCAACTGAGATAGCTGTAGACATAGCTTCCCAAGGAGGTGGGAGACTATCCAGGATCTTCATGTTGTTCTGGGCCTTTGTGAAGGTGATTCCCAGAGCAGTAAGTCCATTTAATATGGTTTGGAATCTTCCAAACATCATATCAATTGACTCTCCTTTCTTCATAGAGAACATTTCATATTCTCTTTGAAGAGTGGCAACCTTCCTCATTCTCACGTCTTCAGTGCCTTCATATGAGATTTTGAGAGCATCCCATAATTCTTTAGCAGTTTTGTAGACACAGAATCTGTTGTACTTTGTTCTAGAGAGAGCACACATAAGAGCATATCTTGCTTTATTGTTCAGCTCCATCATAGAGTATTCTTCATTTCCCCATTCTCCTTCAGGCTTTACAATGGGGATATCTCCTGTGGTGATAATGTTCCATAATCTGTATGGGGTTGATTTGATGTACATCTCCATCCTGTCAGCCCAGTAGGGATAATCATCTCCAGAGAACGCTGGAGGTTTGTTCATGGAGGCTCCTCCGGATAAGAATGATGGTCCTTGTGAGTCCATGCTGGATCTTTTCCTCTAGCAGCTGTTAAGCACTCAACCCTTAGAGGCTGAGCTCTGATACCAAACTGTAAAAGATAAAACACAAGAAGGGGGGTTGAATTGTGTTAATTAAAAATTTTATCCCTTTCGTCTGTGGGTTTCAAAGTTGTTCAAACGAAACAAAATTTATGTTGAAAGATTGATTTTAATGAACAGACGTTATAGTGTGATTATCCCCTGTTAGTTGATCAGACGAAATAAAAATAAACACAGTTATTTTTATACTGGTTCGTCTATTCAAGACTACGTCCAGTTACCTAGCAACCGCTGAGTTTTCACTACCAACCGTGAAAGGCTTACAAGTATTCTTTGATCCCAGCCACTTCTGGCTATACACAGATATTCTTTGCTCCCAGCCTTCTCAGGCTAAACCAACAAGGTATTCTTTGAACCTAGCCTCCTCAGGCTATTACAAGAGGTATTCTTTGGAACACAGCCTCCTCAGGCTAAAATGCCACACAAGTGGACTTTGAAAGATGTTTTGAAAAACAAAGCTTTCCTCTACGCAGAGAGGTGTTTACAATAAAGCACAATCACATATTTGAGCGAATCCTTAAGAGATAGAAGATGATAAGCGTATTCGCCAACTTGTTCTGGTCGTGGTGAAGTCCTTTTATAGGCATCTTCTTCAAATAGCCGTTAGACTCATTTTGAATGCCGTTGAGAGTCGTTGGAAATCTTCTTGAGAACTTTCCAAAAAGGTTGTCAATTGTCCTTGATTGATAGATGAGAGTTGCAGCGGATATCTCGGACTGAATTGCGTGCGCAGTTCCTTTTACTGACTTGTACAGAGATGTGACAAAAAGGTATAGACCTTTTTGACTTTGGATGTGAAAGCGCAGATCCCCATACAGATCTTGGATTCTTTTCATGATGACTCCTTTAGATTTTAAATCTTGGCGCGAGACTCCAATCTTGACTTCACTTTTGGATAGACGAAATGTGTAATCAGTTGAAGTTGTTTCGTCTCATCCTTTCGTCTTAAGGTTCACTCTTGGACAGACGAAGGTCTTCAACTTGAGTAGTCTTCTTTCGTCTGTGCCAGTATCGTCTGATGGCTTTTGGACAGACGCAAGATCTTCATTTTGAAGAGTCCTCTTCCGTCTGAGCTGGTTTCGTCTTAGCAGGTCTTGATAGCTTGTTTCCGTCTGTCTTGTAATAATCAAAATCTTGAGGTGTTAATCTTCCTTGATCTAACAAAATGCAGTCCAAAAACAAAATTGTAGAACAAGAAGAAATCGAATGGAACAGTAAAACGGAAAAAATGAATAAAGAAGAAGTTGCAGAGAATAGAGAAGAAGAGCAAACCGAACTGTAATTGTGTTAAAAGAAAACGAACTGTAATTGTTTTTCTAGGAACGAAAATGAAGTAGTAAGCAAAGAAAATGAATCATAAAACGAATAAAAAAGCCAAAAGGAAAAAAGGATACAACCAAGCTAAAACCCTCAAGTTCAGAATGTGTCTAAAACCCTAAACGGAGAGACAAAAACCCTCTCACAAAATCTGCCCTCTCTCACTTGCACATAGGTTGAAAAGTAAATGGAATAAAAAATTGGGCCTAATAAAAGTCTGACCCAACAAAATAAAAACTAAATACAAAACAAAAAATAAATAAAAACTAATTACAAATGAAAATAAAAATTAAAAGAATATAGAACAATAAAAATATAATGTGGCAGCTCCTCTTCAAGTCCAGAATAAATTTCCAAAATTGTCCTGAAAATAATAATAATGAAATTAGGTTCAAGAAAATTCGAATTAATAAAAATATGAATTTTTGACACAATGAATCCTAGACAGTAAAATGAGAAAATAATAAGCAGTTAAGCACAAATCAATAATAAAAATAGGTGCAGAAAGACAAATAAATGTGGGAAATTTATGACTCATCAATACCACTTGATAGAGGACTCCTTAGAGAATTCTCTAACAAAGCCTTGAAGTTCTCAATTTAGCTTCTTCAATGATCCTTCAATGGAAACCCTAAAGGGTTTCGGTCATGACTTAAAGAAGAACTCAAACAAAACGAAAAAGGAAAAGGTGGACGGAGGAAGAAGATGAAAAGAAGGGCGCCATGGAAGATCCACTAAGCCTAGGAGGAATCGCCACAATGGAGACAAAAGTCCTTGATAAGATTCAAGAAACCTTCCTAAGGAAGACCAAAGAACTTGTTCTCTAAAACAATATAAGTTTTTATTTAATTTTCCAAAAAGATCCTTACAATTTTGGCTCACATGTTTTTATAGACCTAAGCTACTTGAGATGCAAGTCAAAACAAAAACTAACCTAACTTGAGATGCAAGTTAAAACAAAAACTAACCTAAACCTAAACTTAAAATGAAAACTAATCTAAGCTAGTTTCTTATTAGCCCATTAACAACCCAATTACTCTAAACACTAAACAAAGCATCCAAAAGCAATAAAGGGTTCTTGGTCGTGAGCTTTGGGCTCACTTACAAGGCCTTACAATTTGCACACTCACAAAGATGCTTGCTCAAACAAGTTCAAAGACATTTACAAAATTTAAGTCCTAAGCTAAGATGGCTTGATTAAGGGTGTGTCATGTATTGTAGCTTTCCCACTTCTTCTTCAGTCTTCCTTTGTATGCTTCTAGTAATCCTTTGAGATGTTCCTACATCAACAACCGTCAAGTAATAAGTATTTATAAGAACATGATTTTCAATCACACGACGATAAGAAATCATATTTAATTAATTTAATTCTATTATGTTGAAGGTTTTGGGAAGTTGGTGAGAAAATGCAACTATAATTAAGAGAAATATAATAATTAAAGAAGCAATTGGAATCCTGATTTCACCACTAACTACCCTAATATTCTCCTCCCTGTTATTCAAATTATAATCTTTGGTTGGATCGGATTCCTACCCTCGTAATCGTCCCTCTTAGGATCACCTACGCCGCCTAGATTAACTTGATTAATTAATCTCTTAGATTAAACTAAGTTAATTAGGGTTTTAGTTATGTGAATCCAGTGATAAATGTTAGGTTATGTCCACACTACCGTCTACTCCTATGTCTCAGTTATGGTTATTTCTCCAGTGTTAAGTCAAGATGATTCAGCATCTTAGTTTTGATAATTACAGAACAGTCTATTGTGCCTGTAGACAGAAGAAAGAGCACAGACTGAAGGATCAGACTAAAGAGCTCGATCAAGCATCGACGGAAGAGCACAGATCGAAGGAATAGATCAAGCCTCGGGATCAAGCATCGACGGAAGAGCACTGATCAAGCCTCGGATCAAGCATCGACGGAAGAGCACAGACGGAAGGAACAGACTGAAGAGCCTCAGATCAAGAGCACGTGATCAAGAGCACTGGATCAAGCATTAGATCAAGAGCACAAACCGAAGAAACGGAACGGAAGGAAGGAGAGACGATTTAATGAATTCAACACACAACTCATTTATTTATTCATTCGTCTACCTTGTTTAATGAAGTTCAGACGGAGTAACTCGCGCCCTAATTCAAATCTAACCGTTACTCGTAGAAGCTTCCAAAGACAGAATAGAGATCTGTGCAAAACCTCTGCAAAACAAAAAGCAACTATGCTTTTTGTTGATGTCTCTGATCAAGTCAGAAAAAGCATGTGCAAACATTAATTATTCTGATTGATCTCTGTCACACGTTTGAAGACCCCAAGACAAAGGACTAATGTTCAAATCTTCAGTCTAACGGATACTTCAAGGAGCTCTCTATAAAAGGACTCCATTACTTCAAGAGAAGGCTGGCGAATTGCATAACAAAGAAACTATATCCAAGCTTCAAGCTCTCAAGCAAAGTTCACTCGCCCTGAACTTAGAATAGATCTCATTGTAAAACCCCTCTCTGCGTAGAGGATAAACTTATTCTTTCATCTTCCTAAATCCACTGTTGTGGTGCTCTTAGCCTGAGGAGGCTGTGTTTCAAAGAATACCTTGTTTAGCCTGCAGAGGCTGGGTTCAAAGAATACTGGGTTAGCCTGAGAAGACTGTGTTCAAATAATATCTGTATTTAGCCAGGAGTGGCTGGGTTCAAAGAATACTCATAGTGGAACCTTAGCGTGTTGCTGGGGAACTGGATGTAGTCTTGATTAGACGAACCAGTATAAAAATATTGTTGTCTTCTCTATTGATTTATCTGTTAACTGACAGGGGATAATAACTTGAACAGTTTGATAATAAAATCAATCTTAAAGAAGAAAACAATCTTGCGTCTGATCAAGCTTTGAAAACAACAGACGCAAACTCATCGTCTTAGAGAAAAAGTTTCAAAAACAGTCTACACAATTCAACCCCCCTTCTTGTGTATTTTTGTACTTTACAGTTTGGTATCAGAGCTCAACCTCTAAGGGTTGAGCGCTTAACAGCTGCTAGTTGAGGTTACAGAGAACAATCTTGGTTTAGAAGAAAGGTCAAAAGCAAGTCGCGTCAACTCAAAAGCAAGTCGCGTGAGTTGAGTTGATAGAGATGAATGGTCCATCCCTGAAGCTCTAAGTCATGCGAGTTAAGACTTAACTCGCACGAAGTGTATTCCTCTGCATGTGTTCTCCTGTTTTTTGTTATTTTTAACCCTTAAACACTTAAACAAACCATCAACACGTCTTAACTCAAAGTGTTATAAATTAAAATATTTAGTAGTTGTTTTAGCTTGCTTAAGAGTGTTTATTGGACATTTTACTAGTAAAAAGGCATATGCCGATGTTAGATCAAGGTGATTAACGTCTCTAAGTTTTGATTAATTACAAGAAAAACGGAACATCTCAGACAAAGCATTAAAAGCAAAGTTAGACGAAACAAGCACAAGACGGAAGATGACCCTCAAAGTTGAAGTCATTCGTTTGTCTCAAAGCCATGTCATCAGACAAAAGGATAGACGAAACTCTTCAAATGAAGCTTACAAGACAATCTCAAGACTGAAGATTTACATCATTTGTCAAGAGAGTGAAGTACAGTCTGAGTAACTCGCGCCAATTTCAAATCTGCTAAAGTACTCATTAGAGCTTCCAAGATCAGTATGGGGATTCGAGCTTACATATGCTACACGGAAAAGTTTCTCCTTTTCCAAGAAAATCTCTGTACAAGTCAGAAAAAGGACTGAGCACGCCATCAAATCTGTTGCGCACGCTATCCATCACTTGATTGCACTCTGACACCTTTTTGGACTACACTTGGAGAAAGCTCAACGACATTCTTCTGTCTCAAATGGATATCTGAAGACTCCGCCTATAAAAGGACTTCACTCTTCCAAGTTTTAGTTGGCGAACACACTTATATTGTTAAGACTTTGTGCTTTCGCTCACTGCTACTTTTGAACTTCATTGTATACCCCTCTCTGCGAAGAGAAACTTTTCTTTCATAGAAAACTTTGTAAATCCACTTGTGTGGTGCTTTAGCCTGAGGAGGTTGCGTGTTCAAAGAATACCTGGTTGTTTAGCCTGAGAAGATTGTGTTCAAAGAATATCTTGTATTAGCCAGAAGTGGCTGAGTTCAAACAATACTTGTAACCATTTCACGGTTTGTAGTGAAAACTCAGTTGTTGTTGGGTAATTGGACATAGTCTTGAATAGACGAACCAATATAAAAATACTTGTGTTTATCTTCTTTAAGTTTTCAACTAACGGGGATAATCAACTTATAACGCCTGTTCATTAAAATCAATCTTTAAAGATAAGAACTGTTTCGTCTGACCCTATTTAAACCAACAGACGAAAGGGACAAATTTTTTTTATAACACAATTCAAAGTCTCTTCTTGTATTTTATCTTTTATAGTTTGGTATTAGAGCTCAGCCTCTAAACAGCTGCTAGAGGAAAAGATCCAAGATGGAGTCACAGGGACCCTCGTTCTTGTCTGGTGGGTCATCTATGAACTAGCCGCCGACGTTCTCTTGAGATGACTACCGTTACTGGGCTGACAGGATGGAGATGTACATCAAGTCTACCCAGTACAGACTGTGGAACATCATTACCCAAGGAGATATCCTTATTGTTAAACCTGAAGTTGAATGGGGAAGTGAAGAATATTCACTTATGGAGCTCAACAACAAAGCTAGATATGCTCTTATGTGCGCTATCTCAAGGACAGAGTACAACAGATTCTATGCCTACAAAACTGCAAAGGAGCTTTGGGACGCCCTCAAGATTTCCTATGAAAGAACTGAGGATGTCAGAATGAGGAAAGTTGTCACTTTTCAAAGAGAATATGAGATGTTCTCTATGAAGAAAGGAGAATCTATTGATATGATGTTTGGAAGATTCCAAACCATATTAAATGGACTTACTATGTTGGGAATCACATTCACCAAAGCCCAGAACAACAAGAAGATTCTGGACAGTCTTCCTCCCCCATGGGAAGCTATATCCACTGCTATTTCAGTTGGGCGTGATATGAAAACATTAACTCTTGATGAGTTAATCGGTGCCTTGAGAGTATATGAGGTACTTTTCTGTAAAAGAGACAAAATCAAGGTTCAAGAGCCCATAACTCTTCCGTCTGTCAACAAAGTTCCAAAGGAGGAAACTGCTAAGAAAGAAAGAAAGAAGGAACATAAAGTTTTAAAAGCTGACACTACCGAGTCTGATTCGTTTGATGGATCGACTGATGATGAAATTTCTCTTATGGCTAGACACTTCAAGAAGATGATGATGAAGAAGGGAAGAGGTCAACGCTTCTTCAAGAAGAAGGAAAAGAAGTTTCCTGAGAAGCCCTCAAGCAAGGAGGAAAGCTTAGAGATTTTCTGCTATGAATGCAGAAAACTTGGACACATGAGATCTGAATGTCCAAGGTTGAAGAAGAGATGGAACCCTCGCAAAGACAAGGGTAAGAAGAGCTTACTAACTTGGGAAGACCTTGACAGTGAAAGCTCAGAGGAATCCACAGAAGAAGAAGAAACAACAAACATTTGCCTCATGGCTGGAGACGTTGTTTCATCTGAGGTAATTGAGACTCAAACTTCCTCATCTTCTTCGTCTGAATCTGAGCCAGAAACAGAAGAGATATCATATGATACACTTTTGGCAAACTCACACTTTATTGCTGAGCAATACAAAGTATGCAGAGCAAAGTTAAAACAAACTTTAGAAGAAAATGCTACTTTGAAATCTGAAAAAGAGTTTCTTCAAAAGAAAGTATCAGATGAAGTATCATCTGAATCTGAGAAGAACATTTTCATTCTTGGAATCGAGAGATTAAAGAAAGAAAATGAATCTTTACTCAAAGACTTAACAAAGTTCACTAAAGGATCCTCCATGCTTGAAAATATTTTAAAATATGGGAGGTCTCTGTTTGACAAAAGTGGACTTGGTTATGTTGAAGAGTCAGATGAAAAGAAAAACAAATTTGTTTCGTCTGCTCATAAGAAGAAGAACAAAAGTTGCAATAAGTTTCCTAATGATTATAGAAAGAACACAAGAACCTTAAACAAAAAGAAACCTTCTTCAACTAAAAAAGGAGGACCCAAAAAGATTTGGATACCAAAGTTACTCATTAATCCTGTTGCAGATATCCTTAATAGGAAGAGAGAAGACTTCAAGCTAGTACCTGGACAGTGGGTGCTCACGACACATAACATGAGACCTGTCTATGTTCCAAGATCTCAGACCAAGTAAAGGGTATGTATCTTATGGTTCAGGGAAAGGTAAAATTCTTGGTATTGGGACTGTTGGTAAGACACTCAATCCTCTCATCCAAAATGTGTCTTATGTTAAAGGCATCAACTTCAATCTACTTAGCATAAGTCAATTTTGTGACAGTGGATATAAAGTAGCTTTTAACTCTGATGAGTGTATAGTCAAGAACAAAGACAATTTCATTCTGTTTGTTGGGAAAAGAAAGAATAATCTCTATGAGGTTTGTCTTTCTGACCTTAGTGATCAGAATGTAACATGTTTGATTTCAACAGACGATGAACGAGATATTTGGCATAAAAAGCTTGGACATCTAAGTCTCAAGTACATTTCAAAAATTTCTAAAAAGGATCTTGTGAAAGGTTTACCAAAAATATCTTGGACATCCAATCGTATGTATGAATCTTTTCAGCATGGGAAACAACTTAAAGCTTCTTTTAAATCTAAAAATGTTGTTTCCACGACAAGACCCTTAGAACTGTTACATATTGATCTCTTCGGACCTACTCAGATTGAAAGTCTTGGAGGAAAGAGATATGGATTTGTAATTGTGGATGATTATACTAGATTCACATGGGTATACTTCCTAGCCCATAAACATGAGTCATTCAGTGTCTTTGAAATATTCTGCAAATGTGTTCAAAAAGAAAAAGGAATATGTATTGCATTTGTTAGGAGTGATCATGGAACAGAATTTGAAAATTCTGAGTTCAATGCCTTCTGTTTTGAAAATAGTATCTTTCACAATTTTTCGTCTCCAAGAACTTCCCAACAAAATGGAGTTGTGGAAAGTAAAAATCGTACCTTACAAGAAATGGCTAGAACTTTGTTTTATGAAAGCTCTCTTCCAAAATATTATCGGGCAGAAGCAATTAATACTTCCTGTTATATTCAAAACAGAATATTAATAAGACCAATATTGAATAAGACTTCATATGAACTATGGAAAGGAAGAAGACCCAACATTTCTTACTTCCATCCTTTTGGATGTGAATGTTTTATTTTGAATACTAAGGATCAACTTGGCAAGTTTGATTCAAAGGTTGTCAAGGGATTTTTACTTGGATACTCTAATACTTCTAAAGCTTATAGAGTTTTTAACTCTAAAACGCAAGTTGTGGAGGAATCTATTCATGTAAAATTCCAAGATAACTCAAAGGCTGATAAAGAAATATCAGACCTGGAAAACTTATTTGATAATTTACAGATAACTTCCTCTGGTCAAGAAGCTGATCTGTCTGTATAACCTTGCTCAGACACAAGCACAGACGAAAGGACATCTCCCAGCACAGATGAATCCTCTTCGTCTTCCCCTCAACACTAAGATGCTCCTATCAGAGCTTGGAAGTTTGCCTCAAACCACACCGAAGATCTGATCATTGGAGATAGACATCAAGGAGTTCAAACTAGATCAAGACTAAGAGATGTTTCTGGATATGTTCTTGTGTCTGATATAGAGCCCAAAGATATTGGAGAAGCTCTACAAGATAATGACTGGATCTTAGCTATGGAAGAAGAGTTGAACCAATTCACAAGGAATGATATATGGACTCTAGTGGAAAGACCAAGGAATAAAAGCATCATTGTAACGAGATGGGTGTTTAGAAATAAGCTTGATGAAGCTGGAAAAGTTGTAAGAAACAAGGCTAGGTTAGTAGCTCAAGGCTATAACCAACAAGAAGGTATTGATTTTACTGAAACCTTTGCACTTGTAGCTAGATTAAAAGCAATTAGAATTTTACTTGCTTTTGCTGCTCACAAGAATATTGTCCTATATCAAATGGATTAGAAAAGTGTCTTTCTAAACGGTTTTATTGAAGAAGAAGTGTATGTTAAACAACCCCCTGGTTTTGAGAGTCAATCTCAATCAGATCATGTTCTCAAATTGAAGAAATCGTCTTAAACAAGCTCCTAGAGCTTGGTATGACAGACTGAGTTCTTTTCTTCTTAAAAATGGTTTTTTCAAGAGGAAAGATTGATACAACTCTCTTCAAGAAAAGTGTTTCCAAGGACTTTATCATTGTTTAAATTTATGTAGACGATATAGTCTTTGGAGCAACTAACGAATCCTTGTGCAAGGATTTCTCTAAGATAATGCAGGATGAGTTTGAGATGAGTATGATGGAAGAATTAAAGTTCTTCCTAGGACTTAAAATCAAACAGACAAAACAAGGCATCTGAATTCATCAATAGAAGTACACCAAGGAGCTTCTAAAGAAGTTCAAAATGGAGAATGCTAAGCCCATGAAGACACCAATGCATTCGTCTGGTGCAAGTCTCGACAAAGATGAGTCAGGTAAGACCGTGGATCAGACGGTATACAGAGGTATGATTGGTTCTCTACTCTATCTCACTGCTAGTAGACTTGACATTATGTTTAGTGTCTGTCTATATGCATGTTTTCAATCTTATCCTACGGAATCTCATTTGCAAGCTGTAAAACGTATCTTGAGATATCTTATTGAAACCATTAATCTCTCCTTATTTTAAAAGAAAAATAGTGATTTCAATCTTAGTGGCTATTGTGATGTTGATTATGCTGGAGATAAAGTGGAAAGGAAAAGCACAAATGGTGGATGTCAATTTCTTGGCACATCACTCATCTCTTGGTCAAGTAAGAAGCAAAAGTCCATTGCACTCTCAACCACTGAAGCGGGGTATACTGCTGCAGCTGGATGTTGTTCACAATTACTTTCGGTAAAACATCAACTTGAGGATTACTCCAGGTTTGAGACCCAAATACCAGTATTTTGTGATAATACAAGTGCAATTAATCTCAACATTCAAAAGCCTTATTCAACATTCAAAAGCCAAACATATTGAAATAAATTTCATTTTATAAGAGATTATGTTCAAAAATGTATTTTTGATATACAGTTTGTTCAAACTGATTTTCAATGGGCAGATATTTCACGAAATCTTTAGACGAAACTCGTTTTAACTTCATTAAAGAAAATTTGGGAATTGTTTCTTTAATTGACTAAGTTATTTCGTCTGTGCCTTTTAACTGTTTATTTCGTCTGTCTAATTTATTCGTGTTAAACGAAACATTGCGTCTGATCAAGTAGAATCAGTCTGAGGAAATTCAACAGACGCAAGGTTATTATTTAATTAATTTAAAGTTAAGTGTGCATGAACAAAATAAATGCAGCATTAAATGTGTCTGTCATTTATTGCACTATACTAGGACGTTGAGAAGCACGCGCAGTGAATTGCAGAGGTCAAATCAATCATTAAAAAGGTAATCATGAGGCCACGTCAAATCATGGGCAGTTTCAACTTCTTTTTTCTGATGAATTATAACTGTTTCAATCTTCGATTATAAATACTGCAAAGTTTACTCTTTTACTCTTTACAGTATTTTATATTCTCTAAAACTTTATCTTCTCTAAAAATCTCATACTCACAAACTCTTTCTTTTTCAAACCTAGAAAATGGCCGCCAAGAAAACCAAGACTTTAGAAGAGACTTTCTTCGCTAAAGATCTTTTCTTTCCAAGCAAGTGGGTTTCCAAATCCACACTCGAAGGTGTATCAAATCAAGTGTCAAGGATGATGTCTTTTAATGGATGGATGGACTTCGCTGAATGGAAGGGTCCATGGCTGATGGAGACTTATGCTGAGTTTTGGAGCGATGCCAAAGAGTTTGATGATGGTATCATTGGTACCATTTATAGCAAGGGGTACATTATCATTGCTGATACCATTGTTGAGGCTAGGAAGTGCAAGGCTGAAGGTCGCTTCTACAGCGCTGATTGGATAAAGATTAAGTTTGAAGCGCATGTTGATAGCATGCTCTATGGTAAGGCTCGCGACCCTAAAGATCCCAAATTTTTTAGATCTGGGAACCTCCTCCCAACATGCAGAGTCATCCACAACCTTCTCTACAACGTCTTCACGCCTCGAACAGGCTCAAGGGACAATGTGAGCCATTAAGATTACTTCTGCATGTTCTACTATCTTAGGAAGGTAAAGATGAGCCTTCCTCACTTGATTCTTGATCATTGGGTGAGCGCCTTGAAGAACAGAAACATTCGAAGAAAGAGCAGCATTCCCTACGCTACTCTTTTCTATCAAATCATTATCAATCAAGGTTTTGACGCCACTGGAGTAGTGTGACACAAAGAAGGAACAGAAGTTAAAGGGAGCACCTTTGCGAAGATGCATCTGGCCCCTGTCTTCCTTCATTATAGAAGTGGAGAAGAAGAACCTCTCTCTCCTATGACCCAAGATCACCCTCACAGAGCTCGCATCAAGCGTGCAAGACCAAGCGACTCTCAAGCCCAAACACAAACCCAAACACCAATCTTTTCACCTCCTTCGCCTGTCACTGTAACAGAAGTTCCTTTTGAGGATGTTGTTGTTGAACCCCTCAGAAAAAGAAAAAGGAACATAAGAATAAAACGCGTTGCGTCTAAGACGCAAGAAAAAGGAAGTCTCCCCTAGTGAAGATGAAGGGGTAATAAAAGCATCTGAGGATGCACCATCTGTTAGAATCATGACAGATGAAGAAAAACAAAGGAAGGCAGCTGAAGAAAAAGCTAGAGCAAGGAAGAGTGCTCTACAAAAGGCTGCAAAAGGCAAGGAAAAGATGAAGCAGAAGCAAGAGGCTTGCATCGTGATAGTTGGAGAAACAAACGAAGCTAAGCAATTAAAAGAGGCTAGAAAAGTCTCTATGCTGCTTGAAGCTGAAAGGGAACGTTTGTTCCAAGAAAGCATCAGAGGAATTGGATCGTTTAAAGCTGCTTCTGCACCAGCAACTTTGGAGGGCATGAATAGTGAAGAAACTGCCCAGATTCGGAAAGACAATGCCCAATTAGCAGAGGAATTGGAGACCATGTTGAATGAAGAGGCTCCAACCATGGAGGCTTCAAAATCTTTACTCCAAGATGAACATAGGAGTGCTAGCACTGATCCTATTGTTGCGTCTTCTCTCAATGCCGCATTTAATCAAACGATACCTGCCGCGTCTAAGGAAGTGCCTTGCCATCAGATGATAGAAGTTGCGTCTGAAGAAACTTCCTGCTCACAGACGATGGAGATTTCGTCTGTGGTCATCATTGATGATGACATATGTTCTTCGTCTGATGAGGAACATGTAGAAATAAAAAGGTTAGTTTTTCCTTTGGTGAGATCACATGCTGAGTTGCTGAATCCAGAAGATCTCCCACTAAAGCACAAGACAGACTATTCGTTTCTCAATGAATTAGTCATGAAGAGATTTGCTGAAAGCTCTTGTGTTGAGAGGCCAATCAAGCCAGATTGGTTGCTAGAAGATCAGATTGAAGTTGTCTCTGATCTTAGTGATGGAGAAACGTCTGAGTCTGCAACAGATGGCTACTTTGCAGATAATGAAGATAGTTTTATTCAAGACACTCCCTACATCGAGTTAAAGAACCCTTATCACTACAGAGAAAAGAAGGGATTCCAACTTGGGAGATTTGTCAATCCCATCATCTATCACCAACCCTTAAAGCCAAAGGACTTTAAAGATGATGTAAAATATTCCCTTGAAGAGCAATGCGATTGGCTGAAGCGTCTGCCTTGGGATGAGTTGGCACAACTGAACATCAAGCGTTTGGAGAATATTGTTGAATACAAGGATCACACATTCCATACAGAGAAAACATCAAATGGAAGGTTCAACATAAGCTTAATGCACCTGTTTTTCACCATTGCAGATATGGAGACGCTATCTCCAAAGTAAATGAGCCAAGAGACTGTGATCATTGGCACTTGGATGCCATTGATAGTCATGATCCGTTCACCATCACAGTCCCTATGAACCAAATAGAGTATGTGGGACTAGGCCATACTCTAGGGATTGTCCTTCCATGGACAAGACCACACTGTCTAGGGATTCGTCCGCGTTACTCCCTCCTCATTGATGAACATGAAGACCCTGAAAACTTCGCTCACTCTCTACCTGAAGACTATAACATTGCCTTCAGAATGATGGCTAATGCTTATAGAAGAGAAGAAAAAGGAAGGTTAGCCTCCTTTTCTCAAATACAAAGAAGAGCAAGGAAGGAACTCAGGCCCTATCCCTTCATGATGGGATCTCAGTTCTCATCTTTAGTCACAAACGAAACCAATTATTTCATTGTCATGGATCGCTCAAGACCATGCTTGGTTAAGTTTTTGGCCAAAGGGAAAGAGAAAAAGACATCGTCTGCCCCCAAGCAATTCAAGTTCGCAAGGCACATTGCCAAGCGACTTTCGTCTGTTGCCTACGATCATCTCAAGGCTATTAAAGTTCAAGCCTCTAAGACTATCAATCCAAAGATTCAAAGGATGATAAAGGATCATGAAGCTACCTCAACTTTCTGTTTAGGAACTTCATTTGATGAAGAGTCTGTCACATGCGATAAAGTCTACCCTGGAGGAGCTTTCGCCTATACTCTTCCTCCTCATGAACCTCAGTACCTTCAACTAACTTCTTTCAACAAATCATATTCTTGGAAATGGGAGTACAACTTTAGCACTCGCATGGAACTTCCTTTGTTCTCTTTGCATCTGAAAGGGACTCTAGTGGAGATCATTGAAGATAACTCAGTGCCAATTGTTGACGAAGCAGTAACTGATGAGGAACCTCAATCACCAGAAGATCCCGCTGACAAGTATAATGCTTTAAAGCGCAAATATGATGCTCTTGAAGAGAACTGTGAGCACTTGAAGAAAAAGAACAAGGAGATTGAAGAAAATCAAGTCTCTATATCTTTTGAGATGCAGCAACTACGGAGTATTGTGATGAGTCTTGTACAGCATCAACCTCAGCCTCCACCATCTTGATTTTTTTTTTATGATTCTCAGTCTAAAGGGGAGAATTATTTGAGGGAAAGGTTATGCTAAGGGGGAGCATGGTAAGTTTTTGAGCTATGAAGAGCATCCGTCTAAGAGGGAGACAAAGACGAATAAAGGATGAATTTTTTTTATTTGTTTTGCTCTGATTCGTTGTTAGTACAGCTCTGAACTTATAATTCTTTTATTTGTTTTGATCTGATTATTTGTTTATGTTCTTCTAAATCTTGTAAGCCTGTAAATGGATTACATCACATTGATGTAACAATTCTTATAAAGAGATATATTCAGATAACATCGTATTGATGTAATTCTGGCTGCTTGTCATTATTTTGTTTTAGCTAACTTTGTCTTATGCAGATGCTCTTTTGAGATAGTTGCTGGTATGGTCTATAATCATCAAAAAGGGGGAGATTGTTAGATCAAGGTGATTAACTTCTCTAAGTTTTGTTTAATTACAAGACAGACGGAACATCTCAGACAAAGCATTACAAGCAAAGTCACATGGAACAAGCACAGACGGAAGATGACCCCTCAAAGTTGAAGTCATTCAATTGTCTCAAAGCCAAGTCATCAGACGAAAGGATAGACGAAACTCTTCAAACGAAGCTTACAAGCCAATCTTAAGACTGAAGATTTACATCGTCTGTCAAGAGAGTGAAGTATAGTCTGAGTAACTCGCGCCAATTTCAAATCTGCTAAAGTACTCATCAGAGCATCCAAGATCAGTATGGGGATTCGAGCTTACATATGCAACACGAAAAGGTTTCTCCTTTTCCAAGAAAATCTTTATACAAGTCAGAAAAAGGACTGAGCATGCCATCAAATCCGCTGCGCACGCTATCTGTCACTTGATTTCACTCTAACACCTTTTTGGACTGCACTTGGAGAAAGCTCAACGACATTCTTCTGTCTCTAACGGATATCTGAAGACTCCGCCTATAAAAGGACTTCACTCTTCCAAGTTTTAGTTGGCGAACACGCTTATATTGCTAAGACTTTGTGCTTTCGCTCACTGCTACTTTTGAACTTCATTGTATACCCCTTTCTGTGAAGAGAAACTTTTCTTTCATAGAAAACTTTGTAAATCTACTTGTGTGGTGCTTTAGCCTAAGGAGGCTGCGTGTTCAAAGAATACCTGGTTGTTTAGCCTGAAAAGGCTGTGTTCAAAGAATATCTTGTATTAGCCAGAAGTGGTTGGGTTCAAACAATACTTGTAACCATTTCACGGTTTGTAGTGAAAACTCGGTTGTTGCTGGGTAACTAGACGTAGTCTTGAATAGATGAACCAGTATAAAAATACTTGTGTTTATCTTCTTTAAGTTTGCAACTAACGGGGATAATCAACTTATAACGCCTGTTCATTAAAATCAATCTTTAAAGATAAGAACTGTTTCGTCTGAGCCTGTTTAAACCAACAGACGAAAGGGCCGAATTCTTTTTATAACACAATTCAACTCCCCTTCTTATGTTTTATCTTTTACCAGTTCTAAATAAATTTTTAAGACATTTTCTGTATTTAATTTACAGAAATTTGTTATGCAACATTTTATTTCCAACTGTATATTTATTTATCCATACCTAAATTGGTATCTTATGAACCCTATTCCATTTTATTTCCTTGTTATTTGAATTTTTCAACCTATACTATGTATTTAAACATAGTTTAGAAAATAATTAAATTTTTCAAAAAATCGTATATTTTTAAAATTAGTAAATTTTTCTGTACATTTTAATTCTTGATAGGTTTTTCATACTAAATACAGAAACAAAATTATATACGGATAATAATATAATTCAAACAGTGATTATACAGTAAATCAAAAATATCAAACGACAATTGAAATGTCAAATAAGAATTAAAAATGTTAAATAGAAATTTATTTTTTAAATTCATTTTTATTTAAAAATGTAACCATAATTTACGTAAATTACGTAACAGTAATATTACACACAACAAAGTTTTTTGTGTTAGACCAAGATGATTAACACCCTAAGTTTTGATTAATTATAGAACAGACGGATCATTATCAAACTGAAACATTGCAAGCCAAAGCCAGACGAAGAAAGTATAGACGAAGATGGACCCCTCAGAGTCTACATCTTAAGAAGTCATCGTCTACACTTGACAGACCAAACATGTGCCTAAAGACAAAGCTACAAGACCGAAGACAGACGAAGAATTGAAAACCCTTCGTCTATAAAATTCAAGTGAAGTTCAAGTTAACAGACGAAGTAACTCACGCTAGATTTCAAATCAAGCTGTTACTCGAAGAAGCTTCCAAAGACAGATACGAGACTGTGCAAAACCTCTACAACACAAAAAAAAATCATGCTTTTTGGTGATATCTCTGATCAAGTCAGAAAAAACTCTGAACATGTGCTAACTCCGCTGTGCATTCATTAAATATTTTGATTGATCTCTGTCATACGTTTGAAAGCTTCAAGAAAAGGACAATGGTCTCAAAGATGAGTCTAATGAATCTCTCAAGACCTTGCCTATATAAGGACTTCAACCTCTTCAGCTCAAGTTGGCGAAATTACGCTTGAAAAGCTATCTATCTAAGTTTCGCTCTTAAGCCTCTGTTCTTCAATTGTAAACACCTCTACGCATAGAGGACAACCTTTTCTTTAGAACATCTCTCAAAATCCACTTTTGTGGTGTCCTTAGCTTGAGCAGACTGCATTCCAAAGAATACCTTTGTATTAGCTTGAGGAGACTACGTTCTAAAGAATACATGGTTATATAGCATGAGAAGGTTGAGATCAAAGAATATTTGTATAGTCAGAAGTGGCTGGGTGCAAAGAATACTTATAACCTTTTTTACGGTTTGTAGTGAAAACTTAGCAAGTTGCTAAGTAACTGAACGTAGTCTGCTTAAGACGAACTAATATAAAATTATCATTATCTTTATCTGTTTTATGTTTGTGAGACTAACGAGGCTTAATCAACTCAAACCTTTTGAACATTAAAATCTACAGTAAAGAAAAACTAAGTTGCGTCTGATCTTTTGAAAATTCACAGATGCAAAAGGCAAAATTTTTGTAAAACACAATTCAACCCCTTTATTGTGTTTTTGTTTTTTACATTTTGAATTACGTTTTTTTGCCTAATTAAAATATAACAGTAAATAATAAATATGCAAGTTTTTAGAGAAATTATAATAAATATTTTTAATGTGCATAATTATTTTCAAAAATTAATTTTAAGAGTATTTTTTTTCCTTATTCCTTGTAGATACAGCGTGCGTTTGAGTACTCAAGTTAAAAAATCTTATTTAATATGCTCTTATATGAGAGCTTATGCAATAAATTTGACAATATAACTTGTTGTAATGAGTTAAGTTAAAAAAAGAGTTTATTTTGTTACACTGTAGCAAAATATTAAATGAAATAGTGTTAGCAATACATTTTACAAATTCTTTATCCGTATATATAATTACCTGCCAGTTCTACACATCCACAAAAAGGAGGTTTTATAGATGAAATTTCACAATGTATAATAACTTAGTTGCTTGGTTTACAGGGGCAAGAAGCGGGAGGAGAAATCAAAGCACACGTCCAAAAAGAGCTCAAATGAAGCAGAAAATCATGTGGCATATGTCCAGAAATTATAGTTTGAGTTTAACTCAACTTCACAAAACAACCAGCTTATAGGGTAAGGTTTCTCTCTACTTATATACACCAGCAGGTCCCAGGTCTATCTCTAGGTGATCCCAGGTCTATATCTAGGTGATGTGGAATTTTCCAACACACTCCTTCCATGCTCGAGCATAGAAACTATTCTCCACATTCCAACACACTCCTTCTATGCTCGAACATAGAAACTATTCAAACAGATATTTTGATACGACTTGACCTGACCGTGGAATCTATTTAAACAGGTGTTTCAATACGATCCGACAACGTGTGACCCAACATTTTCATCGATTCTAGGATAGACTCTCATACCATCTAGAAAAGTGGGTTGGGCCTAACTCAACCCTACAAAACTAACTTATAAAGTGAGGTTTACCCCACTTATATACAATTTATAGGTCTCATCTCTGAGTGAGGTGGGGACTTTCCAGCAATCTCTTGTCTAGCCATGTACATATTCATTTCATATGAGCGACAATTTTTCGGTTTCTCATTTGAAAATTCCTTCTGCTGGCTAACTAGTGAATTCAGTCTGATTTTGTTGCTTCACTTAAGCCCCCCAATCGCCGTTTGTACGACATGTTTGTGCCCAAATGAACTTACTACACATCAAGAAAAAAAATATTGCAGTTTGTATGACATTATCGGTTCATTTTTCAGTATCTAGAGCTTACTTTTCTATATTATTATCCCTCTTTAAGAGAAACATATATTATTATACCACCATTGTTTTAGTTTTTTGTTTTGTTTTGTTTTGTTGCTTTTAATTTTTTTAAATTTTAACTTTCAAAAAAATCTGGTACATGATAAAATTAAATGGTTAATGAGTTTTGAAATTTCAAACATGGCTAATATAGAACATTGAATAATGTAGGAGAAAAGTCTTTGTTGCAAAATTTTCTTTAATTCCATTTAACAAGATAATTTCTTTAAATCTGAACATAGACAATTCCCCATATCATGTCTGCTTCATTTATAATGATAATAAATAAATGTCAATAATAATTTCTGAAAATATGTTGAAATTAATTTTTTTTTTCCCATGACCTATGTTACAATTTCAATGTTTACATCACAAAGTTTGAGAACTCTCATATAACAGTAAAGGAAATATTTTTCACAACTGTAATGTTTATAAAGTTTTATAGCACTTGATTCAAATAAGCTACTAATCATTATTTTAGTAAATGCTGTTTTATACACATAATGTTATGCTTGAGTTTTTTTTTTTTTTTTTTTTTGGTATTTGAATTTGAAGCAATCTACTTTACGTAAAATATAATTAAGATTCATTTTGTTATAAATTTTTATAAATAATTTTCACATTTAAATAATTATATAAGTATTTCATTCTTATTTTATAAATTATATCATATTGAAATAATTCTTTCAAATAATTTACACTTGAGTACTTACTGGACTCATTCTGGTTTTTTTAAAAAATTTTAAAATAAACCTACAATTTAGTCTTGGAAAATTTTATTTGCTGTAGTACCTAAATGTTTATTTTATACTCCTACTTAAACTTTAGTCTGTCAATTAACTTTGGGAGAGTTTCCAACCACGTTTCCTCTGTCAATTGAAATGGTACGGTCCAACAGAAATCTAAATTATAAAAATGAGATGAGCACAAAAGTAAAAATTTTGGTTAGTTGGTAAAATTTACCTCAAATCGCAGTACTTCTGAATGGCTACTCAAAATGTAAATCAATTCATCTAGCTTTACATCACCTGAGCCTTTGCTTTTGGAAACCCTCTTGATGGATTTTCAGATTCCTCTTGTAAGATTCCTTCAAATATTATTTGAGCTTAAAGAATTTTATTCTCTGAATAGCTATCCCTCCTCAAAATTTTTGTGGTGGGAGCAAATGAAGACCAATTTGCATTGCAACAAAGACCAGTGATAAATAATAACAACACGAATAAGAACATGAGACAAAAACAAAGGAAGCGAATAACAAATTTAAAGACTGTAGTGAATCTCAGGAGCAATAATCGGGGACAAAGGTGTGTTTGTTTGAATAAAACCCCGACAAAATTATCTTACCTAGCTGCACATAACGCCTAGATTCTATAGATAAAACCATAGCAGTGGACCTTTTCAAACCCCTTTCACACTTCATACTCTTATCCTGTTTCTGTGTCACCACATGGTCCCTTTTTCAATGTCTCTTTCCATCACGATTACAAACAAACTCAATGATAATATCTTCCATCATGTCCCTGCGGTTTCTCTGTCATTCCTTTCTTCTTTTCTTAATTACTCTGTCTTCTTCACTCTTTGTATTCACCATTTCAATGCAATTCAAACTGTAGATAACTAGATATAGATTGATAGGCCTTTTATGTTTTTTATGGTAAAAGTTAATATTAATTCTTAGTTTTTTTTTTTTTTTTTTTTGTAGGCCTTTTTTGTGGCGTGAAATTGAGGAGTCATAGTAGGTGTCTAACCTCAGACCCTGAGTTTTTTGTGTGAAGGAATAGAATAATATATAGCCATAGGCATATATAGTATACCCTTTAAAAAAAGATTTATTTTTCTTTCTCCCAAAGTTTCTATCTTTGACCTGTGATACCTTTCGAAGTGTAAATGTTAAAGTCGAGGTAGATGGTAGTGGAAAGTGAATTCTAAGCAAAGCTCTCTCTTGTAACTACTTTTCTGTTTTCTTTGCAAGTTACTTCTTAAGGTTAAACACCTGTCTTTCATATTCTTCCTTTTTATTTCTGTGTTTTGCTTAAAGAACAATTTGCCTACTCTCCCTTCTTCTTCTTATTCATTCCACTAGTAGACCCAGATCCAGTTCTGAGCCTTGTGTTTATAGTAATGGGTTGGTTGTTGAGCTCAGTTAGTTAGCAGGTGTGTTAATTGTTATAAATCACCTTACACCGTCTTCAATTCCTACGATAAAAAAAAAAGGGTTGGTACTTGATTGTGCTGTGTGGCTCATGATGTTGTGTAAGGGAGTAACGAGGTGCTGCTATTCGGAGGAGTTGGCTTTGGCGCAAGAAGTCATCTGAGAAAAGTCCTGGTGAAACTGAGAGTTCTGGCTCAATGTCATCTCATTCAGAAAGATTTTCTGATGATCAGGTAGCTCCTATTTAGTTGCATAAACCCATTGTTAACTTCTGTTTTGCATGCTATCGTGGTTTAGTTATATTTGTTTCCATCCTTTGGCATTACTGAACAAAGTGGGAGTGGAGAAGATAATATCCTGTAACTTGGATAGCTCTGTGTATTTGCGTTGTAGTGAGGTTTTAGGGTAGTAGCTACGTTTTGAAGTGCGAGCTGTATTCTTTATTCAAGGATATAAAGAAGATAGGTAAGTTAAAATGACATGGCTTCAACACTCAATAAACACTAAACTGAGGAGTTCTAAACTAAGAATGTGACCTTGTGTCCAAGCTATAAGTGACAGGAAGGTGGAAATTCGCAGAGAAAACTTGTTGATTCTAGAATACAAGAGACTGGAATATTTGTTTGGTCTTCAGATTTTACATGAATATAAGTTTCTAAAGTTTATAGACTATTGATTTGTCCTCTTTTTAGTTTGGGATTTCTGATTGTTTAAATTATTGCGAGTCGGGGAAATTTGATGAATTTGATGCCTTTTCCATGTTATAAGGTATATTCCTCCCAAACTATTCCATCTCCCGAAGTCACGTGTGAGGCTGCATCGAATGACGAAGAAGTTACTGATGTGAAGACTCTAACAGAAAAATTATCCTCTGCTCTCTTAAACTCTAGTGCCAAAGAAGAATTGGTAAAGCAGCATGCTAAAGTTGCCGAAGAAGCTGTCTCAGGTATCTGTTGTTTGGTTGTCTTGGATTTCAATAACTTCTTGATTGGACAGACAAGAATAGCTGCGATCAACTTTGTGCTTGTGTGCTGATCTAGATATAGTTTATGAAAAATGAATTTCTAAAATTATCCAAACTTTGTGGTTGGGATTTTCACAAATAAATTGCCCAAGACTGATGTTTGTGCTGTTTTTGTTTCATTTTTCTAGCTAAAAAGCTTACATTAGCTAATGATTAATGAACTGAAGACTTTTATATGGCTTTTGATTAGGCTGGGAGAAGGCTGAAAATGAAATATTGATTTTAAAACAACAACTTGACACTGCAAAACAGAAAAACTCAGTTCTTGAAGACCAGGTTAGTCATCTTAATGGGGCACTCAAGGAGTGTATGAGGGAGCTTCGACAAGCTAAAAAAGAACAAGAGCAAAGGAATCATGAAGCAGTTGCAAATAATTCTTATAGCTTGGAATCTAAAAGACATGATCATGAGTGGAGAGCTGTTGATTCTGCTAAAGAAGATGCTGCTGCGTCAGTTCATTCTGATCTTCAGCAGAGGCTTGAGGATATGGAGAGAGAGAACTCAAGTCTTAAAATTGAGCTACAATCTCGACTTGAGGAACTAGAGTTTAGGACCATAGAGAAGGATTTGAGTACTCAAGCTGCTGAGGCAGCAAGTAAGCAACATTTGGAGAGTATAAAGAAGGTGGCTAAGCTAGAAGTCGAGTGCCGTAAACTGAAAGCTATGACTCGCAAAACATTTTCTACTGATGATCACAGGTCTTTAGCTGCATCTTTTACTGATAGCATGTCAGATATTAGAGAGAGGCAACTGGTACTTGAAAGTGATATGAGAAAATTAGGAGGCCACAATGATTCATGGCCATCAACTTCAATCACGGAACTTGATCAATTTAAGGATGAAAACACTACTGGGAAAAATTGTATGGTCTTTTCAACTGAGATTGATCTAATGGATGATTTCCTTGAAATGGAAAGGCTTGCTGCATTGTCAGATTCCGAAAGTTTAAGCAGTTTTCCTGTGGAAGGTACTGTATCTGACCAACTTAGCGTTGGCCATGACACAAAGAATGCTGAAGTGGAAGCTATGGTTCAAAAGAATGCTTTATTGGAAAGAAAACTAGAGGAAATGGAGGCAGAGAAACTTGAGCTAGAGATGGATCTAACCAAATGCCAAAAGCAGCTTCAAGAATCATTGAGTAGGATAAAGGAAGTGGAGTTGGAAGTAGTAGAGCTTCAAACTAAGTTAGCTCTTGCAAACAAATCAAATGAAGAAGCATACGAGGAATTAAAAGCAACTCAAGAAAAGAAAGAAATACTTGAGTCAAAACTCGCAGTTGCTCAAACTGAAGCAGAGGAACTGGTTTTGAAAATTTGTTCACTAGAGGAAGATATTGAGAAAGAGCGAGCTTCATCTGCTGGGAATTTGGCCAAGTGTGCCAAGTTGGAGGATGAACTCTTGAGAATGAAGCAAGAAGCTCAGGTCCAACAAAACACTGAGATTCACCCCGGAGAAGGTGTGGATACTGAGTTAAAGCAGGTCAGTTATTGGAAAATCTACAATTTAAGTCTTCTTTAATGTATTCTATATGTTTAAACAGACTGGCTTATAATATCTATCTTTTTCTAAGATGAATATTGTCCAGTGCATGATGCTTAAATCTGAAGTTTCACTTGAAATATTAACATTTGATGCTAGGCTCAAACCACATTAAGATTTGTTGGAATTGCATTTTATGACTAAGTAGCTAAAAACAAGTGATGGTTGTTATCTTAAATATTTTGCTCTCACAATTTTATATACAAGTTTTTTCATATAAAGAGCTTAGCATCTTTCATTGCAGGAAAAGGAACTAGAATTGGCTGCCAGTAAATTTGCTGAGTGCCGGAAAACCATTGAATCTCTTGGACTGCAGTTAAAGTCTCTTGCATCATTGGAAGACTTTTTACTTGATTCAGAGAGCCCTATGGAGTTAACTAATCAAGTTACAACAGGTCTCCAAAATGGTGATGAGCAGTTGAAGAAGTTACATAATAATGATTTGAATTTGTCCGAAAGATATTCTGAACCCTCAGTTTCACTAAACCCATCTATTACCCATGAAAAAACCCGTAATAGTTTTGGTAGGTTCTACCCAAGCAAGAGGGTAAACAAAACAAGTCACTGAAAAATAAGACAGAAAAATAAAGTTGTAAATATGCTCTATAATTATTTAATGTGTATAAATCCAAATTTACTTTACTTGTGAAAATATACTTTTTTTTTTTTTTTGAATAACTTGTATACACAAATTGTATCTCGAGCATAATTAGAATTGTTCACATATACAAGTTAAAATGAAAAGAAAGGTAATTAATATCAACTAATGACAACTTATATAATAAATTTTAGAAAATCATATAAAATCTTGTTTATAATTAAATGATTATGTATATTCATTTTCCACTTTCAATGCATAGTTTTTAAACTCAATTATATCATTCAAATATATGAAAATGTTTAATGAGAAAGGGTAGAGAAAAAGTTGGAGATCAATACATAAATTAACATATTATGAGAAGAAAACGGTTTTCATCCATTATATTATTTAACTTGAACTTCTTTATTTTGCTTAAAAAAATAAGATGATTGGTATCTTATATTATTAAGACAAATATCAATGAAGGACATGCATTTAGTAATAACTCTTTTTATTGTGAAAATTTAAATTTTGAATCATATAATTATATATTGATAATCAAGATTAAAAGTTAATGAGTGGTTAAATAATTACTTAAAGTCATTTGCATTTATCTTTAAACTTTAATAATTCATATATATTATATGGTCAAGATTTACAATTTTCATTTCTCACTCCCTCTTAATCAATGTAGTAACTAAATTAAGAAGATTAAAATATATTGTTAATGTATCCTTTCATAATTTGTAATGTATGTCTAACATGATTTTCAATTCCATAACTGACTAACAAGATCTTATGGGTGAATTGGAATTGCAGTTTCCATATAATTTATTTATTTGTTATATAGGAAAAGAAATTCAAAAGTGTCTCTTTATGGTGTAAAATGGTAACCTAAAATTTGAATGGTAAGGATTAATATAAATGGCAAAATAATTTAACAACATGAAGGGTAATATTTAAAAACTATTCTCGGAATCAATGAGATTGAATAATATATTTATAAGGTCACAAACTGAAACTTGCCACAAAAGGCATTAAGTTCTGTAGTAACAATAATACGTGAAGAAAAATTCACTAACATATATATAAAAACCAAATTGTTGAGACAAAACTATTTAGCTTCAGTTGACATGATATTGTTACTATTCTTCCTTCTTAGCTGATCATAGTAAACTTTGGGCTTTCTGTACTCAGACATGCAGATAACCTGATTTCCAAACAACACCACATTTTTAATCGTAATCAAGAGTTATCAACTATGCAACCACTAATTATATTGCAAATTTCATAGGCTTTCAGAAAATTATATTACTTTTATGGAGTTTATATTTTATTACAGTAATTGGTACTGATTATTAAATAAATAAAAAACTAATATTTTGATCATATGCTAAGCCCATTATAGGTTGAAAGAACCCCGAAACACATGTTAATATTGATGCTTTAGTGATGAGTTAAACCAAGCGATTTTTCAATTTTCTTCTTTCTTACTGCTTTCTTCTACCCTCAAGCATCTAATTTTACCTAGCTCTGTTTGGTTTGAAAATCTATTTTTAATTTTATTATCTGTTTTTACTTTTAACTTTAGAAATGCTATAGTTTTTTTTATTGTTCCTTATTTTAAAAAAAAAATTATATAAGAAACAATGAAAATAGCTGTCTATTGCTCTCATATTTTTATTGCTTTTTATGCAAACTTTTGAAAGTAAAAATAATATATTTTTTATAATTAAAAGATCATATTTTTCAAACCAAACCAACCTTCAATTCTTTAGAGAAAGGAATTTTACCTGCACTGCATATGCCAAATGGATCAGTGTGGCTTCAGACCAAGGCCTTCCAATAAACTGAAGCCCAATAGGCAAACCCAATCTATCAATTCCAACCTGAGAAGTGCAAAGAAACTCATGTAATTTTATTTTTTTTTATTAAGAAAGTCTTATATAAAATAACATACAGAAACTAAGTAAAATAAAATATAATCCTACCGGAACAGTTACAGCAGGAAGTCCCAGGAAGTTTCCTGCTATGGAATAACGAACAAGTGCAGCTGAAAATTGTGGCAAAATGTTCAGATTTTGGTAGGAATTTCGGTGCTTGTCATTATTAATGCTACCAACAATTTAAAAAAATCAAAATAACTTGAAGAGCTTAATGCCATTAATCAAATGGATTTCATATAGGGTCTTATTAACCAATGTTTTTGGTTAAGAAATTAAAATTTTAGCATCACAATAAGGATTTTTCTCCTTTCAATTCCTTAACCATAGCCATTGGTTAGCATTTGCCTCTCATATATACTATACCTCCATTCACGTAGTCAAGTTCACCAGTCTTGAGAGCATCATCTTGAATTGGATATGCAGTCACACTGTTATAAATGTCATATATGTGTCAGCAAAGTGTAAAAACTTCAACTCATTAAAAGAAACCATTCATTCAAGTTTGGAAAAACAGGACAAAGTCAAACCCTGTTGTTGGTGAGACAATGACATCGGCCTCAGCAAATATTTTCTTGTGAAATTGAAGTTGGCGATTCCTGTTCATATTTTTATAAGTTAACATAAAAATGTTTTTGAAAACATTAAACAAACAAAGCCTAATAATATTCAGTTTTCTAAACTTTTCTTTTTGAACTGTAAACTTTCTCACAACTCTATGGTAGAAGTCATCAAGTGACCAAGTAGTAGTAGTAGTAGTGTCTAGTTCATAACGCACATGCCATGATTTGATCACATAAACAATATTTACTACAAAGAGGAATGCAGTCTAAAATTAACAAGATGTTCTTGCTGTATGTTGCACCTTTACTTCATTAAGTTAACTTATATTACCATAATTTATTAGCCTCATTTTTTCATATCTTACCTCATTTTCTGAGCTTTAATATACTCCAAGCTGCTGAAAGCACCGTAGATGCTTTGTGCTACCCTTACATCCCATCCTAATTCTGCAAAATTTCTTTGGCAGTAATTTGGTGATGTCAGAAACCATACTCCTCAATCTAGAGGCAATAAGAGGGGAAGCTAAGAGTTTATAAGATGCCATACTTTTCTTTAAAAGAATCAAGCGCAGTGGAACACTCAGATCCAATTGTTATATAATGTGCGAGGCGCATTGCTTCTATCTCTGGTATTGTCACATCTATGATCTTGTATGTTTGAAAAAGAAAAAAAAAAAGTTAGCAAGTGATGGCTTTAGTGTGTTTCTCAATGATGGTTTCAGTAATTGTATTAGAAGTGCTTTGATATTTCCTCTCTTTATATGATGGCTTCTTCCAAATTCACATAAGATTTGTTGAATTAGGGAAAGTAGCAACCATGATAATCTAGTAAGTAGTCACCATTAATTAGCATTTTTATATTTTGAAGTACCTTCCAATTGTAATGATCCCGAAGCTTGAGCAAAGTTTTGGAGCAGCACATTCTGACATTATCGCTGCAATCATCAAACCACTAATAGATGGAAGTAGTGGTTGAACAACTGATGATGTTAGAACAGCCTATTTTTCCAATATTGAGAATGATGATGCATATATTATAGATGGCAAGAGGTGTCTAACCTTCCCATATTTCGCCAACTTGATGTCAGATATGGAATTTGTCAAGCTCAGCCGTGGAAGATTTATCTTGGTCTGAAGTATTACACAATGAAAATACGTGATATTTGAAACAATGACAAAACTAAGGGTTAGTTGGGTGTTTTTCATCCTGAGAGGAAAAAATGAACTTTATTTTTCTAAAAGTTAAAATAAACTTTTCATCTAAATAATTTGTAGAAAGTCTTACGTCCTTTAGAAAAGTTAAGAGATACAGCTTTTCATGTTCTATACATTAATTAATAAAATATTAATTTCATTTTTTTCTTCTTATTCTCTTTTCTTAGAAGTCTTTATAGAAAATTTCACCCCAACTAGTCCTAAGCAATGATCAGAATCATTAATTTGAAAAACATGATCTTACCGATACAGCAAAGGTTTTATGATATGGAATTTCGCCACTGATAGCTGCATAACTATAAACAGTGAAACAGTAGATACTGTAAAATCAATCTTTAAACTTCCTTGAAGAAAAAGTATCATAGATAAGAATACTAACACAATCATTGCATCCTCAACAGTTCCTGCTAGTATTCCAACCATCCCAACTGTCCAGTTCAGGGGAAGAACTCTGAATGTAGCAGAAGCTCATTTTCCTAAGTCATTACAACCCTCCAAGTATTTAAACATGATTAAAACAAAAATCAATACCTACCCTTCATGAGGTATACGTTCAAAAGTTGGTTTTAGACCAACAACACCACAAAGAGCAGCTGGCATCCTTACAGATCCTGAAAAGATGAGTTAACATCATAGTAAATTAGTAATTCACCAACTTTCTAACATAGGTACTCCTAATATATGCACTACTGAAATATATTTACCAAGAAAATTCATTTATGTTCTATGCTACTAAGAAATAATGAATACTGACTTCTCTGGCTTTCATGTAGAGATAAAAATCAAATACCTCCACCATCAACACCAAGGGCAATAGGACACAGTCCAGCAGACACAAGAGAAGCAGATCCACTAGAAGAACCTCCTGCAATCTTATTGGTATCATATGGGTTTCTAGCAGGCCTACAAAGTAAAAAAACAGACGTGTTTTAGTCACCAACTAGTTCACTGTACATTCCTTGATACTTAAGTCAGAAGAGTCCACCAAAAATGAAACATAATGTGTATATGAGTATGACACAAGGTGCTCTTACCCATAATGTGGATTTATCCCACTGGTTCCAGACCCAAGTTCATGCATATTGGTTTTCCCAACTAGTATTGCGCCACATAATCTTAGACGCTTAACGCAGCAGGCGTCATCATTACATGGCCTTTCTTTGTGCAGCCACGTTGTACCTCCTTGAGGACACCATTTTAGAAGATTAAGTGAATCATGAAATCAGCAGCTTAATCATTTGAATAGAAGACATTTTAGAGAAAACAGTAACACATTACACTACCTGTTGTTGGATATGGCAAACAATCTATTTCATCCTTGATAGCAACAGGAACTCCATCCAACACAGAGATAGGTTCTCCTGCACAAATAGTAATGCATCAAATGAATATCTGAACATTGTTGAGTACACATAAGATATGAACAAAAATTAGGATAAAGCGTAAAGAGGAACATGCAATCAGTGACACAGTTATTAGAACTAATTGCTTGCAGATGATGACACTGTATTTCGGTACTACTGCAATTGTTAAATTATTATTGTTTAGCCTCCAATATTAGACTATAGTATTCATGAGATTTATAGCACATCGTACTTGTGGATGCAGAAAGCACATGCATTCATAATTATGACCTTCAATAACAACACCTATTAGCTTGGATCATTTATAAGTTGAAGGAATTCTTCTGATTTTAAATTGACAATTGAGTTTCAGTGAAGGACCTCTTTGATACCGAAGAGTTGATTCAGTTGCTTGTCTTAGTATATCTGCAGCACTATAGTGAATAAAGAATCCCATTTGAAGTGGAGCTTTCGTGGATTCATCAATGGCAGCAATAAATCTTTCTGCAACCTGCCAAAATGAAAGTTAATGAACAGATTAGTACATCGAAATTCAGCAATCAGAACCTCTAGAAATGTGAAGGGCTTGTGAATATGATATTCACAGAGATACCATATACTAAATGACCATGTAGGAGCATAATATTCAATTTAAAGGAATACAACTTCATGCAAGCTAAGTGTTGATTGAATGAACACAGTAATAACATGATAGCAACATGTCAGAAGAATGTTAAAAGATGAACATACCATGGTTGGTGTTATGTCCCCTGAGCGGTAAGCTTTGGCATAATCCATTATTGTCCAGCGACAGAACAAAGAATTTGTTCCATCAAGTGTTTCTTTTGATGATACAGGCAAACAATCTAGAGCAAGTTGTACTTTCTCCGGTGGAGATAAAGAAGAATCTAAGTATTTGACTTCTTTTTCTTTTATGTCTGCAACAAAATAAACAGAAACCAGTGATCCACTTTCTCTTAAACCAACTTAAGATCAAACTTTTTCATTCAAATATGTTCATATCCACAATCTCATTCAAACCTTCAAAATCATGTAAGGGAACGAAGAGAGGCGTTTCTTCAAACTCTGCATTTGACACAAGCTGTGGAAATAACAAATAACATCAAAAACACTTGCTTACAAATGTTCTAGTGAACATATAAGTATAAATATACATCAAACTATAAAGTTTAAAAACATGTGATGAAATTCAATCTTTACTGGAACAGAACTCACGAGGACATGGAACAGGACCATACCCTGTGAATAAGATTGTTTCCCTTCAAAATGAACAGTAGCAAGGTTCCAATTATTGGACACTCCAATAAAAAAGTGAAAATCTTGACCAAAAGTCCTGTCATGCGAGGAGCTGTCATGTAAAAGATCATTAGCATTTTGTTTGTGTGCATGGCTGTCAAACATCATGATTAAGACATTTACAAGCAAACATTCTTATTCAAAATATCAAATTCACAACTTACGAAGCCAGTGACATTATAACCAACTATAATTTCTCAAAACTGTAACGCATATCACTGTTTAAACTTAAAACAAGGCACATGCAGACCCTTCCATAAACCTGATACACCGTACTTCTCTGCTACCAACTAGAGAGTAGTAATAAGTACTAAAATTCATAACACAGAAAGTGAATCATAAAAAGAAGATAATAGAAAAGAAAGAAAGAAAAGGCACTGCATGGTGAACCTTTGACATTGGCTTGGAGGTAGAATTCAGTGCTATAGGGGCCTAAGTCCACATCCTTCACTGGTGTGTAAACTACACCCTCACGTTTCAGGAATTCCATTAGCCAAGAGAGAGTGTTGTTTGAAGCAAGATGTCAGAAGGGTAGATAACTTATTATAGGAAAACTTGGCGGAGTTTGCTAGAGTAATGAAGAAGTAGTAGTTCAATGTGTTTTTAACCATGCATTCTTAACTGTCATGTTGATAGATAGAATCTGGTATGAAAACTAGTAACCCAAGTGGTTTGCGTGAAAATGGTAGAATTTACACTTGTATAGTAAAACAGAACCTCAAGACAATTTTGGTGTCTCTTCTAGAATTGGTGTGAAAAAACTCAACTACTTTTGCATGAACAACACACTTCAAAAAATTTGAACCCGAATTAGGATACAATTACCAATATAACCCCATTTTTCTCATTTACACATTACAAGGTCAGACTGACTTTCAGTTAATTACATTTTTGGTTTCTCCACTTCTTTTTCCACAACTTTTATAGCAATTAATGACAGTGTGTGTAATATTTTTGTGAAAGTCCTTTAAATTATACACTGTCATTAAATATCCACACACTTAATTGCATTAAATCTTTTTCCACACGCTTGTATCCTTATTTTCCACACACTAATAATCAAAAGGACAACTAATCAAAGGTTTGACACTGCATTGAATCTTTTTTCACACAGCACACTTATTCTACACACTATCATTAAATACCATTAAATCTTTTTAAATTACTTTTATAAAAATCTCCAAAAATTTTCTGTACACATAGTTAAATATTCATTACATCCTTTTAAATTATTTTTGTAAAAGTTTAAAAATATATTGTCAACTAATTAAAATAGTGGTTTGTTACATGTTACACTATTTATCAATATTCGTCAAAAAGGATTTAATGGATATTTAGAGTGTATAACATGTTTGTAGGCAGTAGGCTTTTATAAAAATAATTTAGAAGTTATATCAACCACTATTTTTAATTAGTTTCCAATGTGTACAGTTTATAACAATTATTTTTTTATCAAATTGGGCACATGAGTTTTGCAAAATCAATCAAAAATGCAGTTAATACTGATTTTGTTGTTGTAATCAATGTTATCAAGGTAAAAGATTAAACATACCATTTACAATTGAAAGTAATGAGCCACTGCTTTATATTATTAATTTAAAGCACAGAAGTGTATTTATATCTTGAAATGGCTTCAGTCATGCCATGATTTTCTTATATAATAATATTATTTCTCTTCTTGGGGAATGCAGAAGTGTATAGGGTTAAGACTGTTGCTAAACCTGTGTGACACTCTATTCTGCATGACTACGAGGTTCCTTCTGTTATTACAATTTTATTTTATTATTTTTCATCGTGCCACGCACCGCCGAAGTTAATGCAATTTACTATCTGAGTTGTTTCAACATTTATAGTGGTCCACTACAAAACCTTGCCTCGCAGTCACATGAGTTTGTCCTTCTACTCTTCTTATTGCAAAGACTGAAATAAAGTTTTGATTCGGTGTAGTGTTGTTGCATGAAAAATCTGGTAAGTTTTATTTGAGATTACACCAAATAGTTAATAGAAGAACACATGATATTAAAACAACTTTCATGATTGTGACATGTCTAAGTATCCCTGGGGTGAGTGGTTGTTGTAACATAAAGTAAATTATGATACAACTACTACTGTGGCTAATAATAACATTGGAAGAAAAACTTTTAGTTGGTATGTAAAAGTATGTTGTTTAAATTTTTTTTATATAATCTATCCATCATGTTCTTTTTTTTATTCGTTTTTAACTATTGTCTTTAACACTCCTTAACAAAACTCTAACAATATAATGTATTCTCTGTACTATTTTATATCACATTTTAATAAAAAAAAAATTATAAATTTCATGAAGAATATATTAGAAATTGAATAATAAATTTAACATCATGTGAAAAAATGGAAATAGAAATGGAAAAGAGAGAGTAAAAGACAAAAAGTGCAATATTAATGGGCATTGTTAATAGAAGTTTCTTGTGGTGTACCGGGCAAGGAGGGTCAACTTTTCCAGCTAGGGCCTGCTGCTGTGTCTTTGTAAAAATACTTCAATGTTGCAGGGGGTACAAACAAAATGTTAGGTAAGTTGAGATAATGAATTTTGGATGGCAAAATGCATAGTATTAGATTTTGTTTTTGGATAATAATAGATTAATAATTTATTAATTTATTTTAATTTATTAAAAATTTAATCAGAAGAATTTATTATATTTAAATTCATTTGATAAAACAATTTTATGGATAGATATTCATCTATTCATTATTAGAATAATATTTTTAGAATTAAATATTTTTTAATTTTTTGTTTTTTATCTTCTTTTATTTTTTTTTCTCTTTTTATATTAATAAATTGATAACATGTGTAATTAACATTTTTTTCTTAGTAAATAAATATATAAATATATAAATAACAAAGGTATAAGTGATCATTATAGAAAATTAAAACAAATACTTACAGAACTAGTACATATTAAGAATTAGTAGATATTAATGCAATATTGTTGGAAGTGGAAAAGGTCAGGTCAAGGCTAAATATTTAATAAATTTTATTATGTAAGTAACAACTAACATATTATTCACAAATACATTAACATAGTTTAAATGCACCTCTAATATCTAATGAAATTAAATTATGTCAAAACATGTGTTATACAAAATATCATTTCTATACTAATAAAGTTTGTCCAATAGTTAACCCATGAAGAATAAAAGAGTTTAAACAAAAGCTGTAGCATTGAAATACTTAAAAAACTTACTTCATATAACTAAATTTAAGTAATTGAAAATTACATATTTAAAGAGATTAAAATATAATTAAACCATTATTTTATCATTTACTATTTCTTTTATCAGATGGACATCATAATATCTTGTATTCTCTTTAACTACTTACACGCCTAGTCATACATACGAAAGATGTAATAAAAGTCCGTGTGAAATTACGACGGTCTGCCATAATTGTCATAATTGCAGAGTGTTCAATTAAAATGGTTTATTAGTGAACAAGGTACTTATAATTATAGTATTGCTCATTAAAAGTTTAATAACTAGACACTAAATACCAGATATAAGAAAGTTCATTAAAAAATAAATAAATTAAGAGAACAAGTCAAGAGTAGAAAAAGTGTAAATATGATAAACTTTTATTGTTTCTAATATTAGGTACATGTTAAATAATTAGGAAATATTAAAATAAATTGTGTATGGATGATAAAATTTATATATTTAGAAAAATTCATAATAAAATGACTATAATAACAGGAAAATAATGATAATTCAATAATAATAATAATAATATTTATAATTTATTTCAATGATAAATAATAATTATAAAGAAGATATTCTTATTTATTGATCACATATTTTTTATTTAATTCTTTTGTATTTTTCTTTTATATTATTATTTTATCTCTTTAACTTCTCCTTAATGAATATTTCATATTGTTAAATTATTGAATATTAATAATGTCTCATATAATTATAGAATAACTTTAAATTAAAGGTGTCTGATGATAGATAAATAAAAATGTATTAATTTCTTCCCTTCCCATTTTATAAAGGATAATTTTAACAATAAAAAAAGTTTAAAAATTAAAAAAGAGAATTGAGTTGATTATAAAAAATTAAAAGAACCTCTCCTTATGTGACAAATAAACTTTTCTGTTCTTACCGAAGTGAATAACTTGTAAAAAAATAATAGAGACATCATCATCACATAAACTGTGAAAAGGGAAATAAAAAAAAAAAAAAAAAAGTAGAAGTTTTGAATTGAATTACGTAATGAAGTTTAGTTAAAAAAATAATTTTAGAGTTTTATGTACTGTTATTTCCTTTATCGTAGAGCAGTAATTTAGGAGTCTTACATAATGATGTAGGCTATTTTTTTTTTTTTCAATTATGAAACTTATCCTCATCTTGACCCTTATTATTATTAAGTTATATTTAATATTTAGAGTTTGCTTCAATTTAATATTATTCTTGCGGCTCACACTGAAACAGTAATTTATTTGAATGTCTAGTTAATTATTATGTCTCGACACATTTATGGAAGAATCAGTTAAGTATAAGTTTAAGTGAAATATCATCCTGATCGCAACTCATTTGCTTAAAATATAAGAAATATATCCTAAAATTTTATCCATAATAATAAAATTTATTCTAATCATCAATATCAAAATTTATAATTAAAATTAATTTATTTCTCAATAAAAATTTCTATACTCTGTATTTGTCGGATACAAAATCGTGAAATGAAAAGTATAAGAGAATTGACCAACACTGCACATAAAAGAAAACTTAATTAGCAATTTTTCTTTTCACGGTGATGTAGTTCACCGTTTGTAAGTAATGCTCCAACATTACAATGACACACTTATTTTTTCCCCAAATTGTAAAGGAGACTTGCATATTGGTATTGATTTAGTTAGAATCAAATATTGAAAGAGAAGTTGAGAGAATTTGTACAACGTTTATTTAATGTTCTGATGATGAAAAAATGTACATTGCTGAAGCTATGAAGCTCTACAATTTATAGTGAAAAACTAAGCTAACTTTACACCTTAAAACATGGAAGATGAAAATATGGAACCTTAAAACATGGAGCCTAAAGCAAAGCACAAAACATGGAGCCTAAAGCAACCTAATAAACTAACATCCCCCCACAAACTCAAGTAGGTGATAAAGAAACCAGCTTGAGTTTGGAAACAAGTTTGCGGAAGCGACCAGGATGATGAGCTTTGGTAAATAGATCAGCTGGTTGATCAAGAGTCCCAATAGAGATAAGTCGAAGAGCATCACGAATAATATGCTGACGAATACAGTCAATCTCAATGTGTTTGGTGCGTTCATGAAAAACATCATTATGTGCAATCTGAATAGCACTCCGATTATCGCAGTAAAGATCAGTAGGAGAAGATTGAGTAATACCCAAATCATCAAGAAGCCAACGGATCCACAGAATTTCTGAAGTAGTGTCGGCAAGAGCTCGATACTCGAACCGATGCTAGAACGATTTTATCGAGACTTGGTTTCTTGCTGCGCCATGAAATAAGAGAATCTCCAAGAAAGATGCAATACCCAGTAGTAGAACGACGATCAGTTGGATCTCCACCCCAATCAGCATCAGAATAAGCTTGAAGAATTAAGGATGAGTGAGCAGAGAAGTGTAGTCCATGAAACAATGTACCTTTGACATAACGAAGAATACGAAGAACTGCTGCATAATGAGTAGAGCGAGGAGCAGACATGAACCGACTAACGGATGAAGCGCATAAGAAATGTCGGGTCGTGTAACGATCAAATATATCGACTTCCTACTAAGCGTACGTAGAGAGTAGGATTGTCTAGAACAGTACCATCCATAGGAGTGAACCGAACATTTGGCTCAAGAGGAGTGAACTCGAGACGATTATCGATTAGTAAGACTAGCTCGTGAGAGAAGATCAGAAGCATACTTTGCTTGAGACAAAAACAAACCATTGGACGAGGAAGTAACCTCAAGTCCTAAAAAATAACTTAGAGGTCCAAGATCTTTCATCTCGAAGTGATGACTAAGAGATTCCTTAAGATTAGCAATACGATGCATCGTCTCGGTAATAATCATATTATCAACATAGAGTAAAAGAAAATACGATTGCCATGATTAGTCTTGCGAATGAAGAAAGCGAGAATCATGAGGCTGGATGAGAAACCAAGTTGACTAACGGTGGAGTGAATTTCTCAAACCATGCACGAGGAGCCTGTTTAAGACCATACAAAGCTTTCCTAAGAAGACAAACCTTGTTTGGTGGACAAATATAACCTGGAGGTGGTTGCATGTAAACTTCTTCTGTCAAATCTCCATTAAGAAATGCATTCTTGACATCCATCTGACTGAGTGTCCATTTTTTACTAGCTGCAATAGCAAGGAGTGTCGGACGAGTTTATACGAGCAATTTGGAGAGAAAGTTTCTTCATAGTCAATACCATACTCCGAGTAAATCCTCTTGCAACTAGACGTGCTTTGTAACGTTCAACGAGCCATCTCGATTTATGTTTGATTTTATATACCCACCGCTCCCTACAAGAGTCTTACCTGATGGAGGATCAACCAAGTCCCAAGTATGAGTCTTTTCCAAGGCCTGCAATTCTTCTTTCATAGCTAGTTGCCAGTGTGGGTCGGTAGAGGCTTCATGATAGGACTGTGGTTCATGTAATTGAAGTATGGTAGAAAAACAATGGTAATCTTTAAGATATGGAGGAATGTTCTTTTGCCTTATTTGGACGATTGGAAGAAGCGAGGATCGACTGTTGAAGAGGAGTCATTGGGAACATCAGATGATGTGGATGTATCAGTTGGTGTAGACGTATCAGATGAACCTGCATTAATGTTTTCAGGAGAAAGTGCAATAGAAGGATTGGTGAATGTATCAGATGAATCTGCATGAATATTATCAGGAAAAAGTACAATAGAGGGATTGGTGAAATATGGATGTTGTGTAGAGGGAATAGACTCAAAAGATGACATAGATGAGAACATACGATGTTCCCAAAAAATGACGTGACGAGAGGTGCGAACACGTCTAGAAATAGGATCCTAACATCGGTAACCTTTATGTTCAGTCCCATATCCAAGGAAACAACAGAGACGAGCACGAGGTTCAAGCTTTGTATGTTCATGTGGTTGAAGAAGTATAAAACAAACACAACCAAAAACTTTGAGAGAATTATAGTCTGGAATAGTGTTATGAAGACGTTCAAAAGGAGAAATATTATTAAGAACAATTGATGGGAGACGATTGATGACATGAGCAGTGTTGAGACAGCCTCCCCCATGCACGCTCGGGACATGATGAAGAGATAAGCATCGCACAAACGAGTCAAGAATATGACGATGCTTTTCTCTCGCACGACCATTCATTGTTGAGATGTTCCTGGACATGAAAACTCGGACAAGGTTCCTGCTCTGCAAGAAAGGTTAACAATTTTGTATCTCGGTATTCCATTGCATTATCGCGTCTAAATACCTTGATAGTTTTTGAAAATTGAGTTTTAACCATTGAAGCAAAGTTGATGTAAATCTGTGGTAATTCATGACGATTTTTCATTAAATAAACCCATGTAAAACGAGAAAAATCATCAATGAATATTACAAAATAGCGTGCCCCTCCCATTGAGGGAGTTGGAGAAGGACCCCAAATATCTGAGTGCACCAAATCAAAAGAGGAATTAGAAATAGAAGTACTTTTATTGAAAGATAATGCTGGTTGTTTAGCAGTTTGACATGACACACAATCAAAAGACTCATCTTTAATGGATCCTAAGTACCCTTGTGAGATAAGACGACGTAATTTTCCAAGAGAGGTGTGAGCAAGACGTTGGTGCCATAACTGAAGAGAAGGGGAAACAGAGGTAGCACAGAGATTTTGTGTGGGAGGAACATGTAATGTGTCCAGCCGAAAAAGTCTTCCAACTTTACATCCAGTCCCAATGACCTTCTTCGTTATTCGATCCTGCACATGACAACCAGAAGAAGAGAAGTTTATATCATAACCAAGATCAACCAATTGTCCTACAGAAATTAAATTGAAGTTTAATTTGGGGATAAGATACGTGTCAGGTAGAGTGAGTTTGGAAATGGAAATGGAGCCTTTATGACTGACATTCATGAGAGATCCATCAGCAGTATGGATAGGAGATGCAATATTAGTGGATGATATGGAGTTAAAGAATTTTGAATTTGATGTCATATGATGGCAACATCCAGAATCAAAATACCATGCATCATTACCTGAAATGGTTGATAAAGCTGTATCGGTATTACCATGAGAGAGAAGGAGCTTTTTGAGGAGAGACTCGATATCAGAGAGAGGGATGGATGAGGAGGATGCTGAGGAATCATTGGCAGTAGCAACAGCAGCAAAAACAGGCCTAGAGGTTTGTGGACGTTGTTTATATGAAGTAGGTTTTGAGCGACGAGTAGGGCAATGTGAAGCAATATGACCTATCTTTTTACATGCATGACATTCCACTGTGGGACATTGTGGAAGAATATGACCTGTTTGATGGCAATTGCGACAGTAGTTACTCTGTTTGTCAGTTGCAGCAAAGGCTAAGTCAGACTTGGATTGAGTAAGCTCTAGTCTTGTTTCTTCAGATTTCAGTCGGGGAAGAGCATCCTCTAGAGTAGGCAGCGGACTTTGGTGTAGTAAGGATGCACGGACTGGTTCATATTCGTCATTAAGTGCCATCAAAAATTGAATAAGACGAGTACGATCGCGATATTGCTCATATTCTTTAGCATCTTTTGCATCTTTCAAGCTTGACTCGCATGAGATTAACTGATCCCAAATAGTCTCCATTTGAGCAAGAAAATCAAAAACCGGTTGTCCCGGTTTTTGCCGAAGAGTATGGAGCTGCTTCAACAGTTGATATTGATGAGACAAATCAGATATAGTATAACGATTTTTTAAATGATCCCATACCTCTTTGGCTGTTTCAAATCGACCAAACTGAAGATGAATGCTAGGAGTGGAGGTATTCCTGAACCAAGTGATAATCTGATGATTCTTACTATCCCATTCTTCCAATTTATCAACAAAGTCACTATTAGTTTCATCAGCAATTTGTTTAGGACATTTGATATCACCAGTTATATATCGCCATAGTTTACGTCCTTTGAGAAATCCTCGCATGGCCTCAACCCAATGAGTGTAGTTAGGACCATTGAGAATCACTGGAATTGGATGAGCAATATCTACTTTTTCCATAATAATAATATTTTTTTTTTTTTGAGAGAGAGATCTGGGTCGGGTCGGATCTGGAGCTGGGTTGGGGTCGGGTCGGATCCGGGTTGGATCTGGACCGGGGTCAGTTCTTGGGCCGGGTTGGAGTCGGGTCCGGGTCGGATCCGGTCAAACAGACCACTGGAGGTTGAAGATGAAGTGCGTGAAATTCACGCGTCGAGCGTTCTTCGCTGCCGACGACTTGCCGGAGAGAGCTGAACACAATGGTGATGGCGGTGTCGAGAGAGGATCCTTGAAGAGAGAACGAAAGGTCCTCAAAGATCGTTGCTCTGATACCAAGTTAGAATCAAATATTGAAAGAGAAGTTGAGAGAATTTGTACAACGTTTATTGAATGTTCTGATGATGAAAAAATGTACATTGCTGAAGCTATGAAGCTCTACAATTTATAGTGAAAAACTAAGCTAACTTTACACCTTAAAACATGGAAGATGAAAACATAGAACCTTAAAACATGGAGCCTAAAGCAAAGCACAAAACATGGAGCCTAAAGCAACCTAATAAACTAACAGATTTTTAAGGAGATTATTTCCACCGTTATAATTGTTCCCTCTATTATCCAATTGATACATGTAGTTGTCTATGAACAATTGATACGAGTGTATTGTGTTTTGAAAATTACATGCATGTAAATACGAAATTGAACTAAGTATTGTTGGAAAAGTTTCAACTAAACATGTAATTATTATTTTATGTTATGGTTTAAAATTATTGAGCACAGAGAAAATAAAAAATATATATTATTTAAGATCTTAACGGCGCAGTTTTCTTGTATGTTAAACTCTAGAAAATTATCCATACAGTAGAATTTATTCTAACACTTATCTACTATTTCTATTTATTTGCGTTCTATTTTCTTTCATTATTTTTTTCACGTATATCTTATCTTACAAATTAAATCTACCTCCTCCTATCTTGCAAATTAAATACACCTTGTGGAATCTTTATTTTTCACTAGACTTTTAATCAACACATTTAAGAAGATGCTTTGACTTCCCACATGCTACTTTTTGTTCAACACTTAAAAGGAAATATGCATGCAGTTGATCTCTCATATTTTTTTCATACTTTCATTTTCAAGGTTTGTCAAGTTTAATTTAAAATTTAAATTTATCTAACTCATTGTGTGTATATTTCAATCCTTGAAGAAGAGATACCGCATCTGTTTAATATATTGAATATTTACCAATTAACAAATTAAAACTTTATAAACCAGTTTTTTTTTGTGGTAATTGTCTCCTTTCCTTCTCTTTTTAAATTTTATTTTAGTTCTCTTCCATAAACTTTTCATCTTCAACACCATCATCTTCTTATTTTTCTTCCTTTATTACATCTATTTCTGTTTCCTCTTCGGTTCATTGCCGATCCAAAGATTGCAACTTGCCTAGATTCAAATCAATCTTACTTCTTCAACTCCTTTTTTTTTTTTTTTTTTACTTTTAGAGTTTAGTTTGGATTTTGGGTTAGTTGGTGATGGAAAAATGAAGATAAAAATGAAACTTTGATTTTGATTTTGGTTTGGTTTGATTGGTGGTGTTGTTCCTCTCAACACAAAATGATTTTGAATTGAAAGTAAAGAGGACTTAAGTTGTGGTGAATAATTTGTGTTGTTGATGAAAGGAGAAAAAGGAAGAAGGCACAAAAGTGAAATGAAAACGAAAACAGGATACATATGTTAATGCATTATAATTATCTCTTTTATTAATTTTTATATGAGATGCATAAGGCGATAATGAAAATTATTTCATTCAAAAATTAATATCATTCACCAGTATGTCTCGGATGAGCAAAGTGAAAGAATTGTAAAAGTAAGAGAAGTGATTACTTTAAAAAAAAAAAAAAAAATCTTCATTTGTTCATATCTACATAGTTATCCTTGAACGATCTCAAATTGGTGAAATATACAGAGAAATATGATTTTTATTCATGTCAGAATATATACTATGAAATATTATGCAAAATATAAATATTAAATTATAAGAGAATTAATTCTTAAATAGTTATAAGAGGATTAGTTTCTAAATAGACGAAAGATATATGGCGAACCAGCATGATAGCATGTAATTGTGTAATTATAATAAAAATTATAATTAAGAGTAGATTAGCATGGAGGCGCATGATATGTGGCTGATTGTTTATGATTAATGGAGAGAGTCTATAAAATGAATGAAGAATGAAAGTGGAAAGTTTTTTAATCAACATCCTCATTCCTTGATATCTATATACTACTTTCAAAATTGAACTTCATGTTTTATCTTTGCAACCAATAACTACAAATGAACTACTCTCACTATGCATCACCCTTCTCTTCACATCTGAATTCATTTTTTCTTTTTCCATGATTTTAACCAAGGTCAGTTTTGTCTTTCACTATTTTTTATAAATACTTTTTTAGTTTTAGATTTTAAGGTATAACAATTTGTTACTAATAAAATTTGTTACCTTGCGAGTGATTATTAAATTAAGTGTCTTTGTCATCTAAGCTATTCCCACATATATATATTCTTTTTTCATTATTACATTTGCCTACTTTTTTTTTTAATATGCATTTTGATATTTTTACGTTACATGACTTGTTTTACTATTGTATACTTTTCACTTCAATTTAAATTTACATGTTAAATTAATTTTGAGTTTCTTATATTCTATAGCTTTTTTTTTCTTCTTTATATATTCTTTGTCTTTCTTTTTTTTTCAAGTTTTCACACTGAAGTATTACATTTTATTTCATTCTTATTTTGGTTAAAAAAATTTATTTTTATGTAATGGTTAGATCTTAATTATCATTTATATAAAATAAAGAATTATATAATTTAGAGAGTGCATTAATAGACAAACTGTGATAATTACATCACTACAAGTAGTAAAATTATATCGAAGAAATTGATCGACGGAAGAGTTAAAATTTATATTAAAGTTGTATTTTTTTTTTCCTATCGAGTGTTTTTCCTACTCTAATAATCCCTTATTGAGTATTTTTGTAATATGAATTGGTTGGTCGTGTTTAAAAAGTGTGTGTAAATACAGAATTAAAGGGAAAAGGAGATAACATTGTACATCGGAAAACTTTCTTAACTCTATTTATTTATTACAAATTTAAATATATATTATATCTCTAAATTAATTTAATCACGTAAAAGTAGGAATGGAAGACGCACTTGTACATTTATATCTTATAAAAAAAGTCATAAGATATTAACTATAATAACAGGAAAATAATGATGATGTGATAACAACAAATAATAATCATATGAAAATAGTTATATAATAACAATAAAAAAATAATTATATAACAATAATAACTAATAATTATTAATATAATAATGGTGGTGATAATTATAGTAGTAAAAATAGTGATAGTTGATAATTATGGTAATTTATTATTATTGTTATTAATAACAGTGTAATGAAGGAATTTTATTGTGAAGTTTATTGATGGTGAAAGTTGAAATGTTACTTTTTTCTCGTATCCTTAACAAATATTGTTTGTTTGGATAATTAAATTTTAAAGAATAAATTTAAGAAAGTCAATCTATATTTGTAAACGAGAATCTCGTAAAGATGGTTTTGAATGGATTTCATAGGTGGGAATTGGGATTACACTAAATTAATATATATATATATATATATATATATTAATTATTAATATATTAATATATTAATATATATATATATATATATATATATATATTAATTATTGATATTTGCTTATATTTAAATTATAGGTATATTTTATCTTAATTTGTATTATATTATTTTATTTTATTTATAGATATGTTCAAATTAAAAATATTATTTAATATTATATTATCTCTTATTTTATCTTATTTCTATATTTTAATATTTTATTATATCTTAAGATTTATAATATTTGAATTAAAAATATTATATGATATTATGTTGTTTCTGAGTATTTAAAGAAAAAAAAAAATTATATATATATATATATATATATATGTAAACACATATTTTTATAAATAAAAGAGTTGGAGAGGGAATTAAATTTCAGTAATAAAGAATAAGGAGTTAGAAAAAAAGGGATTATGTTTTTATTATTTAAGTTTTAACTTATTTTCTAATTTATATTATTTAATTTGATTATTGTTGTATTACTTAAATTTGAAAGTCATGTTTTTTCACGTCTTTTAAGATTTTTTTAAAATACTATTAAATTTAAATTTACAAGTTAATTTTTATTTTTTTTTTAATTTTTGAGATCCACAACAAATAAGTCCTATTAAAGATTACATTAAAAATATTATCAAATAAGTCTTAAACTTTGAATGCTTCCTTGCTCACCCTCCGTTGTAAACTTATATATTCTAGACTCAGTAGATAAATAAGTTTAAATATTAAGCTACATGACATTTTAAAGTTAACAACAAGATGAGAGAGTACTAGACACAAAATCACACGACTAATACGTGGTACGTATTTCTTAAATGCAGTATTAGCAAAAATGGTCACGTAATAAATTTGATAGTTTTAACATTTTAAATAAATTAAAAAGTTGTAATAAATTGAATGGTAAAAAATAAAATTTTATAAAATAAATATAAAATTAAATTAATTCTTAATTTTATTAAGTGATAAAAGCAAGATTTAATTATAAAAATATAATAAATAGTTTTATAAATTTAACAAAATAAAATAAGTTAATAAGAATTGAGATTACAAATATTATTAAAAAAATTCTTTTATTAATAATTATAAACTATTTTGAAATGTGCGTCTATATCATTTTTATATAACATCGATCTGATTTTCGCAATCCATTTAAGTACAGAGTCAACTCCTACTGAAATTAGTAAAGATAAGTTTTAAGAGTTAGGTAATATTATAATATTTGACCAAAACAATGAAAAAGAAGTAGAGAATTGTGTAAAGTATTTGGTAGACAACTCAAGTAAATAAGATAGGAAGAAGGAGAAAGAAAAAGAAATAAGTACAATTGACTGATTAATTGTGTAGTGAGGTGAGATATGAAATAAAGTTGAAAAATTTTAATAAAATTATTTTATCTAATTTTTAAATTTAAAAGAAAAATAGAACTGAAAATTATGAATTTATCACATTTATAAATTATCAATAATATTCACTAATTTATCCAAACTCTTTTAATTTTCATTTTCCTCAGCGTTGATATTTATGAGGGTAACAGGATATTAATTTATTCTCTATTCACTGCCATTCTTCAGTCAGAACAATAGATCCTCCCTTTTCTACCTCTACTTTGTATTAAAATGTCCTCTCCCAACATTTAAATTTAACTATAGTAATAAATGATTTTTTTTATATAGTTAAGGCATGTTATAAAGTTGTCATCTTATGATCCAACAATTCGTGCCAACTATTTAAAAGCTTCCGTAGGCTTTAAATGTACTTTGCAATAGCAGAAAATAATTCTTTGAAAAGTCTCACTTTCTCTCATATTCCACCTAATAACTTTGTTACAGTTATAGTATTTATTCGTGTGAGTCATATGTAGAAAATTTTAATGTAGGTTAAAACAATAATAAAGTCTATTCTAGATCATTTCATATTTCCTTAAATTTTTTATTAATTGACTCTATAAATTTTATTTTCGGCTAGGAGGATGTCTATTATTGGATTTGCGTCACAGAAATTGGCCCAGGAAACTTTTAAAATATTATTTTATAACTAAATTATGTCTAATCTTAATCCTTGAATAATTAAAATTTCAATATCCATTTTTAAAATTAATGTGACTAAAATCTAGTACAGACATATCATGAATAAGTTTGACTTATTGATGGACATTGAATTAGTAAATTTAATCTTGTTCAAGCGGGGTGTAATGGCTAGGTACCAGGTGACAGTTGGTTATGTAGTACATGCCTTACCTTGTGTTATCCAAACTTTATTATTTGTTTTATTGTCAGGAACCCCACATACTTGTAGATTATTACTGCTGCATTAAAGATAACATTTTTTTTTAACACGGTTTTTATTAATATGAACTAAAATTCATTAAAAATTAAGTACAAATTACTAAATAAGAAATAAATTCTAAATTTTTTTATAATTTTAATAAAATTTAACTAATAAAAAATGTAATAGTTAATATACTGTTAAACAATAAATTGTTCTTTAACACATTGTCAGCATAAAATTTAAACAAATATAATCTAATTTTAAATTTATCAATAAAATATTAGTATTCATTAAATTTTATAAAAAATAAAAAAATTTTATACACAGACAAATAAACCGTCAACAGATTTTTATAAAAATTTTCTCAAAATTTATTTTAGATTACAAGGTTTATGGCTAAGAATGTAGACTTTATATATATATATATATATATATATATATATATATATATATATATATATATTTTAAAATCGGTTTCAGAAAAACCGATGTTATTTTGACAAGATTTGTTTATAGCATTAGAGATATCGGTTCGGTTTCAATTAAGACTTTTTATTATGATTATTATTACTTTTGGCAAGTTCAAAATTTTTCTGTGTTAATTCTACTTTTATGTAAATGTTATTTTTTATTTATTTTTTTTAAAATTAAATTTTAAAAACATGAAATTTTGTAAATATTAATTTACTGTAAATATTACTACACTTTGTAAATGTAATTTATTGTTAAATTTTAAAAACATGAAATGCCACTTAACTTCTTGTTATAATGACAATTCATTCAAATAAATTAAAATTATTTTATAATTCATAAACATAGTAATTGTAATTAGATCTAGTCTAATATATTTGATGTAATTACCTATAACGATAATGTAATATGAACTATTTTTATTACTTTTTAGTTGTTTAATGGCACTACACCAGAATAATGTTATAATTCCGCCTTAAATAACTAATACCAAATCCACCAAGAAACATGGATAAACTTCATAAGGTGGACATGAATTAAATAAAGAATACATTCAAAGTGGGTTAGTCTTTAGTGTGAAAGGTGATATGTTATTATTTTGATTAATTTATTTGCATTTATTACATCATATTAAAGTATAATTAATGGTCAATTAACATGTTTAAGTACATTTATGAGTTAAGACTCAATTGGCCTAAAGACCAGGTCTAGTACATCAAGTATAATTTAAAGAAATTCCATCGAGAAGACTTTAGTTTAGGCCCATTTAAAATGCATGTAAATTGAACCATTTATTCTTGCTGTGAGTGGGATTCGAACTGTGCACTCCGATTCAATTAAAGGTCATGTGACTAGCCTATGACCTACAACCTATATATAGGCAAACAACACAAATCTGAAACATTTCTTTACCATTTTTAATAGAATTCGTTTTAATTCCAACACTTGCATTTTCTTTCCTCTTGTTCTTGCTCTGCTAGGGTTTTAACATTTCAATTTCGTTTTCCATTCTTCTCTTTGTGTTTTCAATTTTTGTTATGGAATTTCATTTATTGCTTTGTTCAGTTGCAATTATGAGTAGTTAATTTCATCAATTAATTCAATTTCAATAGGATCCTTAATTTCCTTAGATTCTTTGTTTTCAATTGCATGAGCAGTTCGTTTTAGGATTTGCAATTTCAATTTCAATGTATCGGTTGATGTTTTGAATTGGTTTTGTTGTTGTTCTGGCGTTGTTGATTAACAACAAATGCAAAGAACTAATTTTATGATTCGAAACTGAGTTGTATACTCTCATGCGATTATGTGAGTTTAAAGGTCACCAAGTATTCAATGAAAATCCTCTGAGATTTCAGAGCATTAGTTCAGTGTTGAAACACAAAGATTTCGGTTTCAATACACTACATAGATGATTTCTCTTATTTTGTTGAGCTAGTGAGGGAAATTAGGAACCGACAGAGATCATATTAGTGCCTTTAATTGACTGTTCTTACGTTTTAATTAGCCTTGCGATTTTGTTTCATTGCTTTTACTGCATTAATTGTTGTTGTTGCGTTGTTTTAATTTTCCTAACCACGAAAACCACCAAATTGCATTTTATATTTTCGGCTATTGAGAAATAATAGAGTAATCTGCGAGAAATGATCCAAGTCCACTATAACTGCAAAGTAGTAGCTGATTTGGTTTTATTCGGCGCACGTTTGGCGCGTGTGTCACAAGGGCATCACATGTGGCTGCTGAATACCCAATGCACAGTCCTCCGCGACATTCTACTAATTACATGGAATGGTATCGTGGTAACTCAATTATATGTGTAAGTATTCATCAACAAAGGGAAACATGTAACATAGAATTCAGTGAATCATCTAGCCAACAACATCAAATGCTCTTATTGCGTCCAAACATCATCCAAGCTAAACCTGTGTCTAATGTTGGTGATACCATTATGCATGATCATACAACATACATTCCCCTACTATTGCACCCAACGATGATGTATGACAACTAACTTATAGCCCGCAAGTGTCATATACTAACTTGTTCATGAATAATGAATTCGCAACAAGTAGTCAAGTACTTGCATCAACTCAAGGATATCACCAGTTCAACACACAAAATGAAATGAGTACTTTTAGTCCACCTTATTCCAATTTAATTTTAGTGAGCATAGGGGTGAAGAAGGACTCCCTCAAGTGTTGAATAACTGCATCCCGAAAAGAAGTCTCACATAATAAGAGGCATTTACCATGTGGAACTGCCACCATTACGAGGATTAATGTATTTTTAAATCTTTAACCACTTAATGTAATTTTTGCTTCAATATCAATACATCAAGAATTTAATGATTTTTATTGGTACATGAGTAATTATTAATTTAATTTTGTATTACCTATAAATTAGATGATTTATATCTAAGTCCTCAATGGTTGCTTCCAGATATTTTTAAAATTCTTGTACAATAAAATTCAAGTCAAAATTAAATAAATTGACTATACATTCTGTCTAACATAATTAAAAGTGTTATATTCACGTGACAATTAAGCAAAATTACATATACAATAACAATACAAAAAGAATGATTATGATCTAAACACAAAGAATCAATGATGTTAAAATGACTTGTAAGGAATCAAAGTTATTGTGTTGTAATGACCATTATTTTAAACAAAAATTAGTGAACGAGATTGCATCAAACAAATTCAACTACTCATATCAATTGTGGAAATCAAGTTTCTGTTCATCAACAATGACAATTAAAGGTTGTCTATATAACACACTGCAAAAGTTAACCACAAGATTGTACATTGATAATTTGATTCCATTCATATCCAATAACTAAACTAATGAATGGTGCAAATCTAACTAAACCTAATTTTTCCTCAATTGAATATATATGTTGTTCATGGATAAAATTTATTAAAGTTGTTTATCCTTATCTTATAATGCAAAAGGAACAAATAAGATGCTACCGAAAAAATCAATCGCTCTGATTTTTCATCCATTCACTTAAAAATCAACTATAAATAACTAAACATATCAGTCACTCATTCAACCAAATAACCCCTACATTTTCATTACTATCATCGATTGAACTTTAAATCAAAATACATACCTTCTAATGACTTTCTTAAGAAAGACAAATTCACAAACTATAGACAACTCAAAACTTGATTTCATCTTTTACCTTGCTTTCATTACGAATAAGGAAGATGGTGTGTTCTTTTAATGTCAAAATCTCACATCATTTTCCCGTCCCAAATTAGTGTTCATATGAAACATAAACCCACAAAATTATTTGTTAGACTTGAAGCTGAAGAAGTCGTCTCTTATTTTTAGTTTTGATTTACTTGTACTCTTGAATTTAATGATAGATTGTAAATAGGAGCTTAATTGTATTGATTGTTATAGAGTAGGCTTTGAGTGTGGTTTTTATTCAATTTCACTTCACAGAGAAGTTGAATCTACTCTGAGAATCAAGCTAGAACAAGTTTGGGAAACCCTATTTTGATTTGACAAGTTGAAAACTGTTTTTTAAAATGATTTTAAGCTGAAGTAATCGATTACCATATATCAGTAATCGACTACCAACAATTTGAGAAATCAGGGAATCCTAAAAATCTCTGGAGTAATCAATTACCACATCCTAGTAATCGATTACCTCGTGCTTGAGATAACAGAGGAGCCTAAAACTCTCTGGAGTAATCGATTACCACATTCTAGTAATCGATTACCCACACCAGAATTCATCTCAAGAAGTTTTTAAACTGCTTTAAATTGAAACCTCTTAGAATTGATTTCAAACAAGAGAAGTCTTTGAGTTTTTTCAAGAAGAAAGGAAGAGCGAAAAACTGAGTTTACAAAGAACACAAGTTCTAAGAGTTCTCTTCAAGATTTCAAAAGATTTTCTCTAGAGATGAAGAGTGTGTGAAGGATTGAATACTTGGTTATAATCTTGATCAGATCATACACATCAGGTGTAATCTTTACTGATCTTTATTTTGTTTTGTATTTGTTTTTGTTCAAAACTCTTAAGAGAAAGTTGTTCTCTAGAAGAAGAGTTAAGGAATTTGAGAGAGGTGCTCTCAAAGGTGATTCTTGAAGGATTCAAGAATTAGAGAGATATGTTCTTAGGAGAAGAACATGTGTTTTGGTTATTTTGATTTTGTTTGTGTTTGTGCAGTGTGTTTGTATTAGACACAAGAAATCATTATAGTGGAAACCGATCGCAACAGTTGTTGGGTTGGGACTGGACGTAGGCCGAACGCCAAACCAGGATAAATCTCTGTCCAAACTTTCTCTCTACCTTATCTCTTATCTTTATCTGAATCTGTCACTTTATAATTGCTTTTACTGATTCATTCATAAGGAGTTTTGAAAAGGCGTATCAATTTCTTTCTATGTCTGTTGCTATCTCTCTGAACTGTTATTCTTAACATAGATAAAATTGAATCAGGAAAGAATTTGATAAAGACTAAAATTAAACATAAAGAACTTGAATCTATTCATTCCCCTCTAAATTCAACATAGGGACCAACATTATTGAAATCCTAGCTCTTTCAGATGAGTGAGTTGTTAGTGCCATTTATTATCGCCAACTAATCGAAAGTCCATAACCATTAAATATTTTTCCAAAGTTTTCAAATCAACATCATGTAGTAATCATTTTCCTCGCATAGCATCGATTAAGATTTATTATGAAACAGTTAGAGCACCAGAAGGAATCATTCATTAATTGCATTATTGTAATCACAGTTACAAACTGACATTGCTTTATAGTGACAGTGAAATGTTTTACTGTGACGCACCCTCAGTCATAGACTAGTACTTTACTAGCACTTTACTAGCCAACACCAGTATAATATTCAAATTCGTTATGATATCACTTACAAATCCTCTGACATACTTCTTGAAACAATATACCTAATTAATTATGTCCAAAATGTTAACGAACTTTTATATTATATCCCTAAAAGTAGTAATTTGCATTATGGTAAGAATAGATTTGTGCATAAAGGAAATTTTGGAAGGATATTTCCTGTGTACAATGAATGGAACCATTTAAGTCCAATGGAGATATTAGCTATATTCACCCAATAATCCAACTCGAGAACAAATGATATTGAAGATACTTGATGAACTAGTTGTCCTTGAAGTGAGAAATATAAAATTACTAGTGTGTTTTAAATTATTCTCATATCATTTTAATTAGTCCTTTTATTTCCTCCATTGTTTGTAGATATATATTTAATATTTTATGCCTGTGTTAAAAACTCATTTTCATTTAGAGTTAAATATTAAATTTTCTTGTGTTCGTTTATCGTTAACACATAAATTTCTTTTTAAATATACATATTAAAAATAAAACTAGTAATTATTACTATAACAACATACATATTGCTTATAAATTTTAAAAAATAGGGACATACATTATAACAAAAAGAAAATTATTTTAAATATATTTACAAAAAAATTATGTTTCAAAAAATTAATTTTTAAAAAGAAATGAAATAAAAAATAATATTTACATAAAAAAAAGCACTATCACATAAAAAAATTTATCTCCGAACTGTAAAAAAAAAAAAAAAAAAAAAAGCCCAATCAGAATCGGTTATGGCGGAACCGATTCTTCTTAGGCTATTCTATAAATAAATATAAAATAAAAAAAAATTCCAAAGCAACATCAATTCTCTGGAACCGATTTTAAAAGATGAAAAAAAGATCTGTTGAGAATTCGGGAAACTTGTGCACAGTAACCGTGTGCATTTAGGAAAAAAAGAAGAAGCTAGAGTTGTACATTTGGGGACTTTATATATTTGTTTTGTATTTCTGTAAAAAAAAAGAAATTGAGAATGTTTTACTAATGCAGACCTCGTGGTCATAGAATTCACTCCAGCTCAAAATTGATTTTGATTTGTCTCTTTTCTTACAGGTGCACCAAACTGGTCAATGTACTTGTGTTAGGTGTGCCAGAGAGAATTTTTCACGTAACTCCATGGCAAGATGCGGTACGACTAACCTAATTCATATCCTTATCAAGGAAAAACATAACATTATTAGTAATAGATTAAATTTAATGTGGATGGTAAAAAATAAGTTTAATTTTTCAAAATATTTAGTCTTTAACTTTAATTTTGAAATAGTCTTTTCACTTCAAAGAGAGGCATAATACTATATTGAATGGTGATCTAGAGATGTGGGAAGCATTCATTGAGAAAGCTTTTTCTTGGATTGGTCACATCATGGTTCAATAAATTTTGGCTACCGTGCTATTAGTTAGGCATGTGAGTTCTATTCTTGCAATTAAGTTGCATGATTTTGAAATTTCTATTTTCAGAAAATAGATACTAAATCAATACCCTGTCTTGATTGAATTACGGGTTAAAGAATTAAAGAATTTTTTTGGATATTATTGACATTACCATTGGAGATTATTTTAAAAAATAAAAAATAAGTAAATATAGATGATTCATTTATAGTTTATAAGTGTATTTAAGATTTTAAAGAATTTCAAGAAAGTTTTATTTATAAAAATATTTAATATATGATTAACACTCGTGATTTTTCAAGAATATTAAGTTTTACAGTATTCAATTATTATAATTATGATTCTTTTAGTTAATAAAGTCTTTGTTATTCAATTAAAATTTTTTACATCTTAAAATTTCTTTTTATAATATTCAAAAGTATATAAATTTAAATGAATTATTTAGCAGGTAGCTTTTGTAAGATTTTTTAATTAAAAATATAAATACTTCATTTATTTAACGATATTATATATCCAAATTTTTAAGTTTCTAAGTTTTTTTTCTTTTTATAATTCATAACTCTTTTTATTTAATTATCTTCTATCACATATATCATTATCCCGTCACCGTATCTCTACCGCAATTATAATCTTATTATTTTCACCATATGGTATTATCCCTATTATTTTTATCGCTACCATAATTATTACAATAAATAATACAAACAATGATAATAAAGGCAACTATAACATGAATTTAATCTTTTAGTATTAATTTTAACTATAATTTATTTTCATTATAAATTAAAATTATTTATTTTAATTATAATTCATTATAATTCAAAAAGTATTTACTAATCTATAAAATCCTTAAAATCTAATAAATTCATAAAATATTTTTAAATTTTATAAAATTTTATTATATAAATCCAATAAAATTCATATTACAAAATATTATATATTATTATATTTTTATAAAATCATAAAAGTATTTTAAAAATATTAATCATAAAAGTATTTTAAAAATATTTTATAAGTCAATATTTTCCTACTAAATCATTTAAAATTCATATAACTTTTTTATGTACTTTCAAAATACGAATTGAATACACCACATTTTCTTAGTATGTCCATAGGTCAATCTTGTCTAGGACAAATTAAGATTGAAACTAATTAATTTTAATTACTTTGATTTAGTTTTAATTTAGTTAAAATAATTTATAATATGAATATCAAGTTGAATTGGTATAGTTTTATCATGTTTGCACTTTGCAATAAAATATATGATTGAAATTATACGTAAAAAATATTATTTTTATCAATTTTTAAACAAAATCTCGCTAACATAATAAGAAAGTGTAATGACATGTAAGAGAGAAAGTGTGATGACATGTAAGAAAAATGTGCAATGCTCAAAGGAAGGAGGTGCCATGGTGTGTGTAAGGTAGATATGACAACATATAAACTGTGAAAAAGGCTATGCCAGCGATTGGTAAAAAAAAATTGTTAAGTTAGCTTAAAAATTTAAAGTATTAGAATGAACTTGAAAAATGGAGAAATAGAAAATCGGAAACCTAAAAGAAAAAAAAAACTATCACAGTTAAATAATAAAGACCTTTACTTAAAACATTTTTATATACAAATGTTTATTTTAATTTAGATTACTTCAAGTTTGAAAAGTACCAACCCGGTACTCAAACTCATTCCTATCATCAAATTTCACGGTTGAATTTAAGCTAGACTTGATTAAGTGAAAAATCATATATAATGTAGTTGATTTAATTTAAATTAGGTTCATTCTATTCATATCCTTATATATATAATTTATTTTCATTTAATTAAAAAATAATAGAAAGTAACTAGTATTAAATGAGGACAAGTGACAATTTTCATGTTAAGATTAACCTAATTATAAGAAAGTTAATTCATAATTTAGACGGTTTATTAGTAATTAATAAATATATTTTACAAAGACATGAAAATTTACTATAAATAATTACTAATCTAAAAGAAAAATAACTTGAAAAGACATTCATGATATATATATATATATATATATAATAATAATTACTGATTTATATATACATATATATATATATATATATATTTCTTCTTTTCACATTAATTTTTTATTTTACATTTCTATTTTTTTCTTTTTTAATAAAAAAAATTTATGCAAATTTAATTCTTTCATAAACTTGCCAAATTTTCTATATAATTTTTATAAGCTGGACTCTTTAAAGTCCATACAATAAAAGTAAAAAAAGAAAGAAGACAACTTCAAAGATGCTAGTCGGTTCAGATCATTAACTGATGCAGCCATTAAAGTCAACTATATGCAATATAGTTATTTATTGTGAAATATACATTTATTGCATCCATTATTGGTTCACTAAAATTTGTACTGATTAAATACCCAATTCATATCTACAAGTCCACAGTCTAATCGGACCAGAAACATAAACCATTATCAACTCATCTTGTGCCTTGATGAAAGTCAAATTTACTGATCCAATCACAACATTACTTGTCATAACAACAGTTGAATTTATAATGTGATTATTAATTTTAAATCTTTAGCTTTAAGAGAAATAATACTGTATGATATTTTAATTATAGTTGAATGTGATGTTATTTTTAAGTCATAAAAAGTGATAGTGACAACATCAATCCTAAATATTTAGAAATCGCTTTTTTATAAAATAGTTTTTATTACATAAAGATATAGTATGTTTTATAAAATTATTACCTCTAATAATTAAAACAACTCATTAAGATAGCTATTAAAATTTTATACTTTTCAAAATTATAAAGAAAAATAAAATAAACAAGATATCAAAAAAGAAACTGTGATTACCAAGAAAATGAAGAAATGAAAAAAAATTCATGATAATTAGTGATTAACAGTTTTTTATATTTAGATAAAATTTTAAACACAATGATCAATAAATCAATTTTTCTTTAACAACCTAAGTTAGAAAGTTTTAGCCAGATTTAAAGAATATATAAACAAACACAAAGAAATTAACTAAAGAGAAATGAGAACTTGATCATCTTTTGTTGTCTAAAAAAATATGACTTGTAATGTTTTTTTAAATAGAAAATATGAATTTGCTATTTTAATGGATCATGTGTCATTTAATTTAATTTTTTCTTCTTTATTTTATAATTTATTTTTACAATGAGATAATCAAATTTAAGATTTATATAATGAAAAATGAAACTCTTTTTTAATATATATAAAATTAATATCTAATCTAATTATCAATTAAGAAATATTGATAGTTTATAATTTTAAAAAAAAATTAGGTCCACAGGAGTAAGCTGATTATAATGGATTAATATAAAATTAAAGTATTAAAAATTAAATTTCAATTAAACTACTAAAGTTAGTTGCTAAAATTGCTAATAACGAGAAGTGAATTAAGAATGTTTGGAAGGTATTTGAAAAAAAGTACTTTACTTGTGCAGCACTTATCCAACAAAATTTACATCCAAACAAGCCCTTAACCTTTTGGGATTTGCGGTTAGACTGAGATCGTGATCGAAACTCGAAACTCAACGAAGGGGTTATGGGAGACGGTGGCAGTGGAAGCAAGCGTTCGAAGCCGGAGTGGCTACAGCAATATGATCTGATTGGGAAGATTGGCGAAGGCACCTACGGTCTCGTCTTTCTTGCCCGCATCAAATCTTCTACCAATCGCGGAAAATCCATCGCCATCAAAAAATTCAAACAATCTAAAGACGGCGACGGTGTCTCTCCCACCGCAATTCGTGAAATCATGGTATTCTATTTCTCTGCTTGCTTAATTATACCTAGGTAACTTGTGATTTCTCAATTTCGGAAACGGACTCGCTTAGATTTGTTGGAATTGCTTTTAATTTTAAATTTTTAAAGAAATTGCGTTTTTATTTTGTGACATTGGGTGGAGAATTAGGTAAAATGGTATATAAACTTGTTCTATGTAGTTTTTAGTATTTGGAAACCTTGAGCTTGAGTCAGAGGGTTTTATTTTTTTTGGAAAAAAAATAAAAATTAAATGGTTAAATTTATTGGTTTTGACTTGGTGAGAAGTTGATTTGATGCTGCAGTTACTCAGGGAGATAACACACGAGAATGTTGTGAAGCTTGTGAATGTTCACATCAATCATGCGGACATGTCTCTCTATCTAGCTTTTGATTATGCGGAACATGACCTCTATGTGAGTATATATGATTATAAAACTGTTAACATGCCATTCATTCTTCTTAGGAACTTGAGTTGAATTTTGAAGTTGTTCTCCTTTTGTAGTTTATCAAAATGTTTCCCGTGAAAATCTGCAATTTTCTGAGGTCTGGATTTTCTAGGTGTTTTTGTTTAATATTGCCTTTTGACATTCCCACCTAGTGAGACAAGGTCTTTCATATTTGTGTGGCATCTTGTATTATAGTTATACATGTATCATGGTCTTTGCAATGAACTTTATGCTATTGTAAAAGTTTTGCTTCTGTGTCTTATAAAATGATGTGAATTTTCTCTAGGAAGAGACATATATGGGTAGCAAGGAATTGTTTTTTCTAATTAGTTGAGCACAAAGATTGCAATCTTGAATGGCAGGAAATAATAAGATATCATAGGGACAAAGTCAACCATTCCATTAACCAGTATACTGTTAAATCGTTACTCTGGCAGTTGCTCAATGGACTAAACTATCTACACAGGTGAATCTTTTTGTTTTTGAATTTGATGATCGTTCTATTTTATTTTATTTTTTTGTTTATATGCTGACTTATTATATTATGTTTTGTCTTGTAGTAATTGGATAATACATCGGGACTTAAAGCCATCAAATATATTGGTAGGATTTTGGCAACCTTATCGCTATATACTCCATTAGTTCATTTACAGCTTTAATTGTGTAGAAGGAATTAAGAGAGGAGAGAATTTCTCACTTTTTTAATCAAGAGGAATTACATCTATCTATATGTGTGTGTGTGTATATAGACACACACATGTGAGGAATCCTAAGATAAGAAATAAGAAAAGAAACTAAAATCAAATCTTCCTAAGATAAGAAACAGAAATCAAATCTTATCTCTATAAATCCCTACAATATCTCCGAAGATATATGCAATATCATAACAAATTGGTTCAATTTTTTTTCCTCTTTTGATTAGTGCACTTGTTTCTTTAACAAACTGTCTATTAACAGGTTATGGGTGAAGGGGAGGAGCATGGAGTCATTAAAATTGCTGACTTTGGACTTGCAAGGATATATCAAGCACCTCTGAAGCCATTATCTGAAAATGGGGTATTGGCACCTTTTTCATTATCATCCACCTGTGTTGTATCTATCATCTCTGTATTTGAGCAATCTTCATGTGTACTCTCATAAATATGTTATTTTTAATATTTAATTAAGAAGCCAAAATCTGAGTAAGCTAATAATACCAACAGTAGGAGTGCATCTCAGTTTTCTGATATAAGCTGAGTGGTGGATATTGTTGTTCATTTCATGTTTAGTGAATTGAGCTGTCAAGTCTACTTGCTATCTCATTTTTTTGATTCCTCGCATGCAGAGGGTGCTTAAACATGCATTACCTGTTATCAACTTTAACCTTCAGTTAGCTGTGTACTTGTATCACATTTTAGTTCTTCATATGTTTGATGGTTCAAATTCTTTAATTTATAATATGCTAACATGCAGGTTGTTGTAACTATTTGGTATCGTGCTCCTGAGTTGCTTCTTGGAGCAAAACATTATACTAGTGCTGTTGGTATCCTTTAATTTAAGTTTTATATAATATAATTTTTGTAACATTTTTCCAGTCAAATAGTTGCACCTGTGTGCCAATGAAAAAAAACTATGGTTTACTTCAGGGTTATACTTGTGTGAAGTTATTAATATCTCTGGTATTCTTTGAGTTTTATAACCTATATCTAATATTTGACGTTATTCTTGGTTCTTTTCCTGCTATTGCTTATTTGATTTGAGGTTGATTCTTTCATAAGTTATGGCTTTCAATGAACCTGAGATGTCAAAATATCAACTATCTACAAGAAAGGTTTACATGTTGTGACTGAAGTTTTTGAAAATTTGAATCGATCTATGCGGATGTTGGGGAGTATGGTATACATAATCTAAAGATAGACTTATTAGCCATGTATAATAAATAAATGTGTCTGAAATATATGGTCTGATTCTAGAATGTGTCCAGCTATGTTTCCTTAAATATACATTTAGATATGTGGGCAGTGGGATGCATTTTTGCTGAGCTGTTGACCTTAAAGCCACTATTTCAAGGTGCAGAAGTCAAAGCTACGCCAAATCCCTTTCAGGTATTTGATATTATAACTTACAGATTTTTTTATTATATAGTTTAATACTGTTAATAGATGTGGCCTCTATATTAGTATTACCTTGTCTTTTCGGGATTTTAAAAACTCTTTGTTCCACTGGCAGCTTGATCAACTTGACAAGATATTCAAGGTTTTAGGTAATTTATTTGCTTACAATTTTTCTTTCTCCCTACTGGGGGTCATTCATTCTCTTGATATTCCAGACCTACATCATTGGACATTGTTACTGTGCCAGGCCATCCCACCTTAGAAAAGTGGCCTTCATTAGCACATCTTCCCCATTGGCAACAAGATACACAACATATACAAGGACACAAATAGTAAGATCATTATTAATGTGTTTACACGAATATATGCAGGATAAACATATTTCCATTGTGTGCTTGTCCTTTGTTTTCTCCTTCCGTTGCCTGTTCTTCTTTGAAACTAATATTTTTCTTTCCATTAAATTAACGGATCCGTTCTGCTGCTGTGTGCAAACAGTGACAACACTAGTCTCAATAATGTCGTACACCTATCTCCAAAAAGTCCTGCATTTGATCTTTTGTCAAAGATGCTTGAGTAAGTTTTTCCTTCTAAACTTTTGAGAGAGATTTTGCTATGCCTATACTGACGGACACAATCTTTTCCTTTTCCACATTTAAATGATGCTAAGTTGAACATGGGGTGGAGTGGTATTCCATGTATACTTGTGATTTGTGGTGATACTCTGTCCCTAACATTGTGATGGGTGGTAAAATAAGTCACAGTATTTTGTTTCCTAGTCCAAATGGTCATATGTGAAGTGTGGGTTTGTGATTTTTGTTACTATTCTAACTTCATCATCATTAGCTATTGTCCCTGTTCTTGCTGCTCCTATAGTTCATGTGCACAAGTTCATCAGCCTGAATCTAGCTCTTCCTCTTTCTATGTTGTTAAGTTGTTTGATTTGTTTTAAGTTCTTGTAGTAACTATAATCAGTGTTCTGAACTAATCTACTTGGAAGCCTTCCCATTTGATAAATATGGCAGTGTTGTTGCTTTACCTGTGAGTCACAAAAGATTATTCTGGTCATTATATTCTGGGAATTTGTTGATAGTGAGTATGATTTCAGGGACTATTTCTGCTACACTAAATAAGTAGAATGATGTCATGCACAGCATGATAATTTCTTATCTATGAAAGAGTAGCCAAAAACAATATACCACTCGACTTTATTATGAGCTATCTAAGAAGTCTAATTTCCCCTTTTTACTGTGATCAAGAACTTATATTATGTTTAATTCATTGGAAAGATGGTAGGAGTGGAAATAGGCTCAAAGTATGTCAGTAGTTACCATGATCCCATTGCATTCCATCAATAATAAATACAATTGCCTCTATACCTTTGCTACCAAAAAGTAACCCTCTAGTTTTAGTTTTTTCGGAATGTAACATATCCTCATCTCACCCCACACCATTGTGACCACCGTCATTGCCATTGTCACTGTTGTTGGTCACCCGTACTGCCTCCACTATTACTACTACCTCCACCAAGAAAATATTGCCACTGAGCATTTTTTTTTATGCTATTCCTGATGATTGGCTTACCATGTGGGGGGAAAGTGGAGTATCATTTAATTTTTTGATGTCAAACATGTCAATGGAAACAATTGTTCTATTATAATTCCCATTGCAGTCATTCTATTCTAGCAAACTAAGTGTGACCTTGTTTCAGTTTTATTTCATATGGCATTCAACTTATATATATTTTGTCTAGTATCTGTGGACATATCAATGTGATGATTTCAGGGACTATCTTTTCCTTCCTTTTTTTTTTTTTGTTTTGCAATAATATAGCTTGTGCATTATGGGCAGATATGATCCGCGGAAGCGCATAACAGCTGCACAAGCTTTAGAACATGAGTAAGACCCTTTTTATTCTCCTTTGTTTCTTGCATGAAATCTACATTCCTAGTGATGAAATGTATGATTTAACATTTCTTTGGTTAATGGTCGTTGTCTGTCTATTGAAATCTTTACAAGGTTCCACTTTTTCCATGTTTGTTTTATTTTCTTGATATTCGTACTTATGAAGGTTTACTAAATGATGCAGTTGTGAACCATCTTATTGTTGTATTCGATTGATTCTAATCAGAAAGTTACAGAGAATGTCATAGTCTTCATGAAAACAAGTCCAGAGAACCTTTTCTTAAAATTTATAAGAAAGGAAGTGACATTGTCCAACTGCTCCTGAGTTAGAGAAGTTTGAATGAATTTATCATTTTTATTCACTTAGGTTTCAGTCAATCATCATATGTATCTGACTTCTGTTTGACACCTGTGTATATCTATTAATTTTTATAATTCAATGCTGCAACTGTTAATGGTTCAACGAGTGTTAACATTAGCTCATCAACCAATTATAGATCGTTATCTATAATTTTTCTAGGTTAAGGCCTCATTGCCTGTCTCTTTAGTCAAATCCTCTATGAGCACTTTAGTCAAATCTTCTATGAGCACCATTGGTCATGTCAGATATTCCATGCCATGTGTTCAAAGAGGTAGTCTCTTGATTGTTCCATAATAGCTTGTGACATTGACTTGCCTTCATTTTCTCATATATACTAGGTTGTTAGACCTTGCAAAACTTTGCTGGACCTGATTTGAAGTAGTTGATGCAGTTTTACTTCATCAATATGATTTGGAATTGGATGTCTTATAGAGAAAGCTTAAAATTAGTTGCCTTTAATATGAAGATTCATTTTCTGCTGGGGCTGTGGATTGTGACTTTTTATGGAAAGACACCTTAATTGTTATAATATATGTGTATCTTTATTGTTTATATAATTAGTTCCTTTGTATCTTTCATTTACATTATCTCTTAAGCATCCTTATGCTTTGTTTGCCAGGTATTTCAAAATGGAACCACTACCTGGGCGGAAGTAAGGACATTTTCTTCCTTCTGATATTTTAATTTGGTATTTTTCCTTAAGTTTTGATTGGAGAAAGCTTTTTCTTTCACTACTGGCTATTTTTCATTGCTTTAAAAATTTATTTGGAAGGTTTATGGATAAACAATATTGACATAGTTAAAGAGGTTCTAAATGTAAAAACAGTAGCCATCTTTATTAAGCATATTTTCAACGGTCATTTGTTTTATACTTTTATTTAATTAGATATGTCTGTGAAATCAATGCTCAGTGCATTTGTACCCTGCCAACCTGGAGAATCATTTGTGAATTATCCCACGCGTCCAGTAGATACAACAACAGATTTTGAAGGGACAACCAACATGCAACCTTCACAGCCGGTATGCAAAGATAACTAAAACTCCCATTGAAACTAATTTATCATTAACTCCTCTTTATATGGTAAAGTGAAGTAGATTTAGATTTTTTTTATGAGTAGGGCATGTCAGAACTAAAGGATATGATTCAACTAGACCATCTTTATGTTGAAAATATTTATATATTTTGAGTAATATTCTCAGTTGAATTCTAATACATGTATCATTGTTGTTTGGATTTTGATTTCAGCCTCTTCAAATAGTGGGTGAATTAATGAATTGCAGCCTCTATATAAAGCTAATGTTGCCACATGCTTTTAAACAATAATTCCATGCAAGATTGGTGTGTAGCATATAAACTATAACATACAAAGTAATTGTAGGTGATATTGATATCGTAGGAGAATATAGTTGGATTTATAAATTTGAAAGTTTATCCAGATTTCAGCCACCCTGTGCACACCTTTGTAAATCTTCTTATCTATTTACAAATAAAATAATGGAAACCACCTTTAGTTTATTTGTTTGCCTCCAACTTTATAGCAGAAAATGAACCTTTGCAAATACATAGAAGTTGTGTTATTCATGGAGAGAATAGAACAAATTATTTTGGATAACCTCTGTCTCATCACCATTTTATATAAATTTAAAGGGATTTTTGTTCATAAGTAATAATTTTAAATAATTTAACTGCATTGTTATGAACATTTTCAATGATTTTGCTATCTTACAAGACTTAGTTAACCAATTTAAGTTGCCTTTCCCCCCTAAAAAGATGCTTGTTTGTAGTTATCGGTAAATTTTAAACAATTGCAAGTGCACAAACATATACATGCATAACATTTTCTCTTTATGGTCTTAAACATATATATTTCTTAATTTTGAGTTAGGTTTCTTCTGGAGCAGCAGTTTCTGGCAACATGCCTGGTGGTCATGTATCTAATAGATCTGTCCCTCGACCAGTGAATGTTAGTGGCATGCAGAGAATACCTCATCAGGCAATGCAAGGTTATAATCTCACATCTCAGGCAGGGATGGGTGGAATGAATCCCAGTGGCATCCCAATGCAACGAGGTGTTCCACAGCAACAGGTTTAGTATTTATTTGGAAAAGGAGGAAGGGGATTAGCTTATTATCCTTTCTCTTAGGTAGACGTGATATCCTTGTTTTCTTTTTGAACAGTTGAGAAGAAAGGACCAAATGGGGATGCCAGGATACCCTCCACAGCAGAAATCAAGACGTATATAAGGTTAGTACCGTTGTTCCACCTCATATTAATGTCATTTATGGTGGTTATCGAAGAGAACATATAACTGTTGATTTGGGCAATCTGGAGTCACTAGCAATTAGTTTCGTGAGAGTGCTATGTGAAGTTTTGAATTAAGTATTGTAGAAACTACAATTTATCACCTGAATAACCTCTTCAACAGTCAGTTTTAATATGTGGGTTGTGGCCAACATCAAGTTAGTATATACTTTTTTTTTCTCCAAATTGATCTTGTATGGTTTCCGGTCAAATTGTTCAACCTTCTGGCACACTTAGAGCTAATAGTTGGATAACTCATGGTTAGGTCGTGCTGGTAGAAGTCTAGTGATGATAGATTTAGGGTCAACAGTAGGGAACTTGAGCTCATTCAGGACAGTTCATGAACCCCCAAGTTCAGATGGTTTACCTCTGTGAATGTGGAAATGCGGATCACTTTCTTTATTGCAGTCAAAGGTTCTTGCATTGAGCACAGGAAACAGGATATTATCACTGTAAAGAACACTAATCGAGCCCTTGGAATGGAACAAACATAGGAAATAGATGAGCCACTGGAGGCACATGTATATAATGCTTTAGCTGTACAATATTCTTGTATTTTCACTGCTGTTAGGCAAGATAAAATGTTGGATACCGTATTGGTTACCATCAAATATGAACTTATAGTGACCAAACTAATGTGTAGCTATGTTGTACTAGACTACTAATGCCTTAATGGTTAGTATCATATATGATGTGGATTATCATTAGTTGATTTTTTTGTTAACCAAATAGAGAACGGGTGTTAAGAGAAGGGGATTAAATAATATTTTCCTCTTAAAAATTTGCTTGCAAGTTGGTAAACGTAACAGGAAAATGTATTTTCTAAAAGTCTAAAAAGTAATTTTTCAAAGAAAGCTTTTTACACCTTGTTTAGGTAATGGAGAGAGAAAAATACGGAGGAAAACACGCAGATTAAAGAGACAGGAGAAAAGAGAAAATGAGTAATAATAAGTCAATTTTAAGGTATTTGAACAGAAATTAAAAAAAAGAAAGTTGACTTTTTGGCACTTAATTTGGTTTGATATAAAAGTAAAGGAAAAAAAACCTTCCTACATGGAAAGAAGAAAATACTTTATCTTTATCAATCTTGATTCTTTTTTTATTATTTAATGAGACAGGAGATAAAAGATAATTAATAATATTTAGTAAAATTTATTTCTTAAAAGAAGTTTTCGGATATTTAGTTTAATTTTAATTTTTTTTTCTGATTTTACTAAAAATAATAAAAAAAACTTCTTATTCTTATATGTTCTAATAGAATGGATTTTAGTTTTTCTTTTCAATGGTGTTAGCCTAGATGTTTTTTTTTTTACTCAATACGAACTATTCCACTATTAATTTTTAGTGAACAATCTAAAATAAAATATTACAATATTCTTAGTAAATAATCCAAAATAAAAAAAAATACAAGAATTTTTTTTGAACAATTTGGAGCAATAAATAAAAATAAAATTCGTAGAAGACATAGGACACAAAATTTACATGGACGTAAAATATTTTTATCCTTAACAGATTTAGATTCTGTACGAGGAAAAGAAATAATAAAACTAAAGTTGTATCTTTACACAATATTATATTAGTCTTCTCACAAGGGAAAATTTTTCTAAGTGAGTTTCTGCCTCTAACCAAATGATATAAAACAGTTTTTGTCTTCTCATTTCTTACTTTTCGTTTACCTTCAACTTAAACTTCTCTATTAAACCAAACAATCTGTAAGTGTATATTTACCGGGAGTCGGAATTCCTTGTAAAAAGTGTTAAAGCAAAGACACGTGCAATAATCTAATTACACTTCACATTACATTAAACTTTTTTTAAAACATCACAGCAGTTAAGACGTTCCACACCGTCACAACCAGAACAACTAACACTTAAAATTTAGAGTATACTATAACATCCTTTTGTTTTAGTCACACACACCAGACAAAGATACTTCGTACGACAAAGCAAAACACAAGGTTCTGTGTTAGAGTTTATTTAAGCAGAGATTTGAACGGCCTTGACATCAGGTTTCTTGATCTCTTGTTTAGGAACAGTGACAGTGAGAACCCCATTTTCAATGGAAGCCTTAACTTGATCCACCTTAGCATTTTCTGGCAATCTGAACTTCCTCAAGAACTTACCACTGCTACGCTCCACGCGATGCCATTTATCATTCTTATCTTCTTTCTCAACATTCCTCTCTCCACTTATCTGAAGAACATTATCATCTTCAATCTCAACCTTCACTTGCTCCTTCTTCAGCCCTGGAATATCAGCTTTGAACACGTGTGCTTCTGGTGTCTCCTTCCAGTCAACTCTGGTGTTCACAAAAGCTGAATTATCAGCAGAAAGAGAAGAGGGGAATGAAATATCCTTAAAGGGGTCCCATACGTCAAGGGAGAATGGGTCCAACACATTGCTCCGTCGACCACCGAAGAAACTTGGGATCAATGACATTTTCCTTTTCTTTACTTTGCTGAGATTTTGAATTGTGCAGAATGTTTGTTACGTGATTTCGTTAGCAGATTAAGCTTCTGTTTTTCTGTTGCTGGTGTCTCAAGGGACACAAGAGGTATATAAATTACATCCAAGGGTCAATCTCGTATGTTCCAGAAAACAAAAATTTGCGGAATTTCATTTTCAGAAAATTCCAAAAGCTTCTGGACTTGTCTGCACTTTCCAGTAGGTTCTGGATATTATTGTACAAGTTTATCTTCGATTGGGATAGAAAAACAACTAATTGGACCTGAGAGTTTTTAAGCCCGAATTTGCCGTTGGGCTGAAATCATAGTTTTATGGAATGAAGTACAATATCTTTTATGGACCAAGAAAAAAAAAAAAAACTCAGGAGTGTTCAGTTTGAGTTTATCAACTTGATATAAACACACTGTTAAAATCTCTGATTCAACAACGTAATTAAAAGCCATATGCATTTGTATGGATGATTTAACTTCTATATATTTGCTTGTATATTTTTGTACCCACTTAAAGAAAATAGTTCATGGTTAGTAAACAAATCCTATAGGGGCCTTTTTCTCATAAGAACCAAGTAGAAATTATTCATATTTTAAAGAAGGAAAGAAATATTGTTACTTGATATTTGTTATAAGATTCGATTTGTAATGAAAATAAATTGGAATAGTAGTATAATTTCATTAGAAATTGGGATTTTGAATTCTAATTCTAAGTTTTCATTATTGTTCTAGTGAATTTGAATGTACTTTTATATTATCATTTAATTTTACATTATTATATGTATAATAAATTACTTAACTTTTATAATAATTATCTTAAAAATATGTTTCTATTTAGTTGACGGTGCAAAATTTTTTTGCATTTAGTAAGTATAAATTAAATTCTATTAGTTAAAATATATTTAGTTTTTAAAGAAATAAGTATTGGATAAAAAACTTACATCTAATAAAAAAATATTAAATAAAAATAATATACATTCTAAGAAATTGGAAATGAGATAATGAAATTACGAAGAAAATGACTTAATAAATATTTCTTGTGGCTTTATTTTAAGGCCCATTAAAATGTAATTTGGTCCTTTATAATTAACTATTTTATCTTAAAAATATCTTTAATTTAAAATTATGTTTTTTTTTACTTTATTAATTTGATGATAAATTACGGAAAAAATGGTGTAATAATACACAAGTTATAAATATTAAAAGGTGTTCTTTGTACAAGTGAATTTAAAAAATATATAGACGTAAAATATATTTAATATTTTTAACTATACTAAATAATTTCTTCAATCTAGATGAAGTAGTTACGTAGGCCTTATAATAAGAAAATAAATAAATACATTATTATATAAGCATGAATTGTATCATAATTTTATAAATGAAATATTATATGTTCATATATAACTTAAATTTGGATTAGTGGATCAATTTTTAAATTAGACTTGAAAATTTTTAGGATTTTTTTTTAGCTTTTTAGACTATATCATATCATAAAATACATTTCTTTTTATATTATAGAATATATTTTTTTTATTTTTGTTCATTCATTCTATATACTATTTTCATTTTTTAGGTAAAAATAAAAAATAAATACCAAAAAATTTACATCAACTCATACAAGCTACTCGGTCAACCAAGTTAGATTCTTGATATTTTACTACAAGAGTAACCTACATCAATTTCTCATATGCATGTTCATTTATTTCTAAACTTATCAGCATAATACATTTAATTTCAATAGTTTTATAAATCAATTGATAAATAACTGAAATACAATAATAGAAACAATCAACAAGTAATTTAACTGAATTTAACATAATTAAAATAAACATAATTGTAGAAAAAAATTTAATAATCAAATCACTAATAGAACGTACAATAATGACACATACAATATGAATGGTTACAGTTACTTAAATATACAAATTCAATTACGAACAATTGATTCAATTAAATTAAGTAATTTAATCGAATTAATATAAACAAATTAGATTGTACATTAGATTAAAATATCATCTAACCTAAACCATAATTTAGGTTGAATTAAGCATAAAATATTATCTAATTTAATTTCTAATTCAAAAATATTATTATAATCACAATTTAGGTCAAATTAAGCATCAAATATTATTTAACTTAATTTCTAATTTAAAAATAATATTATAATCATAAATTACAAATTTAGATTTAAAATAAAAAGAAAGGTAAAACTAAAATTAATCAAAATACATCGGCCCAGTTGATTCAAGAATTTAGTCTTATGTAAAAATCTTCGTTCTAGATATTTTCAATAAGAGCGCAAGGGAAAAAAACAAGAAAGAAGGAAAAAAAAAGAGAGCTTATAATTAGATTTATTTCAAAATATAAAAATCCAAAAACATATTAATAGGTGTTGTTCACATAAGTGACTTTGAAAAACATATAGATTTAATATATATATTTAATATTTTTAATTTAATTAAATAATTTATTAAATCTAGATGAAGTAATTACGTAGATCAAAATAAAGAAATACATAAGAATGAGTTGTATCATAATTTCATAAATGAAATTATATATGTTCATGTATAACTTAAATATGAACTAATGAATAAACTTTTAAATTAGAACTGAAAACTTTTTAGGATCTATTTTTAACTTTTTAGTCTATATGATATCACAAGATATATTTATTTTTATATTATAAAATATAGTTTTTCTTTATGTTTATTTATTTATTATATATATTTTCATTCTTTTTTTCAGTATAAAAAAATAAGTATCAATAAATTTATATTAATTCACAATCTACATCAACGTCATAAAAATTAATTATAAAATGTGCGAATGATCTACATCGTCAATTTCTAGCATACACATTCAAAGTAGTCCATATGAGATAAAATTAAATATTAAAACTGAAAATATAGAATAAAAGATTCTAATTACATGTAAGAGTATATAAACAAAGATCGAAGAATTTGAAAGTTGAAAGTTGAAAAGAAAACATGTTATAAGAAAGCTAGTGTTCGTAGAGGTTACAAAAGATTACAAACAAGAATGTTCTTCGCTCTGCCCTCTACATTGGCTAGAGCCCCCTTATGTAAATAGAGAAAAGAACGAAAATAGAACATATTTTACTATTTGCCGACACTAAGGACCAACTAAAATTTGCAGACATTTTCAGCAAATCGCGTATTGCTGATACTTTTGTTCTTTTTACATATACTTTTGTCGTATCAATCTTATACTTTATCTTTATTATTAAAATACGGGTTGGAATATAGTGACTCCGTATTTGAGTCATCTTTATTTTGATCAGGCAGCCTTTTGCAGGATCCTTTATAATTCTTCTTTTGATGATACTGAAGCCAAAGTTGATAATAACAATTGTTTTTCCAACAAAAATAGTGAATATTGTCTAAGCTCCCTTCCTCTGTTATTAAGACGAAGTCATTTTTCAATCTTGTCTTTACAAATAAGATTATTATTGAATTTGGCCCACCATTTGACTTGAATTCTTCTTGATAATCTTTTTATTTCTATGCATGTATGAACATTTTCCATGACATAGTCCCATGCCATAATCCAAGTAACTGCTTGAGATGCCACAAATGAGATAAGTTAATACCCTGAAGGAAATGCTGATTTTTCTTGGAAATATACATATATTTCTTGAATTGGTTTTGGGAATATTAACGGAGAAGGTCCATGATGAGAAAACCATTCTATGAACCATCTTGGAAATTTTAACCATATTCCTTTTCTAAACCAAATTAACCACGAGTGGTAATTTGGGCTTACTAATAATACATTTGACCAAGCATTCATAAAATCATAATACGAATCATTCTGAAGAGAGAAGGTTTTTGAGAATGATTTTGTTTTATACATTGATTGTCCCCCATCCTGAGGAGTGATTACCTTGAAAATTTTAATTTTTGAATATTAAATCTCCCCATCCTGGTTTTTAGTATGGATAAGCTCAATATAATCAGTGTCTATCAAAATGAATTCATAAAAAATTCTAGTTTTTGTAGGTCTTTTTTGGAGGACAAGGAATCCAACCATAAAAAGGTTCTCTTTTATTTGTTTTGAAGAAAACTTTGTCCATTCAGGTTCTAATACCATAATTGGAAGGGTTTTTGGTTTATTAATAAAATTCTCTTTGAAAAATGTAGAAGGAGAAAGGTTTGGAGAAGTAGTGGGTGAGGTGGTAATTGGTGGAGAGGTGATAAAATCTTTAGGAGTTACTAGGTTATTACTATAATTTAAAGGAGAGAATTTGTTTGAGGTGACAAAAGGAGATGGTGGCAGAGCTTTTACAAGCTCAGCCATAGTCATAGGAGTTTTACTGATCATCGGGACCGTAATCATCCTTTCCATAAGTTTTTCCACTCATTTTGATCCATGTAGAAATTCTCGAGTCAAGAAATCTGGGAAAAAATTATCTTTTCCTTTAATATGTTCGATTTCAAAATCAAAACAGAATAATATAGCTTACCATCCGGCAAAAATATGTTTTAAAACTAGATTTTCAACATCTTTTTTCAAAACACTTGGTGCAGTTGTGCAATTAGTTCTTATTAAATAAAATTTATTAAATAAATCATCTTAAATTTTTTATAAACATAATACAATTGAAAATATTCCTTTTTTAATAGCACTATAATTTTTGTGAGCAGGTTGCTATATACGAGAATGGTGTCTAACAATCTATTCTTTTTCCGAAATTCTTTGTTTCAAAATACTCCTGTATCCTTTTTCTGAGGTACCTGTTTCTACTATTAAGAAGGCCTCAGGGTTAAGTATTCCTAAACAAGATAATTTTCTAACCATCTTCTTTATTTCCTTAATAGCTTGAATCATTTCACTATTCTAACTTGGAGGATTCTTCCTAAATAGGGAGTACAAAGATTCACATATTATTCTAATATTTGGGATGAAATCTGCAATAAAAATTACGCATCCTAGAAATCTCTGTAATCGAGTTTTATCTTTTATTTCATTTAGAAAATTTTCTGCAAATTCTATTGATCTTTGAATTGGTATTATTGTACCTTCATGTATTTCAAATCCTAAAAATCTTATTTTTGTCTAAAATATTTTTACTTTTTTAGCTGATATGACTAATCCATTTTTATTTTATTAGAGTTATAAATTTATCTAAATGTTCTTGATGATTAGTTATATTTTTTGAGAATACTGATACATCATCTAAATACACAATTATAAAATCTAAGTATGGATAAAATATATCATTCATTATGTTTTGGAATTTACTTGGTGCATTTTTTAATTCTTATGGCATTACATTCCATTCGTAATGACCAAAAGGAACCACAAAAGCATATTTATATCTATCTTATTCTTTTACTGCAATTTGACAATAGCCTAGATTTTAAATCAAATTTTGAGAATATTAATGCATCATGTATTCTTTTTATCAAGTCATTTTTATTTGGTAGTGGATACCTTATCCATTTTAATACATTATTTAAAGGTTTATAATTAATAACTAACTTTGGAGCTCCTCTTTCTATTTTTGGGGCTTTCATTACATATAAGGCTAAACAACTCCAAGGAGATTTTGATAGTCTTATAAAACCTTTATCTAAATATTCCTGTATTTCTTTTTTACAGTATTTTAAAATTTCTTGATTCATTTGAATAAGCCTTGCTTTAGTAGGTATTTTCTTCTCATCGAATTATCTATGTAAGGTAATTCTATAGTATATTTTTTCCTATGCCAAAAAGTTGTTGGATTTACTTCACAAATTTCAACTTCTATTCTCTTCTCATAATTTTTGATAATATTTTATATTTTTGGCGTATTAAGTTGTTCTTCAATTCTTTTATATTTAATTTCTTTATTTAGAAGATTAATCTGTTTTTGTTTTATTAATTTCTCTTGTAACAAATTTAAATCCCTTTCTTTAAGTGATGTCAAAAATACAAAACATATTTCTCTTCCATCTTTTCTGTTACTAATCCTTTTTTCTTTTACCTTAAAATGATATAGTAATGTCAAAAATGGTGTTCCTAAAATCATCATTGTTTTCATGTTTTTTACCGGTACAAAGGGTGTCTTAAAACGAATTTTATCTTTACAAATTTTTGAATTATTAAGTTTAAATTCTATTTCCATTTTTGATCCGTTAGTATTATTAACTTTTTCTAAAGTTTTTTTCTAATATTTAGTGGGTACTATCCCTTCTTGTATACAATTTACATCTGTCCCTAAGTCTAATAAAGTTATTACTTCAAATTTTTCCTATTTTACTATCAAGGATATCCTTGAATACCATGGTTGTATTGTTATCATACTTAACAAATTAATGTAATTTTCTTTTGAAACTAATCCTGGAGAAGAGGATGAGGTTCTCCTTCTTCTATAATTAGATCTTGCCTGCCAATAATATCTTTACCTTCTAGTTTTAATATTTTATATTCTAAATCTATATCATTTTCTTTTAATTGCTTTATTTCTTTCTTTAAGGTTTTAAATTCTTCTTGTAGATCTTTTACAATTATTTGTTGATCACGACACTTAAATCTCTCATAAATTTCTTTCATATTAATTAATTCTACCTCATACTGAACTATATTATTTTTCTTTATTAAGCTTTCTAATTGTTTTTTAAATTCATCCCTTAATGGAGTATCTTTCAATTTTTCTATTATTGATATTCTAGTTTGATATCAAGTTAATACATTTACAGTTTTACAATCATTGCAACTACATAATTCCATTCCTAGACAATAATTTTCTTCATCACTTTCTTCCAAAGTCTCTAAAGAACTATCATATTTTTGTTCCATTAAATTTAAAGAATACTCTTAGTGGAACCTCAGCGTGTTGCTGGACAGCTAGATGTAGTCTTGATCAGACGAATCAGTATAAAAATACTATTGTCTTCTTTATTGTTTTATCTGTTAACTAACTGGGGAATAATAACTTGAACATTCTGATAATAAAATCAATCTTAAGAAGAAAACAATCTTGCGTCTGATCAAGCTTTGAAAACAACAGACGCAAACGCATCATCTTAGAGAAAAAGTTTTTAAACAGTCTACACATTTCAACCTCCCCCCTTCTTGGGTCGTTTTTGTATTTTACAGTTTGGTATCGGAGCTCAACCTCTAAGGGTTGAGTGCTTAACAAATGCTAGAGGAAAAGATCCAGGATGACAAACTCCCAGACGATGCTCATTACAGAAGGCTCCTCCATGAACACTCCTCCAACTTTCTCTGGAAATGATTACCCTTACTGGGCAGACCGGATGGAGATGTACATCAAGTCTACAAAATATAGACTTTGGAAGATCATAATAGAAGGAGACATTCCCCTGACCAAGCCTGAATCAGAGTGGGGAAATGAAGAATATACAATCGCGGAGCTCAACAACAAGGCACGTTATGACATAATGTGTGCTCTTTCTAGGACAGAATATAACTGATTTTGTGCCTACAAAACAACCAAAGAGCTTTGGGATGCGTTGAAGATCTCTTATGAAGGAACTAAAGATGTTAGACTTAAGAAAGCTGACACCCTTCAAAGAGAGTACGAAATGTTCTCCATGGAGAAAGAAGAATCTATAGACGGAATATTTGGAAGATTTTAAAATATTCTGAATGGACTAGTTGCATTGGAAATTACTTTTTCAAGAGCCCAAAACAACATGAAGATTTTGGAAAGCTTACCTGTACCATGGGAAGCTATGTCCACTGCTATATCTGTTGGGAGAAATATGAAGACCCTTACTCTGGATGAACTCATTAGTGCGCTGAGAGTGCATGAAGTTCATTTGTGTAAAAGGGAGAAGCTAAAAATTCAAGAGCTTATTGCTCTATCCAATATTGACGAGCTTGATGGAGAGTCAGAAGATTTAAAAGATCCTTCCGAAGAAGAAATCTCCTTGATGACAAGAAGATTCAAAAGATTGATAAAGAAAGGGCATGGTCAAAGACTCTTCAAAAGAAGAGACAGATGGTTACCTGGGGAATCGTCTGAAGAAGAAGGAGAATCAAAGATCATCTGCTATGAGTGCTGTGCATACAAAGTTTGAATGTTCAAAGCTAAGAAAGAACTGAAACCCCAAAAATATTAGAAGAAAGAAGAAACAAGCCACTTGGGATGATCTAGATGATGAAAGCTCAGACGAATCATCTGAGGAAAAGATTGCAAATATCTGTCTCATGGCAAGAGACATACTATCATCTCAGGTAAATCTTTTAAATATATATCTAGTTCATCTTCATCTTCTTCAGATTTAGATTCAGACTATGAGGACATTGCATATGATGTTCTTCTTGCTAAGTCACATTTTATAACTCAAGAATATATAAGTTGCAAATCTAAGCTCAAAAAGGCTTTAGAAGAAATTGAAAATCTGAAAGCTATAAATGTCCAATTATCTGAGAAAAATATATCAGATGAATCATTCTCTTCGTCTGATACTGAAAAGAGTCATCTTCTTCTTAGACTTGAAAATTTAAAAGAAGAAAATGAACTCTTAAAGAAATATTTAAACAAGTTCACCTTGAGTTCTTCCAAGCTTGAAAATACTTTAAACTATGGAAGATCTCCTCTTAACAAGAGTGAACTTGGTTATAATCATGTGACAGACGAAAGAAAGTCATATATTAAGTCATCTGTATATAGAAGCATGCATGTTTTTCATCTGAGGTCTCCGAAACAGTCTGAAGGTCATTTAAGAACCTATGACAGACGGAACCTTACAACTAACAAAGTTGGACCCGAGGAAATTTGGGTACCAAGAACAAAAATAATTTTTGTTGCAGACAGAAAGAGAGAATGTCTGAAGATGGTATAATCTGGACAATGGATACATGCAACATATGATCATCAACATGTCATTGTTCCAAAACAACAGATCATGTAAGAGATCTACCATCTATGTGTCTTGAGAAGACAGATTCACCAAATCAGATGGAAGTGCATCTAAAAGATCAGATGAATCATCTTCGTCTACTCATCATATTAGCGACATTCAGAACTCTTGTCAGAATGAAGATTTCTAATTTAAAATCTCTCTGAAAATGTGATCATAGGAGGCAAAATTTTCAAAGAGTGCTAATAGGTCAAATTTTAGAGACCTTTCTGAACGTGCATTGGTGTCAAAAAAAATTGAACCCAAGTGCATTGAAGAAGTGCATTCAAATATCAACTGAATGGAGCTGGAAATAAGGTATCAAGAAAGAAAAACAAGGTGAGCGGCTCATGTATACATCCAACAAAAAGGTATCATTGATATTAATCTATTCAAAATGCTTTTCAATGAGTCAATACTCTCTTACAAAAAATTTAAACAAATCAATTTTGAAAACTTAGAAATAATTGTTTCATCTGAATAAGTTTTCTCGTTTGTTTAAATTTCTTTCGTCTATCCTTATCATCTAAAGACGAAACATTGCGTTGCGTCTGATCATTAGTTGAAATAGTCTATCTGACTCTTCAACAGACGCAACGTCATGTTATCTTCTAACATTTTTGTTGAGTGTACGAGACAAAACTCTTTAATGCATTACATATGTCTAGCTTTTTAAAGCAAGATGCACGCTATCCTTAAATACACCTCATCAGACGGAAGAAGGTAATAAGAGATAAGAAGGCCTTGGAAGCCTTCGTGGAAAACCCAGAGGATGCAAAAGATTTAAGAAAAGATATTTTTAATGATTGCAACCCAAAGGGGAGAGAAATGAGAAATAAGGATGAGAGAGAAGTATGAATGGAAGAGAAAAGGATTAAAGATATAAAAAAAGAAGAAAGAAAGTGCACCCAATGGGATCTTGAGAAAAGGAAAGATCAGAAGCTGAGGGGGAGCATAATACAAGTGCTCAATCTAAAAAGAAGTTCAGATGCAAAAGAAGAAAAGAGAATGAAGAACAAGTTGAAGGGAGCTTAAAATAGCTTTTTAAATTATTATTCTTCATTATTTTTTTCTTTCTCTTATTATGTTAAGAAATGTTGTGCTCTGATCAATTTTATTTTATATCACACTGATGTAATAAATTCAATAAAAGGAGATTTTCAAAGAACATCATCTCGATGTGATTAAAATGTATGATCCGATAAATACTGTGCGTTCTTGAACTAACATGTTTTTTGCAGATTTTGATCTGTTACTCTTTCAAGTTCAATCTGATAAAGATCATCTCTCTAGCTCAATACATCCTTTTGCTCTGTCTTAAGTAGAAGATCAATGATTTGCTAGTGTGGTCTGTAATCATAAAAAAATGGAGATTGTTAAGTCAAGATGACTTAGCATCTTAGTTTTGATAATTACAGAATTGTCTGTTGTGCTAGTAGACGGAAGAATAATCAGACGGAAGAATGATCAGACTGAAGAGGCATCATATGCAGACTGAATAGGCATCAGATGCAGACTGAAGATGTAACACCCTCAATTCCTACCATTTATAACATTTACTTTCTCTACGTTTCACAAGAAAATAACTACGTCATCTGATAAAGCCAACCAAATCTTAGTTCATAAAGTAATTTCAAGAGTAATTTCTACTTCTATATATCTCTCATACAATGAAAACTCTCTCAAATAAAGAATTAATTATCATGTAACAAGAATCTTAAACTTCTAATATTCCTATATAGTAGCAATCACCCAAACGACAAAAAGTGAAAAGAACATCACGTCACTTCTTCAGAAAATCAAGTTCTCCTCTTAGCCTATGATCTTTGCATCTCCAAGCAACTGTTTATCTGCTCGCCCATTCACGGGGTCATCATCATAGGTGTCAACTATAGACACAACCATAGGGTTAATTCACATTTATAATGATAATAATAAAATAATGGGAACAATATACACAACAGAAATAAAGAAGACAAGGAAGACTCAATTTACAACTCATCACAATTAATTATGCAATCCAGTATGATGCATGTCACTCACAATTCACTCTCATGCCATGTGGTACCATCAAAACAACTGAGTGATGCTAGGAGTACATGTCACCTCTGACACTCTCACTAGAAATACTAGATAGTTATTGTCAAGGTAACTAGTGTTGCAACGGGAGTCACTTCCCACTCATGGTGATCTGACATAGTGGAAACTTTCCCCACCGCGAATACCCTCCAAGTCCTAGGCCATTACATCGACCCGTCAGGGACCAACCGTACTAGTTCCATTCATCCTCACCTTTCAAAAACATTTTTATTTCGCTTAGTGTTCATGATAATCTCTCACTTTTCGAAACAACATGCTTCACAAGCATCTCCACAAGGTCAACCTCACTGCTTCTTAACATCCATCCCTCTCTCTTTAATAAAACAATTTAAGTTGATTATCATGAATCTAAGCGACTCATCAATGTGACATGCCCACAAAATTCATCTCTTAACCCCCACCAACTATTTCACCGTAACAGGATATTTAACACCATAATAATATTGAACCAAAATAACCATGTGAAAATCAAATACAACATAAAATGGGAACAATATGGAATACCCAAACTATGATAATATAAATTTCAAACCAAAATTTACATATAGAAATAAATAATTAAACAAAGCAACAATGTCAAGTTAAATAAAATTCAACATCACGTAATTAAGATTGAAATATTAAGACTGAAACTAAAGACACACAGAATAAAGAATAATTATTAACAAATAACAAAATCTAAAAATAATATAAACAACACAGTCAAATAATTAATATAAACAACGTAGTCAAATAATTAAAAGAGAAATGAATTATAAAATACTAACTTGAGTTAAACATATAATTTTAATCTCAATACTCAATCCTAATCTCAAGGAAAATTAATTTCAATTTAATGAATCTAATAAGAGGAAGAATTATGACCAAAACGTTATAGTGAGAGGTCATAAACAGTAACATGATGAATTAATGTTTGACAAGAAGAAAGACGTCAATAACTAAAGTTGATTAATTAAATTTTATCAAGTACGCAATTCTTTCTAATGCTTCTCATTTATTTTAACATCAAACTTGTGCCTAGTTTAATTGGGTTTTGAACCAGAATTTCAAAGACTTACTAAAACCTTAATCGGAATAGACCTAGTCATTTTTTTTATTCAACTGAGGAGTGATATCAATTAAACCCGTAAATCCCATATAACACCACCGCTCACACTCCCGAACGATCGAATCTCATCTTCCTTCCACACACCAACCGATACGATACGGAAAAGGATACAAAGTTAGCTAAGTTAAAAGGGAACAGTAACGAAATTGAAGCGAGGGATTTCCCGATGCGAGAATGAAAATAATCCAATTCAAAATATTTAATTCACATTAAATAAATAAAGGCAGAGAGGAAGGAAAGAATATTTAATTTACATTAACCAAACAAAGGCTGAAAAAGAACTCATTATTATCATTAAATTGAGAATTACCCTAACCTAGATTTGTGACCATCACGCACGAGGGGGAATCGAGATGAGCAAGGTCTCTGCCTCCATAGAAGCTTTGATCTCTTTTAGGGGAAATTTGTTAAAGCGAGAGTAATATCAAGATGAAATGGATGGGAATAGAAGAACAGAGAAATGGATAACGAGAAAAAGAATGGGAGAAAAAGAAAATGAATAGATTCTCTAATATCTAACACTGAGGCGTGCTAAGATTTTAATTGCCGTATGATAACCACTCACTCACACCCCACTCACAATTTAGCAACTTCCCACTGAACCAATCAGTTGCTATTCTATTTTATTTATTATTATTGTTGTTATTATTTTATTTGATTTATTTTTATTTTATTTTATTTATAAAAAAATGGGGTGTTACAGAAGAGGCATCAGATGCAGACTAAAGAGGCATCAGATGCAGACAGAAGAATGATCAGATGGATCATTAATGAGCATAATCAAGATGCACCCTCAAGCACAAACACACAAGATGAAGTGTTCAAGTCATCAAAGCCTCAAAGCAACTACATTAGACGAAGAACCTTCATTATTCAAGACAGAGAGCTCATCTCAATTTCAAGTCAAGCGCTCAAGTAGGAAGACTTTGAAGACTGAAGTTGAAGACGAAGGAAGGAGACAGACAAATGAATTCAACAGATAACTCATCTATTTGTTCATTCGTCTACCTCATTTAATGAAGCTCAGATGGAGTAACTGACGCCCCAATTCAAATTTATCTATTACTCGTAGAAGCTTCAAAAGACAGAATAGAGATCTATGCAAAACCTCTGCAACACGAAAAACAACCATGCTTTTTGTTGATGTCTCTGATCAAGTCTGAAAAAGTATGTGCAAACATTAATTATTCTAATTGATCTCTGTCACACGTTTGAAGACTTCAAGGGAAAAGGACAATGGTTTTATGGATGAGTCTAATGGCTACCTCATGGACTTCATTACTTCAAGAGAAGGTTGGCGAACTACACATCAAAGAAATTATATTCAACTTTCGCTCAAGCTCTCAAGCAAAAGTTCGCTCGCCACGAACTTAGAGTAGATCTCATTGTAAAATCCCTTTTTGCATAAAGGATAATCTTTCTTTAGAACATCTTACAAAATCCACTGTTGTGGTGCTCTTAGCCCGAGGAGACTGCGTTTCAAAGAATACCTTTGTATTAGCCTGAGAAGGCTGTGTTTCAAAGAATACCTTTGTATTATCCTGTGGAGACTGTGTTCAAAGAATATCTTGTTTACCCTACAGAGGTTTAGTCCAAAGAATACTGATTTAGCATGAGAAGGTTGTGTCCAAATAATATCTGTATTTAGCCAGGAGTGGCTGAGTTCAAAGAATACTCTTAGTGAAACCTCAGCGTGTTGCTGGGCAACTGGATGTAGTCTTGATCAGATGAACTAGTATAAAAATACTATTGTCTACTTTATTATTTTATCTGTTGGGGGATAATAACTTGAACAGTCTGATGATAAAATCAATCTTAAGAAGAAAACAATCTTGCGTCTGATCAAGTTTTGAAAACAATAGATGCAAACGCATCGTCTTAGAGAAAAAGTTTTTAAACAGTCTACACATTTCAACCCCCCCTTCTTGTGTCGTTTTTGCATTTTACATCTTCTTCTTCTGAAAAAGATTCTTCTTCAGAATGGATTAAAATATTACTCAACTGTTTTCGTAATTCTTCATATTCTATTTGATTTATTTTGTTAGCCATCTTACATTCACTAGAATAGTGTCCTGGTTTCACATTTATAATATGTAATTTCTTTCTCCTAAAATTCTTTTTGGGTTTGGTTCCTTTTATTCTTCTTTAAAATGACTATTTTTATATTTAAATGGTTTTTTTTATCATATTTTTTCATTTTAGATTGCTTCTTAATAATTTTCTTCTTCTGTGTACTTGGAGCCCTAATGGGTTCCATCCCATATTGTTGGCAAAAATTACCTATTTCTTTTCTATTTATCATGCCTTCTTTTCTTATCTTATATTGTAATTTATAATTTACACAAACTTTAATTCTTGTATCTACTATAATATTATGTACTTGGCCATAAGTTAAAGTATTATAGGGTATTGGTTTCCCATAATGGGTTTCTAAATTTATCCTGACTTTTTCTGCAAATAAGGAGAGTAACCTAGTCACAAATTGTTCTTTCTAGAAATACATCTTTATACTATCTATAATCATTCATAGTTTTACAATATAATCACTCATAGTTTTACAATATAAATTTGCTAATTAAAGTTACTTTAGATAAAAATACATCTTTATACCATCTATAATCACTCATAGTTTTACAATATAAATTTGCTAATTATTTTACAGCTCTACCTCTTATCATATTGGGATCTTCTACAAAGTTTTGTAAAATAGAGTATATTAATGTCGCTACAACATCTTCTTGATTGGTTTCTGGTTTAACACTATTTATTATAGTATCTTTATCTGTTTCTGTACATAAATTATCCCACCAACCTTTCAGTTGGCAAGTGAATCCTTGTATTAATATTGTTGCCGCCAATCTATCACTACATCCTTTAGTTTTATGGGTGGTAGCCGCCATACTCGTTTGACTTGTTAAATCCAATATAACTTGTTCTGATAATCCATCTAAATTTCATTTTGCAATTTCATTTCCTGAAAATATGTTTTTATTTTATTTATTTCTAGAGTGTTTATTGATACACATTTAAATCTTCTCGTTTCCTTTTCAATTCTTCTATTTTTATATCTGCATTACTTTTTAATTTTATTGACTCTAATTCTTTTTGTGGAACATTAAACAATTTATATATAGGTCTTTCTATAGATTTTGAACTACTAGCTTTATCCATCATTAAAGGTTTATCTTCTATCCTAGTCAGCTTATTTGTCAGTATGCTTAAAACAATATTTCAGTAATCTAATTGCGAACATATCTTTTTTATATCTCCTATTTCTACTATTTTATCTTCATCTTTGACATCTTTATATGGGCTAGCCTCTATTTCTAAATTTGCCAATAGTATGTTCTTGAGGATATTCCGATTCTATTACTTCATTCTTACTGGTTTTTCATTTAGTACTTATTTTTTCTAATGGGTAAATTATTTTATCAAAAGGGTATTCTAAATTATTTTGTTTTCTATATTCTTTAAACCAATCAAAGAAATATAGGTTTATTTCTTTTTCTCTTAAATAATCATAAAATTTTTCTAAAAGTATTTTCTTTTGTTGTTCCAAATATTTATTCCATTACCATTCAACCTTTTCGTTGTTATAATGTGCTTTAAAATCTTCTCTTATCTAATCTTTATCTATTTCAAATGGTTCTTCTCTAATTATGGTATTTAATACTTGTGAAGCTGTCTGTGAATATTGAGGTGATTCGGATCTTTTAGATTCTTCATATCTAAGTTTACTAACAATTGGAGTAATTCTATCAAGTCCTCTAATATCTAGGTTTATGGTAGATCTATCTACTGAATTTCTATTCTAGATTATGTTCTAAAAATTCTTTGATGTTCATTTATCCTTAAAGAGATTTATCTATTCATTCTAAGTCTTATGTTTATTCCTTCTTGAATTATTTCTCTTAATTTAAGTATTATAAATTTTCTTTTCTTCTATATGTCCCTTAATAACCATTCTTGTGGTATTTTATTTTTTAAGTCTTCATGCCTTAATTAGGAGTCTATTCTGCTGATTGTTTAAAGTTTGCTTCTATTATTTGTAACATCCCCAATTTTAGAGTAGGGGCAAAATGGTCATTTTTCCATCTTCTCAACAAATTGAGATTTAAAATATAATATTTTATTCTAAGTAGCATTTAGAAGTTATTCAGTGTAAAGAATAAAAGTCTATTCTGTTTATGAAATAAGGGCAAAACAGTCGTTTGCCATATACTCTGTAACCTTAGATCAGGGGTACCCAATAACCTCAAAAGTAATATCTAACATTATTTTAGAATTAATTAGAAGTGAATGATGAATTAATAATAATTAAGATGAGAAAGTCAAACTTCGTACAAAAGTCAACTCATTAATGGTAGGGATGTAAATACCACAGTTTTCCTTTTTGGGAAATAAATTTAAGTTGAGATTTGGAGATTTAAAATTGACGAAGAATTAAATTAAAGATCCACTACTAAGAAGAGGTAAATTGCAGAGACACAAAGAAACTGAAACAGAGATAATCAGAGACCCCGGGAACCTAATGGGCCTTACCTTTGCATTATAGGTCCATATGAGTGTGTAACCTAATTTTAGGGTTATGTGGGCCCCACACTCACCCAAAAATCTGATTCCTAAATGACCTAAAAGGAGTCCCACGACCACTCACTCTCACTTACCTCTCATTTACATTTTCTCCTTCTCTACCATTGTCTTCCTCACGACCACACACACAAGCTCTCTTCCTCCTTCTCTTTTCTTCATCTTCTTCTTTCTCTCTTCTCTTCCTTCACTCACGCCGGCCACCACTTCCAGCACTTCATGGCAAGTCATCGTCGGAACAACACCACCATCCATCCAAAGGGAAAACTCCACCTTGCTTCATTCTAAGTTGACGATTTCCAAGCTTCACCCGAGGTGTGGGGGGTTTCTATTTTCAAGAGTGGATTCGTACTTGTCTCTTTATTATTCTCCATCTTTTGCTTCGTTTTTGTTGTGCAACTGGAACCCTAGAGTGGTGACCGGAGTTTTGAGCTTGAGTTCTCTATGAGACAACCTTAATGGAAGTTTAACAACTAAAATACTACGAAAATGACTTAGAGTAAGAGGAACCTGAACTTGGATGTTGGAAAAGAATGAACTTGAGTAAAAAGGAATGAGTTTTAAGTTAAAATATGAGTGATGTAATAACAAAACATGATTACAGAGCAAAAGGGTAAACTAGGACTGGTAGAATATATGAAATTGTGAAGTTGATGATTATTAATGTGAATTGGAATTGTCTTGATGGTATGTGAAAATATGTAGTGTACATGAGTTAGGGGTTATTGGATGATTTTGATTATGCAGATGGAAGTATGCTTTTAATAGGTGGGATTGTAATTGTAATGCATATTGTATGGGTGGAATATGTAGCCATAGACATAGGCCCTATCTTGAGTCGGTATTGGTGTCATTATCATATGATGAGGGTGTTTTAACATGATTTTCGTGTAAAGAGAGGGTGTCTTGTTTTCTAAGTATTTAAGAAACATGTTAAGGTCAAAGTGATGTGCAATGGAAGCCTAAAGAATGATTAAACTCAAAGAACTTGGTTTCATGAAATTGAGAGCTACAGTGATTGAATTCTATTTGAGAATGGATTAAGTGAACTCAAGATGTTCTACTTGTGGTGTGAAATAATTATGTATCAAGAGATTGCTTTGTTTACATGATTTATAGTTAGTTATTCCACTATGCAACACCTTATATGCCTAATGCAATTAATTTTGATTTCTTTGTCATATCTTGAAACCTTGAACCATTAAAGCATTGTAACGTGTAATTCCATTAATCAAACATCACAAAAGGGACAATAAGGATCATAAGACACTTAGGAATAGAGTGAGGCTAGTGGGGAGTGAATTGGTCTAACAAAATAGGTCAAAATGAGGATTATGCAGCAAATTTCATGTCCTGGTAGTCAACTCGCGCGAGTTGAATGTACACCTCGCGCGAAGTCATAGTAGTAGCTCTGAGCAACGTTTTTCAAATGCTTCTCTTGAAGTCAATAACCGTTGGATGAGTTTGAAATTTTGTAAGTAGCTTTCAAACACATGGATATTAACATCCAACGGTTTTATGAAATAACACTTGTAGCTAGAAATATGAAGATAGAATGACAGAAGTGTGAGAGGAGCTCCATCTCTCGCGACTTCAATGCAATTCTGCGTGAGATAAGGTGGCCGAGACGTTTTTGGAGTCTCTAAAGGTCCAACTTGCGCAAGTTAAGGTCATTTTGCACTAGATAAGGTGGCCGAGACATTTTCGGGGTCTCTGGAACTCCAACTCGCGCGTGTTAAGTCCCATCTCGCGCGAGTCACCTCCAGAATCATGTTTTTGCTTCCTTCTTTACTTCTTTGAATGTTTGAAATGTTTGAAGTGTTTGAATGCATATATCTTTGCTCAATTAGTGTGTAAATTTTCTAGGGTTGCCTAAACAACCATCATGGAGCTAAGTTGTGATTGAATTAAGAAGTTATGGCTTCTACAAGTTGTGTAATGAATGATAATGGGTAGAGACCTACCAATGAACGTCAGCAAGACGTGTGGTTCCGCTCGACACGTGGATACGCGGACCAGAAGCATATGAGGAACTACGAGACAAGTTGATGTCCGTAGTAAACATGATTGTTTGATTGATGAAAAGTCCATATTCTTCTCTTTGAATAATTATGATTATGATGTGATTAATGAAAAATGGAAAATATGATGGAAGAGAGAAGATGTGGAGGTTCCGCCGCAGATTTTATTTTTGAAAGATACCCAAAGACATGACGATGCTTCAAGGGGTTTATTTATGCCAGGTGGGCATTTTCTGGGTGGGCATTTTATGGCAATGTGTTTTTATGATTATTGATACCCCAGATGTACTTGGGATGAAAGCCCTCGAAACACTTGCCGGCACCATGAAAATCCGTAGCAGAACAATGTTAATGATGAAACTACCCAGTGAGGAGTGGCGGTGAGATAAACCCTAGCCTATAATGGAAGAGAGGTGACATTACGTAGGTACGCGATGGAATATGAGAGCGTGTGTAAGTCGCTGGGGGAACATGTTGCTGAGTTTTGATACTTTGAGGGCGGAGGATTCATGTAACCAGCTCGACATTCCCGACAAAGCTCCATATTTTTCAGACTGATGGGACACTTCCGGTCTTGTACCACCCGGAATGTTGTTGCATCAAACGTCACCCAGCAGTTTGAAGTGTAAAGATCTCGAGATAGTGAATCCGAGGCACGAGCCCGTAAATGAAACTTGAGTGATAGATTGGATGTTGTAGGATGAGTGTTGAGTGGCTATTAGAGCAACGCTTGTTTATCGGGCTCTAGGCCCGATGTTTGTATTCACTTCTTGTTGCAGGAACTCACCCAATACTTATGACAAATGACAGGCACTGATCGAGCTGGTGGACCCAACGTTGAGGTTAGTGACCATTCCAGATGTGGGTCGTTGAACCCATACTAAGCTTTGAGGAGACTCTTGTTGTTCCACCGACGACTCCAATAAATGCAGATGTTGAGGATAATATGTTAGTGTAGAGTGATTCACCCGAGGATATTCACCAGTTTGGGGGCAGAGTTCATGAGTAGTACATATATACTACAGTTGGGTAGTGATTAGAATTGCTCTGATGTAGGTTTTATTCCCTTGGTTTGTATAATTGTGGGATGGGTAGCCTACTTTCGTGAGTTCTACATAGATGTAATTGACTATCTACTTTGATATATTATTCTTTAATATATATGTTGTATATCTTTTGATAATTTTTAGATCATGTACATAATGTTTTAATTAGAGATAACTGAGATAAATTTAACTAATAAAAGCTTTCATTACTATTCATCACTCCATTTATTTCATAATGTTCATATTACTATGATTATTATTTCAGTCTAATTAGTACCTCTTAAATGAAAACTTAATTTTATTATCATGATCATAAAATTTTAAATTGATAAATGTCATTGCCTTGTTTGTAGTAAGTCAAGTTGAGACCTTTTATTAAATGATTTATATTGGAAATATTTGTGCACATGGGTTGTTTTGATAACGTCGCTAACAGAAAGTATCGGGTTTTTCCCAATTGGTTTTGCGAACCCAATTTATTCGATTTACTCTTTTGCCCATGGCTTTAAAGAGAAAAAAATTATTACACAAATTATCGAAATTGATTTAAAAATTTATTTCCGCATTTTATTTCAAAATAAAGGAATTGTTTTACGAAATATGTGTACTTCTTTTAATTAGTAAAAAAGGGTGTAACATTACTACTGTTTCATTTTTAGGTGTTTGCTTTTTTGCTCTATAATTATAATCACTTCTTGTTACTTTATAACATATCCTATAAATTATCTGTATAGGACCTGAATCTGGATATATCATTCCCTTAGGTATCTGAACATATAATTTTAAAGCTTCAGATGTTTTTTCATTATTTAAGTTCATTGAGAAGTTTGGAAAACAGTTAAAGAATATTGAACCATCAAGAAGATTACTTTCCAATATTACAAAAATTGAATCATTGAAATCATTCAATCTTATATCTCTTAACAATAGTAATAACAGAGTATTGACTCCTATCCTAAAATTAAGTTTCAATATTACTAAAATTGAATCATTGAAATTATTCAATCTTATATCTCTTAACAATAGTAATACCGGAGTATTGACTCCTATCCTAAAATTAAGTTTCACAGCTACTTGTACTAATCCTATGTGAATATAATTATAACTTCTTTCAAATGTTGTTCTAATAGATTTTGTGTTAATAAGGTTTTTATCTTATTAGACTCTATTTTTAGGTAATCTATACCGTTACAATGTCATCATCGTTTTGTTTTCAAAATCTATTCCTTTGATATACTTGATTTTTATTTATTATTAGTAAATACCAATTTTACATTTGGTTTTTTATTTTTTCTATTTGTAATTATGTCATTTTTGAAGTACTAGTATTGGCTAAATCCTTTGCATGTTGTGGTTTGACTATAATCTTTTTATTTTTATTTCTTCGATTTAATTCACTAAAAGTTCTAAATTTTTTTTATATCTTTAGGGTTTATGTTTAGCTTTTTAGTCTATATCATATCATAAAATACATTTCATTTTATATTATAGAATATATTTTTTATTTTTGTTCATTCATTCTATATACTATTTTCAGTTTTAGGTGAAAATAAAAAATAAATACCAAAAAATTTATATTAACTCATACACGCTACTCGGTTAACTAAGTTAGATTCTTGATATTTTACTACAAGAGTAACCTACATCAATTTCTCATATGCATGTTCATTTATTTCTAAACTTATCCGCATAATACATTTAATTTCAATAGTTTTTATAAATCAATTGATAAAGAACTGAAATACAATAATAGAAATAATCAACAAGTAATTTAACTGAATTTAACATAATTGAAACAAACATAATTGTAGAAAAAAATTTAATAATCAAAATAGAAGCAATAATGACACATACAATATGAATGGTTACAGTTACTTAAATATACAACTTCAAATACGAACAACTGACTCAATTAAATTAAGTAATTCAATCGAATTAATATAAACAAATTAGATTGTACATTAGATTAAAATATCATCTAATCTAAATCATAATTTAGGTTGAATTAAGCATAAAATATTATCTAATTTAATTTCTAATTTTAAATATTATTATAATAATAATAATTTAGGTCAAATTAAGCATCAAATATTATTTCATTTAATTTCTAGTTTAAAAATAATATTATAATCATGAATTACAAATTTAGATTTAAATAAAAAGAAAGGTAAAACTAAAATTAATCAAAATACAGTGGCCCAGTTGATTCAAGAATTTAGCCTTATGTAAAAATCTTCATTGTAGAGATTTTCAATAAGAGCGCAAGGAAAAAAACAAGAAATAAGGAAAAAAAAAGAGAGCTTATAATTAGATTTATTTTAAAATATAAAAATCCAAAAATATATTAATAGGTGTTATTCACATAAGCGACTTTGAAAAACATATAGATTTAATATGTATTTAATGTTTTTAATTAAATTAAATAATTTATTAAATCTAGATGAAGTAATTACGTAGATCAAAATGAAGAAATACATTATTATATAAGTATAAGTATGAGTTGTATCATAATTTCATAAATGAAATTATATATGTTCATGTACAAGTTAAATATGAACTAATGAATCAATTTTTAAATTACAATCGAAAAATTTTTAGGGTCTATTTTTAACTTTTTAGTCTATATAATATCACAAAATACATTTATTTTTATATTATAAAATATAATTTTTCTTTATGTTTATTTATTTATTATATATATTTTTTTTCAGTTTTTTAATAAAATTAAAATATATGTATCAATAAATTTATATTAACTCACACTCAACTCAATCAATTAAGTTAAATTCTTGATAAATAATTCATATCACAGTCATAATAACTAATTTAAAAAATATATGAATAATCTACGTCAATATTTAAACACATTCAATTTTTTTCCAAACTCATCCATAATACATTTAATTTGAATTTTAAGAGTTTTTATAGATGATTTGATCAAGAACTGAAATGCAATAATAGAAACAATTGACAATTGATTTAACTAAAGTTGTCATAATTGAAACAAACATAATTGCAGAAAAAAAAAATTCATCAGTCAAATCACTGTAAAAGGAGATGTATGAATTATTGCAGTTATTTAAATATATGAATTTAATTACAAACAATTAACTTAATTAAATAATTAAATTAAATTAATCTAAACAAATTGAGTTGTGCATCAGATCAAAGTATCATTTAATCCAAAGCATAATTTAAGTTAAATTAAACATTAAATTATCTAATCTGATTTTTAATTTAAAAATAATATTATAATCATGAATTATAAACTTATAATAATTAAGAAGAGAGAAAGATAAAACTGATACTAAAATCAAAATGTGTTTTGCTCACTTGATTCAATCTTAAATTGAATTTAGCCATTACACAGAAATTTCGGTTTAAATTTTTTTAATAAAAGTACAAGAATAAAAAAGAAAACTTGCCATGAGATTTATTTCAGAAAACATGAAAATCTAAAAAACAAAATGTATGATGTAAGATTCTATGAATAATTTATAATTACAAGTCTATTTGATCGGTTAAAAGTCATAATATTAAATATAAAAAAAAATCACAAGACAAATCATTAAATAATTTATTATCATGTCCAATACTCTATAAAGGAATAGACAAAATACTAAGTTTATTATAATATTAATTAACTTTACGGAATTTATAATTAAAATTCAGAATAAAAATTAATTAATTATAATAATAATTAAATATAAATAATAAGATGAGATTATTATCATAGATAATATTAAATTAAAATAAATAAATGATAAATTTTTAAATAATTGAAATTTAAATAGAATGATTTAAAATTAAGTATATATATATATATATATATGATGAATACTTTGTGCCTTACACATTTTTTTGTTTAATAATTATTTAATTAAGGAAAAATTTTCTATCTTATATCGACTATTTAATTTATATTATTAAATAAATCTATTTTAAATTAAACGTTAAAAAATATTATCCTATATAATACCTCAATTTACCCGTATATTATTAGAATGCGTTAAAGGGAACATAAAATTTAAAAAAAGAATATGAAAGAAGATAAAGTGAAAAAAGAAAAAAAAAAAGAAAAAAAGAGTTGAATTATAGTACACTGCGCTACTGGCACGTATTGATAGTTGTATATTTTTTTATAATACTACAAACGATAAAAGAAATATATCATTTAATATATCAATGTTTTACTTATTGGATTATAATTTTTCACGTTTATTCATATTGAAGATCAGAATGTCTGTTAAATAAACTTAATAAATATTTCAAAAATATATTTGATGAATAAAAAATAATAATGAACCTAAAATATCTAAGAACGGATAACAATATAAGAGAGAGTGAATTAAATTTTTTTCACAATTTTCTTTAAGATTTAGAAAATTTTGAACTACGTAACTATAACCCTGATACCGAATTAATACAACGGACAATGGTGAAGGGACAGAGAAAATCACGTAAAGGTTTAATATTGATTCACCTTCTATTATTGAAGTAGGGATGGAGTCGGAAAAACAAGGATGGGAGGAGTGAATTTTTTTTCCTATTTTTCTTTTAATTTTTTTTAACTTCTTTTCTTAAAATCGACAAGACCAAGTCTACTAATTACACAATAATTTTCCTTTTGTTGGGATAATAAAATAAATTTAGGAGAAATTAAAATTTATTATTAATATATATAGAAATTTATTATATATAAATTTATATATATAAATTAATATATATAAAATTAATTTTATATATATAAAAATTATATATATATATATAAATTAATATATACAAGTTTGTTATTGATTTATATATAAATTTATTATTAATATATATATATATATAAATTTATTATTAATATATATATATATATATATATATATATATATTCATAAATTTATTATTAATATATATAAAAAAAAATTGGAGGATGATCCCTAACTCCAACGTGGCCCCACATTGCACTAAAGGTTATGTCCAGTTCCCCGACCCACGTCAGAGAATTTCTTTACTAAGCAAATAGTGTAGGGTTGCAATCTCACCCCAAGATCCCTACATCAATACTCAAGAAAAGCAACCTTTTCTTTATTACAACTCTTTATCGAACATTACGGTAATCAAATACCCTTTCATCGAACATTATGATAAACAACAATCTTTCATCGAATACTATGGACATTAATCTTTCACCGAGCACTACGATGAACAACAATCTTTCACCGAACACTACGGTGAATTCACAACAACAAATGTTCAATACTGGAGTACAATGTACAATGACTGTTTCAAAGATAGTTTGAATCTTATAAGAAAGACTTTCTTATGATATGACCACTAAAGCTCAAAAAACCTTTTCCCATTTATAGAATATGAAAAGCATTGAAAGTTTGTTTCAAGGAAGAGATAAGATTATGAACATCAAAAGTGTGTGTAACCTTTTCCAAATTTGAAAACTTGTTTAAATAGGTAATTGTAACCTTTCAAAAACGTTTTAAAAAAAAGTTGTTATTGTAAAGAATAAAACTCAAGAAGGGAGGTTGAATTGTGATTTTGATAAAATTTTATCTTATCGTCTGTTGTTTTGAAATCAGTACAGACGATTCAAACTTATCTTTGAAACGCTTGATTTAAGAAATTTGGTTGTTCTTTAATTATCCCGTTAGTCACAAGATATAATCCAGAGAACATAAAGTTTTTATACTGGTTCGTTTATATCAGATTACGTCTAGTTGCTCAGCAAAAACTGAGTTTTCACTATCAACCGTGAAAAGATTACAAGTATTGTTTGAACACAGCCACTTCTGGCTAATACAAGATATTTTTTGATCAAGCCTTCTCAGGCTAACCCACCAAGTATTGTTTGAAACACAGCCTCTTCAAGCTAAAGAAAAAGGGTATTCTTTGCAAGTACAACCTCCTCAGGCTAAAATACCACAGACGTGGATTTGAAAAAGTCTAAAGAAGCTAAACTTTCCTCTTCGCAAAGAGTGTTTATACAATGAAGAATAATATCAAGAGCGAATTCAAATAATCAGCTTGTAATAGCGTTTTTCGCCAACTTGAAATGGTGAGGTGAAGACCTTCATATAGGCAACAGTTTGAAGAGATCCGTTAGACTTAAGAGATATGACCACTGTCCCTTTTCTTGAAACTTTTCATCAGTAGCAGAGATCAATCAGAATAATTAATTATTCGCAGCGGAGTTAGCACATGTTCAACACCTTTTTCTGACTTGATCAGTTTGGATAACGAAAGTGTGATCTACTTTTCGTGTAGCAGAGGTTTTGCACAGTATCCAATAGCCTTTTTGGAAGCTTCTAAGAGTAACGACTGAAAGAGACATTTTGCACGCGTTACTTCGTCTGTCTTCATTTTCTGTGACGTCTGTCTTCATTCTACTTCTAGTAGACGCTAGGTCTTTAACAGAGCACAAGACGTTCAGCTAACGCTCTATATTGATGTCGTTTTCACTCGTGATTGCATCGTCTGTTCTTTGTGATGAAACACCTTTGAGGAAGCATGGAATAAGTCTTATCAGATTGAGGAGTCTCCTTTCGTCTGTGGTCCTCACATCGTCTACACTTGTATCGTCTGTCTTGTAATTATCAAAACTTAAGAGTGTTAATCCCCTTGATCTAACAATCTCCCCCTTTTTGATGATTATAGACCATACCAACACACAGGAAAGACGAAGATATCTGCATAAATAAAAGTTAGTGAAATAATTACCAGTTATGCCAGATCTACATCAAGACGATGTTTTCTGAAGAATGCTTCTTTATAAGTTTGTTACATCACAAAGATGTAATCAATTTCAGAAAAACAATTTACAAAGTAACTAAAAAAAAATCACAAAGAAGAAAAAAAATACAAGACTCTCCCCCTGAGTCTAATACCCATTGTACATGAGCTCTCCCCAAAGCTCACAGTAGACGACGTTCGTCTTTAGATGCTCCCCCTGAGCAGATACTCTTACCTTCTCCCCTTGGGCTGAAATCAACCAAAAAGAATCATGGAGGTGGCTGCTGCTGCTTCAACAAAGCAAAAACAAGACTTTGAAGATGTTCAACTTTGGCATTAGTGGCCTGTTGAAACTCTTCTAGCTTCATGTTCTTCTTCTTTAAGTGGTCGTAGTTATCCGCAAGATCATCATACTTCCGCTTCAAAGCATTGTACTTATTAGCAGAATCATCTGATGATTGAGGTGATCGTGGTTCAGACGATGGTCCTCCAGCTTCAATCAACAGAGGTTGGCTAGAAGTGGGCATCACTGCTTCTTCATCTGAATCAGCCTCTATCACAATAGGTTCTACTTCTGTTGCCTTCAAAATTAAGGTGAACATGGGAAAGTCCATCTTAGAATTGAAGTTTTCTTCCCACTGCCAATTGTAGATTCTGTTGAAGGTTGTCAATTGATATGCTGAGGCATATGAGGTGGAAGATTGTACGCATAGGCTCCACCAGGGTAAACTCTGCCACATGTGACCGACTCTTCATCAAAAATAGTACCGGAGCAGAATCTAGACGTTTTCTCATGTTCTTCTATCATCCTCTGAATCTTAGGATTGATAGGCCTTGTAAAGTACGTCTGAAAGGCTTTTAGATGATCATAGACGACCGGAGGGGGGGTTAGACACTTGACAATGTGTCTAGCATACTTAAATTCCTTGGGGGAAGGATATTCTTTCTTCTCTTTTCCCTTTGCAAGCATTCTTATAAGGCATGGTCTTGAGCGGTCCATCCTTACAAAGAATCTTATTTCATTGGTTGCAAGTGCAGAGAATTGAAAGCCCATGAGAAAGGGAAGGAAACGATTTTCTTTCTCGGCTCTGTTTTAGATAAGACGGAAGGACTACAGTCTGTCCTTGATCTCATTTTTGTAGGCTCTTGACATTGCATTGTATGCCGCATCATAATCAACTGGCAAGGAATGATAGCACTCTTCAGGAGTTTCATACTCGTTGAAGTTGAGGAAGTAAGTTGGTTGAATGCCAGAGCAATGAGGTCTTAGCCATGAAAGCGTTAGGCCAATAGTGTAGCCTAATCTAATGAACTCCGTCTTGTTCATGGGAATGGTGAAGGGTTGGGGATCATGCTTGTCCATTGCGTCTAGATGCCAGTGAGAGAAGCATTCTGGAATAGATATTTGAGACATAAAGTCACCAAATACACAATGATGATATACAGGTGCTTTCTCAGCATGATAACGAATGGATCTTCTAGACTCAGGTCTAGGAATAATGTTGGGTTCATATCCCAACGAAGGTCCTTCTTCAAGCAGACCATCAAGATGGCACTTGGTCTATACCTTCTAAGCCCTTAATCTTCAGATTAGCAAGGGCGTCCCAAGGCAAACGCTTCAACCATTCCTTCTTCTCTTCAACACTATATTTCTTTGAGAGATCAAGATCAGCAGGCTTCAATGGTTGGAAGTAGTTGATTGGATTAACGAATCTTCCCAATTGGAACCCTTTCTTCCCTTTGTAATTGTAAGGGTTGTCCAATTCGATGAAAGGAGATTCTTGTTCTTCAACAGATGAATCTTCATTGTATGCGCTTGACACAAGAGCAATCGCCTAGACTCGGATCCATCGAGTCGAGGAAAGATCAGAGGCTTCCATAGCATGATCTGTAATAATCCAATCAGGCTTCTTAGGCCTCTCAGCACACCCAATAATATTGTACCTTTGCATAACAAGGTCGTTGAGAAAGGAGTAGTCCATTATGCGCTTGGGTGGTAGGTCTTCTTCATTTAAGACCACTGCTGAAATCTTTAAGTTAGGTGCCACATGTCTTGTAACAAGACATTCTTCGTCGTCTGATGATGATGATTCTACACTGTAGAAGACAGACGAAGGCTGCATAGATTGTAGGCATCTTCTTTCCTCAGACTCAACACTTATCGTCTGAAGATGGATGGAATGGATAGGAGACGAAGTCAAAACTACAACGTCTTGTCTTGATTCGTTTATTGGAGTTGAAAGCTGTTTTTGAAAATCTGTGAACTGCGTAGTCGAATACTGACTTTTCGTAATTGATTACTGACTTTACGTAATCGATTACTAACTTTCTGTAATCGATTACTGACTGTTGAAAACTATTTCTAAGTTAAAAAAACACGTAGTTAAGTACTTTTACTTGTTTTAATCCTTGAATCAAATTTTGTTTAACTTGATTGTATACTTAAGAGTCTTAAATTATCATATCACAAAGAATACTTACTTTTTTTAGGTGAAAACTTTAACCTTTATAAATATAAACTATTTTTGATAAAATCTTAATTCATTAATTTTCTTTACTTTTTCTTTTCTTTTTAATGTCCTTTCGTCTTCATTAAAATCCGATCTTGAAGTCAGATAAAGATTTTTTCTATAAAATAAAGTAAATAAGATAAAGTATGAGATTAAATTCATACTATGAATATGACTAATTTTGATATTTGGGCTTTAAAACTTTGAGGTCCAACTGATTATGCTTTAGCCCAATCGACGATAAACTTGTACAATAGTTTCCAGAACATACTGGAAAGTAAAGACTAATCGGGAAGTTTTTGGAATTGTCTGAAAAAGAAATTCGGCAAACCAATATTTTTGTTTTCTGGAACATACAAGAGTGACCTTTGATTTAATTTAAATACCTCTAGTGTCCCTGAGACAGCAGCAACAGAAAAACAGAAGCGTAATCTGCTAACGAAATCACGTAACAAACGTTCTGCACAATTCAAAACCTCAGCAAAGTAAAGAAAAGGAAAATGTCATTGATCCCAAGTTTCTTCGGTGGTCGACGGAGCAATGTGTTGGACCCATTCTCCCTTGACGTGTGGGACTCCTTTAAGGATATTTCATTCCCCTCTTCTCTTTCTGCTGATAATTCAGCTTTTGTGAACACCAGAGTTGACTGGAAGGAGACACCAGAAGCACACGTGTTCAAAGCTGATATTCCAGGGCTGAAGAAGGAGCAAGTGAAGGTTGAGATTGAAGATGATAATGTTCTTCAGATAAGTGGAGAGAGGAATGTTGAGAAAGAAGATAAGAATGACAAATGGCATCGCGTGGAGCGTAGCAGTGGTAAGTTCTTGAGGAAGTTCAGATTGCCAGAAAATGCTAAGGTGGATCAAGTTAAGGCTTCCATTGAAAATGGGGTTCTCACTGTCACTGTTCCTAAGCAAGAGATCAAGAAGCCTGATGTCAAGGCCGTACAAATCTCTGCTTAAATAAACTCTAACACAGAACCTTGTGTTTTGCTTTGTCGTACGAAGTATCTTTGTCTGGTGTTTACGTGGGTCTAAAATAAAGATGTTATATAGTATACTGTAAAATTTTAGTGTTAGTTGTTGATGTTAAATAAAAAGGGATAATGTAATGTCAAATGTAATTGAATAAACGGATCTGTTTTTAGACACATTTCATCTAAATAATTCATGCTCTCAATAAATATATTATTTTTAATGCTAAAAGCAGAAACACAAATGCATTATTAAAATTAACATATAATAATGCATGTATTCTGTTAAAGATGTTTCGGTTAATATTTCTCATATAATAATTACAAATCAGATTTTCTTAGTATTAGAGACAAATTACAGAATTAATGACTGATAAATATATATTTATATATTATAGTTCTCCTTATCAGTTTTCTTATAACAAATGGCAAATTATACAAAGTTCTTAGATGATTAGAGCTATGAAACAAAAGGGTTAATGGATAAAAAAAATATATCATACATGTTGGACTTGAAGCTGAAGAAGTCATCCCTAGTTTTAGTTTTGATATACTTGTACTTTTGATCTTTGTGATAGATTATATATAGGAGTTTAAAATGTATTGATTGTTTTAATTTAGGCTTTGAGTGTGGTTTTTATTCAATCGTTTCATAGAAAATTTGATTTTACTCTTGTGATTTGAGCTAGAGAAGTTTTGGAACTCCATTTTATTTGAAAGAAATCAAAAACTTTGGTTTAAAAAGGTTTTAAGCTGAAGTAATCGATTACCATATAGCTGTAATCGATGGGAACCCAAACTGCTCTGAAGTAATCGATTACCACTCCATAGTAATCGATTACTTTGTGCTTGAAGAAACAGGGGAAGGCAAATTTCTCTGGAGTAATCGATTACCACAATCTAGTAATCGATTACCACACCAGAATTCATCTCAAATGATTTTGAAACTGCTTTAAATTGAAACCTCTTTGAATTGTTTTCAGAAGAGAGATCTTTTTGAGTTTTCCAAGAAAGAAAGGAAGAGCTAAACACTAGTTTTTACAAGAATTCTCTTCAAAGTTTCAAAGATTTCTCTTGAGATGAAGACTGTGTGAATGGTTGAATTGTTTGGATGATATCATTGATCAGTGCATACACAATAGGTGTAATTTTATCTGATCTTTATCTTTTGTAATCTTTTTGGTTTAAACTCTAAAGAGAAAGATATTCTCTTGGAAGAGTTGATGAGTTTTTGAGAGAGGTACTCTCAAAGGTTGATTCTTGAAGGGATCAAGGATCAAGATATGTTCTTAGGTGAAGAACATATAGTTTTGAGTATCTGATTTGTTTTTGTGTTTGTGCAGTGTGGTTGTATTGAACACAAAATCTTTATAGTGGAAAACCGATCGCAACAGATTGTTGGGTTGGGACTGGATGTAGGCCGAAAGCCGAACCAGTATAAATCTCTGTCTAAACTCTCTTCTCTATCTTATCTCTTTTAATTCATTGTTTTCTTGTTTTACAATTTTCCCTTGTTTTCCGCTGATTTATATCTCGATACGTTCTTGTAATTCAAGATAAGATTGAATCGGGAAAAAGTGAGAAAAAATAAAATTGAACAAGAGAACTTGAATCTATTTACCCCCTCTAAATTCATATAGGGACTAACAATACATATCTCTATAAATTAAAGGAAACTAAGTTATCTTATAAGTGTTGGTTATAAATAAAGAAGATAAAAACTCAAATATAGAAAAATCAATTGTCATTGCATATGTTTATCTTGAGATAAATGATTGGAATTCATATTATCAACTCAAACAGAGCACTGTGATATCATTAAATTTTAATATTTAGTTATTCAACTGTGTTACATTTTTTTTTGGGTCAAAGAAGTATTGCAGATGTGACAAATTGTAAAACTAAGCATTGGTGGCTGCAATTATATGATTGTAAGTAAACAGGAGCTGAATTTCAAGTCCTAAGGTGGCATTCTCCATGCAACTGGTGCTATCTTTAATAAAATGTATATGCAATCATACATCACTCACCGTGACCACACAGAAGTTGGCACCAACATCATCTACAAGTTCTGCCTTTTGCATGGGTTTGATAGGGGCGAAGATATCGCATCCAATCCCATTAGTCATTAGCCTCAAAACCACAGGATACCTAATAGTTTTTATTCATTAGCCGAAAAGAAAGGAATCCGTAGTATTAAAACACCACAAATATGACACACTCAAACATGAATAATTGCAAAATGTGATGTTAATAAGAATTGGCAAAATATTATCAAAATTTAAAATATAAACACTATATTCAACAACTAATTAAATTTAATTGTAAAATATAAATACTCAAGAAGGGGTTAAATTGTGTTAAACAATAAATTCTTTTATAGATGATGCGTTTTGCGTCTGAAAATTAAAGTTTTGGGCAGACCCAAAGTTGTTTTTCTCTTAAAAGATTGATTTCAATAAAAAAATTTATTTAAGTTATTATCCTCAAGTTAATTACAGATAAACAAATAAGACAATAATATTTTTATACTAGTTCGTTTATATAGACTACGTCCAATTACTTAACAACTTGCTAAGTTTTCATGAAGAGTATTCTTTGAACTCAACTACAATTGGCTAAATACATATATTCTTTGTACTTAGCCTTCTTAGGCTAAAACAGTATTCTTTGGACCCAGCCTCCACAAACTAAACAAGGTATTCTTTGGACATAGCCTCCCCAGGCTAAACATGGTATTCTTTCAACACTTAGCTTCGTCAGGTTAAAACAAGTATTCTTTGGACCTCAGCCTCCTAAGGCTAAAACACAGGTATTTTTTAAACACTTAGCCTCTTCAGGCTACAATACCACAACAATGGTTTTAGAAGATCAAATAAAATATTATCCTCTACGCAGAGAGAGATTTTACAATGAGTACAGAATTTAGTTCAGGGCGAGTGAACTTTGATTTTCAAAGCTTGAGCGAAAGTTGTATATGATAGCTTATAGTGTAGTTCGCCAATTTCAACTCGTTGCAATGAAGTCCTTTTATAGGTAGCTTCTTGAAGTATTGTTAGACTGAAGATTTGAACGTTTGTACTTTGTCTTAGGTACTCCAACACCTGACAGAATGAGCAATCAGAACATTTATTGATTTCGCAGCGGAAGTCAGCGCAAGATCTAGCTTTGACTGATGTGCTCAGAGATTTCACCAAAAAGTGAAGTTTACATTTCGTGTTGTAGAGGTTTAATCCATATATCTTTCTACCTTTAGAAGCTTATGAGTAGCGACTTGATTTGAGAGAAGGTACGTGTTACTCTTCGTCTGAACTTCATTAAACTTCACTAGACGAATGAATATGACTTAACTCATGTTTCAGTCATTCATCTGTCTTCAATCTTCTTCATCTTCAAGTCTTCATCGTCTTTACACTTGAGCCCATGACTTGAAGTTGAAATGGAGCTTTGAACTCTTCGTCTTAATCTTTGAAGGTTTTTCATCTGATGTAGTTGCTTTGAAGCTTGATGACTTGAACACTTCGTCTTGATACTTTGTTTGCCTATGCTTGCTGATTCTTTCTTCGTCTGTGTTCAACAATGATCTGTCTGATCATTGTTTTGTCTGCTTCTGCTTACTTACTCGTTAGTTTTGTAATTATTAAAATTAAGATGCTAAGTCATTTTGACTTAACATCAATATTTTTAATTTCTTATCTATTACATGCAAAAGAAAAAAAACTCTTTGAGTTTGCATGCACACTTAAAATCAAATAAGCTTCAAAGAATTCACCGGGTTGGTTTTGGCAAAAAAAATTGGTTTTGACAACAAAAGACTAGGGGCAAACAAAAATAAAAAAAGTTAACAAGCACATAAGTAATTCACATTTAATACTATGGAACAACAATTAAAGTATCCATATTTTTGAACCACTACTATTCAAGATTCAATGGTGAGAAGAAGAAGCACAGTGAAAGTTGAAAAAGTTATCGTTCTAAAACAATAATAGTTACACTTTTCTTGTATTTTCTATAACTAAATAGAGAAAAGGGACTTGTAGCAAACAACAATGGTGGTTATAGATTGTGTTTTTTGAGTGTGAAATGGCTCCACCGTACATGCAAAGAAATAACACAGAAATGTTTTACCACTGACATCTAGGGGTGGGTAAGCGGGCCAACCCGCCCCGCATAAGGCCCGCCCGTGTAAGCCCGCGAAGAGCTTGGTCCGCCCCGCCCTGCCTCGCAATGGTAAACAAACCTAACTTGGTGGTCCGCCCCCAATCCGTGGGCCCCGCGGACCTAGTTAAAAAATTAAAAAAAAATGCTAAATTTGGAATTTAAAAAAAATGCTAAAAAATTGTTATATTTTTGCTCTTAAATTCTTAATAAAATAAGTCAACAACATAAATCTACTATTATCTCCAATAACAAATTTAAATTCTAAATAAGTCAATAACATAAACTTTTAATTATCTCCAACAACAAATGATTCTAAAGCTTGATCATTTTCCATCACCAAATCTTCGTCTTCCTTTGGGAGGGTGAGACGTGTGAAAAGATTGAGAGGCGGGAAGTAAAATTAGGGTTTCAATTTTAAACCCTTTAAATAGTGCGGTTTAGCGGAGGTAGGAAGTGAAATTAGGTTTTCAATTTGAAACCCTTTAAATAGTGCGGATTTGCGGGTCGCCCCGCGGACCCCGCGAGTTTGACCCGCAAAACCCGCGGATTGCGCGGGGCGGGCTTTTATGGACTATACCACTAATTTTTTATGAAAATGGTGGTCCAAACCCGCGCGGGTCGCGGGGTCTGCGGGCTGGCCCATGGACTTTCACCCGTATACCCACCCCTACTGACATCCAATTGTTCCATTCAAATTGATTCACAATTTACATCAAAATCGTGATACAACAATACTTTACCACCAGTGAAAATATCTTATTATAATTCACACCTTCAACCTATGTAAAGGCCTTGGCCACGTGTCTTACCTTTTCAACCCCATGGATTTCGTCTTTCTTTTTAAAGGCCTACTTGCATTTGACTACCTTTTGTGCCTTGGGCAACTCCACAAGCCTTTAGGTGTTATTCTTCGTCAGCAATTCAAGTTTTTCCCCATGGCACACTACCATAACTACCTCTCTTTACTCTTCTGCACCTCCTTGAATTTTCTCCATTCATTTGAACCCTCTATCTCTTCAACCACATTTACAACATAGCAAATGAGATCAGCATGTCAAAACCTTTGAGTTGGTTTTGAAACCATCCTCTCTCTATCACGTACAAGATGATAGTTACTCATAACATATTTTGACCTCCCTAAGCCTAAACCTACTTGCTCAACTTCGATTGATGTATCATTTGGTCCCATCAGATGGTCTTCCCTAGGATTGTTGGTAGATATCTCCACCTTAATTTGAGTTTTCTTCCCCTAATCTTTAGAGTTTTTACCAACTTTCAGCCACTACGTTTAGCTTATCCTACTTGACATGTGCATATGTCAAAGCTCCAAACACCCTCAAGTTACAGTAGTTTGATGGTTTCCCACTCCAAGCTTTGATTGATGTCTTGTATTGTTAGACTTGAAACTTGAAGAAGCTTAGTTTAGTCTCTTTAAGTATTTTGATTTTGATGTTCTTATGTAATCTTGGTTTTCTTAGATGATTTGTAATTAGAATTTTTCATGTATTGTATGTTCTAGCTTAGGTATGTTTATGTGATTGATTAATTTTGAAAGTCATGGTGAATTAAAATCTAGCTTAGTGATTTACTCAAAGAGTTTCAAAACTGATTGATTCCTTTTTGAAAAGAAAGAAAAACTGAAGTAATCAATTACCAACTGAAATAATAGATTACCTCTAACTTTGATTTATGCAAAAAACTGAGGTAATAGATTACCATTTCGTGGTAATCAATTACCAACAGTTTAGGCATAGTGGGAATACAATTTTGCTCTCGAGTAATCATTACCAACTACCTGTAATCGATTACCATGAGCCCAATTTCACAAGTTATGTAAAAGATAAAACACAAGAAAGGAGGTTGAATTGTGTTAATTAAAAAATTTAGTCCTTTCGTCTATTGGTTTAAACAACAGTCAGACGAAACTTTGCTTATCTTTAAATGTTGATTTTAATGACAGCCGTTTGAATATTGTTATTCCTGTTAGTTAATAAACAATAACAATGAACACAAGTATTTTATACTGACTCGTTTATTCAAGACTACGTCTAGTTACCCAACAACTACTGAGTTTTCACTACAAACCGTGAAAAGGTTACAAGTATTATTTGAATTCAGCCACTTCTAGCTAAAGCAAGATATTCTTTGACCACAACCTTCCTAGGCTAAACAACAAGGTATTCTTTGAAACCCGGCCTCCTCAGGCTAAGACAAGGTATTCTTTGAGAACACAACCTCCTTAGGCTAATACAGCACACAAGTGGATTGGTTTAAACAACAGTCAGACGAAACTTTGCTTATCTTTAAATGTTGATTTTAATGACAGCCGTTTGAATATTGTTATTCCCGTTAGTTAATAAACAATAACAATGAACACAAGTATTTTATACTGACTCGTTTATTCAAGACTACGTCTAGTTACCCAACAACTACTGAGTTTTCACTACAAACCGTGAAAAGGTTACAAGTATTATTTGAATTCAGCCACTTCTAGCTAAAGCAAGATATTCTTTAACCACAACCTTCCTAGGCTAAACAACAAGGTATTCTTTGAAACCCGGCCTCCTCAGGCTAAGACAAGGTATTCTTTGAGAACACAACCTCCTTAGGCTAATACAGCACACAAGTGGATTTAACAGAGTTTTTCAAAGAAAAAAGTTCCTCTTTGCAGAGAGGGGTATACAATGAAGTTCAAATAATCAGTGAGCGAAATCACAGAAAAATAAGAGTTATAGCGTGTTCGCCAACTTGATCTTGAGCAAGTGAAGTCCTTTTATAGGCTAGTCTTCAAAGATCCATTAGAGACATGAAGAATGTAGTTGAGCTTTCCAAGTGAAGTCTTCAAAAGGTGTCAGAGTGCAATCAATGAAATGATGTCTTGCACAACGGATTTGGTGGCGCTCAGAACCTTTTTTTGACTTGTACATAGATCACATCAAAAAGAGTGTTGCCTTTTCGTGATGAAGAGGTTATCTCGAATCCCCATACTGATCTTGGAAACATTTGAGAGTAACAACTGGATTTTGAAATTGGCGCGCGTTACTCCGTCTGAGCTTCACTTCCTTGATAGACGATGTACTTCTTCAGTCTTAAGAAATGTCTTGAAGCTTCGTCTGAAGGTTTATCATCTTATCTTTCATCTGATGATGTGGCTTCGGGACAGACGAATGACTTGATGAAAAATATTCTTTGAGGAGTCATCTTCAGTTTGTGCTTGTTCAGTCTGACTTTGACTTGCAATGCTTCCGTCTGATGTGTTCCGTCTGTCTTGTAATTAATAAAAATTTGAGATGTTAATCATCTTGATCTAACAAGTTAGAAGTTAATCCACTGGGATAATCGATTACCACTGGCTAGTAATTGATTACCCACATCAGGTACATGTTATCAACTGCCAAAATGTTTTTTGCTTTAAATAGTTTTCTGAAAATAAACTTGGAGAGATTCTTTTTGATCTTAGATGAGTGAAAATAGTTTTCTTACACTTTCAAATCTGAGTATCTTGAATTCATATATTTTCTCCAAGAAACTCATCAAGAGAGTTTTTGAAAAAGATTTCAAATGGCATTGTGAGAATAAGAACATGATGAATGACTAAAGATTCAGAGTTTAATTTTGATCAGACCTTGCACAACCAGGTGTATTCTTTTCTGATATTTTGTATTTTCATTTTAGAGATTTGAATTACTCTAAGAGAGAGGTCTCTTTAGAATAGAGTAAATTGATTTGAGAAAGGTTTCTCAAAGGCTGATTCTTGGAGGTACCAAGAATATAGGAGAAAGGTTTTTTGTGAGAAAGAATAGATTGTATTGTGTGAATTTGATTTCGTTTTGTGTTGCTTATGCAGACTAAATTGTAAAGAACACAAATGGATATTTGTTATAGTGGAATACTAATTGCAACAGTTGTTGAATTAAGACTGGATGTACGTGGAAGGATGAACTAGTATAAAATTCTTGTGCAATCGTTTTCTTCTCCTTACATCTTTGTATCTCTATATCATTTATTGTTTATTCAAATGAACATTGTATTGTGTATGAAATTTATTTGAAATATAACTCTGAATTAAGAAGTTTTGAAAAGGAAATATTGAAATATAAAGTTATGTATCTTCTTTTGATTCCGTTGTATATCTCTGAACTCTATTTTATATTAACTACTAATTCAAATGAACATAGCTTAAACAAAGTATAACAAAATTTGAAAATAAAAGAAGATAGATACAAACGTGTTAAAAGATCCGAAACAGGAACACGAATTTATTCACCTCCCTCTAGATTCTAATAGGGACTAACATGTACCTTAGAGGAAATGAAGGACATTTATTTATGAGATATACAACAGTATTTGCAACTTGAACCTAGAAGGACTTAGGCAACCTTGCACCTAAAAGCATGCATTTGACTTTTTCCAAAAATGGCTTTATTCATCCTTATAGCAAGTCTATTTTGTTAAGTATGTGTCTATGTTATAATCCTAAGATTCTTAATCCACTATTATTTGCAAAAGTTGTTAAAATCCCTTGAAACAAATTTCAATCCATTGTTTGTTCTTAGTACCTTTATCTTGACCCTTTGTTGATTCTCTACCTCGGTATGTTATTCCTTAAACTTTTGGAACCTCTCATTTTTGTTCCAATGAATGTAAATTCATACCCTCCTTTAAAAGTCATCCATAATACTCATAAATAAAACCCTTCATCTGGCGTTTGAGTCCTAGATGGACCCCACAAATCTGCATGTACATACTTGAAGGGTCTGTTGGAAGTGTGCTTACCAGTCAAAATGCACTCTATGAGACATTCCCACAACACATTATTCACATAAATCCAGCTTCTGAAACTTATCCCTCATCAATAATTGTTGTTTCTCCAACTCCACTAATTTTTTATCGCTAACATGGCCCAACCTCAAGTGAGAAAGTTTAGGATTGTCTACTATTACCTAACTTGCCACAAATGCATGCGCAATGACAGTAGACCCTTCCAAGATGTACAGTCCATTACTTATTCTACCCTGTCAATTACAAATGCCCTATTGGATACCTTAATCATTTCACCCTCCACTTTGACAGAATACCTCGTCACTTCAAATATTTTAATAAACATATGCTTCTTCTTAATCTCTAAAACATACCTTATACCTTGCAACAACATCTCCTTATTATCAATCAAACATTCTTAGTCTTATAGACTCAGTCCCCTGCATGTTGCAAGCCCTTTGTTCCTAAGGAGCACTGTTCCACACTCTTTCAATTCTATGGTCTCAAAGTAATCTTTCACCGAATACATATGAAAGCCACAAGAACCCTAACAAATTTATACCTCTCAAAAGCCTTTGCAACATCTGTGATTTCTTGTATTCAAGATTCTTTCAAATTCTTAGAACAATTCCTCCTGAAATGACCCATCTTATGACACTAATGACAATGTGTCTATTACTTGCAATCAGGATAACCTTTTTCATTTCCCCCTTATTCTTCTTCCTTTTCCCCTTTACTGCTGTTTAAACCAGATGATACCTCTTTCCCTTTCAAATCTTTAAATGTTTGAAACTCCTTGGATCAAATTAACGTCACAACTTCCTCTAAAGTAATCACATAATCCTTCCCATACATTAACGCTTCTCTGAAATGCTTAAAGGTCTTTGTTAATGAATTTAGAAGAATAACGACTTTATATTAATCTTTAAGCTTCACTTCAATGTTTTCAAAGTCATTAATGATCTTGTTGAAATCTGTCAACTGCTCTTCAACTTCAACTGTTCTTGATTCCACCACCTTGAACAAGCAAAATTGTTGCTTCAAATAAAGTTTTTGGGCTAGAGACTTAGTCATATACAAAGTGTCCAATCTTGTCCACATACAAGTAGCAATTCTCTAGTTTGTGACTTCTCTTAGTGCCTTATCACCAAGGCACAATACGATTGCACTCTTTACCCTACTAATCATATTCTTTTTCTTTTTCTGCGTCAAAGATGGTGACATATTCACATCCCCATTCAATGTCTCCTCGCATCTTTACTGAATCAAGATTTCCTCCATCTTGATCTTTCACAACCCAAAGTCTATTAAACTTCTCAATATCAAACTTTATTTTCATTCTTGATAATCTTTCTTCTTTTCTTTAATCCCCACACACAATGTCACTTGTTGGATGTAATGTCAAGAATAAAGAGAAACAATCAAGAACAAACTTAAGAACGAAAAATCAGAGAACGTAAAGTTCACAGAGTGAGAAATAACTTTGATTGATATTTCTCAAAGAAATACAAACAACGCACATCAATCTATAATGAAAATTATTAAAAGGGTCTATATATAGTATTTATAGTTGTAAGTGTCTAAAGGGATTATACCTACACTATATACAATCAGACACACATATCTTCTAATATTACTAGTCTATTACTATATCGTTTGATATTCTTCATCTTTATCTTATGACTTGTTTCGTCTATTACCATAAGTTTGATAACCTTAGTCTATTACTAGACTTTATTTGATACCTCTAGATGCTAGTCTCCAAATGATATACTAAATCACATTTCAACCGGAATGAATCTAAGTAAATGAAGCTAAAAAGTTTAGTGTTAATTTAGAGAGTTATTTCATCCCATGACAGCTGGCTACATTTGTTATGTGAGTCTCAGGTGGAGCCATTTCCATGTTGAACTGAAACAATAGGAGACACACTAACAAACTCAAGTATTTTTCCAATTCTTATTATAAGATTACATTTTGCAATTACTCATGTTTGAGTGTGTCACAATTGTGGTGTTCTAATATGGCATTCGTTTATTTTCTGCCAATGAATAAAAATTATCATGCATCCTTTAGCTTTGAGGCTAATGACTAATGGGAGTGGATGCAATATCTTCATCCCTATTGAACCCATGCATAAGGCAAAACTTGTAGATGATGCTGGTGCCAACTCCTGTGTGGTCATGGTAATGTATGATTGCAGTTACATTTTATTAAAGGAAGAAGCACCGTTTCTTAAAAAATGCTACCTCAAGACCTGCAATTTCAAGCACCAACTGCTTAGAGAATGCTACCTTAAGACCTGCAATCTCATTCCTGTTTACTTACCATCACATAATTATAGCCACTTATGCTTAGTTTCACAATTTGTCAAATTTATAATACTTCCTTAACCTAAAAGATGTCACATAATTGAATAATTAATGACTAAAATTTAATGAAATCTTGTGCTCTGTTGAGTTGATAATATGAATTCCAATCATTTATCTAATGCAATGATAGAATCAATTTTTTCCATATTTGAGTACTTATCCCCTCTATTCATAACCAACACTTGTAAGGAATCTATAATAATTTGAATTCCCTTTGTTCTACATAAATACGTAGGAAGTATCTCATATCTCTACTCACTTGAAAATTTTGTATAATTTGTCATTTGTTGTATTTGTATAATTTGTCATTTATTGTAAGAAAACCAAATAGAAAGACTATAAAATATAAATATATATTTATCACTCATTAATACTATAATTGTTTTCAACTAAAAAATTATAAGAGTGAAGTAAAATAGCTTATTCTATTTAAAATAGTTTTATTTAATAATACAACTTATAAATATTTTGTCATATTCGAAATAAGAAATCAGGAAACTGCCTTAAGAGTAAGATACGCTATCAACAAATTCATCATTATGAATCAAACATAAAATTTATAATATGTTAATTTTAATAGCACATTGTGTGTGTTAGTATTATGTAATATATTTGTTGAGAACTTGAATTATTTAGCTAGAATGTGTTTAAAAACAAATCCATTTATTCAATAACATTTGACATTATATTATCTGTATTTATTTAACATCAAACAACTAACACTAAAATTTTACAGTATACTATATATAGCATCTTTATTTTAGGCACACACAAACACCAGACACACAAGATACTTCGTAGGACAAAGCAAAACACAAATTTCTATGTTGGAGTTTATTTAACCAGAGATTTGTACGGCCTTGACATCAGGTTTCTTGATCTCTTGCTTAGGAACAGTGACAGTGAGAACCCCATTTTCAATGGAAGCCTTAACTTGATCCACCTTAGCATTTTCTGGCAATCTGAACTTCCTCAAGAACTTACCACTGCTACGCTCCACGCGATGCCATTTATCATTCTTATCTTCTTTCTCAACATTCCTCTCTCCACTTATCTGAAGAACATTATCATCTTCAATCTCAACCTTCACTTGCTCCTTCTTCAGCCCTGGAATATCAGCTTTGAACACGTGTGCTTCTGGTGTCTCCTTCCAGTCAACTCTGGTGTTCACAAAAGCTGAATGATCAGCAGAAAGAGAAGAGGGGAATGAAATATCCTTAAAGGGGTCCCATACATCAAGGGAGAATGGGTCCAAAACATTGCTCCGTCGACCACCAAAGAAACTTGGGATCAATGACATTTTCCTTTTCTTTACTTTGCTGAGATTTTGAATTGTGCAGAATGTTTGTTACGTGATTTCGTTAGCAGATTACGCTTCTGTTGTTTCTGTTGTTGCTGCTGTGTGAAGGGACAGACGAGGTATTTAAAGTAAATCAAAGGGTCAATCTCGTATGTTCCAGAAAACTAAAAACATTGGTTTGCCGAATTTCATTTTCAGAAAATTCCAAAAGCTTCTGGACTTGTCTGCACTTTCCAGTAGGTTCTGGATATTATTGTACAAGTTTATCTTCGATTGGGATAGAAAAACAACTAATTGGACCTGAGAGTTTTTAAGCCCGAATTTGCCGTTGGGCTGAAATCATAGTTATATGGATTGGAGTACCGCATCTTTAAGGGACCAAGAAAAAAAAAAAACAATCTAATTAAAAGCCATTTGCATTTGTATGGATGATTTAACTTCTGTATATTTGCTTGTATATTTTTATACCCACTTAAAATAGTTTATGGTTAGTAAACAAATCCTATAGTGGCTTATACTAAATAATTTAATATTTCTAACCATACTAAATAATTTCTTCAATCTAGATGAAGTAGTTACGTAGGTCTTACAATAAGAAAATAAAGAAATACATTATTATATAAGCATGAATTGTATCATAATTTCATAAATGAAATATTATATGTTCATATATAAGTTAAATTTGGACTAGTGGATCAATTTTTAAATTAGACTTGAAAACTTTTAGGGTTTATTTTTAGCTTTTTAGTCTATATCATATCAAAAAATAAAAAATAAATACAAAAAATTGTATCATAATTTCATAAATGAAATATTATATGTTGATATATAAGTTAAATTTGGAGAAATAGATAATTTTTAAATAAGATTTGAAAACTTTTAGGGTCTACTTTTAGCTTTTTATTCTATATCATATCACAAAATTCATTTTTTTATATTATATAATATAGTTTTTCTTTATTGTTTTCATTCATTCTGTATATTATGTTCATTCTTTTTTAGTAAAAATAAAAAATAAATATTAAGAAATGTATACTTACTCAAATACTCTTCTCATTCACATTCTTAATAATAAACAGTTAAATTATGAATGTAACAACTAATCTTACAATATAGGAATAATTTACATCATTTCTTCATAAACACATTCATTTATGTCCAAACTCATCTATATTACATTTAATTTTGGGAGTATATATAAATCATTCGATCAATAATTGAAATACACTAAAAGTGTGTTTGGATGAGACAATCTTTTAGAGTAATTCATTTATTCTATGAAATTGAGTCACTGTCAAATCAATTGACTTGTTTGGATAAAGCATTTTGAAGAATTTAAAATGATGTCATTTTGAAAAGAAATTTCAATAGAGTAAAATTGAGGAATTTGAAATTCTGTCTAAAGCCGAGGCATTTCAATTCCTTCTCACTTCTCTCACAACTCCTTCGTAGCTTCTCTCTCACTTCTCTCGCAACTCCTTCGCAACTTCTCTTTTGCAACTCATCCCTGGTTCGTCACTGGTTCGTTCGTCACTGATTTCACTCCTCTTCTCTTGCACGACTTCTCCTCACTAGTTCGTTCTCTCTTTTACAAACCCATTTTCTCCATTTGCTTAATCTAGGGTTTTGCTTCTTTTTTACAATCACTAGTATTGTTTTTTTTTTCAATCACTGGTTTTGAGTTACCACATGGTTCTATATTGTTTGTTTGTTATTTGGTGTTTATCTAGATATGTTGCATTTAATTGTAAAAATATGTTCTAATGTGGTGTGGTTTGGTTTAGATGATTGATTTGTTTAGATTTTTTTCTTAGTACTTTCAGCGGCATGAGAAAATTTGAATATGCCAATGGGATTTTGCTTGATTGGAAGTGGGATTTTGCTTGATCATGCAGTTAGGATTGTGGGGGGAGAGACTGTTGTGATAGGAAACAATGTGTCAATTTTGCATAGTGTTATTTTGGTAGGGACGGGTAAGGTTTGTGGGGTAGGCACCCCAAGATTGGTGATGAGGTGCTGATAGGTGCAGGAATTTGTATCTTGAGGAATATTAAGGTTGACGATGGTGCTAAGATGGTGCTTGGGTTCGTGGTTAGTAAGGATGTGCCTCCAAGGACTACTGTTGTTGGGAACCCGACTAAATTGGTTGGAGGGAAGAACAACCCTGTGAAGTTGGATAAGATTCCTAGCTTCACCATAGACCATACTTCAAGTATTGTTGAATTCTATAAGTATCGTGTTTAGACTTCATATTAGAGTGTAATGTAATGTAATGTAACCCCCTGCATGATTGGAGTTTTTGAGTTTAGATATTTAGGTGAAGTGGTTTTGATTAGGGTTAGAGTGTCTATTGTTTTATGCAAGAGAGATTCATGATTTAATTGAATTGTCATAATAGAAACAATCATAATTGTAGAAAAAATATTCAATAATCAAATCATTGCTAGAAGGAGCTATATGAGATATTAAGTTATTTAAATATACAAATTTAATTACATTCAATTAACTTAATTGAATTATTTAATTGAAATAATCTAAATAAATTGGATTATGTATTAGATTAAAGGATCATCTAATCTAAAGCATAATTTAAGTTGCATTAAGCATTATATTATTATCTAATCTAATTTTTAATTTAAAAATAACATTGTAAAAGATAAAACACAAGAAGAAGGGTTGAATTGTGTTAAAAAAAATTTAACTACTTTCATCTGTTGGTTTAAATGCAGTCAGACGAAACAGTACTTATCTTCAAAAGTTAATTTTAATGAACAGACGTTATAAGTTGGTTATCCCCATCAGTCACAAGTTTAGAAAGAGTAAACACATATATTTTTATACTGGTTCGTCTATTTAAGACTACGTCCAGTTACCCAGCAACTACTGAGTTTTCACTACAAACCGTGAAATGGTTACAAGTATTGTTTGAACCCAGCCACTTCTGGCTACTACAAGATATTCTTTGAGCACAGCCTTCTCAGGCTAAACAACCAGGTATTCTTTGAACACACAGCTTCCTCAGGCTAAAGCACCACACAAGTGGATTTACAAAGATTTCTAAGAAAGAAAAGTTCCTCTTCGCAGAGAGGGATATACAATGAAGTTCAATAGTAACAGTGAGCGAAAACACAAAGTCTTAATAATATAAGCGTGTTCGCCAACTGAAACTTGGAAGAGTGAGGTCCTTATATAGGCAAGGTCTTCAAATATCTGTTAGAGACAGAAGAATGCCATTGAGCTTTCTCCAAGTGTAGTCCAAAAAGGTGTCAGAGTGCAATCAAGTGATAGATAGCGTGCGCAGCGGATTTGATGGCATGCTTAGTCCTTTTTCTGACTTGTACAGAGATTTTCTTGGAAAAGGAGAACCCTTTTCGTGTAGCATAGGTAAGCTCGAATCCCTATACAAATCTTGGAAGCTCTGATGAGTACTTTAGCAGATTTGAAATTGGCGCGAGTTACTCAGACTGTACTTCACTCTTATGACAGATGATGTAGATCTTCAGTCTTAAGATTGGCTTGTAAGTTCCGTCTGAAGAATTTCGTCTAAAGACTTGGCTTTGAGATAGACGAATGACTTCAATTTTGAAGGGTCATCTTCCGTTTGTGCTTGTTCTGTCTGACTTTGCTTGTAACGTTTTGTCTGAGATGTTCCGTCTGTCTTGTAATAAATCAAAACTTAGAGACGTTAATCTCCTTGATCTAACAATCTCCCCCTTTTTGATGATTATAGACCATACTAGTAACTATCTCAAAAGAGCATCTGCACAAGACAAAGTTAGCTAAAATAAAATAATAACAAGCAGCCAGAATTACATCAAGACGATGTTCTCTAAATATACCTCTTTATAAGAATTGTTACATCAATGTGATGTAATCCATTTACAAGCTTACAAGTTTCAGAAGAACAGAAGAAATCAAAAATAATCAGATCAAAACAACTGAAAGAATTATAGGTTCGGAAGTGTGCAAACAAATGATCAGAGTAAAATAATAAATAAAAAAAACTTCATCCTTTCTTTGTCTTTGTCTCCCGCTCAGACGAATGCTCTTCTATTACCATGCTCCCCCTTAGCCTAACCTTTTCCACAAAATATTCTCCCCCTTAGGCTGAGAATTATCAAAATTAAGATGGTGGAGGTTGTGGTTGATGTTGTACAAGATTCATGACAATACTCCGTAGCTGTTGCATCTCAATAGATATAAAAGCTTGATTGTCTTCAAGCTCCTTGTTCTTTTTCTTTAAGTGCTCACAGTTCTCTTCAAGAGCATCATATTTGTGCTTCAAAGCATTATACTTGTCAGCGGGATCTTCTGGTGATTCAGGCTCCTCAGCAGTTGCAGGTGACTGCGGTTCCTCATTAGTTACAGGTTCCTCAACAATTGGCACTGAGTCATCTTCAATGACTACCACTGGAGCTCCCTTCAGACGTAAGGAGAATAAAGGAAGTTCCATGTGAGTGCTAAAGTTATATTCCCATTGCCAAGAATATGATTTGTTGAAGGTAGTAAGTTGGAGGTATTGAGGTTCATGAGGAGGAAGAGTGTAGGCGAAAGCTCCTCCTGGACAGACTTTGCCACAAGTAATAGACTCTTCATCAAATAAAGTTCCTGAGTAGAATGCTGAGGTAGCTTCATGATCCTTTATCATCCTTTGAATCTTGGAATTGATAGGCTTTGAGGCATGAGCTTGAATAGCCTTGAGATGATCATAGGTAACAGATAGAAGTCGCTTGGGAATGTGCCTTGCAAACTTGAATTGCTTGGGGGCAGACGGTGTCTTCTTCTCCTTCCCTTTGGCCAAAAACTTAACCAAGCATGGTCTTGAGCGATCCATGACAATGAAATACTTGGTTTCGTTTGTGACTAAAGATGAGAACTGAGATCCCATCATGAAGGGATAGGGCCTGAGTTCCTTCCTTGCTCTCCTTTGAATTTGAGAAAAGGAGGCTAACCTTCCTTTTTCTTTTCTTCTATAAGCATTAGCCATCATTCTGAAGGCAATGTTATAGTTTTCCGGTAGAGAGTGAGCGAAGTCTTCAGGATCTTCACATTCATCAATGAGGATGGAGTAACGTGGACGAATTCCTGGACAATGTGGACTTGTCCATGGAAGAACAATCCCTAGAGTATGGCCTAGTCCCATATACTCTGTTTGTTTGATGTAGGCACATCTAAGGAAAGTCACTCAACTAGAAGAATTACTAGAAGCTCCAAAGTCCAAGCACACACTCAATCAAGATACCTTAGTTAGGATTTGACTTTTATAATTAAAGTGTAAATAATTTTGATGGCCTTGTAAGTTTTCGGCCAAAAGTGTATTTTTCTTTTAAGTGTTTGCTTAACGTTGTGCTTAAAAAACTAGTAAGCTTAAAGAGGGAAGCTTAATATGAGTGGATGAATTTAAGTTCAAGTTCATATTTTCACATTTGAAATTTAAATTTAATTTGATTTAAGTTTGAATTTCAAATTGTGAATCTAAGTGGATTTGGTTCAAAGAGATTTTCACTTGGACTAGGATCCATGCCTAATCCAAGAGCAAATCTCAACCCTTGATTAGATGCACTCATCCAATGGATGAGAATCAAGTGGAAGTGACATGTAACATTTGAGAGTGACATGTAACCTTTGAAAGTGACATGAAATACCCTTGAAAGTGACATGTACTTGAACCATTGAACTTGTGGCTCTTATTCATTGACTTGTAGAGTACTCTAATGTTGTTTAGCTTCCTCTTCAAGTCTTCATATGTCTATAAAAGGCCCAAAACGAAATTTGTAATGAACTTTTGATCATTTGAATAAAAACTTTGAGTTTTTGAGAGATAAGTCTCTTGTCTTCCTTAGGAAGGTTTCTTGAATCTTATTAATGGATCCTCATCTCCATTGTGGCGGTTCCTCCTAGGCTTATTGGCCATGTCATGGCGCCTTTCTAAACCATTTCTCTTCCCCATTCCATTTTCTAATTTTGTTTCTCTTGTTATCTCCATGGGAGCTTGACTAAAAACTTTCATTGAAGCTTGTTTGAAGATAGTTGAAGAAGCTAGATTGGGCAACATCAAGGGCTCTTTGGAGAATCTCTAAGGAGGCCTCTATCAGATTCATAGGGATTGTGAAGGTGAACGGATCATGACTATCAATGGCATTCAAGTGCCAGTGATCGCAGTTTCTTGGCTCATATACTTTGGAGGTAGCGTCTCCATATCTGCAATGGTGAAAGGCAGGTGCATTAAGCTCATGTTGAACCTTCCATTTGATGTTTTCTCTGTATGGAATTTGTGGTTCATAGCCAAGTGTTGGTCCTTTAATCAACAGCCCAACAAGATGATCCTTGTAACCCGCAATGTTCTCCAAACCCTTGATGTTCAGCTGTGCTAGCTCATCTCAAGGCAGACGCTTCAGCCAGTCGCGTTGCTCATCAGGGGAATATTTTACATCATCTTTGAAGTCCTTTGGCTTCAAGGGTTGATGAAAAATGATGGGATTGACAGATCTCCCAAGTTAAAATCCCTTCTTCCCTCTGTAGCGATAAGAGTTCTTCAATTCGATGTAGGGAGTGTCCTCAATAAAACAGTCTTCATTATCCGTAAAATAGCCATCAGTTGCGGATTCAGACGGTTCTTCATCACTAAGATCAGAGACATCTTCAGTATGATATTTTATTAACCAATTTAGCTTGATTGGTCTTTCTGCACAAGAGTTTTCAGCAAATCTCTTCATGACTAATTTGTTGAGAAACGAATAGTCTGTCTTGTGCTTCAGTGGAAGATCTTCTGGATTAAGCAACTCAACATGCGATCTTACCAAAGGCTGAACTGGCCTTTTTATTTCCACATGTTCCTCATCAGACGAAGAATATATGTCATCATCAATGATGACCACAGACCAAATCTTCATCATCTGTAAGCAAGAAGTTTCCTCAGACGCTACTTCTATCATTTGATGGCAAGGTACTTCCTCAGACGCAGCAGGTATCGTTTGATTAAAGGCAGCATTGAGAGGAGACGCAACAATAGGATCAGTGCTAGCACTCCTATGTTCGTCTTGGAGTAAGGATTCTGAAACCTCCATGGTTGGAGCCTCTTCATTTAACATGGTCTCCAATTCTTCTGCTAGTTGGGCATTGTCCTTTTGAATCTGGTTGGTTTCTTCACTATTCATGCCCTCTGAAGTTGTTGGTGTAGGAGCAGCTCCAAACGATCCAATTCCTCTTATGCTTTCTTGGAACAGACGTTCCCTTTCAGCTTCAAGCATAATAGAGACTCTTCTAGCCTCTCTTAATTGCTTGGCTTCGTCTATCTCGCCAACAATGACAGACGCAAGCCTCTGCTTCTGCTTCAACTTTTCCTTGCCTTTAGCAGCCTTTTGTAGAGCAATCTCCCTTACTCTACCTTTCTCTTCAACTGTCTTCCTTTGATTTTCTTCGTCTGTCATGATTTTAACAGACGGAGCATCCTCAGATGCTTTAGTTAACCCTTCATCTTCACTAGGGGAAACTTCTTTTTCTTGCGTCTTGGACGCAACATGTTTTATTCTTATGTTCCTTTTTCTTTTGAGGGGTTCAACAACAATATCCTCAAAAGGAACTTCTGTTATGGTGACAGGCGGTTGAGACGATGAGATTGGTATTTGAGTTTGTATTTGGGCTTGTGTTTGGGCTTCAGAGCCGCTTAGTTTAGCACGCTTGATGCGAGCTCTGTGAGGGTGTTCTTGGGTCATAGGAGAGAGGTTCTTCTTTTCCACTTTTGACATGAAGGAAGCTTGGGAGTAGACGCATCTTCGCAAAGGTGCTTCCTTTAACTTCTTTCCCTTCATTGTGCCACACTACTTCAGTGGCATCAAAACCTTGATTGATGATGATTTGGGAGAAAAGAGTAGCGTAAGAGATGCTGCTCTTCCTTCGAATATTTCTATTCTTCAAAGTGCTCACCCAATGATCTAGGATGATGTGAGGTAGGCTCATCTTCACCTTCTTGAGACAGTAGTACATGCAAAAGCGGTCTCGATGGCTCACATTGTCCCTTGAGCCTGTTTGAGGCGTGAAGACGTTGTAAAGGAGATTGTGAATGACTCTACATGTTGGGTAGAGGTTCCCAGATCTCAAAAACTTGGGATCTTCAGGGTCGCGAACCTTTCCATAGAGCATTTTATCAACATGCTCCTCAGACTTGATCTTCATCTAATATGCATTGTAGAAGCGACCTTCAGCTTTGCACTTCCCAGCCTCAACGATGGTTTCAGCAGTGATGATGTACTCTTTGCTGTCAATGGTGCCAACGATACCATCATCAAATTCTTTGGCATTGCCCCTGAATTCAGCATAAGCCTCCATCAGCCATGGACCCTTCCATTTAGCGAAGTCCATCCATCCATTGAAAGACAACATTTTTGACACTCGGTCTGAAACACCTTCGAGTGTGGATTTGGAAACTCACTTGCTTGGTAAGAAAAGATCTTTCACGAAGAAAGTCTCTTCTGAAGTCTTGGTTTTCTTGGCAGCCATTTTCTAGGTTTAAAAAAGAAGGACTTTTGTGAGTATTAGATTTTTAGAGAGAAGATAAAGTTTCAGAGAAGATAGAATACTGTAAAGAGTTAAAAGAGTAAACTTTGCAGTATTTATAGTCAAAGATTAAAACGGTTATAATTCATTAGACGAAAGAAGTTGAAACTATCCCTGATTTGATGTGGCCTCATGATTGCCTTTTTAATGATTGATTTGACCTTTGTAATTCACTGCGCGTGCTTCTCAACGTCCTAGATTAGTGCAATAAATGACCGACACATTTATTTTATCCCTGCACACTAAACTTTAAATTAATTAAATAATAACCTTGCGTCTGTTGAATTTCCTCAGACTGATTCAACTTGATCAGACGTAATGTTTCGTCTTAACACGAATAAATTAGACAGACGAAATAGACAGTTAAAAGGCAGACGAAATAACTTAGTCAATTAAAGAAACAATTCCCAAATTTTCTTTAATGAAGTTAAAACGAGTTTCGTCTAAAGCTTTTGTGAAAATATCTACCCATTGAAAGTCAGTTTGAACAAAATGTATATCAAAAACACCTTTTTGAACATATTCTCTTATGAAATGAAATTTGATTTCAATATGTTTGGCTTTTGAATGTTGAATAGGGTTTTTGCTGAGATTAATTGCACTTGTATTATCACAAAACACTGGTATTTGGGTCTCAAACTTGGAGTAATCCTCAAGTTGATGTTTTGCCCAAAGTAATTGTGAACAACACCCAGCTGCATCAATATACTCCGCTTCAGTGGTTGAGAGTGCAATAGAGTTTTGCTTCTGTCTTGACCAAGAGATGAGTGATGTGTCAAGAAATTGACATCCACCACTTGTGCTTTTCCTTTCCACTTTATCTCCAGCATAATCAGCATCGCAATAGCCTTTAAGATTGAAATCACTGTTTTTCTTATAAAAAAAGAGAGATTAGTAGTTCCAATAAGATATCTCAAAATACATTTTACAGCTTGCAAATGAGATTCCCTATGATCAGATTGAAAACGTGCACATAGACAGACACTAAACATAATGTCAGGTCTACTAGCAGTAAGATAGAGTAGAGATCCAATCATACCTCTGTATACTGTCTGATCCACGGTCTTACCTGATTCATCCTTGTTGAGGCTTGCACCAGAAGAATGCATTGGTGTTTTCATAGGCTTAGCATTCTCCATTTTGAACTTCTTTAGAAGCTCCTTGGTGTACTTTTGTTGATGAATGTAGATGCCTTATTTCATTTGTTTGATTTAAAGTCCTAGGAAGAACTTTAATTCTCCCATCATACTCATTTCAAACTCATCCTGCATTATCTTAGAGAAATCCTTGCATAAGGATTCGTTAGTTGCTCCAAAGACTATATCGTCTACATAAATTTGAACAATGATAAAATCCTTAGGAACACTTTTCTTGAAAAGAGTTGTATCAACCTTTCCTCTTGAAAAATCATTTTTAATAAGAAAAGAACTCAGTCTTTCATACCAAACTCTAGGAGCTTGTTTAAGACCATAAAGTGCTTTCTTCAATTTGAAAACATGATCTGGTTGATATTGACTCTCAAAACTAGGAGGTTGTTTAACATACACTTCTTCTTCAATAAAATTGTTTAGAAAGGCATTTTTCACATCCATTTGATATAGAACGATATTCTTGTGAGCAGCAAAAACAAGTAAAATTCTAATTACTTCTAATCTAGCTACATGTGCAAATGTTTCAGTAAAATCAATACCTTCTTGTTGGTTATAGCCTTGAGCTACTAGCCTGACCTTGTTTCTTACAACTTTTCCAGCTTCATCAAGCTTATTTCTGAATACCCATCTCGTTCCAATGATGTTTTTATTCCTTGGTCTTTCTACTAGAGTCCATACATCATTCCTTGTGAACTGGTTAAGCTCTTCTTCCATAGCTAAGATCCAGTCATTATCTTGTAGAGCTTCTTCAATATCTTTGGGCTCTATATCAGACACAAGAGTGTATCCAGAAACATCTCTCAGTCTAGATCTAGATTAAACTCCTTAATGTCTATCTCCAATTATCAGATCTTCGGTGTGGTTTGAGGCAAACTTTCAAGTTTTGACAGGGACATGATCATCTTGATGTTGAGGAGCAAACGATGAGGGTTCGTCTGTGCTGGGAGATGTCCTTTCGTCTGTGCTTGTGTCTGAGCAAGGTTGGACAGACGGATCAGCTTCTTGACCAGAGGGAGTTATCTGCAAGTTATCAAATAAATTTTCCAGGTCTGATATTTCTTTATCAGCCTTTGAGTTATATTGGAAGTTTACATGAATAGATTCCTCCACAACTTGCGTTTTAGAGTTAAAAACTCTATAGGCTTTAGAAGTATTAGAGTATCCAAGTAAAAATCCTTTCACAACCTTTGAATCAAACTTGCCAAGTTAATCCTTAATATTTAAAACAAAACATTCACATCCAAAAGGATGGAAGTATGAAATGTTAGGTCTTCTTCCTTTCCATAGTTCATATGGAGTCTTATTCAATATTGGTCTTATTAATATTCTGTTTTGAATATAACAGGAAGTATTAATTGCTTTTGCCCAATAATATTTTGGAAGATAGCTTTCATGCAACAAAGTTCTAGCCATTTCTTGTAAGGTACGATTTTTCCTTTCCACAACCCCATTTTGTTGAGGAGTTCTTGGAGACGAAAAATTGTGAAAGATACCATTTTCAAAACAAAAGGCAATGAACTCAGAATTTTCAAATTCTGTTCCATGATCACTCCTAACAGACGTAATACAAATTCCTTTTTCTTTTTGAATACGTTTGTAGAATATTTCAAAGACACTGAATGACTCATGTTTATGGGTTAGGAAGTATACCTATGTAAATCTAGTATAATCATCCACAATTACAAATCCATATCTCTTTCCTCCAAGACTTTCTATTTGAGTGGGTCCGAAGAGATCAATATGTAACAGTTCTAAGGGTCTTGTCGTGAAAACAACATTTTTAGATTTAAAAGAAACTTTAAGTTGTTTCCCATACTGACAAGATTCACACAGACGATTGGATTTCCAAGATATTTTTGGCAAACCTTTCACAAGATCCTTTTTAGAAATTTTTGAAATATACTTGAGACTAAGATATCCAAGCTTTTTGAGACAAATATCTCGTTCATCGTCTGCTGAAATTAAACATGTTACATTCTGATCACTAAGGTCAGAAAGGCAAACCTCATAGAGATTGTTCTTTCTTTTCCCAACAAACAGAATGAATTTGTCTCTGTTCTTGACTATACACTCATCAGAGTTAAAAGTTACTTCATATCCACTGTCACAAAATTGACTTATGCTAAGTAGATTGAAGTTTCTTCTCTCTTTTCTCTGTATTTGTACATGCTTCTCTAAAGTACAAGGAATACCTTCTTTTTGTAGGTGAATTCTGAGCCATATGAGTTTACATGTACAATATCAATTGTTGAAATTTATCTTGAGTAATGTCATGATCTTTAACAGAATCAAATACTTGAGCAATAAGTGCAAAAGATAGCTCAACAACTAAAACTTGATGAGTACGAGTAGATTTACCTTTGAAATAACCTTGAGGATAGCTATGCAATTTCCAAGAATGTCACAATAAGCACAAACAAGGCAATCCTTCTTAATGGAGTCAGATGTAGAGGATTGTGAAGAAGAAAAATAACTAGTATTGGATGACAGTTAATTTTGTAACACTCAGACCACTAAGTGTTTGTGCAAATGAACCATGTTGCACGACTCTTGAAAACTGTCCACCAGATGTTTGTGAAAAAGATCCATGTTGTCGTATGAACCATATTAGACTACTCTTGAAAACTGTCCACCAGATGTTTGTGAAAAAGATCCATGCTGTCATTGCTTCTCATCTTGAATAACTAGAGAAAACACGTCAATGATCAAAGGAAGAGGTCGCATAAGAATGTTGGAGAAAAGAAATGAAAAATAAAAATGCTAAACAGACGGAAACAAGAAGAATACAAAACGAGAGAAAAATGAAAGCTTTTTATTATTAAAAAAAAATATATATATATGCTTACACACAAAATCTCTATTTAGAGTGGTATCCATAACATACTAACCACTAATTTATTCTCACTTTAGACTTTTGAATTAGTCAATTTTCAACACTCCCCCTAATTCAAAATCTACAAAAAACATTTAAAGACAAACAACATTCAGTAATCTTCTAAGCTCTCTGAATCTATCAGCTCTTAATGACTTAGTCATTATATCTGCAATTTGTAAATCTGTTTTGCAATGCTTCAGTCTGATCTTCCATTTTCCAACTTGATCTCTCAGAAAGTGATACTTCGTTTCTATGTGCTTGCTCCTTCCATGTGCAACCGGATTCTTAGCTAAATTGATAGCAGATTTGTTATCTATCAACAAGTCAACATAGCCATCAAAGCCAACCTTAAGTTCTTCCAGTAACGATTCTAACCACAAAGCTTGGCACGCAGCATGACATGCAGCAATATACTCTGCTTCACAGGTTGATAAAGCTATAACAGCCTGCTTCTTGGAACACCATGAGATTGGAGAACCAGAGAGTAAAAACACATAACCCATGGTGCTCTTTCTCTCCAATAAATCCCCACACCAATCAGAGTCAGAATAGGCTACAAGTTGTAACCCAACTTTCTCTGAATGATTTGAGTAAAGAACTCCAAAATCAAGTGTGCCGCACAAATATCTCAGAATACGTTTAGCTGTCATGAAATGCGACTTTTTCGGATTACTCATAAATCGACTTACCAAGCCAACGCTGTATGAAATCTCTGGCCTTGTATGACAAATAAACCTCAAACAGCCAATCATCTGTCTAAACAAAGTACCATCCACTGCTAATTCCTGTTCACCATTATCAAGTTTCAGATTTGCTTCTGCAGGCGTCTTTGCAGTATTGCATTCCAGCATATTGAATTTCTTTAATACATCATGAATGTATTTCTTTTGGTGCATAAACAGTCCACCATCAACTTGTTTGAACTCAATGCCAAGGAAGTATGACAACCTTCCTAAATCAGTCATCTCAAATTCAGACTTCAAGCATTGCTTCACAGCTTCAATATCTCCTGTATTACTGCCAGTTATGAGCAGATCGTCTACATAAAGACAAATGAATAGAATACCTCCACCACCCATTGCTTTAATGTACACACCATGCTCTACATTACATTTCTTGAAACCTGAACTTGAAAGGAAATTATTAATCCTTTTATTCCAAGCTCTTGGTGCTTGCCTTAAGCCATACAAAGCTTTTCTCAATCTGTAGACCTTGTCTTCACTTCCTTCTATAACAAAACCTGGAGGTTGAGTAACATAGACTTCTTCTTCAAGAGGTCCATTTAGGAATGCTAATTTAACATCCAGCTGCCACATATTCCAGTTTTTCAAAGTAGCAAGAGCAACAACCAGTCTAACAGTTTCCAATCTTGTAACTGGTGCAAACACTTCAGAGAAATCAATCCCTTCTGTTTGCATAAATCCTCTAGCCACTAGTCTTGCCTTGTATTTGGCAATAGTGCCATCTGGATTCAACTTAGTTTTGAATACCCATTTTACATCAATAGGCATCTTATTAGCTGGAAGTTTCACCAACTCCCAAGTTTCATTCTTCTTTATCGACTTCAATTCTTCATGCATAGCCTCCTTCCATACTTTGCTTTTTAAAACTTCATCAATACTGACAGGTTCTGCATTTGCAAGAAGTGCAATATGCTGGAGTAATTCTCCTTCGTTAGTGATAGCATCATCGAATGTAATTTCGCAATCTCTGAGTCTTGCTGGTAGAGTTCTGGATCTGGTGGGTCTTGTTTGAATACATCTCTCAGGTGAATTTGCACCTTGAAACTCAGTGCTGGGTTCGTCTCTATCGAACGGTAACAAACTCCTTGACTCTGACTCTGGTGCATCGGACGGAGACATAATGTCATGAACAGACGGGTACGTGCTTCCACTACCGGACGCATGCGATCTCTCATGATCAGACGCGTGTAACATTGGGTTATGATCGGATAGATACAGGCTTGACTCAATGAAATGCACGTCTCTGCTGAATACTACTTGCCGTGTCTTAGGATTGAAGAGCTTGTAGGATCCAGTGGAGTTGTAACCAACGAAGATCATTTGTTCACTTTTATCATCCAACTTCCTTCTCTTTTGATCTGGAATATGCCTATAGCATAGTGAACCAAAAACTCTGAAGTGCCTGATTGAAGGCTTCTTCCCTGTCCATACCTCTTCTGGAACCTTAAATTCCAGCCTCTTTGTAGGACAATGATTCAACATATAAACTGCAGTTGCTGCAGCTTCTCCCCAAAATTCGTGTGACAGATTTTTACTCTTCAACATACTCCTAACCATGTTTAGGATGGTTCTGTTTCTTCTCTCAGCCACCCCATTATGTTGAGGAGTATAAGGTGCTGTTATCTCATGCACAATCCCATTTTCCATGCAAAAATTATCAAATTCTCTAGAAGTAAATTCACCACCACCATCTGTTCTCAGTATTTTGATGGATTTTTCAGACTGCTTCTCAACTAAGCACTTGAAGGATTTGAAAATGGGAAACACCTCATTTTTAGCCTTAATAAGATAAAGCCACAATTTTCTGCTGAAATCATCTACAAATGTCACAAAATACTTGTTCCTTCCTAAGGACGGAACCTCAAATGGACCACACACATCCGAATATACCACATGCAGTAAACTATTGGCTCTCGATGCAGTATAATTGTTGAATGATGATCTGGGTTGTTTACTGATTAAGCAACTATCACAAACTTTCTTAGGCACGTGTACAGACGGAAGCCCAAGAACCATTTCTTTGGACTTCATGAGGCTAAGATCTTTGAAGTTAAGATGACCAAGCCTCATGTGCCACAACCAAGTATCATCAGATACAATTTCGGAGTTAAGGCATTGAGTTTCAACAGCATTAAGGTGTACCTGGAAAGTTCTGTTTGATGCAAGCGGTGCCATGATGATTTTCTTTTCTTCAGCATCAAGGACTTCCAAGAATCCGTGCTTCATGGCTATTGAGAAACCTTTCTCCAATAGTTGTCCCAAGCTGATTAGATTGCTACTCATGGTAGGCACAAAGAGCACATCATACAGCAACGCATTCCCACCATCCTTCCTCTTGATTATCACATCTCCAATGCCTTCGGCTTGAATCATTCTATCATCAGCAAACTTTACTTTTCTTTTCTTACTTGAATCAAAGTTTATGAGCCAATCTCTATGGCCTGTCATGTGATTAGAACAGCCAGAGTCTGCATACCAAACTTCCTCACTGCAAATTTCTTGAGTATTTGTCATCTGCAACATTACAGACGCAGACAAAACGGACGGGTCCGAAACGGACGGACACAAATCTTCCTGCACCGTTGTCACCATTAGCAGAACAGGACTTTCATCCCTGTTATCTTTCATTTCTTCTTTTGCCATATGAGCTTCATCATGCTGTTTCCTGCGATGATCAAACTGGCTTCCTGCACCGTTGTCACCATTAGCAGAACAGGACTTTCATCCCTGTTATCTTTCATTTCTTCTTTTGCCATATGAGCTTCATCATGCTGTTTCCTGCGATGATCAAACTGGCTTGGTGGAGCTTGACATTCAGAAGAAAAATGTCCAATTTTATTGCAATTGAAACATTTGATTTTCTTTCTATCTATTTTCTTCTTTCCTCCTTTCCAATTGGATCCTCCCCTCCTTGAGGAGGTTTCTGTTTGATCTTGATCAGACTTCTCTTGTTCTTGATGAGAACTTCTGCCCTTTCCTTTGTAATCTTTCCCCTTTCCTCGGTTTCTAAATCCACCCCTGCCATCGTAGCCTCCTTTCCTCGAAGTCTGGGCTTGCAGAACCTGTTCTACAGGTTTCTCAGTGGACCTTTCAATGAGCCTCTGCTCATGTGCCTCGAGGGAGCCCTGAAGATCTTCAACCTTCAGTTCTTCAAGTTTCCTGGATTCTTCAATGGCCACAACAATGTGGTCAAAGTTAAGGGTTAGGGTTCGTAATACCTTCTCAACAATCGCTTGATCAGTCATCGTTTCACCACATGCCTTCATTGCATTGGTGAGAGTGAGGATTCGATTAAAGAATTGAGCAATTTTTTCATTTGACTCCATTTGCATCAACTCATACTAGCGTCTCATAGTTTGGAGACGCACCTTCTTCAATTGATCTGCTCCTTGATGACATTTCTCCAGAATCTGTCATGCCTTCTGTGATGTCTTTGCTTCTGCAATCTTCTCAAAGTGTGCATCGTCGACGCTCTGATGAAGAAGACACATGGCTTTGCAGTCTTTCTTTTTGTTTTCCTTGTGTGCCACCCTCTGTGCTTCTGTTGCATTGTAGCAAGTTCTGGGTAGCCATTTTCAACAATCTCCGTAATTTCTTGAAAGCCAAAAATGGCATTCATCTGGATACTCCATCGATTCCAGTTCTTACCGTCAAGAACAAGAAGGTTCGACTGTAAGGTTACGCTGGTGTGTCCCATTGTAGATCAACCCACAAGAACGCCCTTGAAACTGAACTACGCTCTGGATACCAGTTTGTTGGAGAAAAGAAATGAAAAATAAAAATGCTAAACAGACGGAAGCAGAAAAATACAAAACTGGGAGAAAAATGAAAGCTTTCTATTATTAAAAAAAAAATGTATATATGCTTACACACAAAATCTCTATTTATAGTGGTATCCATAACATACTAACCACTAGTTTATTCTCACTTTAGACTTTTGAATTAGTCAATCTTCAACAAAGAATGATTTGACCTCAAATGTGTGAAAAAGACTCGTTAAGTTATATGAGAAATTGCAAAACATATTCATTTTGAAAATGCTCAATTAGAGGGTGCATGCCACCACAAGCGCAACGATGAATGGGATGATATTTACCTAGTTCTTCCCATGACGTTTCAACCTTCATATAATACTGAGATACAAAGATAGAACATTGTTGACATTGCATAAGATCCTACTTCAACTGAAAGACGTGTGGTCCATTCTGTTGTTCAAAACAAGTTTGCAGATCTAACTAGATATCTGTAGTAGAATTTGCATAAATTACACTTGTAATTAATTCTTTGGTGATGGAATTGATCAACCAAGATGAGACGATATTGTTATTCCAAGACCAAGCTTAGAATAGAAGATCATCAAAAGGAGGTTGCAAATGGAACCATCAACAAAGCACTGGATTCTTTGATTTTCTAAATTCGTCTTTTATTACATGAAAGTCTAAGAAACAACTTAATATTTTTCGTTAATATGTAGAAACAGAGTATAGAGCTTTGACATACTTAACTAGTGTGCTTTTATGGTTTAAGCAACTTCTACAAACCTTTAGATTCCGCTTGCTAGTTCCACGGTCCTTTGTAACAGTAAATTTATTATACAAATTGAAATTAATCCTGCTTGTAATGATAGAACAATACATGTGGACAATAATGATATTTTTTACGTGAACATGTTGCTTCCAAGTTTGTCAACCTAATTTATGTATCAACAAAGAACAAACTTGTAGATGCACTGATAAATTTCTTAAATTTCTTCTAAGTTAGGGGGAGGGGGTGTTGGATCTCTTTGGGTTAGTTTTAAGTTAACAAACTTAATTTTCTATTTTCTGTTTTAACTACTTAGTTGAATCACAAGATAGTTAGATAATAAGTTTAGCTTGACAATTGTATATATAGCTTGTACATTTTATTCATTTTTTTTTTTTTGAAATTTTGATCATTGATGTAAGAAAATGAGAAAATTTATTCCCTCTCTTTTCTTTATATCTATATATGTTTCAATTATTTTAATATTATTAAAACTCTTTATGTTAAATTTAAGTTAACAAAATTAATTGTAACTACTTGATTGAATAATTAGTTTATCTTAAAAATTATATATATAGCTTGAACACTATTCAAATTTTTATAATTTTTTATCATTATTCAAGAAATGCGAAAGTTTCTTCTATCTTTTCTTTATGTTTGTATGTGCTTCAATTCTTTTTATATTAGTTGATGGTAATAATTAAATATAAATAATAAGATAAGATTATTGTTGTTAATAAATAATATTAATTTAAAATAAAAAAATTGAAAAGGTCTTTAAATAATGAAAATTCAAATAAAATGATTTAAAATTAACAGACAAATGAGTATATATGTATGATATATTTTGTTTAATAATTTTTTAATTAGTTAATTTTTTTTTTGTGGTACATAATCTATACAATTTATATTATTAATTTTTTTTAAAATTAAACGTTAAAAAATATTATTTTATATAATACCTCAATTTACCCGTATATTATTAGAATGTGTTAAAATGAAACATAAGTTTTTTTAAAAAATAATATGACAGAAAATAAAGTGAAAAAAGAAATACAAAGCTGGATTACCGTACACTGCGATACTTGCACGTATTGAATTTTTTTAATACTACAGAATGATAAAAGAAATATATCATTTAATATAACAATGTTTTACTTATTGAATATTAATTTTTCACGTTTATTCATATTGAAGATCAGAATGTCTGTTAAATAAAATTAATAAATATTTTAAAAATATATTTGATGAATAAAAAAATAATAATAACCTAAAATCAAGGTAAAAAAGATAAAGTATAAGATTAAATTCATACTATGAATATGACTAATTTTGATATTCGGGCTTCAAAACTTTCAGATCCAATTGATTATGCTTTAGCCCAATTGACAATAAACTTGTACAATTGTTTCCAGAACCTCCTGGAAAGTGCAGACAAGTCCAGAAGCTTTTGGAATATTCTGAAAATGAAATTCGGCAAATTTTTGTTTTCTGGAACATACGAGATTGACCCTTGGATGTAATTTATATACCTCTTGTGTCCCTTGATACACCAGCAACAGTAAAACAGAAGCGTAATCTGCTAACGAAATCACGTAACAAACATTCTGCACAATTCAAAATCTCAGCAAAGTAAAGAAAAGGAAAATGTCATTGATCCCAAGTTTCTTTGGTGGTCGACGGAGCAATGTTTTGGACCCATTCTCCCTTGATGTATGGGACCCCTTTAAGGATATTTCATTCCCCTCTTCTCTTTCTGCTGATCATTCAGCTTTTGTGAACACCAGAGTTGACTGGAAGGAGACACCAGAAGCACACGTGTTCAAAGCTGATATTCCAGGGCTGAAGAAGGAGCAAGTGAAGGTTGAGATTGAAGATGATAATGTTCTTCAGATAAGTGGAGAGAGGAATGTTGAGAAAGAAGATAAGAATGATAAATGGCATCGCGTGGAGCGTAGCAGTGGTAAGTTCTTGAGGAAGTTCAGATTGCCAGAAAATGCTAAGGTGGATCAAGTTAAGGCTTCCATTGAAAATGGGGTTCTCACTGTCACTGTTCCTAAGCAAGAGATCAAGAAACCTGATGTCAAGGCCGTACAAATCTCTGGTTAAATAAACTCCAACATAGAAATTTGTGTTTTGCTTTGTCCTACGAAGTATCTTGTGTGTCTGGTGTTTGTGTGTGCCTAAAATAAAGATGCTATATATAGTATACTGTAAAATTTTAGTGTTAGTTGTTTGATGTTAAATAAATACAGATAATATAATGTCAAATGTTATTGAATAAATGGATATATTTTTAGATCTAAATAATTCAACTTCTTAATAAATATATTATTTACAATGTTAAGAGCAGAAATACAAATGTGCATAACATATTATAAATTTTATAATGAATTTACTGATAATGTATGGACTTATTGTAAGGTTAATTTCTGGTTTTTTATTTGGAATTTGACACAATTCACGACGTTTCAACATTTATAAATTATACTATTTGATAAAACTATCTTATTTTAAATAGAATAATTTATTTTGCTTGGTTCTCATAATATAAATATTCACTATAATGACACCAGCTCTTAAAAAGAAAAAATATTTAAAATATAAACAATTGATAAATATAAAGTTCTGATTTCTAATTATTTTATTGTATTAGAGACAAATTACAGTATTAATGACTGGTAAATATATATTTATATTTTATAGTCCTTTTGTTCAGTTTTCTTACAATAAATGGCAAATTATATAAATTTTTTATGTGATTAGAGCTATGAAACGAAAAGGTTAATAGATAAAAAATATATTATATTGTATCTCTATATGGGGAACTCAAGTTATTATAGATCTTTTACAAGTGTTAGATATGAATAGAGGGGATAAGTACTCAAATATGGAAAAATCGATTCTGTTATTGTATATGTTTTTCTTGAAATAAATGATTTGAATTTATATTATCAACTCAACAAAGTATGTGGTATCATTAAATTTTAGTCACTAATTATTCAACTATGCTACATCTTTTGGGTTAAGGAAGTATTACAGATGTGACAGATTGTGAAACTAAATATAGGTGGCTGCAATTATGTGATGGTAAGTAAACAGGAACGGAATTGCAGGTCTTAAAAAGATGTAATTACAATCATACATTATCATGACCACACATAGTTGGCACCAACATCATCTATAAGTTCTATTTTTTGCATGGATTTGATAAGGATGAAAATATTGCATTCACTTTCATTAGTCATTAACCTCAAAGTTAAAGGACGTTTGATATTTTTATTCATTGGCAAAAGATAAAGGAACATGTCATATTAAAACACCACAAATGTGACACACTCAAACATGATTAATTGCAAGATGTGATGTTAATAAGAATTGGCAAAATACTTAAGTTAGTTATTATGTTGCATATTACGTTGTTTCAATCATGGCTCACATAGCAAATGTAGACTGTTGTTATGAGATGAAATAGTCTAAATTTACACTAAATTCTTTAGTTTTTTTTACTTACTTTTATTCTTGTTGAATTGTGACTTGGTATATTATTTGAAAATTAATATCCAGAGGTATTAGATAAAGTCTAATAACAGATTAAGGTTATCAGACTTATGGTAACAAACAATACAAGTCACAAAGATTAAGACTATCAGATGATTTAGTAACAAACTAATGATATTAGAAGAAATGTGTGTCTGATTGTATATAATGTAGGTGTGATCTCGTTAGATACTTATAACTATAAACACTTTATATAAACTCTTGTAACAATTTTCATGATAAATTGATGCATGTCGCTTGTATTTTTTTAAGAAATATCAATCGAAGTTATTTCTCACTCTCATAAACATTATGTTCTCTAATTTTTTTCTCTGATTTTTTGTTCTTGAGTTCGTTCTTGATTGTTTCTCTTTATTCTTGACACAACACCCAACAAATGGCACTTTGTGTGGGGATTGAAAAGAAGAAGAAATATTATCAAGAATGACAACAAAGTTTGATATTGAGAAGTTTAACAGACTTCAGGTTATGGAAGATCGATGTGGAGGCAATCTTGATTCAACGAAGATGCGAGGAGATATTGAAAGAGAATGTGAATGTGTCGCCATATTTGACGCAAGAAAAGAAAAAGAACATGATTGGCAGGGTAAATAGTGCAATCGTATGGTGCCTTGTTGATAAGGCACTAAGAGAAGTCGTAAAGGAGAGAACTGCTACTAGTATGTGAATAAGGTTGGAGACTCTATATATGACTAAGTCTCTAGCCCATAAACTCTATTTGAAGCAACAATTTTGCTCGTTTAAGGTGATGAAATCAAGAACATTTGAAGAGCAGTTGACAGATTTTAATAGGATCATTGATGACCTTGAAAACTTGAAGTGAAGCTTAAGGATTATGATAAGGTCGCTATTCTTATAAATTCTTTACCAAAGACCTTTAAGCATTTTAGGGATTTGTTTTTGTATGGGAAGGATTAGGTGATTACTATAAAAGAAGTTGCAACCTCAATTTGAACCAAGGAGTTTCAGAAGCTTAAAGATTTGATGGGAGAAGAGGTATCATCTGATTTAAACATTAGTAAAGGGGAAAAGGAAGAAGAATGGGGAAAATGAGAAAGAATAATCCTAATTGAAAGAAGCAGAGACATATTGTTATTAGTGTTAGAAGATGAGTCATTTTAGGAGGAGCTGTCCTGAGAATGTGAAAGAATCTTGAGTACAGGAAATAACAAATGTTGCAAAGGATTTTGAGGGATATGAATTTGTTAGGGTTCTTGTGGCTTCGTGTGATCACACAATTAAAAATTGAGTCATGAATGTAGGGTGTATGTATCATATGTATTTGGTGAAAGATTACTTTTAGACCATAGAATTGAAAGAGTGAGGAATGGTGCTCCTTGGGAACAAAGGGCTTGCAAGATGCAGGGCACTGAGTCTATAAGACTAAGAATGTTTGATAAAAGGGAGATGTTGCTGCAAGGTGTGAGATATGTTTAGAGATCAAGAGGAAACCTATATTTATTAAAATGTTTGATGTGATGGGGTATTCTGCCAAAGTGGAGGGTGGAATGATTAAGGTATCCAATAGAGCATTTGTAATTGATAGAGGTAGACGAAGTAATGGATTGTACATCTTGGGTCATCTGCAATGCACCTCTGGCAAGTAAGGAAATAACAGACAAAGCTAAACTTTGGCACTTTAGGTTTGGCCATGTTAGTGATAAAGACTTACTGGAGTGTTGGAGAAGCAACAATTATTGATGAGGGATAAGCTTCAAAAGTTGGATTTGACTAGTGTGTTTTTGGAAAGTCTCATAGAGTGTATTTTGGGACAGGTAAGCACACTTCCAACAAACCCTTCGAGTATGTACATGTAGATTTGTGAGGTCCACTTAGGACTCAGAAGCATGATGAAGGGTCTTATTTCTGAGTATTATGGAGGGCTTCTGAAGGAGGGTATGGATTTATATCCTGTGGAACAAGAGGGAGAGGTTCCAAAAGTTTAAGGAATAACACACTGAGGTAGAGAATTAACAAGGGGTCAAGATAAAGGTACTAAGAACAAACAATGGATTGGAATTTGTTTCAAGGGATTTCAACAGCTTTTGCAAAAGATAGTGGATTAAGAAGTATAAGATTATAACAGGGACACATACTCAACAAAATGGACTTGCTAAAAGGATGAATAAAGCCATTTTGGAAAAGGGTCAAATGCATGCTCTTAGGTGTAAGGTTGCCTAAGCTCTTCTAGGGTGAAGTGTAACACCCTCAAAAATTAATTTTCATAAATAATTTCGTAGTTAAAACATTTACTAAAAATTCTATAAAAATGTGCAAATAGTAATTTACTGTGTAAATAGTAAACTATTGTATAAATAGTAAAATACTGTGCGAATAGTAAATTACTGTGTAAATAGTAAAAAAAAAATAAATAATAAAATATAAAAACACGGGTTACACGAGTTCCATTATAATAAGCAAATCACTGTGCAAATAGTAAAAATTACTGTGCAAATAGTAACTTTTGAAATTCTATAAATAGGGCCTAGAGTTTCAATTATAATCACAAATCTAAGAACATTCTTTCATTCTCTCAAAATCTCTTAGGAAGAAATCTCTTCAATCAAGAGAGAAGTAAATAGGTAGAGGAAGATAGGAAGCTAGGAAGAATTGGTAAGGGGAGCTATCCTTATCTTACTATTCTTTGTTGTTATTATCTTTATTTTATCTCGATACTAAGGTGCTAAGAAAATTCTTAGTATGCTCGTGGTTGCGGTTTTGTCGATCTTCCACATCGTAACGTAATTATTCTTGTTGTTAGAAAAAGGGTGGTAGTGTGGAAGTGCATGTCTAGGAAAGTTCTGACTAAGGAAAGACTTGGTACTTAAGTGTGTCCATTAGTGACCCACCTCTCTTTCCTGGGAACTTACCTGGTGTACTATTCACGGACTACGGTCACTTATACGTTACTATTCACGTATACGGTACTATTCACGTATACGGTACTATTCACGATACGGATCGTTCACGTATACGAGATCGTTCACGTATACGTAGACTTGTTCACGATAACGTTACTTTTGATGGGTGTTTTCTTGGTGTTTCTTGATTTCCGCTTTCATTTGTTTATATTTTATATGATAATTTGTGATCTTAAAATTATGAGATCTAACTAGGAGGCTCTGCCACCTTTACTGATTTCATAACTTTAAGTCATTTATATAATATTTAATTTTATGAAATGATAATATGAGATCTAACTATGAGGCTCTGCCACCTTTACTGATTTCATAACTTTAAGTTATTTATATAATGACTTGGATTGTGTATGTTTAACTTTTCCTTGAATTTGATTGATGATTGAGACTGTGATGAAAACTATGATTATTATACTATAAATTATTAACCCATAATATAAAATATAATGATGGAATGGACTTGTAATATCAACAAGATTGTTGCTGTTTTAAATGAGATTTTTAGAAAGGGAGATAAGTTTTCATTCATTCATGCATGCCTCAAAAGAGGTGGCCTCGGTTAGAGGTGCAGATAATAACTTAATCCGTGCGTCTAGGTGGGATGCCAGACTTGGGGGATTTTTATAGTGAGAATTCATTTAATTCATGATGATCACATGATTGTTTATGAGATTCTGTGCACCACTGTGAAATCCCAACTGGTCGGTAAGTTTTACGATGATGATGTCGTATTATCTGAGATGGTACCACATTGCATATTTTTGGAGTTGAGGTTGGAGCATGCATCATATAGAAATTTCATTTAAGTCATAATTCATCCTTTATTGATTTGATTATGATATGTATCATATTAGTATTTTTATATGATATGTATTATATTGACATTTTTATATGATATGTATTATATAAATATTTTTACATGATAAGTATTTTTATTAAGATATTGGAACTTACCCTTGCGTGTTTGTGTCTGTGGTTTGACACCTGTGATGATCCTGAATTTTATTCGGAGGAGCAGATTGACAGGTAGATTCAGTAATCATGTGTGGAGATGTCAAGGATAGCCAACATGAGGATTTTTATGAATAATGTGTATTTTATAATCGTCACAATATTACGTACCTATGTGACGTTTGTAAATAACTTTTGATGTATGATTATGATGTGATCTATGTGATGTGTGTTATTTTTGGTAACGTTTTTGTTAGCAAGAAAAATTATATTAAGATTTTATTTAAAGAAATCTAAATGAAGGGAAACAATTTCAAATAATAATAATAAATGAAGAAAATGAAAATATTTCAGCAATGAAATACGTCGGGGTGTTACAGTTGGTATCAGAGCAGTATGTTTCTTGGACTTGTGAATTTTGAGCTAACCATGTTTTTGTTGTGATTAAGTAATTAGTAGTAAGCTTAGAATCAATAAGGTTGTGTGAATGATTGTTTGTTATGTGCTCTATATTTTTGTTTGATTGTTAGTTGGTGTGCTTAGAGATTTTCTTTTCTCTAATAATAATAGATGACTGGAACAAATGATAAGGCAATTGCTGAGGCACTTGAAAATCTTGCCCAAGCAATTGGAAACCAAAGTAGAAACAACAATGAGCAAACTGAATATCGCGGCCTAGAGCGTTTTCAGAGAAATAATCCGCCTACTTTTGGAGGTAGATATGACCCTGAAGGTGCTCAACGATGGCTAAGGGAGATTGGGAAAATCTTTCGGGTAATGGGATGTTGCGAAGATAAAAAGGTAATTTTCGCAACTCACATGTTAGTGGAAGAGGCAGAGTATTGGTGGGAAAATACCTGTCAGTATGTGGCAACCGAAGGAGAAACAATAAAATGGGAAGAATTTAAAGAATTATTTCTAGAAAAATATTTTCCTGAAGATATAAGGAATAAAAAAGAAATGGAGTTTTTGGAATTAAAACAAGGGAACTTAACGATTCTTGAATATGCGGTTTGAGGATCTAGTCAGATATTCCGCACACTACCATGGAAAAGATGGTGAAAGATCTAAATGTGTTAAATTCTTAAATGGCCTACGTCCTGAAATAAAACAGGCCATAAATTATCAAGGTATTCACCAATTTCCAGTACTTGTGAATATGTGTAGAATATATGATGAGGATTCTCGTGCTAGAACTGTATATTATAAAAATAAAAATATTGGAGGACCCATTAAAAATAAAAAGATTTGGGTTTCAAAATAAAGGAAAACCATACCAAGCTTCTCAAGGAGTTAGAGAACGTCCTCTTGGGAATTTCTCTAAAGCTTCTATGGGAAATCGTGAATCTAATCCTGTTAATGTCAAGTGTTTTAAGTGTGGAGAATTTGGACACTATGCCTCATCGTGCAACTGGTGCTACAAATGTAACACAAAGGGACATCTAGCAAAAGATTGTCGAGGAAAAGGAAGCATGTCCGAAAATCCGTCTGAAAAACCGAAGGCTCAAGGAAGAATTTTTTCTCTTAATGGAACTGAGACTTCAGAACCTTTGATTCGAGGTAAATGCTTCATAAGTGAAACTCCTTTAACTGTGTTATTTGATTCTGGTGCTACTCATTCTTTCGTGTCATATTCTTGTGTGCAAAAATTGAAACTCCCTGTGTCTTCATTAAACTTTAAATTAGAAGTAAATACTCCAACTAGGACTTCAGTTTTAACCTCAGATATCTGTCTAAACTGTAAAATAAAAATTTGTGATAAAACTTTCAGTGTCAATTTGATTTGTTTACCCCTTCAGCAAATTGAAGTTGTTTTAGGTATGGATTGGTTGTCCACTAATCATGTTTTGTTAAATTGCTTTGACAAAACAATTATTTTTCGAGACCCGGAGGAGAGTAGGGATATTGAAATTATTTCCATAAATAAGGTTTTAAAATCTTTAAAGGAAAACAATACCCAAGTATATATGATCACCGCTAATGAAACTAAATCTGAAAAAGAGGTGAGTATTGTGCCTGTAGTAAAAGATTTTGTTGAAGTATTTCAAGAAGTAGATCAGTTACCTCCTGAAAGAGAAATAGAGTTTTCCATTGATTTAGTGCCAGGAACAGGACCAATTTCCATAGCACCATATAGAATGTCTCCTGTAGAGTTAGCAGAAGTCAAGAAACAAATTGAAGAATTATTAACTAAACAGTTTGTAAGGCCTAGTGTATCACCCTGGGGAGCTCCAGTTTTGTTAGTTAAGAAAAAGGATGAAACTATGAGAATGTGCATAGATTATAGACAATTGAATAGAGTAACCATTAAGAATAAATATCCACTGCCTAGGATTGATGATCTTATGGATCAATTAAAAGGAGCCTGTATTTTTAGTAAGATTGATTTAAGATCAGGATACCATCAGATTAGGGTAAAATCCGAGGATATTCCAAAAACGCTTTCAAGATTCGTTATGGGTACTATGAGTATTTAGTTATGCCTTTTGGAGTGACTAATGCTCCAGCAGTATTTATGGATTACATGAATCGAATTTTTCACCCTTATCTTGACCATTTTGTAATTATATTTATTGATGATATATTAGTGTACAGTAAAACTAAGGAGGATCATGCCAAACACTTAGATATAGTATTACAGATTTTAAAGGACAAAAAGCTTTTTGCTAAATTATCTAAGTGTGAATTTTGGATGGAGAAAATGAGTTTTTTAGGTCATGTGATATGCCAAGAGGGAATATCTGTAGATCCCTCTAAGGTACAATCTGTTTTGGAGTGGGGAAGACCTAAAAGCGTAACGAGAGATTAGGAGTTTTCTAGGATTAGCAGGATATTATAGGAGATTTATTAAGGATTTTTCTAAAATAGCTTTACCTTTGACTACCTTGACTCGAAAGAATCAGGCATTTATTTGGACCACTGAATGTGAGGATAGTTTTCAAACTCTTAAGGAAAGATTGACCACTGCTCCAGTATTGACCTTACCTGATCCCAAGAAACCTTTTGTACTATATTGTGATGCATCTAAAATGGGTTTAGGAGGAGTATTGATGCAAGATGGTAAAGTGGTAGCATATGCTTCTAGACAGCTTAAGATTCATGAGAAAAATTACCCAACCCATGATCTAGAATTAGCAGCTGTAGTATTCACACTTAAGATATGGAGACACTATTTGTATGGAACAAGGTTTGAAGTATTTAGCGATCACAAAAGTCTTAAATATTTATTTAGTCAAAAAGAATTGAACATGAGACAACGTAGATGGATGGAATTTTTAAAAGATTATGATTTTGAACTTAATTACCATCCCGGAAAGGCTAATGTGGTAGCAGATGCTTTAAGTAGGAAATCTTTGATTATGTCTTCACTGATGATTAGAGAAATGGATTTATTGGAACAATTTCGGGATCTTAGTTTAGTGTGTGAAACTACTAAAACGAGTATTAGATTAGGAGCTTTACAAATTTCTAACATATTTTTGGAAGAAATTAGACTGAAGCAAGAATTTGATCCTTTTCTGAAAACCCAAATAGAAATTTTAGCTCAAGGGAAAAGTAGTAAGTTTAAGATTGGAATGGATGGTATTTTGAGGTTTCAAGATAGAATTTGTATTCCTAATATAATAGAAGTTAGAAAAACAATTTTGGAGGAAGCACATAAAAGCAAATTAAGTATTCATCCTGGTGCCACTAAGATGTACAAAGATTTGAAAACCATGTTTTGGTGGCCTCGAATGAAGAAAGAAATTTGTGAATATGTGTATTCTTGTTTAATTTGTCAAAAGGCTAAAATTGAACATCAGAAACCCTCAAGTTTATTGCAACCTTTAGAAATACCACAATGGAAATGGGATAGCATATCTATGGATTTTGTGGTAGCTTTGCCAAGAAGCCCTAGGGGATTTGATTCAATTTGGGTTATAGTAGATCGTTTAACTAAGTCTGCACATTTTATTCCTATTAATATTAGGTATTCTTTAGATAAATTAACTAATTTGTACATAGGTGAGATTGTAAGATTACATGGTGTACCATCTAGTATTGTATCAGATAGAGACCCTAGATTTACTTCAAGATTTTGGGAGAGTCTACATAAAGCTTTAGGCACCAAATTAAAATTAAGTTCTGCCTATCATCCCCAAACTGATGGACAAACTGAAAGAACAATCCAATCTTTAGAAGATCTATTGAGAGCTTGTGTTTTAGAACATAAAGGTTGTTGGGTAGACTTTTTGCCTTTGATAGAATTTACTTACAATAATAGTTTTCATTCTTCCATTAGTATGGCACCTTTTGAAGCTTTATATGGAAGAAAATGTAGAACCCCTTTGTGTTGGACTGAATCAGGAGAAAGTTTAATTTTAGGACCTGATATTGTACAACAAACATCAGAGAAGATTAAGTTAATTCAGGAAAAGATGAGAACGGCACAAAGTAGGCAGAAAAGTTATCATGATAAAAGAAGAAAAGATTTGGAATTTGATGTTGGTGATCACGTATTCTTAAGGGTAAATCCATGGACTGGTATTGGAAGAGTTTTAAAATCCCGAAAACTTTCACCGCGTTTCATTGGTCCCTTCCAAATAATAAAAAGAGTAGGCCCTGTGGCTTACCAAATTGCTTTACCCCCAATTCTTTCTAATCTTCATAATGTCTTTCATGTTTCACAACTTCGTAAATATATTCCTGATTCATCACATGTAATTGAGTTAGATGACATACAAATAAAGGATAATCTAACCTATGAAGCATTACCAATAAGAATTGAGGATAGAAGAATCAAAACCTTAAGGAGAAAAGATATTCCTTTAGTAAAGGTTATATGGAGAACGGATGATGCAACATGGGAATTGGAAAGTGAGATGCAGAAAAGCTATCCTACATTATTTCAATGAGGTAAATTTCGAGGACGAAATTTCTTTTTAGGGGGAGAGAGTTGTAACACCCTCAAAAATTAATTTTCATAAATAATTTCGTAGTTAAAACATTTACTAAAAATTCTATAAAAATGTGCAAATAGTAATTTACTGTGTAAATAGTAAACTATTGTATAAATAGTAAAATACTGTGCGAATAGTAAATTACTGTGTAAATAGTAAAAAAAAAATAAATAATAAAATATAAAAACACGGGTTATACGAGTTCCATTATAATAAGCAAATCACTGTGCAAATAGTAAAAATTACTGTGCAAATAGTAACTTTTGAAATTCTATAAATAGGGCCTAGAGTTTCAATTATAATCACAAATCTAAGAACATTCTTTCATTCTCTCAAAATCTCTTAGGAAGAAATCTCTTCAATCAAGAGAGAAGTAAATAGGTAGAGGAAGATAGGAAGCTAGGAGGAATTGTTAAGGGGAGCTATCCTTATCTTACTATTCTTTGTTGTTATTATCTTTATTTTATCTGATACTAAGGTGCTAAGAAAATTCTTAGTATGCTCTGTGGTTGCGGTTTTGTCCGATCTTCCACATCAGAACAGAATTATTCTTGTTGTTAGAAAAAGGGTGGTAGTGTGGAAGTGCATGTCTAGGAAAGTTCTGACTAAGGAAAGACTTGGTACTTAAGTGTGTTCATTAGTGACCCACCTCTCTTTCCTGGGAACTTACCTGGTGTACTATTCACGGACTACGGTCACTTATACATTACTATTCACGATACGGTACTATTCACGATACGGATCGTTCACGATACGGTGAGTCTTGTTCACGTATACGGATCGTTCACGATATACGATCTTGTTCACGTATAACGTTACTTTTGATGGGTGTTTTCTTGGTGTTTCTTGATTTCCGCTTTCATTTGTTTATATTTTATATGATAATTTGTGATCTTAAAATTATGAGATCTAACTAGGAGGCTCGCCACCTTTTCGATTTCATAACTTTAAGTCATTTATATAATATTTAATTTTATGAAATGATAATATGAGATCTAACTATGAGGCTCGCCACCTTTACTCGATTTCATAACTTTAAGTTATTTATATAATGACTTGGATTGTGTATGTTTAACTTTTCCTTGAATTTGATTGATGATTGAGACTGTGATGAAAACTATGATTATTATACTATAAATTATTAACCCATAATATAAAATATAATGATGGAATGGACTTGTAATATCAACAAGATTGTTGCTGTTTTAAATGAGATTTTTAGAAAGGGAGATAAGTTTTCATTCATTCATGCATGCCTCAAAAGAGGTGGCCTCGGTTAGAGGTGCAGATAATAACTTAATCCGTGCGTCTAGGTGGGATGCCGGACTTGGGGATTTTTATAGTGAGAATTCATTTAATTCATGATGATCACATGATTGTTTATGAGATTCATGCACCACTGTGAAATCCCAACTGGTCGGTAAGTTTTACGATGATGATGTCGTATTATCTGAGATGGTACCACATTGCATATTTTTGGAGTTGAGGTTGGAGCATGCATCATATAGAAATTTCATTTAAGTCATAATTCATCCTTTATTGATTTGATTATGATATGTATCATATTAGTATTTTTATATGATATGTATTATATTGACATTTTTATATGATATGTATTATATAAATATTTTTACATGATAAGTATTTTTATTAAGATATTGGAACTTACCCTTGCGTGTTTGTGTCGTGGTTTGACACTGTGATGATCCTGAATTTTATTGGAGAGAGAGCATTGAGGGTAGATTCAGTAATCATGTGTGGAGATGTCAAGGATAGCCAACATGAGGATTTTTATGAATAATGTGTATTTTATAATCGTCACAATATTACGTACCTATGTGACGTTTGTAAATAACTTTTGATGTATGATTATGATGTGATCTATGTGATGTGTGTTATTTTTGGTAACGTTTTTGTTAGCAAGAAAAATTATATTAAGATTTTATTTAAAGAAATCTAATTGAAGAGAAACAATTTCAAATAATAATAATAAATGAAGAAAATGAAAATATTTCAGCAATGAAATACGTCGGGGTGTTACATGAAGCTGCAAATATTGTTGTATATCTTATAAATAAATGTCTTTCATTCCCTCTAGAGTACAAGACATTAATCAAAGCTTTGAGTGGGAAACCAACAAACTACTCTAACTTGAGGGTGTTTGGAGCCTTGGCATATGCACATGTCAAGCAAGATAAGCTAAAGACAGTGGCTGAAAGTTGGTAAAACTATGAAGATTAAGGGAAGAAAACTCAAATTGAGGTGGAGATATCTACTAACAATCCTAGGGAGGACCATCGGATGGGACCAAGCGTTACATCAAACGAAGAGGAGCAAGTAGGTTTAGGCATAGGGAGGTCAAAATTTATTATGAATAACTATCAACTCGTACTTGATAGAGAGATGAGGGTTTCAAAACCAACTCAAAGGTTTAGACATGGTAATCTCTTTGCTATTTTTAAATGTGGTTAAAGATATAAAGGATTCAGATGAATCAAGAAAATTCAATGAGGTACAAGAGAGTAAAGAGAGATAGTTATGATAGTATGTCATGGGGGAAAAAGTTGAATCGCTGACCAAGAACAATACCTAAAGGCTTGTGAAGTTGCCCATGACACATAGGGTAATTAAATGCAAATTAGTCTTTAAGAAGAAAGATAAAATTCATGGGGTTGAAAGGTAAAACATATAGCCAAAGACATTCCCTAGACTAAATATGTGAATTATAATAAGATATTTTCCCAGACAATAAAGTATTATTGTATCACAATTTTAATGTAATTGTGTACCAGTTTAAATTGCACCTAATTGGATGTCATAAAGCATTTCTGTCTTATTTCTTTTATGTAAGGTGGAGCCATTTCACACTCTGAACGCACAACCTATAACCATCATTGTTGTTTGCTGCAAAGGTACGTCTCTTTTCTCTATTTTAGTTATAGAAAATACAAGAAATATGCAACTATTACTGTTTTAGAATAACGACTTTTTAATTTTTATTGTGCTTCTTCTTTTCCCCCATTGAATCTTGAACAATAGTGATTCAAAAATAAGGATAGTTTAGTTGTCGATCCATGGTATTGAATGAGAATTACTTATTTACTTGTTAATGTTTTTGTTTGTACCCAGTCTTTTGCTATCAAAACCAATTCTTGTTGCTAAAACCAACCCGTGAATTTTTTGATGCTTATTTGTTTTTAGTGTCCATGCAAATTCAAAGAGTTTTCTTTTTTTCACGTAATAGATAAGAAATTAAAATATTGAATTTGATTAGTTGTTGAATATAGTGTTTATATTTTAAATTAATATTTTTTTCAATTCTTATTAACATCACATTTTGTAATTACTTATGTTTGAGTGTATCATATATGTGGTATTTTAATATGACGCATTTTTTTATTTCCTGCCCAAAATTATCAGGTATTTTTTAGCTTTGAGACTAATGACTAATGGGAGTAGATGTGATATCTTCATCCTTATCAAACCCATGCAAAAGGTGAAATTTGTAAATGATGTTGCTGCCAACTTCTGTGTGGTCATCGTAATGTATAATTACGGTTACATTTTATTAAAGATAACACCGATTGTTTAAAAAATGCTACCTTAAGACCTGAAATTCTTTTTCTATTTACTTTATAATTGCAGTCACCAATGCTTAGTTTCATAATTTGTTATTTCTTTAACCTAAAATAAAATTTTAAAAATTGATAAGTTAAAATAAAAAAATGAAATGACAAAAAAAAATTAAATGAAAAAAGTAAAAGGAAAAAAGTTTAAAATGAAAAAATTGTTAACAAAGCTCTGTCTTAAGTATTGAATAATAATGACAATATAAATTTCAATCATTTATTTCAAGAAAAGCACATGCAAATACAAAATTCACTTTTTATAATTGAGTATTTATCCCCTTTATTCATAACCAACACTTGGGACATAGTTTCCTTTATTTTTTAAGGATATGTATGATATATATTTTATCCATAAACACTTTCGTTTCATAATTCTAATCACCCGAGAATTTATTGTAAGAAATTTGAAAAAACAGGACTATAAAATATAAATATGTATTTGTCAATCATTAATTCTGTAATTTATCTTTAGTGCAAAAAAATCTAATTTCTAATTATTTTATGAAAAATATTTACCGAAAGCTTTTTAACTGAGTACATGAGAATGAAGAAAAATAACTTATTGTATTTAACATAATTTTATCAAATAATACAACTTATAAATACTAATGCATCATGGATTGTGTCATATTCCAGATGAGAAATCAAAAAATAACTTTAAGAACAAGTCTATACACTATCAATAAATTTATCATTATAGATTAAACATAAAATTTATAATATGTTAATAACATATTTGTGTTTCCGCTCTTAACATTAAGAATAATATATATATATGGAGAGCTTAAATTATTTAGCTGAAACGTGTCTACAAACATATCCATTTATTCAATTACATTTAACATTACATTATCTCCTTCGATTTAACATCAACAACTAACACTGAAAATTTAAAGTATACTATAACATCTTGGTTTTTGGAACACACACCAGCCACAAGATACTTCTTACAACAAAGCAAAACAGAAGGTTCTATGTTAGAGTTTATTTAAGCAGAGATTTGTACGGCCTTGACATCAGGCTTCTTGATCTCTTGCTTAGGAACAGTGACAGTGAGAACCCCATTTTCAATGGAAGCCTTAACTTGATCCACCTTAGCATTTTCTGGCAATCTGAACTTCCTCAAGAACTTACCACTGCTACGCTCCACGCGATGCCATTTATCATTCTTATCTTCTTTCTCAACATTCCTCTCTCCACTTATCTGAAGAACATTATCATCTTCAATCTCAACCTTCACTTGCTCCTTCTTCAGCCCTGGAATATCAGCTTTGAACACGTGTGCTTCTGGTGTCTCCTTCCAGTCAACTCTGGTGTTCACAAAAGCTGAATTATCAGCAGAAAGAGAAGAGGGGAATGAAATATCCTTAAAGGGGTCCCATACGTCAAGGGAGAATGGGTCCAACACATTGCTCCGTCGACCACCGAAGAAACTTGGGATCAATGACATTTTCCTTTTCTTTACTTTGCTGAGATTTTGAATTGTGCAGAATGTTTGTTACGTGCTTTCGTTAGCAGATTACGCTTCTTTATTTTTCTGTAGTTGCTGCTGTGTAAAGGGACAGACGAGGTATTTAAAGTAAATCAAAGGGTCAATCTCGTATGTTCCAGATAACAAAAATATTGGTTTGCCAAATTTCATTTTCAGAAAATTCCAAAAACTTCTGGACTTATCTTGTGGAAACTATTGTACAAGTTTATCGTCGATTGGGCTAAAGCATAATTAACTGGACCTGAAAGTTTTGAAGCCCGAATATCAAAATTAGTCTTATTCATAGTATGAATTTAATCTCATACTTTATCTTTTAACCTTGGTTTTAGGTTCATTATTATTTTTATTCATCAAATATATTTAATATTTTTAACTATACTAAAAAATTTCTTCAATCTAGATGAAGTAGTTACGTAGGTCTTATAATAAGAAAATAAAGAAATATATTATTATTATATAAGCATGAATTGTATCATAATTTCATATATGAAATATTATATGTTCATATATAAGTTAAATTTGGACTAGTGGATCAATTTTTAAATTAGACTTGAAAATTTGTAGGGTTTATTTTTAACTTTTTAGTCTATATCATATCACAAAATAGATTCCTTTTTAAAATTATAAAATATATATTTATTTTTACTTTTATTCATTCATTCTATATACTATTTTCATTTGTTAAGTGAAAATAAAAAATAAATACCAAAAGATTTATATCGACTCATACACTCTACTCGCTCAACTAAGTTAGATTATTGATATTTAACTACAAGAGTAACCTACATCAATTTCTCGTATGCACGTTCATTTTTCCAAACTTATCTGCACAATACATTTAATTTCAAGAGTTTTTATAAATCAATTGATAAAGAACTGAAATACAATAATAGAAACCATCATCAAATAATTTGACTGAGTTTAACATAATTGAAACAAACATAATTGTAGAAAAGAATTTAATAATTAAATCATTAATAGAAAGAACAATAATGACACATCAAATATGAATGGTCACAGTTATTTAAATATACAAATTCAATTACGAACAATTAATTCAATTCAATTATGTAATTTAATCAAATTAATATAAACAAATTAGATTACATATTAGATTAAAATATTATTTAATCTAAAGCATAATTTAGATGGAATTAAGTATCGAATATTATCTAATTCAATTTCTAATTTAAAAATAATATTACAATCATAATTTAGGTCAAATTAAGCATCAAATATTATTTAATTTAATTTCTAATTTAAAAATAATATTATAATCATGAATTACAAATTTAGATTTAAAAGAAATAGAAAGGTAAAACTAAAATTAATCAAAATACACGTGCCCAGTTGATTCAGGAATTTAGCCGTATGTAAAAATCTTCATTGTAGAGATTTTTAATAAGAGCGCAAGGAAATAAAATAAGAAAGAAGAAGAAAAAAGCTTATAATTAGATTTATTTCAAAATATAAAAATCTAAAAACATATGAATATGAATAGGTGTTGTTCACATAAGCGACTTTGAAAAACATGTAGAATTAATATATATTTAATGTTTTTAATTAAATTAAATAATTTATTAAATCTAGATGAAGGAATTACGTAGACCAAAATAAAGAAATACATTATTATATAAGTATGAGTTGTATCATAATTTCATAAATGAAATTATATATGTTCATGTACATGTTAAATTTGGACTAACGAATTAATTTTTAAATTAGAATTGAAAACATTTAAGGCCTATTTTTTACCTTTTAGTCTATATCATATCACAAAATACATTTATTTTTTTAAAATAAACTATAATTTTTCTTTATTTTTATTTATTTTATATATTTTTTTCATTCTTTTTTGATAAAAATAAAAAATAAATATGAATAAATTTATATTGACTCACACACTTTACACAATTAACTAAGTTAGATTGATGATAAATGACCGTCAAATCACAGTTATAATTACTAATTTTAAAATAAATGAATGACCTACATCAATTTCTAGTAAACACGTCAATTTTTTTTCAAACTCATCCATAATACATTTAATTTTAGGAGTTTTAATAGATCATTTGATCAAAATGCAATAACAGAAACAATTGACAATTGATTTAACTAAAGTTGACATAATTGAAACAATTATAATTGCATAAAAAATATTCAACAATCAAATACTAATAAAAGAATAAAAGAAGATGTATGAATTATTGCAGATATATTTAAATATACAAATTTAATTACGAATAACCAACTTAATTAAATAATTTAATTAATTTAATTTAAACAAATTGGATTATGTATTAGATTAAAGTATCATCTAATCTAGAGTAAAATTTAAGTTGAATTAAGTATTAAATTATCTAATCTGATTTTTAATTTAAAAGTAAAATAATAATAATGAATTATAAACTTAGAATAAGAAGAAACAGAAAGAGAAAACTGATACTAAAATCAAAATGTGTCTAGCTCACTTAATTTAATTTTAAATTGATTCAAGAACTTAACCTTTATACAGAAATTTTGGTTTAAAATTTTTTAATAACTTGCCATGAGAGTTATTTCATAACATGAAAATTTAAAAAAAGAAAATGTATTGTGTAAGATTTTATGAATAATTTATACTACGAGTCTATTTGATTCGTTAAAAGTTATAATATTCGGTCTAATTTTTTCCATAATGTTCACCTAATTCTTCTCACAATGTTTTGACCTTTATAGAATACTGAGATAAAGAACCTTGATGACATTGTATAAGATCCTATTCGAACCGATGGACGTGTGGTCCATTCTATTGTTCAAAACAAGTTTATATATCCAATCAGGTATCTGCAGCAGAATTTGCATAAATCACATTACGTAGTGATTTCTTTGGTGATGGAATTGATCAATCAGGATGAGACGATGTTGTTATTCCGAGATTAAGCTGAAAATAAAGGATCATCAAGAGGAGGTTGCAAAATGGAACCATCAACCAAGCACTAGATTCTGTATTTTTCTGGGTTCATCTATATTGTGTGGAAGTCCAAGAAATTACCTACTATTTCTCGTTCATATGTAGAAGCATAGTATAGAACTTGTGTGTGGTGTTTGTGTGTGCCTAAAACAAAGATGTTATAGTATCTTATAAATTTTGAGTGTTAGTTGTTTGATGTTAAATGAAAAAAATAACATAACGTCAAATGTAATTGAATAAATGGATATGTTTTTCGGACACATTTCAGTTAAATAATTCAAGCACTCAATAAATATATTATAAATTTTATGTTTGATCCATAATGATAAATTTACTCATATGGACTTGCTCTTATGGTTGTTTTCTGATTTTTTATCTTTGAAATATGATACAATCCTCGATGTTTCAGCATTCATAAATTGTATTATTTGATAAAACTATCTTAAACAGAATAAACTATCTTGTTTCGTTCTTATAATATTTTAATTGAAAGTAATTATATCAAATATTAGTCATTCACTCAAATATTAGTCATTCACTGTAATGACATGAGCTCTTAAAAAGAAAAAAATATTTGAAATATAAATCATAAGTATAAAAAATATAGACATTATAATTCATGTACTCTGCTTATAAAATTTTTAGTTAATATTTTTCATAAAATAATTAGAAATCAGATTTTCTTGGTACCACATACAAATTACAATATTTATATTTTATAGTTTTCTTGTTCAGTTTTCTTACAATAAATGATAAATTATACAAAATTCTCATATGATTAGAATTACGAAACAAAATGGTTAATGAATAAAAAATATATCTTAATTTTGATAGTTATAAGACAGACGAATATATTAATGGATGCAGAGGGAACAATGATCAAACAAATTATTATTAGCATAGACGAAAGATGAACCCTCAAAACATAAGATGTTCCATACGCAAAGTTTAAGTCGTCATGCTTCAAGGCAACTTCATCAGACGAAGTACATTCAAAGATCATACGGAGAGCGCGTCTCAACTTCAAGTCATGTGCTCAAGTGTGAAGATTTGAGACTAAAGTTGAAGACGAAGATTGAAAACAGACGAATGAATTTAACACAACTCTTTTTAATTGTTGATTCGTCTATCCTTTTATGAAGTTCAAGACGCTGAGTAACACGTGCTTTCGTTTCAAATCAAACCGTTACTCAGAAGCTTCCATAGGTAGAAAGAGATTTCAAAATAAACCTCGCAACACGAAAAAACAGTTGTACGTTTTAGTAAAATCTCTAAGCATATCAAATCAAAGGCAGATCTCACGCTGACATTCGCTGACTTTTCATTAAATATTATGTTTGCTCACTTTGTCAAATGTGAAAGTACCCAAGTCAAGGACTAACGTTAGCATCTACAGTCTAATGTTACTTCACAAGAACGCCTATATAAGGACTTCATCCCTGCGAGTTCAACTTGGTGAACTACTCTGATCAAGACTATATTCTTATACTCGCTCAAAGTTCTCTACATACAAGTTTGCTCGCCACAAACTTAGAATAGAATTCACATTGTAAAATCCCTCTCTGCGTAGAGTATATTTTCTATTTGATCTTAATTATAAGTCACTGTTGTGGTAATCTGTAGCCTGAGGAGGCTAATTGTTTAAAGAATACCTTGAGTTTAGCCTGAGGAGGCTAAGGTCCAAAGAATACTTATTTTAGCCTGAGGAGGCTAAGTGTTTAAAGAATACTTGGGTTTAGCCTGCGGAGGTTGGGGTCAAAGAATACCGCTTTAGCCTGAGAATGCTGTGTTCAAAGAATATTTGTATTTTAGGCAGGAGTGGCTAGGTTCAAAAAATACTCTTAGTGGAACTTCAACAAATTGTTGGGTAACTAGACGTAGTCTTGAATAGACGAACCAATATAAAAAATATTATTGCTTTGATTATATTTATTTGTTTAACTGCATTCTTAACTACAATCAACCTTTAAAAGAAACGTTTAAATTTGCGCTGATTCAACATTTTAATACAAACGCAAATCGCAAATTACATCATCTGAAAAAGTTTTAACTGATAAATACAATTCAACTCCCCTACTTATGTATTTGTATTTTACAATATCATACATATTTTCATATAATATAGGGAACTCAAGTTATTGTAGATCCTTTCAAGTATTGGTTATGAATAGTGCAAGTGCTGGTTATGAATAGACGAGACAAGTACTCTTTCTTGAGATAAATGATTGGAATTCATATTAGTTATTCAACAATGCTACATCTTTTGGGTTAAAGAAGCATTATAGATGTGACAAATTATGAAACTAAGCATAAGTGGCTGCAATTATACGATGGTATGTAAACAAGAAAGGAATTTCAGGTCTCAAGGTGACATTTTCTAAGCAATTGGTGCTACCTTTAATAAAATATGACTGCAATCATACATTACCGTGACCACATAGAAGTTGGCACCAGCATCATCTACAACCTTTTGCAGGGGTTTAAAAGGGGTGAAGCTCCCATTAGTCATTAGCCTCATAGCTAAAGAGGAGTGCAACATGGTTCTTTTTTACAAAGACACAGTGGTCATGCGTCTAGAGCATTACAAAATTAAGTGTCATTTAATATCAATCGTTTTTCTTCTTCATATTCTAAATACAAATTTATTAGGAAGGATCATCGTGTTTGTGCTTAATGTAACATTCTTGGACAAATAAATGCTTCAAATTGCATAGTTATCCTCAAGGTTATTTTGAAGGCAAATTTACTTATACTCTGGCAATGATTAATCAAGTTTTAGTTGTTGAGTAGTCTTTTATAACTGCTTGTCCTTAATTCTGTTAAATATACTGACATCACTCAAGATCAATTTTAACAATTGATATTGTACATGCAGACTCATACTCAGGATACAAAAATTCAGTTAGAGAAAGTATTCAAAATTCAGTTACAAAAGATATCCCTTATACTCATGTGCGAAGAAATTTTCTCATTTTCTTAAATTAATGATAAAAAATTACAAAAAAAAACTTGAATAATACTTAAACTATATATATATAACTACCCAACTCTTCTTTGATTCAGTCAAGTAGTCACTAACAGAGAATAGAAAACTAATTTGTTAACTTAAAACTAACACAAAGGATTTTAATAATTAGTTGGTTTGTATTCTGAATTTTAAGTTTAATATATATAAAGATAACTATTATATAAGATATTTTAGTAAATTTAATATTATTTTAATTATATTGTTTATTCCATTATAAATATTCATCATGATAACAAATTATCTTATATATTGATTATTTGTCATGTGATATTTCTTTTGTTTTATTTAATATTATAACTCCTAACAAATAACATAGACTTGCATAAACAAATTATTCATGAAATTTTACACAATACACTTTATTTTTTCAGATTTTCATGTTTTGAAATAAATTTCATTGCAAGTCTTCTTTCTTCCACTCTTATTAAAAATATTTGAAACCTTTATCGAAGATTTCTAGATAAAAGCTAGATTGAATCGACTCAAGATTGAATCAACTAAGCACCATTTTGATTTTAGTTTCAGTTTTACCTTTTAGTTTTTCTAATTTTAAATTTATAATTTATGATTATGAAGTTGTTTTTAAATTAAAAATTAGATTAGATAATGATTTAATGCTTAATGCAACTTAAATTATGCTATAGATGAAATGATACTTTAATCTAATACATAATCCAATTTATTTATACTATTCCAGTTAAATTGTTTAGTTTAGTTGATTTACGTAATTAAATTCATATATTTAAATAACTGCAATAATTCATATAGCTCCTTCTAACAGTGATTTGATTTTTGGATTTTTTTTTCTACAACTATGATTGTGTATATTACGTCAGCTTCAGAAAAATCAATTGTCCATTTATTTATATAAAATTAAATTACCATCTTATTAATTAAATTATTTAAATAAAGTATTTAGGAGAATTTAAAATTATGTCTTCTTAAAAAAGAATGTTAATTATATAAAATTAAATTTAAAATTCTATAAAAGATGTAAGCATTTTAATTTCCATGTTCCTCTTCACGGTTTCTCGTTGCTCTTACACTATCACATTTTGTATTTTAATAATTAATATTTGTTTTATTTAATATTGAAAATTTAATTTTTAAGTATATATTTAAAATGAAAATTTGAATTTATTAAAAATTGAATTAATTTATTCAAACAAAGAAATTAAAATACAAGAAATTAAATTATTTTATCTAAATAAAACGTTTACAAAATAAAAGGAATCTAAACTAAAGTTATTAGAATGTTGTGTATTTAAATTTTTAAAAAAAATTCAAATTCTATATCTAAACAAGGTTAGTGTATTTCAAATTTGATCTATATAAACTACCAAAATTAAATATATATTATAGATGAGTTTGGAAATAAATGAATGTGTTGAAGTATCATTTATTAAGAATTTATTCTAATTGATTAAGTTAATTTAAATATCTCTATATTTATTTTTTAATTTTACTAAAAAAGAATGAACATAATATATAAAATAAAAATTATATTTTATAATATAAAAAAAATGTATTTTGTGATATGATATATACTAAAAAGCTAAAAATAGACCCTAAAAGTTTTAAAGTCTAATTTAAAAATTATCTATTTGTCCAAATTTAACTTTATATAAACATATAATATTTCAAAATTATGATACAACTAATGTTTATATAATAATGTGTTTCTTTATTTTCTTATTATAAGGTCTGCGTAACTACTTATCTAAATTGAAGTAAATTTAAGAAGTGATCTAGTTTAGTAAAAAAACATATTACATTTATATGTTTTTGGAACTCGACACCTATTAATATTAATAAGTTGTGTATTGTTACACCATTTCTGTACTTTATCATCTAATTAATAAAGATGAAAACCATATAACTTTCATTAAAGATATTTTTGAGATAAAACAATTAATTATAAAGGACCAAATTACATTTTAATTGGCCTTAAAATAGAATCACTTGAAATATTTATTAAATTATTTTCTTTGTAATTTCATTATCTCAATTTCAAATTCTTAGAATGTACATTATTTTTATTTAATAATTTTATATTAGATTTAATTTTCGTCCAATACTTATTTCTTTATAACTTAAATATAATTTAACTAACAGAATTTAATTTATAATTAGTAAAAGCAAAAAATTTCACCGTCAACTAAATAGAAACATATTTTTAAGATAATTATTATAAAATTCAAGTAATTTATTATACATATAATAATGTACGATTAAATGATAATAATAAAAAAAAATCATTAAAAAATAATGAAAACTAAGAATTAGAATTCCAAATTCCATTTTCTAATGAAATTATACTACTATTCCTCCATTTTTTTTTTTTATTACAAATCGAATCTTATCACGAACATCAAAGTATATAGACAAATCTATAAAAGTTAAATCATCCATACAAATGCGAATGGCTTTTAATTAGATTGAATTCAATCAGAGATTTTAACAGTGTGTTAATATCAAGTTGATCAACTCAAACTATGAACACTTCTGAGTTTGTTTTTTTTTTTTTTTCCTTGGCCCATAAAAGATGTGGTACTCCAATCCATATAACTATGATTTCAGCCCAACTGAAAATTCGGGTTTAAAAACTCTCAGGTCCAATTAGTGGCTTTTATAACCCAATTGACGATAAACTTGTAAAATAATATCGAGAACCTACTGATAGTGCAGACAAGTCCAGAAGATTTCGGAATTTTCTGAAAAAGAAAATCGGCAGACCAATGTTTTTGTTTTCTGGAACATACGAGATTGACCCTTGGATGTAATTTATATACCTCTTGTGTCCCTTGAGACACCAGCAACAGAAAAACAGAAGCTTAATCTGCTAACGAAATCACGTAACAAACATTCTGCACAATTCAAAATCTCAGCAAAGTAAAGAAAAGGAAAATGTCATTGATCCCAAGTTTCTTCGGTGGTCGACGGAGCAATGTGTTGGACCCATTCTCCCTTGACGTATGGGACCCCTTTAAGGATATTTCATTCCCCTCTTCTCTTTCTGCTGATAATTCAGCTTTTGTGAACACCAGAGTTGACTGGAAGGAGACACCAGAAGCACACGTGTTCAAAGCTGATATTCCAGGGCTGAAGAAGGAGCAAGTGAAGGTTGAGATTGAAGATGATAATGTTCTTCAGATAAGTGGAGAGAGGAATGTTGAGAAAGAAGATAAGAATGATAAATGGCATCGCGTGGAGCGTAGCAGTGGTAAGTTCTTGAGGAAGTTCAGATTGCCAGAAAATGCTAAGGTGGATCAAGTTAAGGCTTCCATTGAAAATGGGGTTCTCACTGTCACTGTTCCTAAGCAAGAGATCAAGAAACCTGATGTCAAGGCCGTACAAATCTCTGCTTAAATAAACTCTAACACAGAACCTTGTGTTTTGCTTTGTCGTACGAAGTATCTTTGTCTGGTGTGTGTGACTAAAACAAAAGGATGTTATAGTATACTCTAAATTTTAAGTGTTAGTTGCTGATCTTAAATAAAAAGAGATAATGTAAGGTCAAATGCAATTGAATAATTGGATCTGTTTTTAGACACATTTCAGTTAAATAATTCGAGCTGTCAATAAATATATCATTGGTAATGTTAAATAATTCAAGCTCTCAGTAAATATATTATTCCATCTTAACATAGTAACACTTAAAACCAAAACAGAAATGAGTTATTAAAAATAAATAAAATATTATAATTTATATGTTTGACTTACAATGACGAATTTGCAAATAGCGTACAGAACTGTACATAGACCATTTTCTGGTTTCTTATCACTAGAATATGATATAACCGGGAATTGGTGCCCATACAATACAACGTTTCAACATCTATAACCTGTCTTATGAGATGAAGTTATCTTAATTAGATTAAACTATTTGCTTCATTCTCATATTTCAATTTAAAACAATTATATTTACCGTAAGACCTTAAAAAATTCAAGTCATTGAACATAATGACCACACAAAATCAATAAAATAACTAGAAATCAGGTTTTCTTTTACCAACGAGACATTACTCGTGATACTGGAGATAAACTACATTATTAATGATCAAAGAGACAAATTTATGTGTTCTTGCTTAGACACACTCCTTACGAATAATTCCAGCTCTCAGTAATATATTATTCAATCTTCCCTCTTACAAATTGTTTTGTTTAATAGAAATTCTGTTTAAAGTTAATGCTTTGTTTGGTAGAGATGGGAAATTGGAAGAAAAGAATGAGAAAGGAAGAGAAGGAAAATAATGGAGAGTAAAATGATTTTTTTTAGTTATTTAATAAAAAGAAAATAGAAAGAAAGGAATGATAACTTTTATTTGGTGATTAGAAGGTGGAAAGATATAAATATTCTTCTTGAATAAATAAATGATATAATTATTCAAAAATTTAAATTAATTTTTTTATTTATCTATCTATAAGTATTTTTTATTTAGATTGGATTAGAAATTAATTTCAATCAGAACCAGAAAGGTTAGATTTCAACTGAGAGAAATCGTCTTCACAATATTTCATATATAAAGTGATGTATTTATATGGATTTAATTAAGTGTATCTAGAAAATTTTGTTAGTGATATTTAAGTAATTTACACCGGAGACAAACCACAGTATTAATGATCGATAAATGAACATTTATATGTTTTATGGTCCTCCTGCTTAAATTCAGGAAACAAATGGTAAATTACACGGAGTTCTCATTGATTATAGCTATGAAACGTGAAGGTTAGTGGATAAAAATATACCCTGCGCATCTGTAAAACAAATGGAACTCAAGTGATCATAAATCACCCACTATTCTGTCAATGCACATGCTTTTCCTTAGATAAATGGTTGGAATTCATCATATCAACTAATCAGAAGACGTGGTTTATTGAAGAATGCTACATCTTTTGGGTTAAAGAAGCATTGATACAAATGACAATGTGAAACTGAGTATAGGTGGCTGCAATTATATATGATAGCAAGTAACAAGAAAAAGGATTTGCAGGTCTTAAGATGGCATTCTCTAAGCAACTGGCGCAACCTTTAATAATCTGTAACTGCATTCATACATGACCATGATCACACAGAAGGTGGCACTCGCATCACCTTCCAGTTCTGCCTTTTGCATGGGTTTGGTGGGGATGAAGATATCCCGTCCACTCCCATTCACTAACCTCAAAGCAAAAGCATGCCCAATAAACTCCTTTCATTGACAGGAAATAAAGGAATCATCATATTAAAACATCACAAAATGTAAACACCGGGTAATTTGCATATTATTGCCAATAATTGCAAAAAGAGATGTTTGACAAATGATTGGCGAGAATTTGCAAAATACTCAAATATGAATTTGTCACATTTTGTGGTGTTTCAATTCAATGAGGACATAGTGGTTCCATCCAAAGATCACATACCAAATGTAGCCTGCTGTCATGGTGATGACATAGTTCTCTAAATCAACACTAAACTCTACATCTTCATTTTCTCGGCTTCATTCCCTTCCACCAGCCTTGAGAATTGAACTTGCAGATTGCACAACCATTGTGTGTTTAATGTATATCCAGACGGTCCAAGCAGTGCAAACCTTCCATTCTTACATGGTTTTGATTGTAGCAGATAAAACAAGAAGACATGCCAGAAGGTTTTGGGTTTTCAATGAAGGAATAAAAGCAAACCTTCATGACTCAAGCAATTGCAACTTTCAATACCACCTCCTTCACCATCAGGCTAAACATCATCAAGAATCCAATCCAATACAGAACAAGAGATGACAATAACAAACAGTTTGAATCATTTTTGTCCCTTCCAACACCACATATTGCAACACCAAACCAGATGTGCCCTATTGGTTGTCCATATCTTGCTATCATCTAACAACACTCCAAAACCAAAAGCAATCAACAAAATGCCCTTTATATTATTTAACTTTTCTTAAAATAAATAATTAAAATGCAGTACCAATTATACTCTCAGCCAATCAGAAATCATCCAATCACAAAAATCACCATATAAAAAAATCATGAAAATTAAAATCTAATAAAAACCATTACACTAAATAAAATGTACAAAGTGATGAAAGTGACACTTACGAAATTCATGCTAAACAGAAAATGTCATCAGTCATCAACAAAATATACTGCAAAATCCTCAACGGAGCATTTCCAAAATCCAAGTGAGGCAATCTCAACTCCCTAACTCTGCACGCTCCGACCCCACCGACCCGAACCCGATTCACATCCACCCTTTTAAAGAGGTAAAAAACACCGCCGCCACCACCGGTGGGCCGATCCGCCGCCGGGTTTTTCTTAGTCTTGTAAAAGCTCCAACCTTTTCCAGCGAGAATCCGGCAAAACTGCTCCATGGTATGAACCCGGTCACCGACGAGCCGCGAGTAGAGCGAGAAAGAACAGCAGTCCCAGTTCCCGGCGTCGGCGGCGGCATCGGGGCGGTGGTCGGAGGAGAAAAGTACAATCTTGAAGGCGCGTGGGGAGAGCGTGAGGAAGAAGCGAAGGTGAGTGAGTGGGGTTGCGGAGAGGGAAGGGAAGGGGATGGGAACGGCGTCGTTTTGGAGGGAGAAAGAAGAAGTGGTTGATAGTGAAAACGACGTCGATTTGGAAGATGAGTTGGAGAAGATAATGTGAGAGAGGGATGGTGTAGGGTACAAGTCAAGTCCTAAGTCTCTTGCAATAGTTGCAAGCCTGTATGTGTCTCTTATTATCTCTTTTGTTGGGAGAAATATAAGACCTGGACTTTTATACCTTCTTCTTCTTCTTCTTCTTCTTCTTCTTCTATGATGGTGGGGTTGGGATTTGCCTTTGTCATGGTTTTCATCATCGTTGTCATCAGTATCATCATCATCATCATCATCGTCGTGATTTTGGGTTAGGATGTGAGGGTTGTGGTTAATGGTTTCACCTAAGACCAGAGAACGAACCAGCTTTAGTGGAAGCATCTTTGTGTTGAGTTGTGTTGTGTGTGTCTTTCTTTCACTTGACTTAACGAATCACAAACACATGTCTTGTCCTTCTAATTCTTCTTTCTTTTTTAACCAAAACAACACTACCCGGTTTAGTAAAGTTATGTCTTTTAATTGAATTTGCTGTGTTTTTTTTTTGGGGGTCATATAATGTTACACACTTAGTATTAGTACTGCTTGATGGGTATTCTTATTTGGAATAGATGAATGATGGCATAATATGATACCAAATTACCAATACTATAATACCAAGCCGAAAGGTAGCACTTTGCACTCAAGTTCCTTCTTTACAAGGAAAGTATTAGTGCAATACTACAATACTGGTATGGGATCCTGGCTTTTGCTATGCTAATTATTATGTTGGAATTTTGAATTTGAAGTCAATGAGCGAATAAATGAATATTTTTGTTTTCTCTATTTGATCCCCTTGACATATCTTTTTGATTTTGTTGTCCCATTTTTCTTGGGCACCCAATCCTTGAAACATCTTAGTGACTGTTTAGCCTTTTACAAAGCATTTTGAAATTATACATTGTGAGAGGTTCTTTTTCCCCCCTTATTAGAAAAAACGTTAGTTTCAATAAACGTTTGTAGTGGTAAAAAGAAGTTATGATTTTGAAGAAGGATTGAAGAAAGAAACAACAAATAATTAATACGATAAACATAAGAAAAATAACGATACAATAAATAGTTTGTCAGTAGATATTAAATCTACTCAAATTCTTGATGATAGAAAATAAAAAATGCTAAACGATAAATATTATACAAAACCTTTTATAAAGTACTCCATAAATTTGGAGAATTAAATTAAATAATATTTATAAATATAAAATATTAAGATATTAAATTTATATCAAGTTATTATTTTGTTCATTAATAACATTCAATTAATAAATCTTCATTTAAAATGGATTATATGTATAGTTTAGCTTACATTTTTTTCAAAAGAATATTTTTTATTTTTTTGAAAAAAAAAACTAAAAGAATTTTACCCAACGTTTATCTTTTGAGTACTCCCGAGTTGCGACTGTGTCAGTTCAGCAAGCGTGCCTGTTGTGTTGTGCTCGAACAGTGCAGCGCTGCATTGGTGTTTGGACCTTGTGTCTTTGGGCTTTGCTGTTGTTTCTAATTCTATCGAATGGACGACCATAAAATGTGAATACCAATGCCTATTAAATTGACATATAGTTAAAATACTAATTTTTCTTTTTAACTCTGAAACACGTTTGAATTAGAATATTGCCTGCAAGTTAATGACAAAGCCAAACCTATTGTGTCACAGTTATATATATACGTGGAACAAAAATATGGACATAGGTATCTTTTCTTCTTTTTTCTCTCTATGAATAAAAGGTTCTAAAAGCCTAAGCAAAAATCAACCGGCTATCTAAGAGGAAAACCTCGAAAGGTTTTGCAATGGGAAACATAAACAAAGACATTGCATTAAAAATTCTAGCATCATCATTTAAAGAAAGCCCAAACTTTGCAATACTGTTGTTTTCCCTCAGACATGATTCCAGGAGATCTTTTGCGAGGACCAGGACAAATCACCTGCTGATTCATATTTTCTTTAAGAAAAAATGTTGAAGAAAAATGTTTGACAAATTATTTTTTGAATAATCAAATTTATGGCATCTAGTGAGTCTGACTCTACGACAATATTGTGGAAGCATTTAGACAAAGCAAAACGTAAGTCATGGTAGATGGCCCAAAGTTCAGCTTGGCAAATAGAACTACTCCGAAAAGATTTGGCAAAGCCCAAGATAAAATGCGTTGTATGATCTCTAATGCAACATGCACAAGCAGACTTATTAGTGAGATTAGATACTGCTCCATCGTCACCCATCCCTCTAAGGAATTATCCCCTTGTACCATAGTCTGGGATTTTAAATAGTTAGTTTTGATAGTGTTAATTCCACCTATGTCTCTTTGGTGTTTACAAATATCTGAACCCAAATGTTTAACAAATTAGAAGTAAGATCCCATCTATTTGACAAAACGAAATCATTACTTCGTTTCCATAAGAGGTCCAACAGAACCCCAAAGCCTATGCTTTATGGATCATTTCTCTGTGACCCTTCAACTATGTTGTTATAAACCCAATCCTTAACATTGGTCCAAAGAAAGAGATCACCATTTTAAATGATGCATCGATTTCTTCCAAACATGGATTGTGGGGGCAGTCTCTCAAAACATGTATAGTTGATTCAGGGAGAGACTTACCAACCGGACAAATATCTGAGGGGGCCATACCCATAAGCTAGTACATTGTCCTTCCACCTTGATACATAGACTCTTTTCAAAAATCGGTCAACAAGTTGTCGTCACAGTATTCTACTAGCAACCCACATTTTGGAAAGTCGGTGGCCCTAGTAAACCTATTTGAGGGAGACGATGTGTTGGGCCATAAGGGGAGGACTTCACACACATATCTCCCCTACAATGGGGTTACCTCCCCTTCTTTCCTACAATGACCCTTCTCCCCTACAACGGGGATCACCTAACCTTTTTACTAGGTCCAAGCTGAACCACCAGCTCTGATATCACTGTTGGATTGAGCGCTTACCACTAGACTAAAAGCTATAAGTGGTAGTTAGGGCGCAACTCTACTCTTTCTACTTAAGAGTGTAAGAGTCCAAGTATCATGAGTCGACTATGACTTAGCCTACCCCAGCCTTCGCCATGGAACAATTGATGTATACCCACAACAATCTCCCCCTCAACAATTGCACCCGCTAGGAATCGACCTCGTGACCTTGGTTCTGATACCAATGTTGGGCCATAAGGGGAAGACTTCACACACATATCTCCCCTACAGCGGGGTTACCTCCCCTTCTTCCCTGTAATGACCCTTCTCCCCTACAACGGGGATCACGTGACCTTTTTACTAGGTCCAAGTCGAACCGTCAGCTCTGATACCTGTTAGATCAAGATGATTAAAACATTTAGAGTTTTGATTTCTAACAAGACAGACGAAACTTTCTCAGACGGAACATCAGCAAGCAAGTCAAACGAAACAAGCACAGACGGAAGATGACTCCTCAAAATTGAAGTCATTCATCTATCTCAAGTCAAAGTCATCAGACGATAGGATAAGACGAAATCTCTTAAAACTGAAGAAGTGTATCGTCTGTCCAAGAAGTGAAGCAAAGTTTGAGTCACTGGTGCCAAGATTTCAAATCTTAAGAAGTACTCTTTAGAAGCATCCAAGATCAGTATAGGGATTCGCGCTTACACATGCAACTCGAAAAGGTATTCACCTTTTTGTCAAAGTCTCTGTACATGTCAGAAAAAGTATTGCACACGATATAAATCCGCTGCACACGTCATCAATCACTCAAGTACTATCTGACACCTTTTGGAAGCTCTCAAGGAAAATATTCAACGGCATTCTTCTGTGTCTAACGGATATCTGAAGACGGTGCCTATTTAAAGACTTCACTCCTTCTTCAGAGTTCAGTTGGCGAACACGCTTCTAATATTCAATCCTCTGTGATTTCGCTCACTATATCTGTTGTTCTTCATTGTAAAACCCTCTCTGCGAAGAGGAATCTTTCTTGTTTAGAAAAACATCTTTTTCAAATCCACTTGTGTGGTGTTTTAGCCTGAGGAGGCTGGTTGTTCAAAGAATACCTTTGTTGTTTAGCCTGCGAAGGCTGTGTTCAAAGAATATAGTGTTATAGCCAGAAGTGGCTGGGCGCAAATAATACTTGTAACCCTTTCACGGTTGGTAGTGAAAACTCAGTTGTTACTGGGTAACTGCACGTAGTCTTATATAGACGAACCAGTATAAAAATACTTGTGTTTTTACTTCTCTAAGTTATTTCGACTAACGGGGATAATTAAACTATAACGTCTCTAACTTAAAAACAATCCTTGAAGATTAAAATTATTTTGTCTGATCCTTTTTAAAACTCACAGACGAAAGGGAAAATTTTTTTTAAAACACAATTCAACCCCCCTTCTTGTGTTCTATCTTTTACAGTTTGGTATCAGAGCTCAACCTCTAAGGGTTGAGCGTTTTACAGCTGCTAGAGGAAAAGATCCTAGATGGAGTCACAAGGACCTTCGTTTTTGTCTGGAGGGTCATCCATGAACAAGCCATAGGCGTTCTCTAGTGATGATTATCCTTACTAGGCTGATCGGATGGAGATGTACATCAAATCCACCGAGTACAAATTGTGGAACATCATAACTCAAGGAAACATCCCTATTGTCAAACCTGAAGTTGAATGGGGAAATGAAGAATTCTCGTTTATGGAACTCAACAACAAAGCCAGATATGTCATCATGTGTGCTTTGTCAAGGACAGAATACAACAGATTTTGTGCTTACAAAACAGCTAAAGAGCTTTGGGACGCCCTCAAGATTTCCTATGAAGGAACTGAGGATGTGCGTATGAGGAAAGCTGCTATTCTTCAAAGAGAATATGAGATGTTCTCAATGAAGAAAGGAGAATCTATTGACATGATGTTTGGAAGATTCCAAACGATATTGAATGGACTCACTATGCTGGACATTACTTTCACCAAGGCTCAAAACAATATGAAGATATTGGATAGTCTTCCTCCTCCATGGGAAGCTATGTCCACTGCCATCTCAGTTGGGCGTGATATGAAGACATTAACTCTTGACGAGTTAATAGGAGCCTTGAGAGTACATGAGGTACTTCTGTGTAAGAGAGACAAGATCAAAGTTCAAGAACCCATAGCTCTTCCGTCTGTCAACAACATGACAAAGGAGGAAACTCCTAAGAAAGAAAGAAAGAAAGAAGCACGAGTTCGAAAGCCGACACCACCGAATCCGATTCGTCTGATGGATCGTCTGATGATGAGATTTCTCTCATGGCCAGACGCTTTAAGAAGATGATGATGAAAAAGGGGAGAGGTCAACGCTTCTTTAAGAAGAAGGAAAGAAAACTCCCGGAAAAACCTTCAAGCAAGGAGGAGAGCTCAGAAGTTATCTGCTATGAGTGCAGAAAACCTGGACACATGAGATCAGAGTGTCCAAGATTAAAGAAAAGATGGAATCCTCGCAAAGACAAGGGTAGGAAGAGTCTAGTGACTTGGGAAGACCTTGATAGCGAAAGCTCAGAGGAATCCACTGAAAAAGAAGAAACTGCAAATATCTGTCTCATGGCTGGAGACACCGCCACATCAGAGGTAATTGAATCTGAAACTTCTTCATCCTCTTCATCTGAGTCTGATTCAGAATCAGAAGAAATTTCATACGATACACTTTTGGCTAACTCACATTTTATTGCTAAGCAATACAAAGTATGCAAAGCCAAGTTAAAACAAACCTTGGAAGAAAATGCTACTTTGAGAACTGAAAATGAGTTACTGCAAAAAGAAGTATCAGATGAAAAATCATCTGAATTTGAAAAGGATAATTTTATTTCTGAAATTGAAAGATTGAAGAAAGAAAATGAATCCTTACTTAAAGACTTAACAAAGTTCACTAAGGGATCCTCCGTGCTAGAAAATATTTTGAAATATAGGAGATCTCCATCTGATAAGAGTGGACTTGGTTATGTTGAAGAGTCAGACAAAAAGAAAAACAATTTTGTTCCGTCTGCTCATAAAAAGAAGATAAGAAATTATAATAAGGTTCCAAATAATTATAGAAAAGATAAAAGAACCTTAAACAAAAAGAAATCTTCTTTCACTAACAAAAAAGGACCCAAAAAGATTTGGTACCAAAGTCACTCATGATTCCTGTTGCAGACATCCTTAATAGGAAAATAGAGGACTTCAAGCTGGTACCTGAGTAGTGGGTACTCACGGCACATGACGGGAGACCTGTCTATGTTCCAAGATATCATACCAAGTAAAGGATCTGTATCATATGGTTCAGGGAAAGGTAAAATCTTAGGAATTGGGACTGTTGGTAAGACACCCAATCCTCTTATCCAAAATGTGTCCTATGTTAAAGGTCTTAACTTCAATCTACTTAGCATAAGTCAATTTTGTGACAGTGGATATGAAGTAGCTTTTAACTCAGACGAATGTATAGTCAAAAACAAAGACAAATTCATTCTATTTGTTGGGAAAAGAAGGAATAACCTTTATGAGGTTTGTCTTTCTGATCTTAGTGATCAGAATGTGACATGTTTGATTTCAGCAGATGATGAACGAGATATTTGGCACAAAAAGCTTGGACATTTAAGTCTCAAGTATATTTCAAAAATTTCTAAAAAGGATCTTGTAAAAGGTTTGCCGAAAATATCTTGGAAATTCAATCGTCTGTGTGAATCTTGTCAGCATGGGAAATAACTCAAAGCTTCTTTTAAATCAAAAAATGTTGTTTCCACGACAAGACCGCTAGAACTGTTACATATTGATCTCTTTGGACCTACTCAGACCGAAAGTCTTGGAGGAAAGAGATATGGATTTGTAATTGTGGATGATTATACTAGATTCACATGGGTATACTTCCTAGCACATAAACATGAGTCATTCAAAGTTTTTGAAATATTCTGCAAACGTGTTCAAAAAGAAAAAGGAATATGTATTGCGTCTGTTAGGAGCGATCATGGAACAGAATTTGAAAATTCTGATTTCAATGCCTTTTATTTTGAAAATGGTATCTTTCACAATTTTTCATCTCCAAGAACTCCTCAGCAAAATGGAGTTGTGTAAAGGAAAAATCGAACTTTACAAGAAATGGCTAGAACATTATTGCATGAAAGCTCTCTTCCAAAGTATTATTGGGCAGAAGCAATTAATACTTCTTGTTATATTCAAAACAAAATATTAATAAGGTCAATATTGAATAAGACTCCATATGAACTATTGAAAGGAAGAAGACCCAAAATTTCTTACTTCCATCCTTTTGGATGTGAATGTTTCATCTTAAATACTAAAGATCAACTTGGCAAATTTGATTCAAAAGTGGTGAAGGGATTCTTACTGGGATATTCCAATACGTCTAAGGCCTATAAAGTATTTAACTCTAAGACACAAATTGTAGAGGAATCAATTCATGTAAAATTCCAAGATAACTCAAAGACTGATAAGGAAATATCAGACCTAGAAAATTCATTTGATAATTTACAGATTAACCCTTCTAGTCAAAGTTTAAGTTCAAATAGTCAACCTGAGTCAGACGGAAGAACAGACATAAGAGCAGACGATAGAAGCATAGATGAACCCTCTTCTTCTGATGCTCATCAACATGATGATCAAACTCCTATAAGAACATGGAAGTTTGTCTCAAACCATACAGAAGATCTTATCATTGGAGATAGACATCAAGGTGTTCAAACCAGATCAAAACTAAAAGAATCGTCTGGATATGCTTTCGTGTCAAATATAGAGCCCAAGAATATTGAGGAAGCTCTACAAGATAATGGCTGGATTTTAGCTATGGAACAAGAGCTAAACCAGTTTACCAGAAATGATGATTGGACTTTGGTAGAGAAACCAAGAAGCAAAAAGTACAATTGGAACGAGATGGGTGTTCAAAAATAAACTTGATGAAGACGGAAAAGTGGTAAGAAACAAAGCAAGATTAGTAGCTCAAGGCTATAATCAACAAGAAGGTATAGATTTCACTGAAACTTTCACTTCTGTAGCTAGATTAGAAGCCATTAGAATTTTACTTGTCTTTGCTGCTCATAAGAATATCATCCTATATCAAATGGACGTAAAAAGTGCTTTTCTAAATGGTTTTATTAAAGAGGAAGTATACGTAAAACAACCTCCTGGGTTTGAAAGTTCATCTCAACCAGATCATGTTTTTAAGCTGAAGAAAGCATTATATGGTCTTAAACAAGCTCCTCAAGCTTGGTATGAAAGACTGAGTTCCTTTCTTCTTCAAAATGATTTTTCAAGAGGAAAGGTTGATATTACTCTCTTCAAGAAAAGTGTTTCAAAAGACTTTATTATTGTTTAAATATATGTAGATGATATAGTCTTTGGAGCAACTAACTTATCCTTGTGCAAGGATTTCTCTAAGTTAATGCAGGAAGAATTCAAGATGAGCATGATGGGAGAACTGAAGTTTTTCTTAGGACTTCAAATCAAACAGACTAAACAAGGCATATACATTCATCAACAGAAGTATACTAAGGAACTTCTAAAGAAATTCAAAATGGAAAATGCCAAACCAATGAAAACTCTCATGCATTCGTCTGGAGCCAGTCTCAACAAAGACGAATCAGGTAAAACCGTTGATCAGACGATATACAGAGGTATGATTGGATCTCTTCTCTATCTCACTACTAGTAAACCTGACATTATGTTTAGTGTCTGTCTATGTGCACGTTTTCAATCTGATCCTAGAGAATCACATTTACAAGCTGTTAAACGCATTTTAAGATATCTTATTGGAACCACTAATCTCTCTCTCTTTTATAAGAAAAATAGTGATTTCAATCTAAGTGGTTATTGTGATGTTGATTATGCTGGAGATAAAGTGGAGAGAAAAAGCACAGTGGTGGATGTCAATTTCTTGGTTCATCACTAATTTATTGGTTAAGCAAGAAGCAGAACTCCATTGCACTCTTAACCACAGAAGCAGAGTATATTGTTGCGACTGGGTGTTGCTCACAACTACTTTGGGTAAAACATCAACTTGAGGATTACTCCAAGTTTGAAACTCAAATACTAGTATTTTGTGATAACACAAGTGCAATTAATCTCAACAAAAATCCTATTCAACATTCAAAAGCCAAGCATATTGAAATCAAATTTCATTTTATAAGAGATTATGTTCAAAAAGGTATTTTCGATATACAGTTTGTTCAAACTGATTTTCAATGGGCAAATATCTTTACAAAAGCTTTAGACGAAACTCGCTTCAATTTCATTAAAGAAAATTTGGGAATTGTTTCTTTAATTGATTAAGTTTTTTTTTCGTCTGAAGTATTTCATTTCGTCTGTACCTTCGTATATCTTTTCGTGTTAAGACGAAACATTGCGTCTGATCAAGTTGAATCAGTTTGAGAAAATTCAACAGACGCAAGGTTATTATTTAATTATTTTAAAGTTAAGTGTGCAGGGCAAATTAAAAGTAGCAATAAATGTGTCTGTCATTTATTGCACTATTCTAGGACTTTGAAAAGCATGCGCTGTGAATTGCAGAAGTCAAATCAATCATTAAAAGGGCAATGATGGGGACACGTCAAATCAGGGGCGGTTTCAAATTCTTTCGTCTGATGAATCACAACCGTTTTTATCTTTGACTATATATATCCTTAAAGTTCACATTTTTATTCTTTACTGCATTCACACTTTCTCTGAATACTCTACTCACACAATTTCTCTCTCTTTTCAAACTTAACTATGGCCGCCAAGAATGTCAAGGCAACCGAAGCAACCTTCTTTGCGCAAGATCTCTTCTTGCCTAGCAAATGGATCTCAAGAGCCACCATTGAGAACATCTCTGACAGGGTAGCAAAGATGCTGGTACACAATGGCTGGATGGATTTCGCGGTTAATTGTTAAGTCAAAATGAATTAGAACCTTAATTTTGATAATTACAAGACAGATGGATGTATCAACAGAACCAGAGGGAAGAATGATCAGATAGACCATTATCATCATAGACGAAAGATGCACCCTCAAACAAGAAGACGCAAAAGATGAAGTGTTCAAGTCATCATGTTTCAACTCAACCCCATCAGATGAAAAACCTTCAAAGATCAAGACAGATAGTTTGTCTCAACTTCAAGTCATGCGCTCAAGAGTGAAGATATGAAGACTGAAGTTGAAGACGAAGAAAGAAAACAGACGAATGAATTCAACACACAACTCATCTATTTGTTCATTCGTCTATCAAGTTAATGAAGTTTAGACGCTGAGTAACACGTGTCTTCGTTCAAATCAAGTTGTTACTCAAAAGCTTCTAAAGGTGGAAAGAGAATTTGAAGTAAACCTATGCAACATGAAAAGCAGTTGCGCATTTTTGTGAAATCTCTGAGCAAATTAGTCAAAGTACGATCTCACGCTAACATCCGTTGACTTTGCAATAAATGTTCTGATTGTTCACTCTGCCAGATGTGAAATCACCTAAGACAAAGGACTAACGTTCAACTCTTCAATCTAACTGATACTTCAAGAAGATGTTTATAAAAGGACTTCATTGCAGCGAGTTGAAGTTGGTGAACTACTCTGATAAAGATCATATTCAAATCTCGCTCTTAAGCTCTCAAGTTAAAAGTTCACTCGCTCTGAACTTAGAATAGAACTCTAATTGTAAAATCCCTCTCTGCGTAGAGGATAATTTTTATTGGTCTTCATTGTAAACCATTGTTGTGGTATCTGTAGCCTGAGGAGGCTAATTGTTTAAACAATACCTTTGGTTAGCCTGAGAAGACTGGGTTCAAAGAATACTTGGATTTAGCCTGCGGAGGCTGGGGTCAAAGAATATTGGTTTAGCCTGAGAAGGTTGTGTTCAAAGAATATCTGTAATTAACTTCCTAAAACAAATATTGTAAGCGAAACCACTTGTTACCAAAATAAGAACTCACTCTCTGTACACTCAAAGTAACCATACTTTAAGCAAATCAACATGGTAAAGAAATCACTTTTTAACACCATCAGGGTGACTATTCTTGAACAACTTGATACGTCAGGGAAACCACTTCCTAATAGTTCAAAGAAACCACTCTTTGAATGAACTCGAAGTAACACCCTGTTTTAATAATTAAAAGAAAGGCACAAATTTTGGGACACAATTCCTTTATTTTTAAAATAACTTGCGAAATTAAACTCAAGGCATGGGCAAAAGAGTAAATCAAATAAATTGGGTTTGTAAAACCAATCGGCTAAAACCCGATATTTTCTTTTAGCGGCGTTATCAAAATAGCTCATATTCACAAATATTTCCAATGTAAATCATTGTACAAAAGGTCTAACCCCACATTTTATGAACAAGAAAACGTTGTTTATCAAATGTAATTTTATAATCATGACAATAAAATTAAGTTATAATTTAAGAGGCACAAATTAAACTGAAATAATAATCATAGTAATATGAACATTGTGAAATAAATGGAGTAATGAATAATAATGTAAGCTTTTATTAGTTAAAATTATCTCAGTTGTCTCTAGTTAAAACACTAAGTACATGATCTCGGAACCATCAAAAGATATATAGCATATATTTGAAAGAATATTAGATCAAAATAGATAGTTAATCAAAATATCCAACAAAAGTAGGATACCCATCCCACAAAATACAAACAAATGGAATAAAGCCTACATAAGAACAATTCTAATCACTACCCAACTAGTTTATATATGTACTACCCGTGAACTCTACCCCCAAACTGGTGAATATCCTTGGGTGGATCAATCTCCATTGGCGTATCATCCTCAACATCTGCATCTCCTTGAGTCATCAGTGGCACAGAAGGAGCCTCATCAAAGAGCTTATCGTGGGTTCAACGGCCCACATCTGAAATGGTCACTAATCTCAGCTTTGGGTCTACGATCAGTGTCTATCATAAGTATTGGGTGAGTTCCTGCAACAAGAAGTGAATGCAAACACCGGGCCTAAAGCATGAAAACAAATGTTGCTCTAATAGTCACTCAACACTCAACCTACAACTTCTAATCTATCACTCAAGGTTCATTGACGGGGTCGTGCCTCAGATTCACCATCTTGAGGTCTTTACACTTCAAATAGTTGGGTGACGTCGGAGGCAACAACATTTCGGGTGGTACAAGACCGGAAGTGTTCCATCAGTCTGGCCAATATGGAGCTTTGTCGGGGTGCCGAGCTAGTTACATGAATCTTTCGCCCTTAGAGTATCAAAATTCAGCAAACATGTTCCCCTAACGACTTACATGTGCTCTCATATTCCATCGCGTACCTACGTAATATCACCCCCTTTTTCCACATAATCTAGGATTCATCTCACTATCACTCCTCGTTGGGTAGTTTCATCATTAACATTGTTCTACGTACGGATTTTCATGGTACCAACAAGTGTTTTGAAGATTTTCATCCCAAGTCCGTCTAGGGTATCAATAATCATAAAAACACTTTGTCATAAAATGTTTACTCAGAAAATGCTCACTTGGCATAAACAAACCCCTCAGAGCATCGCATGCCCTTCGGTATCATTTAATACAAAATTCGTCACGAAACCTCCACAAGTTCTCCCATTCTTTATATTTTTTTCATTTTTCATTTCTCATTAGTCACATGATAATCATCATCAATCAAGAGCAGAATATGGAGTTTTCATCAATCAAACAATCATATTTACTACGAACATCATCTCGTCCTATAGTTTCTCACATACTTCTGATTTGATTATCCACGTGTTAAGAGGAACCATACTTTTAACGTCAACCCCCTTTAATATCGATTCATAACCGATGTGGAAAGTCAATTTTAATCAATGTTATAAATCTTCATAATTGATATGGAAAGTCAATTTTAACCAACGTTATAAGCCTTTTTTGCACCAGTTGAGTAATGTAAATTTTTAAGAAAATCGAACACATCCATTTTTTTCTATTTTTTTTTAACTCTTAGGAGGTAAATTCAAGCTTGTGTGTTAAATTGTTTTAGTTGAACAATGGTGTATAGCCTTCTTTAATTTAACCTTGAATTAAAGTAATTTGTTTAATTACCCAAAATTTGCTTCTGTGTCATTTGAGTTTAACGTGAAAATATTGAAAAATGTGAATCCAAGAATCATTTTTGTGGACGTGGAAAACCACGTTTCTGATTCATTTCCAAATATGCTGAGTAGAAGCTTTTAATTTTGGCTTTCACATACTAACACCCCAATAACCCATTTGTTGTGATTTGTTGAGTGAGTGAGAGACGTATTTCCAAACATGCATACGTGCATTTTTATAATTTTAACGGGATAAAAGGACTCTTCCAAAAAACAAACAGAGTAAAAGGAAAGTGTAAAAGTAACCCAATTACATAGTATGCTAACTTTTCCCGTTTAATGTTCAATGCTCATCGGAGCATTTGTTCTTCCAGATTATGGAACATTTCCTAATTATAATAACCGTAACTTTAAATTTTACTGTGCCCGACACATGATGTTGCCCTTTCGATTTTCCAAGATACACGTTTACCGTAAGAATAAGAGTAAGTGTCGAAAGTTTCAACACTCTTTTCTGTTTGTTTTTAATTTAATTTATGTTCAATATCCCTTAGTATAACTATAACTATATTTGATAGTGTGTGATACTTATCCATCTCAAAATTAAAAAAAATGTGATACTTATCGTACACCACATAATCATCGAGCTTAGTACCAATTGGCGCAAATTTTTTAGTACTACAAACCGAAAATTTATTTATTATTATGGAAAAACCAATTTTGTTTATCTTTGAAAATTTTTAAAAGCATACCTTATTTTTTAAAAAAAAAGGTATATTTCTTTGTCGTTGATAATAGATTAGTAAATTGAGTCTATAGAGAATGCTCTAGGTTCAAAAAAACGCTAGCTATAGAAATGCTTATACATTATTAATGTGAGATTCAAATAACATGAAAGATCAAACTTAATAAAAATGAGAAAACTGAAATATATGTTGAAAAATTATAAATAATTTAAGCATAAACTCAAAAGAAAATGGAAAAGTATATTATATGGGATGATGCATGCCACGAAGGAAAGAATAAGCACCTAGACAAAAAATGCATTAGAAGAAATCCCAGTTTTAATGATTGAAGCAATGCTTTTATGGACTGACAAACATGATATAAAAATGTTACATGCATTTCTTCCAACACGCAACTTACCCATACCCTTCACACTATACCCTTCTCTCATCATCGTTCCGTAGTTTAATGAATTCAAAGATGAAGTCTGGCAAATTAGGATTGTTGGTGTTCCTAGTGTTGTTTAGCTCCTCCCCTTGTTCAGCTTGGTTTGGCAACAAACACAAAAGTTCAAGTTCAAGTGCAAGTTCGAGTTCGAGTTCAACTGAAAGAAACTTCATTCGTCCATATGAATCTTCTTCATTCTCATCTTCATCGTCACCATTATTCTTAAACCATTTTCGGTCTAGTTCATCTGTTGTGTTTCCTGTTCATGGCAATGTTTACCCTGTTGGGTACGTAAAAGGACCTTTCTTTTACCTTAATCTTGTTTTTCTTCTTCAGTTTCACTTTTCGGAGTTTATGCCTTTCTTTCCCCTCTCTTGCTTTCTTCATCCCTTTTCTTGCTTAGCCCTCTTTAATTTATTCTTTGAGTTTCCTTCTATTTTTTAATATATAATTTAGTTTACTTAAAGAAAGAGCACTAATAATGATGAAACAACGTATTGGAAAACCAAGTTTGTGTGAATTTCTGTTAAGAAATGTTGGTCTTTCCAACAGATCTTTGTATTTCAAGAGATCAAATCTTGATTCAATTCCTAATAGGAAGATTCACAAATTTCCTTTTTTTTAAAAAACAAAATACACAGAATGTTATTGGAATGAATAAAACATCGTTATGGGGAAGACATTTGAATTCATGAAATCCGTGAATCAAATTTCTTTAAGAAAGATTGGATGATTCATATATCACTATAGTAAATTCAACATTCAGTGCATATTTAAAATACAAATCATCCAATTTTCATTCAATGATCTGGATTAATGAATGCCTCAATTAGTGAATGCATGGAATGTTTATGATTTCTTTAAGTTGACACATCTTGAAATATGTATTAATAACTGTTTATGCATGCCTCTAATATAAGTGACCTTTACTTTCAACATTCACAGGTTTTACAATGTTACTCTGAACATTGGTCACCCACCGAGGCCATATTTTCTTGACATTGACACGGGTAGCGACCTCACTTGGCTTCAATGTGACGCTCCATGTTCCCGTTGCTCTCAGGTCAATGAATATTCTCACTTAACACCAATCTTCAAAATCACTTAGCAAATTAATAGTAACATTTTTTCTTCAACACATGTCATGTCAAATTAGATGAGAATGGAGGCTAAGCTTATCTTTTATGTCAGAATCACCTTTACATGTATAATATTAATCTATTTGATTACAATCTCCTATTAATATTGGTCTTAAATATCTGTTGCATATTTTCAGACACCACATCCACTTTACAGACCCAGCAATGACTTAGTGCCCTGCAGGCATGCTCTTTGTGCATCCTTGCACCACACTGATAACTACGACTGTGAAGTCCCTCAGCAATGCGACTACGAAGTTGAGTATGCAGATCATTACTCATCCCTTGGTGTACTTGTCCATGATGTCTATACACTCAACTTTACAAATGGAGTCCAACTTAAAGTTCGTATGGCACTTGGGTTAGTATCATATCTCAAACCATTTTTACTTCCTTAGACTACGTGCATGATCCACTACTTGGTTTATTTGATGTGTTTGGTTTTATCCCTAAAGAGTCCGTAATTGATTCTGGGAAAAAAATAATAATTTTAAATTGAAATAATTTTGAATATTTTTTATGTTTGATAAAAAATATATATTTTATTTCACCACATATTTAATTTTTACAATAAAAACATCCAAACAAAAATCACATTAATTTAAAATCAATTTCATTCGAAATCAATTATGTAAACACTTATCCAAACACAAGGAAAAAATATCTTTTGATCATGATTCATGGCAACCCTGCATACTGATGATGATTACCACAGGTATTTTGTTGAGAAGTGAAAAATCTTCTATCTTTCACACTTATTATGTTTCCTTTTGCAGATGTGGATATGATCAGATTTTTCCAGATCCTTCTCACCACCCGTTGGATGGAATGCTAGGCCTTGGAAGGGGAAGAACCAGCTTAACATCACAGCTAAATAGTCAGGGTTTGGTGAGAAATGTGGTTGGACATTGTTTGAGTGCACAAGGAGGAGGCTATATCTTCTTTGGAGATGTTTATGATTCTTCTAGACTAACTTGGACTCCAATGTCATCCAGAGATTAGTAAGTAGATCTTCATAAGTGATATCCTCATTATACATTTTTCACAAGTATTGTCATGATTTCTAATTCTTTTACAAGACTAACATCTCATCTATGTGGTCTGCCTCAGCAAACATTACTCAACAGCAGGAGCAGCAGAACTCATTTTTGGAGGGAAGAAAACTGGGGTTGGAAATCTTTTTGCTGTGTTTGACACTGGGAGTTCTTACACCTACTTCAACTCTTACGCTTACCAGGCACTAATTTCTTGGGTCAGTGTTAAACATTCATTAATAATCCTTGAATTCCAAGCATTTCATTCTTTTTCTTCACTAATACTAGAAAATATTGACATTTTTTTTGGCTGATCATGTTGACATGTTACTTAATGTGTATCTTTTATTTAATTTCCACATGTAGTTGAGGAAGGATTTAGCTGGAAAGCCCCTAAGAGAAGCACATGATGATCAAACTCTACCTTTCTGTTGGCATGGAAAAAGACCTTTCAGAAGCATATATGAAGTGAGAAAACACTTCAAGCCAGTTGTGCTTAGTTTCACTAGCAATGGGAGAAGTAAAGCTCAGTTTGAAATGCCTCCTGAAGCATATTTGATAATATCAGTGAGTCCCACCTAAGCAATTCCTTCTAGATTGACCTTTTTTAGTGCAAGTAAAATATATATTTCATGTGTGAATGCTAATAAATTGTTATGCCAGAACATGGGAAATGTTTGCTTGGGCATTCTAAACGGCTCTGAAGTAGGAATGGGGGATCTGAACCTAATTGGAGGTAGGAATGTTGTTATTATTTCTTTTCTTATCATTCTAAATATGAGGAGTTCTACAAACACTTTTTCTAACACTCTTTACCATGGATTAAAATATATGAGAATATCAAAATAACGAGTGAGTTAGAAAGTGTGTTGCGCTGTGTAATGAATATTATCACTTGTAGTGTTATTGTTCTTACTTTTTAGCCTGTTTATGCAGACATATCCATGCTAAACAAAGTGATGGTATTTGACAATGACAAGCAATTGATTGGTTGGACACCCGCAGATTGTGATCGGATGCCAAAATCCAGAGTTGTCAGCATTTGATCACAAAAGATACCTCCTCTATCATTGTCAAATAGTAGCCATTGTCCTACTTTATAGGAGAAGATGGTTTTATAATACGAGTGATGATATATTGTGTACAATAATATATTGGTACGTGGTATAGAGATCTACCCCAATTATTTGTGTTTGTAGTGTATGATATATCCGACTGGTTAATAACCAGTCATATAATATCATATCACATTAGTTTGATTGCACGGCTTTAAGATTTTAATTTAGAATTGGAAAGGCAAAGCAGAGACAAAGTGAGTAATGCAGGTTGATGCAAATATTAGGTGCATCTCTTGATTCTATAATTAATTGGCAGATTTCATACAATGATATGTTATTAATCCATGCTGTTTGTCAACATTTATAGATCTATTCATGTAGCAACATCATCAATTATAGACAATTTTATACTAGATAATTCCATAAACAGTATCAGCTTATTATTAGTACATGTGCAACTGTTTTTTGTTTTGATTATTTTACTGCATGAACTTTTCTTTTCGTATTTGTTTCTGTTCTGCCCATAACGTCATTTACAATCTTGAGAAACAAAGAAACGTCTATACATGATAAATAGTATGAAGTGTCAAAAGTGTACACTCAAGGCCAGGGTAGTTGCACCATTATTTCCATCCTTTGAATGGAAGATTTTTCATTCAATTGAATCCTTTGAATTGAAAAGTAGAAGCTGTATATTACAAATATATGAAAAAATCATTCTACAATAGCAATGGAAAAAAGAATTTTCCTGCTCCAGAGAAGTCCTTAAACCTACACATTAACCCTGCAATATCCTATCATGCCCCACAAATGAGACCACTCTGCTTCTTATTTTTATACTTTTCTCATTCCCCTCTTTTTTGTTTTCACTTTTCTTTCATCAAAATTCCCCATGTCCTGGTCTCACTAGAACAAAGAATAAGCGTGTGGCCCACATGTAGAAGTTAGGTGCAATGCAATTGCATGATGATGACTTTTCCTAAAAGAAAAAATAATGAAGATATTTGCGGGTCCCAAACAACCCCAAGTGTCCAAAAGGTTTGGTTTTCACATCAAAATGGCTTTTGTAGATACATGAACATATCCTGCAAGGGTGAGAGCTGACCCATTTGATATTGAACCTGAGGGGCAAAAGGGTCATCCAGGGAAAAGTTATCATTATTATCCAAGTAATTGAAGTGAAAATCAAACGCGTTTTGTAGCTGTAGATCGAGATCGTTCCACTTGGGGTCACTCTGCACCTCCCTCTCGCACGTGACATCGGGCGAAACCACGTGCTCCGAAGAGCTTGAGTCCGTGTTAAACCTTGGCACAGAATCTGAAGTATCCATGTATAATTGCTCACTTCCTAGCTTCTCAATCTCCGGCTTCGTCTCAATCTCGTGCTCAAAATTGTTAACCATCTCCATATTCATTTTCGCTGTTCCTGTGTTGTACTTCTCAATCTTCCCTTTCTTGTTGTAAATTCGACACAACACCCAATCATCAAGCTGAACCATAACAAGCAAAATCAGACATTTGTGTACCTTAACAATTGAAAATATAAAATAAAATTTGGGAAACACAAATACTTACCCTAAGGTTGTTATTTTTCTTGGAGGCAGAACGGTCAACATTGGCGAGGCGATATTCGTGCATGATCCAATTGGTTTTAACTCCTTTAGGGGCTTTTCCCGCGTAAAAAACCAGAGCTTTTTTTATCCCAAGTGCTTTCGGTTTTCCGATGGGTTTATCGGCGCCGGTGGCTTTCCAATACCCGCTTCCGGCGGCTCGGTTCGGCCGGGAACCGTTCGGGTATTTCCGGTCCCGAGGAGAAAAGAAGTACCATTCTTTCTCTCCGTAAAATCCAATTTCTGCATCCACAAGTTCACATCTCATAATCAATCAAACTGAATTACACAAATAAAATAAAATAAAATAATTTCACTAAAAATGAATGGAACGAACCAGGGAGCTGCCATGGATCAAACTTGTACAAATCGACCTCTTTGATAATTGGAACCGCGATTGGGTTGCCAGCACATTTCCTACACAAGTAGTGATTCACCAATTCCTCATCAGTGGGGTGAAATCTGAACCCAGGAGGCAATTCTATTTCACTCTTCATTCGCGTTTCTTCTTCTCTTTCTTGTGCGTTCCCTTTAACTAAAATCTTCTGATTTTCCAGTTTCTTTTTTGCTTGTTGATTTTGGCAGTGGTTGTTCTTCTTCTTCTTTCTTCTTTCTTCTGCTTTGCTCTGTTACTTGAAACGCTGAAAGAGAACACAATGGGCGGGTTTTATAGTGTGAAAGGATTAACACAACAGAGTGAATTTAAACACGTGCGTTGCTGAGTTGGAGGCCAGATCCATTTCATTAATTTAATTTTAATTTTAATTTCAGAAAATAATGTTATTAGAGTGTTATTGTGACAGTTTGAGCTATGTAAGACTGACCGCAGACACCACGTGGCACTGGTTGAGTGGGTAAGGTGCACGTGAGAGTGTTCTGCTTCCGTCATTGCTTACGTCATTTTTTATTGTCGAGCGTTTGATATTCAAATGTCGGCTCTATATTTATTAGCCACGGTTGACTGTGTTGGATACACGATGATTATTGTGTCAAGTCCGTCCACCAAAGCCTGTCGTGTTTCATGCTCTACCCAATAATACTCTGCCACGTGTTAACACTGTCTCCAAGACATTCTCTGAATAGAATCATCTCAACATTTGTTTTGGTCCACTTTTTTATTTTCCACATTTTTTATATTATATTGCCTCTTTTTTTAAGGAATTCTAAATAAACAATTAATTATCAAAGGATATTTTTAGAAAAACTAAAATATTAGTTATATTTTTTAATTCTCATATCTCAACTTTAAATATCAAACAAAAGAAAATTTACTACAAATTTGATTTAGTAGAAGTTAATTTTTCATGATAATTAAAGTAAATATTTAATTTTTTTAAAACGGAGAGCATTCATGTCAAGTGTCCGACAATGCTTCAAATCAAATTGTTACTGACCGACATCCTCAAGCACATAAAAGTAAAATATTAAATGAAAATATAATATAATTCATTATATTAGAACACTTAATTATGGTGTCTTTTGTCTAGCATAATTGACTAATATTTGAAATCTTAGATGAAGACAAATATTATGTTTCTAAAATTCAAAAGCACCACGGAAAATTTAGATAGAATGTAAAATATAAACAATGATGAAATTTTCTTTGTTTTCTAAGGACAATTTTCAAAAAACAATTACTTTTTCTCTAGTTTAAATTTTAGACATTCCCCCCTTTCTCACTTTCTTTCATTTCAACTATAAGTTAGAGAAAATTAAAAGGTTGTGACTTGAAAATTGAAAATTAACTCGGCTGATTGAATTAAAAGTATTTGATAAAATTGATCAATTGATTATTTAATTCGTATAAAGGTTATTAAAGAGATATATTGCTTTTCTAATAAAATCCGGGGTAAAATCATTAGTAGAAAAAATATATTTAGGAAAATTAATTGCTAACCCATATTATAAAAACACTGATTAAAAAAATACAAGGGACGTGTACAATAAAAATATTTATTAACTTTTTTTCTAATTTTTAACTAATATATTAAAGAGAATGACTGGACATATAAACTCTATGTTGCGTTCTTTTCTTTTTACTTTTTACACAAATTTATTTTTTTATATTCTCTTCTTCTCGATTAGTGTGCAAAGTATGGATTTAGTATTCTAGTATAGATTAATATAAATTATATCCTTGCATTGGAACATTGGGTCTTTCGCTACTGAAATTTACTATTTCTTTCTTTCTATGGAAACAAACAACTCCAAATAAAAAAAGTGACTTAAAGAATGAATTACCACTGATGGGACATATAAGTAAAAAGTGTCAGGAGCATCCTCAGCCCTGCTCAGGTACATCTTAGCTATGCTATATTTATTTTGTTGTAAGAAAGATGGAATGGATTTATATTTTTCTTAAAGGTAGATTTAGAATTTTAAAATTTATTTTTATTTTTACTATATTTATATAACTTTACGTATACTTTATTATTAAAATAATTAAATAAAATTTATATAAATTTACGTATACTTTATTATTAATTAATTTATACAGTGGCATGAACATTAATTTCTTATGTCTATTTTTTTCATTTAAAAAGATTAATATAAATTTTTATTTTTGTTAATAAGTGATTGGACTCGAGGAGAAGTCTTTAGATGGAGAGTTGTGTTCGCATCTCAAGAGAAATATGTAGTCAATAAAATATCATTCCATGTTTAAGTTCAGAAGTATTTAAAGATGGATAAGCTGAGAGAAAATAGTTTAAAAGTGTATAAGAGTTTAAAAATATTTTATGAAAGAGTATGTAATATTTATATGTTGTTGATAGATCAAGTGGAAGCGGACAAAGGGTCACAAGTCATATATCGAGTTATCGTGCTCAGTTAAAATTTGAGACATATAACTTGCAGGCTTAATAATTTAAAAAGATTAATAACGTATAAAAAATTAAGCACAATTATTTTATATTAATTTACTTATGATAAAAGTATAAACATTAAACATGTATAAATTAACTTCTATCATGTGTCTAAATTAATATTCAAATGATGATATAACTTAAATATTACATCACCTCAACTGATATTTAATAATTAAACAGTAAAGTGATACGTATATGTTCTCAGTAGAATCTGGGTAATGGCTGAGATGAGCTCGGCCTCTGTAAAATGAGGTGATGAAAGAATGGGTATTCTCCCTTTGTAGGTAAGTTCTTCTCTGATTTTAGAGTGTGTTTCCGGTACAGTATATTATTTTAGCAAAGTATAATTTTAATATAAAAAATTAGTTAATTATTTTATATAAATGTAATATATTATATTTACGTGTTTTTATTATCTTTGTGACAAAGGATTATATATCATAATATAATGATAATTTTATAAATTAATTATCACTTTAATATTTTAAATATTTTTTATTAAAATATTAATTTTCATTAATATTGTTATTAATTTAAATTTTAGAATCATTTATTTTATGATAATGATAATTTCTAAACATGATAAAAATTTCATCATCAATAATTCTATGACGATGATAAGATTTTTTTTTGCATTTTTGATATATGTAATATATAAAGCTAGAAATTGGTATTATTTTATAATAATTATTTTAAAAAATTTATAGCAACTTTGAGTAATACGTCAGGATGTGTGGCAATGGCAACACGCGTACGTAGCCAAAACAGCGTCATCAGTTAGCTGTATTTTGGAGTTTAATTAATCGGCAACACACCAACGACTTCCCATAAAATACGGGTTCTTGTCTTACAAGAAATTGAACGCCAACAGGGAGAATAGTCTAAACACGTTTTTCTTTCTTGTAGTTATCTTATGCCAATATGCAATAATATTATTTAAGGGATACATTTTGCCATGTCACATTAATAAATGAATATTGTTCAGTTCCATGGATCTATCCATGCGGACACAGCTTCTTATGCGAAAAATCAACAACGATCTTGTCCCCGTCATAGTCATTAATTAATATGCTGCGTGAATTTCCGGTACACCTTCTCACCAATGTCTCCTTTCCAATAATACTTTTATTTCTTTAATTATGTTTGCTACCTGACAAACTTGAATTAGTTGATGCTTTAGTATTTTCAATTTTATTTTATTTTTTAAAATATTTTCCTTATCTTTTATTTTAAAATTGTAAGTATGGAATATTAACGAGCAGTTTCTTAAAGTATTGCATATAATCTTGTAAAATTTAAATACTGTTCCATCAATTTTAAATGATACGACTTTCAAAGTTTTTAACGTATATTAATAAATGTAATTAATATTTTAAATTTTATATGAATATTTGATTGATGTAATTTTATAATATATCATTCATTAGTTGGGATGATAAATTACGATTAATATTCTTAATAATAATTAAGGATATTCTTAGAATAAAACAATTAATTTATAAGTATAAAATTCATGACTTAAATATAAATATTTAAGATAAATAAAGTTCAACTATATTTATACACAATCATAATATTCATGATATTGTGATGGGAATTTATTTAGTTGAATTACATAATTATTGAGTTGAAAATTGAATAAGATCCATTTTCTATTTATCTATGAATTTGCATTTATTTTCTACATAGTTAATTTAAATATCTTCGTATTATCTTGGTCAAATTTTAATATATTTTAACTTTTTAATCCTTATTATGTTATTATGATAATAAATGGAGAAAAGTTGCTAATGGGAAATTAATATTTAGTGGGAGAGTGATTAGTATTAAAAAGCAAGATACCTAGTTGAAATGCATGACTGTATACTTCAATGGGTCTTTTAGTTAGTCTCCAGAACTTACTATTCACGTTCTCAAGTTTCTTAGCCATGAAGTTAATATAATTTTTTTTTTAAAAAAAATTAAAACTAAAATATTCAAATTCCTTCTCTCTAAACTCTTCGAGGTGACGCAATGCACCACGAATTCTCGTCATGCTTCATTGATTTTTTTTTTTTTTTAAAAAAAAATAAGAACAAATTTTTATTTATTTAAAAGGTCATATAATCTAGAACAGAAAGAGTATTATATAAAAAAATCTAAATAATACAAAGAATTGCTGTAAATTAATGCATTTAATTTTTTTAAAAAAAATTAAACGAAAAAGATATGTATGTTTCTATGGTCAATTGCTTTAAATGACAATTCATACAAAATGGAGTGGAAAATACGTAGTGAAAACTATTCTTCCAATTTGACTAGATAATTTAAATTAATAATTATGGGCTATTGCCATATGCGAAGGTGCTACTTATTGATCCTTGGCCCCTTTTAACACGGTTGATTGATCAATTAAATTACTCTGTGCTTTCTCTCTTGGGAATGGAAAAACATGTATTTACACACTGCATGTTTAGACTCTAATTTAAAATATTATCCACTCATTCTAATATAAATTTAACAGATAAAAATAAAATAAATATAAAAAGAAGAATCTTAATATATTAATATCCAAACATAACTTAAAACTATTAGGAAAAAAATCCACCCTTTCAGCAGCAATTTTTTTCCGGGCGTCAAAACAAGTAAACAAAAACACAGCGCCGCACAAAGAAAAAAAAAAACGCATAGTAGTGTAAAACTAAATTTTAGGCTCTTGTTCTTTTTAAGCCATACATAGTAACACCAATATAAAATCAAAACACTGTGGCACTAACAACAAAAAGCACGGGAATGCATGAATTCAAAAAACGTTGAACAAATTTCTCATACTACATCGACTCTTTAAAAAGTTTTGCATGGTTTGGCCATTTCTTTATTAATTGTTTTCTTGGTTGCTACTACTTTTCTCCTATGCGCACTTTGTTTAACTATTTATGGGGTAGGCTGCTGAATTATGCTGGATTTGGTACCCAGGTTCATTTGACACTAAAATTATGTAAATGAAAACGTAGATAAAGTAAGGTATAAGGCTAGAATATTCTTTTGATGTCTCATCTATAAAGGTAGTTAGAAAGTGGATTAACAAATAGGATGTGGAATCTAGTTCAAGAGACGTAATGCGTGACTTATGCCAAGTTATGTGGAAAATACCTAGATGTTTCCTTCCAAAATATTTATTGGGGCAGTAGGCCAGGGTTTATGTAATTTGGTAAGATATTCCATGGATTTGGATAGAGTTTCATTCTTTTTTATTCCTTCAGTCAATTCATTGTCCTTTTCTTTTCAACTTGGGCAACTTGTATCACATACCCTTTTGAAAACCCTTTGACTTCTATCTTTCTTTCTCTTTTTTTTTTCCCTTTTCTACACAGAACCAAATAGTAAATTTTGCATATATATTAATATTCCGCTAGCTGCATTGAAAAAGTACTACGTTCTATAAAATACTAGATCAAACATAGTTTTATATTTTTCTTTTTTCTCAACTCACTAAGGTACTTTAATTTTTAATCCAAAAAGCAGAGGGTTAGGGTTTGAATACGTGAACCTGACAATATGACAAAGTTGATGTCATGACATATAAACTAGTGCATATATCAATGACTCAGAGTATGAATATAAATTAAGTTGAATTGTTTATTAAGTAAATGTAATGAAACAAATTTTACGCATGAAATCGATAAAAAAAAAAGGCTCAAAATCATGTTCTAAAATTGAAAACGATTATTAATTCAAAAAGTAAAGACTTAAATTTAAAAAGTAAAAAGATCTAAATAAATGAAAAATAAAACAAAAGACAAATAATAATGTAATAAAACAGACGAATTTACGTGGGGAGAATAATCAAATGCTCATGCTATAGTTGATGTAATGAAAAGTCATCAAATGGATCCCATTCATGCATGGTCATTGAAATTGAATATGTTGTTTTGTGGCAGTAGGTTTTACTTGGGCAATAAGTATGTTCATATTAATAAAGGCTATCTATATAGAAAAGTGGTCTAGTCAATTACTATAATTAAAGGAATTGATTAAGATGAATAAAAGGAATAAAAAAGGGAAAATAAGACATGGAACATCTAAATCAGTGGTGAATCTACCTAGGACCGATGTAGCGACTTGCGGCAGGTCCAAGTGAAATGAACATCCATCCTCGACGGTCACAATTAGTGATTAATTATTAAATGTGTCACACGTTCTGGGAAGCTTCCGCATCGTTCATGCTAGCAGCCAACCTTGACTTAACTTTTGTGTCTCACTCGTGCGCTTAGGGGACCCCACCTACGTCACTGTTTGTTGTTTTCAAATATGAATATCACTGGTGCCCCACTCCTTTATTGGGCTTCAATTTGGGCTCCTTATCTATAACTATAAACCCTTAACTTGGACTCAAGTCTATCACCATGCAATGCATCAGTGGATCTACCAAATTAAAACAAAGATACTTATTATGTCAAATATTATTTAACTATAAGTAAATTATGATAAAAACATAATTTTCAACGTTTTTACTTAACTCTTTTTTAAATATTGACAAAGAATATTATAAAGGGTATATTTTTTTCTTCTTTCAATTTATTTTAATCATCGATTAGATTAAAATATTCATATATTTTATGTTTATATATTTTTTCCCCATGTGAAACACATTTTTTTATCTATTTTATAATTTTTTTGTCATTTAATATATTTTTATTCAATAAATTAAATAATTATTTTTACTTAATTAGTTGAATAAATATATAAATACTGTATTTTTAATGATAAAATATTGGCAAATATCAATTATGGTTAACATTTTCATTTTTCAGACTAATTAAATAATCTTTATATCTAAATTTGTGAAAAATTTGTAACCCATATTTATACTTCTCATGGAAATATTATTATCTTTTATTTATTTACGTTTAATTTTAATATATTAATTATTTTTGGCTTTGTTAAATAGATTAAATTGTCTTTATTATGTTTATTTTCTAATTTTTAACACCTTAAATATTAGAATTAAATCTATCTATATAAATATGGAAGTTTAAATATGTATTGGTATAATGATATTTTAAGGTTATGAATTTAAGTTTTTAATAAAATTATAAAATATTTAACTAGTTACGTGACGTCCCATGTCCATTTTGTATTGTTTGGCTCGTGGGGTGGTTATTGATTAGAGATTAAAAGAATAAAGACACGTGAGAGACTTGATAGACCTGATTTTGCTTGCATTGGTGTATAATAGATCTACTTTGTATTTCGACATCAAATCGATTACGGTGTAGTAGCAAGCTTTTGTATATTTATTTCTTTTTCTTATTGATTTTGTCCCTTTTTGAATGACTTTACTACTATTCTTGCTTTCGTAACATTACATATCAAAATTAATTGATTTTGTTTCATAGGTAAGATGAGTTGAGAAGTTTGTGAGTACTTTTAAAGAAAGTTGAAATGTACATGTGCGGTACTATTATCTGATTTTGATTCTGACTATGATTACTCTTTCACTGCACGGAGATATTGTCCATTTTGCTCTTCTTTTCAATCATTTGTTGATTTCTAGATTAAATTTGTCACTGTTAGTAGGGTGTGTAGTTTCCTACTTCTCTCCTCTTCTCATTCCCAAATTTATATAAATTTCCTTTTTTTTAGTACACGTGAGGAAAAATTTTGGTTAACGTTAAGTTTTGATTCACAAAATTTATCATTAATAGAAGTGATTTTCATTTATTATCAGGTATAAGATTTAAGCATTGTTTTTCTTGCTACATGTGTAGTTTACGGATTGATACATATGATGTATTTGGAAGTTGATTATGCTTAAATATGATGATCTTATTACAAGGAAACTAAGATTTAGGTCTCTTTGAAAAAAGAGTTAGTAGATAATTTTAAATTTGATATTTCTGAAGGAGTTATTTATCTGATGACTAAATTTGAAGTTGTTTCAAATGATAGTTAATTGAAGATTACAAGACATCAATATAAGTTACTCTTTTTCATCAATGATTACTTATTGTGAAAATCCTTTAATAAAAATGTTAGTCTATATCCTTTAAATGCAAGAGAAATTTTGAAGTGTAAAAATGAAGATAAACAGGAATATCATTTAATAGGTATGCATATATAAATGTTGATTTTATATAGAGTTGATTATTATTATTTTTGTATAATAAAATTTTTAAAACTGATTCCATTCAGTGGGTGCTTATAAGTTTTGTTATTCTTGATTAAACTTTAGCATTAATAAAAACTAGTGAAAAATGTCCTTTTAACGTCGGTTAAAAACTGACATTAAAGTGATCTGATTTAAAAGTTTTGACTTTTAACGTCGATTTTAATAAAACCGACGTTAAAAGTGATTCGTCAATGAAAATCGACATATTAACTGATGTCAATAGTTATTTTTACCGTCGGTTTGAGTTTGAACTGTCGTTTATTGTAGTATTGCAATATATGTTTTGACGTCGGTTTGTTTATTAACCGATATTAAAAAATTAATTCTTTTATTTAAAAAATTCTTTTAATACATATACGAACCTAAAATACTAATACAGTGTAATAATAATATGGTCTAATACCAATACAGTTCAATACCAATACAATTCAATACCAAATAATATTTTAAAAAATTAATAAAAAAATAAACCAATTAAACAAAGAATTTCATATTTTCACATACTTATACAAATTTTAAAATAAAACTCACAAAGGTAGACATATTATGATACATTTCACATGCTTAAAAACATTGTAATAGGCTTGATGTTCCTCCCAAAATCCTGCAAAATGCTTGTGCGAATGATCTACATCTCGTATTATTTAATAATTTAATTTAATTATAGGCCAAAAACATCAATTGAACAATATTTAGGTATTCCTTTCTCTAAAACACAAACTAAATATATGACCATTGATAAACAACACAAAAGAGAACAAGTCTTTTATCCTTTATTTTATGTTTCAATGACAGTTCAAGGGAAACACAAACTCTATTTTTTCCCTCACCTCAACACATACAAATTGATATTGAGTCAAAACCAAAGAGCCACATATTCATTTTGAACATGACAAGGGAAAAATATTACCTGAAGTTCACCTCTGGCAAGAGCTGATTTTAATATGTTTCCAACATCAATTTCCCCCTCAACTACTCCAGCCCCAATCAGAGTGTGCACTTCATCAATAAAAAGTATTATCTCGTCACCAAAATTATGTTAAACACCCAAAACCAAGAAATCCATTCAATCTTTATCAAAAATTGAAAAATAAAAATAGCATGCTAATAAATGATGTACAGTGATACATAATTAAGTGATGTGTAGTAAAGTATTTATTTTCTTTTTTAGTGCAAAGTAACAACAATAAAATTTAAGTTTAATAATATCTTCATACATACTCTTTTACCTTTAGACTAATCAACTGGTTCAACAATCAATTATTTTGATGTTCGATCAATTATCTAATAGAATATATAGAAAATAATGTAATAAAATTAATTTAAAATATTTTAAAAATACTTAAAAAACTATCTAGGCAGATTTAGTTTCGGTCGTAGGATGCATGTTAAAAATGACAAAGTCCATTAAAAAAAGGAACATACTGTAGGTTCTGCTTAAAAAAATCCAAAAGAAAAGGATAAAAATAAATAATAAAAACATTCTAGTGGGGTCACATAAGGTAACTGGTTGAGAATTTATCAATTCCAGAATAGAATACCCACATAAGATGACATTGACTCGACATGAGAAAAGTAAAACCGATTATAGTTTCTTCCGCTTCTATTCATTTCCACTACATTATTTTTTTAAAATTAAAGTTAAACTATCCATTTGGTTAGGTATCTAAACAGAGCCACGTATCTTTATATATATGGAATCAAAAGTATATCTTTTAAAGAGATTGAGATTGGGCCGAGCTTTTAGAAAAATAAGATAAAGAACAAAATTAAAGTTTTTTAAAGTTAAATCAACTAATTTATTAAAACTCTCTCATACTTTAGAAAAATTATATGAAAAATTACTACAAATTAATTAATATAAAAGTTAATTTTAGTTTAATTTTAGTTTGGTACGTTTCATCAGAGTTTAGGATTACTAAATAATTTTGGGTGTGAAAATATTTTCTAAAAACATATTTTGCAAAATAAATTAAATAGCAGGAAATATGAAACAAACAAAATATTGAGCTTTCTAAAACATATTATGCAAACTAAATTTTAAAAGATCATTGAGTAAAAGTAACCAGAAACTTAGAGTCTCAATTATATTTATGCAACTTCTAAAGACTGGATCAGCAAATTGAGCAAAACCAGTACCTAGTTCGTGTATCAAATTGAACAACATGAAAATCAGAAAGATAATCTAACTTCCAACTGTTGGCATAAGCCCACAAATTTAAATGTGATCCATGAATTAAAACCTTTAATAGGAAAGAATTCATGTCACATTTAATGTGGAAACCATATATTTTTTATGGCACTAGAACTTCTCGTAGCAGAGAATTATGTAAAGAAACTATTCTCTTGATGTGATGCAAAACTATGCTCTTGATTTGTTCCTTTTGGATAAGCAAATTCGCCAGTAGCAATAACATTTTTAAAAGAAACCAGCCAAAGTACCACTAACAAGTCCTAACAATATACTTGCATGCATCAAAGACATAAGAAAATTGTATTGAACCAGCAAATAATTTTCAAACTTGTGCATACCTATATCTTACTAAATAGGACCTATAAGCATTAACAAATTGCTTGTTCCTAGAGATTTAGTTCTTGGTTTTTTTCTTCTATCGTCACAACACCATCTTCCAATCCATTAAAGCAAATTCAATAACTAACAGAGCATTAAATAAGTAATTGCAGGAAATGGTTATCAAACTAGTAATTTAAACATGCAAACTCTATTAAAATATCAATCCAATCTTGAACCCGATGCCAAAGAATAAGACATTTCCTGTGCCTTTTATCCATCCATTCTGCATGTCCTGTCAAATCAGAATAACAAAACATACCTTCAGAAACTAATGCTGGAAGAAATGCTTCTCTGGCTTCACGAGTAAGAGACCTACCAAGATATAACAAATTTGCTTCTACAATGGTTTTAAATTTTGACCCTTCATCGATGTGTTGGTGTAAGAAAATCTAACTCCACAAATAACAAATTTGCTTCTGCAATGGTTTCAAATTTTCAAGTAAGCAAAATAAATCATCAGTCATGTTTATTATTCATGTACTTATTAACACAGTTAAATAGTTGTACATAATAAGGCACGATCAAAAAGGACAATATATATATATATATATATATATATATATATATATATATATATATATATATATATATATATATATATATATATATATATATATATATATATATATAGCATGAACCTTCATTCCATGAGTAAGGGTTGAAATATACTTCTTCCCCACTTTTGCTGACAATAAGAGGTCCAATCTCAAGAAATGCACCAGTCCTAATAGAAGAGCATCCGGGTCCTTCCAAGTAAACCAATCAAATGAAATTGTGTCAATATAATAATATCTCTAATTCTAACTATAATTTTGGAGTAAAAAAAGGAAAACTATGCAATAAAATGAGAATGTTAGTTGACATGTGGCAAGAATGATAACAAAGAATCAGAGACCTCCATTGAGCCAGAGAAGAAGAGGCTTCTTGGAGGGTTCAGATTGAGCTTCAATGAAGCAGTAGAAAAGTGTCCTTCCGTGGTTTTCATTTACAGTAATGTAACCTGAAAACTATGAGATTGAAGGGCCTGAAGGTTGGTCAGGAAGGTGGATAATTCTGTCAGATTCATAGGTTACATTTATTACAGATGATTTAATAAACCAAGAACTCAAAACAAAGAAACTCAAGAATTGGAGAATCGGAATGACATTCATATTCATATCTGCTTACTAAAATTGACCACTTTGGCCTAAACATCTTATTGGCCACTCTTATATAGTAGAAACAAAAGTGACAGAGTTAGAGAGATCAGTTGAAATTGTTTACAAATGGCCAATAATATAAACTTGGAATCGACCTTGTCCACATTCTTTTGTGATTAATTGTCTGCATTAGATGCTAAATTAAATCTAACATTTACCTGGATTTTTTATTATCATTATGAACACACATGTCATAATTAATCAAGAAATTGTCACACCAGTAGTGATTTCAACTATATTTTTCTTACTGTTTTTGTGTTTACCATGGTCTATCAGAAAAAAAGCACAATCAGTCACAAACTTTCGAATAATTGAATCTTTTGATTGAAGCTAATTCTAGTTTCTATAGACTAAATTGGGGAGAAAATCGTTATATTTTATATAAAAATAAATACCATCTAAAACATATAATTACCTTTCTATGCAGTTGTTAGGAAATCTAAATCTTCCCTGCAAAGTGATTTAATTGGAATCACAATAAAACATGCATATAAGGTCAAAGATGTAAACAAATTTAGAAACAAATCTGGATATTTACAGCAATCTAAAACCCACCTAAAGCCCACATATTGTTGCTCTGTATTGATTAAAGGCAAGAAAATTAGTTAACATTGATGATGATCGCGCTGGTCTGCGGAGGGACTTTGAATCTTCGACGGCGAATTTGAGAACGATTGTAAAAAGTGATATGGTAAAAGGTGCAGCCTCAGGGAGGTTAAACCTAAAAGAAATTCCGAATATCAATATTAGGTTAAAAAAAGATTTGAGAAAAAATTGTTAGAGAATAAAGATGAATATATGCATACACTTTGAAGGATAGTCTGGCATCAGATGTGAGTGTTACTTTGAAGGACACCTTTCCGCCACCCTTCATTTTCCCACTTCTCTCGCAACGATCTCTGCAAAATCCAATAACCTTTCCCAGATCCTCGAGGCGGTGAGGATAACACTAGTGAAGGAACCCAAGGCAAGAACAACCCCACGAAAGGGAAAATGAGGCAGTTGAGTTATGGCAAGGCAAAACCTAACTAAGACCGTGAGAGAGAAGAACACTGAGATGGTGAGAAAGTGAAGCAGACCAAAACAAAAAAAAATGAAAAATCACTTAAATTAAAACTTTAACGGCGGGTATAAGGAGAACCAACGTTAAATTGTCTGTGACGTCGGTCTTTCTCTCACCCGACACGAAAGGGGAGATGTTATAGGTAGAATTTTCACTAGTGTATTTTAGATATGGTTGGTAAACTCACAACTATTTCTGATGCATGAGAATATATGTTTGAGAATAAATTTAGGAAATTTATGTTAGTTGAATTGACAGATTTCAAGTAAGTTTAAAATTTATTTCTATTCTTATTGTTTCTGTTGATAAGTTTTGAATATTATTTTTTTTATATTAAGCCTTTTTCTTTGTGGTTTGATAAGTGAAAAGATTCAATGTGTATTTTGGTATGAAAATGTTGTACAAAAATTAGAGATTTTTTCTATGCAAAGGGAAATGTATTCCTATGATTGGCATTCAGTTTGCTCATGTGATGCCTTTTTGTTGCATTTTATATGCTGACGTCTTCATTCAGAATATTACCAATATAACCAAGATTGTTTTTAACCCCTGCATTCCAAGAGTTGTTCAATTAATGAATGGATATTTATTTTCTTTTGATATATGCACAAGTCTCTTACATTTATATAAATTCTTCGCAGACTGTTATTTTCTAATTATTAGTACTAAACATGTTTATTCTTTTTACATCTTAACAATATATGTTTGGTTTGAATTTCTATGGTGGTTCTTCTGGAGTAGTACATGACATCCCACTTCCTTTGCATGAAGAATTTCTTTTACTCCGTGATAGAAGAAGGATTGATCCTTTGCATTTTATGGAGAAGGTTAATAGTTCATGTACTGTGAAATGATAATTTTCTATAAGGTATGATTGATGATTTATTTCTAACTGACATACACTTTTAATGTTAGGGTGAATTATCTGTTATCTCGAACATCGTTATTGTTTGTAAATTAAGTTTTTGGTGGTACTTGGCATGTTTTTATCACCAACTCTATTTCGCTGACAATTACAATATATAGTCAGTCAATTCATTCAGAAAATATATATGTATTATTCTTTCTTCATATTTTATACATTTATATATATACATATTTCTCTATTAATTTTCTAATTGTCTGTGTATTACAATTGTCTACCAAATATTTTTCTTTTATCACAATGTTGTTATTCCAAATTCACTCATGTATTTTTGCTCTAAGTGGAATAAAAACACTCATGTTACACAAGGTGATTACTTTTTTTTAGTTTCAATTTGGGTTTTGACATCTAAATTAACGTGTTTATTCGTAACAAATTTTTATATATGTATATGTTATAAGTACAAATTATGATAAAGGTATATGATGGCAAATTAGTGTTTGGTTTTCCCTGTTCAATTTGGATGTTGAGGGACTATTGAGAAAGAGCTGTAAGGATATGATTTTCTTTGTTCAGGTTTATCTCTCTCACAATTTAATCTTAATTGTTTGAATTTTGCCAAGAATTTAGTCTTTATTTATTTTTTATTTAATCTCTTAGACAATTTAATTAAAATTTTATTTTAACGGGATCAATTTTTTAATCGATCATCGTATCGTATTTCAGCAACCGTTTAAACAAGAGTTGCTGTTTTTGGTTGGTAAATGAAGCACTGGTGTGGGCAGTGATGATTCTTATTATTACGTGAATCGTATTTGTAATGATGTTGGTATTGTTAGTAGTTTTATTGTTGGTAATTCTCAGTTGATTGATAAGGTGAGAATAATTAATTTTTCTTATTAATTTTGACAATTATATTAGAAATTTAAATTTTATGTAATGTTTTGATATTATAATTTCAATGAAGGATAATTTCATCACATATTTGTCAAGATATAATGTTCAAATTTCGTCCTCTCAACCTTTGGAGTTAAGAGATATTTTTTACTGAAGTTAAGAATGCAAGCACAAGTATTAACAAGTCTGTTGAAATGAATTAATTATCAAGTATTGGTTCTTAATTTGTATTAACTATTTCAATATTTAACTTTATTTCTGATGTAGTTAAGATTATATGTAATGAAGTTTTATGATGTTATCCTACTTTATTTACGTAGCTTTTACAATACAAAATTTTTTTATTCAATATATTGAAGTTATATTTATTCAATATATATATATATATATATATATATATATATATATATATATATAATGACGATGATGATGAGTGTTTATAATTAATTTGAAGCTCATATACGTTATTTTATAAAGGTAATAGACTGTAATTGTTTGTGTTTGCTTCGTAAGAACAAGAATTAAAGTTATCGCAATGATTTAAAGAATTACAAAATAAAAATTATTAAAAAGTTATAAGAGTTATAAAATATCAAACGGTTGGGACTTAACAAAAAGGAGAGAGGAAGATTTCCACCTACTAATAAATAACTTACAACTAATTGGAATTATTAGATTTGAACAAAATTTCTATTATGGAAATATAAATATATATATATATATATAATATATATATATATATATATATATATATATATATATATAAGCTTTAGCTACGGCAAAAACTTAAGAAATGACAACATTAAATCATCTTGTAGCATTGAACAATATTATCACAATAATAACAAACCAAGTTGTTAGAAATATGCACTTTCATCTATATTTAATTAATTATGTTTTATTGTCTTATATTTATAATAAAATTTAATTTGTCGTTCAATTACTATATAAATACGTTTTACACTATTAATATATAATTTTATACTTTTCATTTTATAATAATACCAACACATAAACTTTAATTTATTTAAATTAGTAAAAATTATATTAGAAAAACAAAAAACCCCTGCGTTACACAGGCTTTAAAAACTAGTTAACTTTAAATATGTACGGTTAAAAATCATGACGAACTTCATCACTCATTTTAAACATTAATGATATGAATATTTTCTTTTCAACATAATTTATTTTACCTAAACTAGTTTAGATTTTACTATTACATTACGGATATTAACTTATGTGTATTAACATGGAATGTGAGGAAGGGATCTATTTTGTTTGAGATCTTATATCAACCCTTGATCAAAGTAGTACAATATATAATAAATTAATAGTAATAATTTTTAACATAAAAGTTAGTTTAAAGTTGAATTAGATTTAAGACTGAATTTTAATATGATATTATAACCTAGGATCACGATTATAGATAAGTCTGAGTCACTTGCTATCAGAATGTGAAGTGTGTTAAAAGTTTCACTAATTAATTCCAAAGCCAAATTCAGATATTTCTTGATATGAGAATCAGCAAGAAAAGATGGATTGGAAGGCAAGTGAGTTGTCCAAATGTTGCATTCAAGGGTATCCATCAACTCAATTGAGGCTTGCAATTTCAAGCTAGGACGCCAACATTAACATTAACATAAAATAACGTCCAAAAGAATTGGGTTGCCGGCACTACTCACCTACCACAGCATAGACGGCAACGCCAAATGTCAATCACATCTTCGATCAACCACTGCATTCTGCTCTTTATATTATATAACTTTTTTTATCCCACGCGTTCTGAGTTAAAAATATAAAATATAAAATATAAAAGTTTTAATATATTTATATATATATATATATATATATATATATATATATATATTGCTAAATGGTTTGATTATTATGCGCAAAGACATAGGATCGAATCTATATAGTATATTAATATAAATATAAATATACAAAAATAAATATATAAATGAATGATCATAATCATGTAAACATATATTTATATGTTTTCGTGCCTAACAATACACATAATCAGTATTGTAGTGGTAAGTGCGTTATTTTTTAATCGCCGAGACAATTACGTGCTTTTGGTTTAGGGTTTAAAGCATGTATTGTTAAAGCATATGCGTAATTTCTTTCATCCCCTTGGAATACATTCTAGATTACTTATTGTTAATCAAGATGATTAACACATCTAAGATTTTGATTTTTATAAAATAGACGAAACTTTCTCAGACGGAACATCAGCAAGCAAGTCAGACGGAACAAGAACAGACGAAATATGACTCCTCAGACTGAAGTCATTCGTCTATCTCAAGACAAAGTCATCAGACGATAGGATAAGACGAAAACTCTTAAAGACTGAAGAAGTACATCGTCTGTCCAAGAAGTGAAGCAAAGTTTGAATCACTCGCGCCAAGATTTCAAATATTAAGAAGTACTCATTAGAAGCATCCAAGATCAGTATAGGGATTCGTGCTTACACATGCAACTCAAAAAGGTTTTTACCTTTTTGTCAAAATCTCTGTACAAGTTAGAAAAGGTATTGCGCACGCAATCTAAATCCGTTACACACGCCATCAATCACTCAAGTACTATCTGACACCTTTTGGAAAGCTCTCAAGAAAATATTCAACGACATTCTCATGTGTCTAACGGTTATCTGAAGATGATGCCTATTTAAAGACTTCACTTCATCAGAATTCAGTTGGCGAAAACGCTTCTATTATTCTATCTTCTGTGATTTCGCTCAATACATCTGATTGTACTTCATTGTAAAACTCTCTCTGCGAAGAAGAATCTTTCTGTTTTTAAAACATCCTTCTTAAAATCCACTTGTGTGGTAGTTTAGCCTGAGGAGGCTGGTTGTTCAAAGAATACCTTTATTGTTTAGCCTGCGAAGGCTGTGTTCAAAGAATATCTTGTTATAGCTAGAAGTGGTTGGGTGCAAATAATACTTGTAACCATTTCACGGTTAGTAGTGAAAACTCAATGGTTGTTGAGTAACTGGACGTAGTCTTATATAGACGAACTAGTATAAAAACAGTTGCGTACTTATCTTCTTAAGTATTTGACTAACGGGGACAATCAAGCTATAACATATCTTCTTAAAAACAATCCTTGAAGATTAAGTAATATTTCATCTGAACATATTTAAACCCACAGACGAAAGGGAAAATTTTTTTTTAACACAATTCAACCCCCCTTCTTGTGTTCTATCTTTTACACTTATATTTTCCATTCAATTTCCTTCCTTTCTGGCATTATCATTTTTAATTACTAATATTTTTAAAATTGAAGACATTAATTCAATAATTTAACCATAATTAAACTTATATACTAATGATAAAAAATAATAATATTAAAATTAATATCAAAACTAAGAAATTAACTATTATTAAGTTGACTTAGCATCTTAAGTTTTGATAATTACAAAACAGACGGAATAATCATCATACGCATACGGACGAATCATTAGTGAGGATAGACAAAGAATGCATCATCAAGCATATACGCACAAGCCCAAGAGGAAGTGCTCAAGTCATTAAGTCTCAAAGCAATTACATCATATGAAGAACCTTCATAAGAAGATCAAGATGAAGTGATAAAGATCCAACTCGATTTCAAGTTAGTCACTCTGATATGAGTTAAACTTATGTATGAAGATATGAAGATTGAGGTTGAAGTTGAAGAAAACAGACGAATGACAGCAAACAGACTAAGTCATATTCATTCATCTATTGAAGATTAAATGAAGTTCAGACGAAAGTAACACGTATTTCTACACAAATCAAGTCGTTACTCAGAAGCTTCTAAAGGTAGAAAGAGATTTGGTCTAAACTTCTACAACACGAAAAGTAATCTGCACTTTTTGGTGAAATCTCTGAGCAAATAAGTTAAAGCATGATCTTGCGCTGACATCCGCTGTTGCAACATTAAATGTTCTGATTGCTCACTCTGCCAGATGTTGAAGTACCCAAGAAAAAGGACAACATTCTAATTCATCAGTCTAATGGATACTTCAAAAAGTTGCCTATATAAGGACTCACTTCAACGATTTGAAGTTGGCAAACTTACGCTGGAATAGTTATCATCAAAAGTTTCATTCACAAGCTTTGAACTTAGTTCATTAGCTCTGAACCTTACATTGTAAAACACCTTTCTATGTAGAGGATTATCTTCTTCGTTATATATCTGTAAAACCATTGTTGTGGTGTTGTAGCCTGGGGAGACTAAGTGTTGAAAGAATACATGTTTAGCCTGAGGAGGCTGAGGTCCAAAAAATATCTTGTTTTAACCTGAGGAGACTGAGTGTTCAAATAATATCTGTCTTAGCCTGAAGAGGCTGCATTCCAAAGAATACCTTGTTTAGCCTGAGAAGGTTGGGTCCAAAGAATATCTGTAATTAACCAATAGTGGCTGGGTTCAAATAATACTTTTAGTGAAAACTTAACAAGTTGCTAAATAACTGGATATAGTCTTTATATGACGAACCGGTATAAAAATATCATTGTCTTATCTGCTCTTATTATTGACTAAAAAAGGATAACAACTTAAATAAAAGTCTTATTAAAATCAATCTTTCAAGAGAAGACCTTTTTGCGTCTCTCATGGGTTTTAAACTACAGATGCAAAATGCATCGTCTGAAAAGATTTTAATTAAATAATACAATTCAACCATCATTCTTGTGTTTTGTATTTTACAACTATAAATACATAAAAAATATATATAATATATTACTATAGTGTGACTGTATATCATTTAGAAATTTTGAATGAGGTCTAGTAACAGTCTAAGCTAGTCATTAGATAAAGGTTAAGGATATCAAAAGATCTAGTAATAGAGTAATGGTATCAGACGAAGTATGTGTCTGATTGTATATAGTGCAGGTGTAATCTCGTTAAGCATTTACGATTGTAAACATTGTATGTAGACCCTTGTAGCAGTTTTCATGAGTATTAATGCACGTCACTTGTAAATCCGTGAAAAATATCAATTGAAGATTTTTTTTCTCTCGTAATCTCCAATTTTTTTTCTCTAATTTTTTTTTCTTGCGTTCGTTCTTGATTGTTTCTCTTTACTCCTATTGTTATACCCAACAAGTGGTGCTATCCGTGGGGAGCTGAAGAGAAGAAGAAAGATTATTAAGAATGATAGCGAAGTTGGATATTGAAAAGTTTAATGGAGATAGCGACTTCGAGTTGTGGAAGATCATAATGGAAACAATCTTGATTCAGTAAAGGTACGAGGAGACATTGAAGGGTAATGTGAATATGTCACCATCTTTGACGCCGACAGAGAAAAATAATATGATTGATAAAAGTAAGGATTACAATCGTATTGTGTCTTGGTGATGAGGCATTAGAGAAGTCACAAAAGACAAAACAACTGCTAGTATGTGGGAAAAGTTAGAGACTTTGTATATGACTAAGTCTCTAGCCCATAGACTTTGTTTAAAGCAACAAATTTACTCATTCGAAATGATGGAATCAAGGTCGGTCGAAAAGTAGTTGGTAGATTTCAACAAGATCATTAATGATCATTGATAACTCACGAAAATGAACTATTTTTATACTTTTTTATATTATAAATTGTACTTTTTATACTCTTAAGCCACCTAAAATGACTCTAATTGCTCTTAATTCATAATAATTTGTGTTAGAGCTTGTTGATGGTGTGTTAAGTTTTCATGATGAAAAATAGCCAAAAATAGGTGAAAAACATGTCCAGAGATGCATCTCTCGCGAGTTAGAACACAACTCGCGCGAAGTAGAGCTCTAGTGAAGAAGAAAAGCTCTCTGAAACCTCATTTCGCACTCACCTCTCCACATCTCGCATGAGAACCATTTCTTCAAGAGCAAGTTAACTCTCTAGAACTTCATCTTGCACCCATCTCGCTCTCAACAATATCATCTCGCACGAGTTAGTGTAACTTCAAGAATAAGTTAACTCTCTGTAACTTCATCTCGCGTCCATCTCGCGACCAACTACCACATCTCACACGAGTTGACCTGACTTGTACCACACGTTTGTTCTCTGGGACATGAACTCGCGCGAGTTTCTTAATATCTCACACGAGTTGGACTCGCAGCAAGCGCAAGACCAAGTTCTGAAGGCTATAAATATAACTTGTTTCACAGTCAACAAGGAGATCGATATACACTTTTTAACCTAGTTTTCAGTCGCGCTTCGGCTTAACCTAGACGGCAGCCGAACTTCGACCGAAGGCATTCCGGTTCATAGACGACAACAAAATTCAACTACAAGCAAAAAGAGAAGGAAATTCTAGGAGCACTTTCACTATGTATTCTCTTTCAATTATTTCTTGTACTGTTTTTTATTCCATTATGAACTAACTCCTTCTTTGATTGGGAGAACGATGTAACCCTAATTATTCCCATTATATGATTCTCGATATTATTCAATATATGTTTGGGTGTTTATTCTTGTGCTTAATGTTATTTATTAATTGACGACTAATAAATTGATAGGTAAATCTATGGTAACTTTGACAAAGTATGCCTAAGTAGTATTAAAGAATTAAACCATTATTATGCTATAATCCTAGAGATAAGAGTAGGTAGTAGTGTGTACTGCACCTATGTTTGCCCCTAGATTCATATATTTAATTCCCTAATTAACCTAGGTAATGATTTGGGACATTGAACATGATCTAATTAATTAGGCGGCGTGGGTGATCCTGATAGGGACGGTCACGGGGGTAGGAATCCGATCCGACCATGATTATACATGAATAACAAAAGAAGAAAATATAAGGGGGGAATTAGTGGTGAAATCGGGATCCCAATCGTTTCTCATCTTAATTCTTTTCTAAAAAATTACCTTTGCTTTATTTTACTTAAGTTAATTGCATCTCTCTCCAACCATTACTTTTACTCCCGTTTCATGCTCTTTTGGGAAATTAATAAAATAAATAAAAATATATTTTCCGAATTGCTTATCCTCGTGGGTACGACAACCCTGATCTATAAATACTATTACTTGACGATTGTGGTATACTTTTCATAGCTAGCGAGCAGTGTAGTCATCGTTTATGTGCATCAATCATAAAAATATTAAAGTGAAGCCTGAGGATGAAGACACAATTGTTACTCTTCTAAATTCTTTACCAGAGACTGTTGAGCATTTTAAAGATGCATTGCTTAATAGGAAGGATTAGGTGATTATTATGAAGGAAGTTGTGACCTCAACTCAAACCAAAGAGTTTTAGAAATTTTGAGATTCGAACGGAGATGAGTTATCATCTAGTTTGGTAGTAGTAAAGGGGAAGGAGAAGAAGAGTAACGAGAAAGGAAAAAAGACTAATCATAATTGGAAGAAGTAGACATAATGTTACTAATGTCAAAAGATAGGTCATATAAGGAAAATTGTCATAAGAATGAGAAAGGATCTCGAGTATAAGAAAATGCAAATGTTGTAGAGTGATAACTTACGAATGAAAGTTATCGATACTTAATCTTTAAGAAGAAATTGTCCACTAATTGACACCTATCAAGCCAAAACAGTGTTTAACGGTGCTAAATTGTTATACCATGTTATAGAATTCTTTGATAGTTTGTTTAAGTGTTTCAATGCACAAAAGCGGCAACAATTGAAAGAGAATGGTGTAGAAGTAGCATCTCGCGCAAGTTACTGCTCATTTCATGCAAGATGAGGTTTTAGAGTTGAAGAATCCCCCTTTGCCAACACAACTCGTGCGAGTTGCATGTCTAGTGAAGCCAACTTGCTCTATGTGAGTTCAAATCGCGTGAGTTGCATTCCAGCAAACGCAACTTGAGTTTACAGCTCAGGCCCAATCTGTTAGTTTTAAAAGGAAAACCTAATTCATAGGAATGGAGATGATGGAGGACCACATCCAAAAGCCCAACAAACTCTCCAAGTAAAAGTTAGAGGAGAAGGTCAATGGTCAAATTAAAGTCAAAGAAGAAGAAGGACCTTACTCTTTTAAATTGGGCATGAAATAAATTCACTATTATTTTGGTATCTGTCAATGTTCAGTATTTCGAGCATAAATTGGGCTACACAACTCCAATTAAGTTCTTCTTGTTTTCTTTGTAAAGCTTACTTAAAGGGCTACAAAAGCTATGAAGACATCAAAGCCCAGTTCGAACTTCATCTAGGAGGAAATTTGGCTTGAAGTTAACGTTTGGATACTATCAGGATGTCCAACGGGGTGCCTGACCAGGTTTCGTATTTTGAGCATAACTTGGGCTACACACCTCCAATTAAATTCGTCTTAAAGGGCTACAAAAGCTATGAGACACCAAAACCCAGTTTGGATTTCATCTTGGAGTAAATTTACCTTTAAGTTAACTTTTGGATACTAGCAGGATTTTCTAGCGAATTGATTAAGTGTTTAGGCCTATTAGTTCTTTCAATTAGGTATTTGTTTTAAGACTTGAATTTGGGTCTTGTAATTGTAAAGTGTGTCCAGCCTAGGGTGCCTCTCATCTCACCATTGATCACTCATTTTATCCTAGGGTGAAGAACATTTCAAATTTCTAACCTTAGGTTCATTGCACTTTCATTTAAGTTGGTCAACTTTCTCATTGTACTCACTTTTGGTTAAAATTTATGAAATAGAATTTCTAAGACTTGTGTCTTGAGAAAGGAGAGAGCTCTCCTAGGGTTTCTTCCAAGAACCTTCAATCTTATCATGGATCCATGATCCAAGTGGCGATTCTCCATTCAAGCTTATTAGGTGTTTCATCCATGACGCTTTCCACACTCCTTACCTTCTTCCATTTTTGTTATATTTCTTCTTTGTCCTAAACCAAGAGATTGAGTGCTTATTCTGCAAGCTTCTTCATAATCAATTGAGTGTTGAATGATGGGTGAATGAAGATTAGGGCATCCCTTTGCTAATCCTTGAAGATCCCTTAAAAGTTCCTCATGGGTTTGCATCAGGAGACCCAAAAAATAGAGATTGAAACCTAGAGAATGACATAAGGCTTAGGAGAGAGAAAATAACAAGGGACGATACAAATTCTTCATTCCTTTTTGTGGAAAACGATTGACTATGTATTATTTTAATTATTTCTGTATTGTGACTTTGTCTATCTTAAACTAAATCCCTATTTGATTAGTAGAGCGATGTAATCCTAATCTATTCTAATAAAATTCTCAAATATTATTAAGTTATATGATTGTGAGTTATTTCTTTTAAACTTAATTTTTTTCATTAATTGGCCACTAATGAACTGAACATAAACCTAGGGAAACTTTTTGAAAAGAAACTATGTGGTACTGAGTAAATAACTATCATTTAGCTAGATCTTACAAATAAGGGCAGAAGGTGGTGTGAACACATAACCTAATTGTTATCCACGATTCATAGATCATAAATCCTAATTGACTTAATTTAACATAAGAAATTAATTAATCAGGTCAATCTTAGGCAGCGTATGCAATCCTGAGAGGGAAAGATACGACAATAGGAATCAGTTTCATCTAATCGCATAATTGAATAACCAAGGGAGAGTATTAGGAGGATTAGTGGTGAAATCAGGATCACATTCACTTTAATTAAATTGAATTTAAAACTCATCCTTTATAATTCAGTTACTTCTTAATCGCAATTACTTTCTAAAAAATCATTCTCAGTCTACAGTTGAAACAATTTGATTTACTTGTCCTCGTGAGAACGATAACTCATGTTTCTAATACTTATTACTTGGCAAATGTGATATACTTGCCACAACTATGTGAGAGTATTTCTCACTTTCGCATGACGCACATCATAGAGGCTTTTGAGGAGTATGAATCTACAGGGGTTCTTGTGGATTCGTGGGATGACTCAATGAAAAGTTGGGTCATAGATTCAGGGTGTACGTATCACATGTGCTAGTGAAAGATTACTTTGAGACCATAGAATTAAAAGAGTATGGATGGTACTCCTTGGGAACAACAAGGCTTACAAGGTGTAGGACATTAGGTGTGTCAGACACAGGATGTTTGACAACAGGGAGATGGCACTACAAGGTGTGACGTATGTTCCATAACTCAAGAGTAACCTTATGTCTTTTAACATGTTTGATGTGATGGGTATTCTGCCAAGGTGAAGGGTGGAATGGTGAAGGTGTTCAATTGAGCATCTATAATCTATAATTGTTAGGAGTAGATAAAGTAATGAACTGTACATCTTGGAAGGGTCTACTATTATTTCATATGCGCCTGTGGCAAGTCAGATGATAGGAGACAAGGCTAATTTTTACATTTAAGGTGGGGCCACGTTAGCAAGAAAGGCTTGGTGTAGTTAGAGAAATAACAATTGTTGATAAGGGGTAAGCTTCAAAAGCTAGATTTTTGTTACCATTGTGTTTTGGGGAAGTCTCATAGAGTGAGTTTTAGGACAAGTAAGCATACTTCTAGGAAACCCTTTGAGTATGTACATGTATATTTGTGGGGTCCATCTAGGACTCATACGCAAGGTGGATATTCCTATTTTCTAAGTATTATCGATGACTTCTTAAGGAGGGTATAAGTCTACATTTTGTGGAACAAGGGGGGACGTTGTAGAAGTTTAAGGAATAACATACTCAGGTAGAGAATTAGAAAGGGACCAAGTTGAAGGTACTGAGAAGAGACAATATATTGAAGTTTCTTTCAAAGGAGCTTAATAACTTTTGTAGAAGATAAGGGATTAAAAGGTATAAGATTGTAGCAGGGACACTTCAACAAAATGGACTTATTGAAAGGATGAACAAAACTATTTTGGAAAGGTCAGATGCATGCACTTAGGTGTAGGGTTGCCTAAGTTCTTTTAGAGAGAAGCTACAAGTATTGTTGTGTATCTCATAAACAAATGTCATTCATCTGCTCTAGGTTACTAGACACTAATGGAAGCTTGGAGTGGGAAACCAGCAAGCTACTTTAACTTGAGGGTATTTGGAGCCTTAGCATATCTATTTGTCATGCAATATAAGTCGGAGGCAAGAGTTAAAAAATGTATTTTCCTCGGATACACTGAAAGAGTCAAAAGATATAGGCTATGCTCTAAGTATGTCTGAAGAGATAAAGGTTTCAGATCATTTGAGAAACTTTAGGGAGGCATAGAAGGGTAAGGAAAGGCAGTAATGATTATGTGCCATGAAGGAAGAATTTGAATCGTTGAAGAAGAATAACACTTAGAGACTTATGCACTAGCCTAAGGCATAGAGGGTAGTCAGATACAAATGGATCTTTAAGAAGAAAGACATAATTCCTAGGGTTGAAAAGGTGAGATTCAAAGTAAGGCTTGTGGCTAAGGACTTTACACAAGTTAAAGGTGTGAAATATAATGTGATATTCTCACCAGTGGTAAAACATTGATATATTAAAATTTTGATGTTCTAGTTTGACTTACATTTGGAAAAATTAGATGGCAAGACAACTTTTCTACTTGGAGACCCGAATGAGACCATCTATATGGAGCAATCAGAGGGGTTTGTTGTGGATCAAAAGGTATGTCTTCTTCATAAATCACTATATGGTATGAAACAGAGTCCAAGACAGAGGTATAAAATGCTTGATGATTTTCTAATAAAGATAGACTCCATGATGAGCAGTTATTCCAGTTGTATCTACGTTTTTCGTGAAAAGAAAGATCATTTGTACCTACTCTTATATATAGATGATATCCTAGTGGCTACCAAAGATAAGCAGATGATCTACGAGCTCAAGACGAAGCTAAGCTCATAATTTAAGATGAAAGATCTTGGGGTGGCTAGACACATACTTAGTGTAGATATAGTATGAACTAGACGAAGGTTGTGCTTCATCTGACTCAGCAAGCCTATATGATGTAAATTGTGAAGAGGGTTAGAATGCATCAATCTAAACCTCAAGACACACCTTTAAGGCTCTACACAGAGCTTTTAAATGGCTAAGCTCCTATCTCAAAGGGTGAAAGGAGGATGATAGAGTCAATTTCCTATGCAAATGGAGTTGAGAGCATCATATGCAAGATGCTATGTACGAAAACAAACTTGATCCTTGGAGTGAGTGTTTTTAGTAGGTCCATGGCAAACCCAGGACAAGCACATTGAGAGGGACTGAAATGGATGTTGAAGTACCTGAATGAAACTCTAAATAGGATTACTATATGAAAAGAGGCACAACGATGGACCAGTAATTGAAAGATTTGTAGGTGCAGACTATGTAGGTTGTGTGGATACACAGAAGTCCTTATCAAGATGTATATTTACCATATTTGAAACTGCAATAATAAGTTGGAAGACAAACCTTTTGTTTGTGGTGGCATTGTCCACAATAAAACCTAAGTATAATGCGTTGGTAGAAGGAGTGAAGGAAACTCTATAGTTGAAGGGTATCCTGAATGAATTGGGTATTACACAAGAGTGTGTTAATATTCATTATGATAGTTAAAATGTTATTCACTTGACCAATTATGAAATGTATCATGAAAAAATCAAACACATTGATGTGAACCTTCACTTTAGTAGAAAGGTAGTTGAAACATGGGTAGTGGGAACTGTGAATATTGCTGAATACAAATCTTGTTGTTATGTTAACCAAGTCTCTACCAAGATGCAAGTTTGAGAGGTGCTTAAACTTAATTAACTTTACTTAAGGGAGCTGTAAAAGGTTGATTAGTTAAAAGAAACAAATGTCAAAAACTATTAAAGACCTGATGATAGATATATAGAATTAAGGTGGAGATTGTTGAAGTGTGACTCAATATATTATCCAGAATAAGGTGCACAAAAATTACATTTTACCTAAACTCACCCGTAATCAAACCAAATTCTTCTAATTTAAATCTACTCTAATGAATTAAGTTTCTTATCAAATCCATTTTTTTATTACTTAAACTAGATTTGGACTTCCAATTTTACAAGTAGTTTGTAAATTGAAAAATGGATATCCAATTTAAAAAAAAAATTCTTAACTGCATATTCAAAACTGCAACTTATGCCTTCATTTTTCGACATCTTTATTTATTTATTTTTTTTATAACTATAGGCCATGTTTTATATTTCATAGAACATAGAATATCCATCTCTTCGATTAAAACAATAACATGTTTTATCATTAAAGAAAAATTAGACTTGATTTTAAATTAAAAGATCAAATTAGATTTTCTTTTAAGTTTGAATTAAATAAAAAATATAAAAATTATATTATAAATTGATATAATATTTTTACTTTTCTTAAATAATAATTTTACTTATTTTTTCCTCATAAATGAAAAATAATGCTTTAAATATACCGTCTTAATATTAAGTTATTAAAAAAAAAAAAAAAAAATTAATAAGAAAATCAATAAAATTTTTCATAAAAAGTTAAATGAATAAATATTAAATCATGAATCAATTTTAAAATTTATTAATAATCAAAAACATATTGCAAATTTAATTCCAAAATAAATCTTTTTAAAATAATAAGTCATCTTTTTATTTAAAATTAATTTAGAAATTAATATGAAATTAATTCTAAACTAAAAAATAATTATAAACCAAAAACTATTTTTAATTTAAAATTAATTTTGAATCAAAAGATAGATTTAAAACTTGTTCTAAACCCATTATTAAAATATCTAAATTTCACTTATTATATGAAATAGATTTAGATCTAAAATCAAATCCATTTAATTTTTGATTTGGATTAGATATGAGATAGATTTTAGAAATCCAGTCTATACCCATAGGCCATAGTATCATGTAGCTATAATATATATATATATATATATATATATATATATATATATATAATATCTGGTATATTTATATAAAAATAATAAATTCATTGACATTTTTATGTTTTTACAATATTTCATGAACATCTCATACTTCATTTGTTCTTAGAAAAATATTTCAGTGACACTCTTCATTATTATATTTATCCTTTTAATTTTAAAAAATATTAAAAAGTAATTTATTCTATAAAAATTATAAATATAAAATATATAATAATAAATTTATTATGTAATCATAAATATATTTATGTCATATATTTATATTATTTTAAATTTATTAATAATAATATAGAGTGGTATATTATTTAATTCTAAGAATTTGATTTAATGATTCATATATTTAATAGAATGGAAGAGAGATATGGATGATATTTGCATAACTTAATAGATTCATATATTTCGATTTAATTGACATATATATCTCTATTTAATTGACTAAGAATTTGATTTAATGATTCATATATATCGATTTAATTGACACAATTAAAATTCGAAAGACTAAAATGATTAAATTGCAGAACTTGAGAACTCAACTGGTGTAAAAAGAATCCGAGAGACCATAATCGCATGAGTACAATTCTTGGGGACCTAATTGGTGCAAGTAGAATTTGATGGACTAAAATAGCTCAATTACAGTACTTGAACGGATAAAAATATAATTAAGGCTTAATGAAGTTAAAATCTTCAATCTTGAATGTGATTTAGATTTCCATGTTATCTTTGATCCTTAGCGTGTTGTATATCATTTTTAAATACATTGAAAAATTACGTGAAATTATTCCGTCGGAGTCTTAGTCAATTTGTGTGTTCGTTTAAAATTTTAGTTCATTACAAAAAAAAATTAAAAAAAATGATAAGTTTTACTCTAGACATATAAATTAGGGTTGTAAAATTTATCGATCAAATTTGTCACGTCAATAATGGAAAGCTGACCAATCTAATTTAACTTAATTGTCCCAAGCCATTGGATCTTTAACTTTTTTTCCGATCTGTCCTATTAATCCAACTTATTATGGCTTAAGTATACTTGGGTTATGGTTTGACGCGATAAGTTAAGTTTGAGTTCTCGTCACTTTTTTAATAATAATGGTAGTTAGGTATTTTGGCTCTCTTATTGTATATAAAGGTATTCTCCAAATTTTACTCTTTTAAATAAGTTGTAAAGTTAATATTTAATTCATAATTTGATCATACTTAAAATTTCTGGGATTTGATCACACTTGAAATTTCTGATATATCTCAATATATGTTCCATGGGATTATTACATTAACATTTTGTATATTCATAAGAAATTTTTTTTATAGAATATTATATTGCATTATATTAATTATATAAACTTTGCTCAACCAATTCAAATAGTAATTATGTTTAGATATTTTGTTTGAGATAAAATTATTGACTTGGACTAAATATTTTACATTTTTATCAAAGTATGTAATCTTTGGTTAACTAATAGGAATTTATAATTATATTAAGCAAGTTTAGATTGAATAATTATTTGAAAAAAGATCGATATACATTCAATATGTTATTATGTAATCAATGAGAAAATATTAAAAAAGGGAAATTATGTATATAATAAGTTATTATTAAAATATACTTCAAATATAAAATGTTTGAAATATGATGGGTCTAGTTGCTTTTCTCACAAGATGCCTAAGGCCTTTTACTATTACATTGCATATGTGTAAGGAACAGTTGCAACTGTTCCTCGTGGGTTTTCTTTGTTGGCAAGTGCTAATATCTAATATCCCTGAAAAAGAATCAAGAATTTGGTGACACTTTGAAAAGAAAACTAGTCCCATCCCTCACAACATAAATTATGTTCACCCACTTCAATTGAGACTCTCTCTCCTTCTACCTATCCCTGTTTCGTGTCTTTTAGCCACACTACTAACACCGTTATAAAAGACTTTTCGCACTTTTATTGCCACACATATATTTGTTATACACACATATAGAGTGCGTGAGAAAGATGAACAAATGGGTGCCTTTGGTGATGCTGTTGGTGTTGTGGAAAACAAGGGAAGGTTTTGGCATTATAGCTGCTGATGAGGTCACATATGATGGAAGATCTCTTATCATTGGTGGCCAGAGGAAAATTCTCTTCTCCGGTTCAATTCATTACCCTCGCAGCACTCCTCAGGTAATCAAATTAAATTCAATTTAACAACTAACAACCCATTTTCATATATTCACCAGAGAATTAATGAGGTACAGTACATGTTTCTTTCACATGTTCTATATATAGACTATAGCCACATTTCGAATATTTTTTCTGCTTTTAAGTGTTTCTTGGGTACGAACTCATCATCATGTCTTGTTCTATAAATACATTAGTTTCAATTCTTATAACATCTTGCCTCAAGTAAAGAAACGGGTGGGTATCACGGACATGTCAATATGAAGCCACATTGTTTGTATTCTTGTCTTGTACCTGAACAATGTATAAAATATAAACTAACTCATCAATTTTGAATTAGACATATAGTCCAATCGTGTGAACCAGGGGCTTAAGAAATAAATTTGAATCTTATTATATTCTATATGTACACGGCAATCAATCATAAATTAAATTTCGTGTGATGTTGAAGTACTGTTTTAATAATTATCAGAGTTAACAAACCCACAATAAATAATAAGTTGTGATTGATTATATATGTATATACAAACATGTGAGCTCATACTTCCTATGCATTTTTGGGTAGGTAAGCTGCAAACTTGTGAGCTATAATTTCACCTTCATATGTTGTCTTGAACGTCGAAAGAAAATGATTGAAAACAATAAAGAAAAGTGGGAAATAAAAAGACAAGGCAAAAGGATTAAACAGTAATTTTTGTAATAATACCTGAATGTTTGAATTTATTTTCTAATTTTTGCATATTAAGATGCTTAATTTCTTGGTTCTCTCTCCAAATTCTCCTATTTATTAAACTCCTACACATAATTTTTATTTCAAAAATTGGTCTAATTTCCATGAACTATATAGGAGATTGAATTTTCTTCCTAACGAGTGACTGAAAAAATTCCCCCACAGCCAGGAATGCATGAGTAGAGCCAAAATAGTGCAGCATTTCTCTTTAATTACAAATGCCCTTATGTTCAGCTAACCAAGCTGTCCTATAGCTAGCAATAGCATGCACCCTTTTTGAACCACAGAACAGAACCGTTTACAGTTGCAATTTCACTATTGCATCACGGGTATGAATGAATGAATGTCTATATAATAGAGGAGGTAATTCTTCTCAAACTTTTTGGTTGGTTTCTCAAGTTTTTTTGGGCTCACAGTCGCAATCATTTGGGAAACCATGTGCACTAGCATATACCTCACAAGTGACCAACCTTCCTTGTATACATATCAACTTTTTTTTTTTTTTACAAAAACAGAAATAAGTAATAATAATTTATATTTTTTAACTAAATGAACTAAGTGTCAAGTCTGAAAATTTAGTAGAATAAATTATATTAGAAAAAGAGTGTTCATATTATATACTATAGATAAAAAAAAGAATATTGCTATACACATAATATTCTTATATCCTTGATTATAAGTGGTCAATTATTACTTTAAAGTATAGGTACATTAAGTAGTTAGTATGAATTATAGTTAGGATTTTGTAAAATTAAAATGGTTGAAGCACATCTAAGTTTAGAAAGAGAGATAGAGAAGAGGAAGTATAAGGGAATAAGGAAGTAGTGCTCCATAAGTTTGTGACGAGTAGACTTAACGGCTTCATATAAATTGCTTAAAAGGAAAAATATGAACAAAAGAAAGAAAAAGACAGCACAAGGTAAGGAATTTTGACAAGTGAAAGTGTTATTGCAGATGTGGCCAGATTTGATAGCGAAAGCAAAACAAGGAGGTTTGGACGTCATTCAAACCTATGTCTTTTGGAATCTACACGAGCCCCAACCTGGACAGGTTTTTTTATTTTTATTTTTATATCTTCATGTTATTTATATAGACTATAGAAAAACAAATTATATATTTCTTTTACAATAAATTATTACAATATTTTTAATGACTACCAGAAAAAAAAAGTATGAAATAAAAGAAGATATGAAGAAAAATAATATTATTGTATGAATAAGAATAACACAACATGTACTTTCTTTCATTTGTAATTTGCGTGGTTGAAAAAAGCGTTGGAACCAAAACCTGAGACTTGTGATAGTTAATATTGTTCCAAAAGACTTATCTGTATAGCACTCAATCTTTCAGAAATGATAATTTTAACAGTATTTTTTATATTGAGTGACGTTTTAAATTTTGAATAAATATTAAAATTTGCAGTTTTATTGCAAATATATAATTAATGTGATGGAGTTAGTTCTAAAATAAAAAATAAATAGTATAATTATTTTACTCTTTATTTTATTTATTTATTGATTTTTATTAAAAAAATAATATTTAAAATGAAGAGGATAATTAATTAGGGTGTAAATTGCATTGGACAGTACGATTTCAGTGGGAGATATAACTTGGTGGAATTCATAAAGGAAATCAAAGCTCAAGGGCTATATGTTTGTCTCAGAATTGGACCTTTCATTGAAAGTGAATGGACATACGGGTACTTTCCCTTCCTTCAAAGTTGTATCTTCATTGACTCTTCCATTGTTTGGATTTTTGTTGTAAAATTACATGAGAGAAAATATATTTAATTAATGGATCAAAATTTTTGTTTTCACATTTATTTTATTCACTGAATTTATAGGGGATTCCCTTTCTGGCTGCATGATGTCCCTGGCATTGTATACCGGACTGATAATGAACCATTCAAGGTACATTTATGGATCCATAGCATTACATTAAATTATCATGTGTTTACATTTTTTCTTTCTTCCTCTTTTATTTATGCATTCCAATGTTTAGTTCTACATGCAAAATTTTACGGCAAAAATTGTGAACATGATGAAAGAAGAGGGCTTATATGCTTCCCAAGGAGGCCCAATTATACTGTCACAGGTACATATAATTCCTTTTGAGGTCAAATAACTTGTTATTTAGTTCAGTTTGATGTTTTTCATTTTTTTTTCCCTCCTTGAGTGCTGATTATGTACTGTTATTGAATTTTGCTAGATTGAAAATGAATACCAAAACATCCAAAAGGCATTTGGTACAGGAGGATCGCAGTATGTTAAATGGGCTGCAAGTATGGCTGTGGGCCTTAACACTGGCGTACCATGGGTTATGTGCAAGCAAACGGATGCTCCTGATCCTGTGGTGGGTTCTACTCAGCCCAAGCTACTTGCTTATAAATTTAAAATTTTAGGTTCATGATTAAGCACTTGTTTAGTTTATTTTTTAAAAGAAAAAAATTATTGCTTGCTTTTAAAAATTCTCTAAAAATCATATCAGAAACACATTTATTTCTAAAACATTTCTTTTGGTACATATGCCTTGTTATATTTAACTTATCCCAATTTATTAACTCTATGTGATTCATAATAAGGATCTTTAGGAGTGATATAAATGATGTAATGGTTAAGGAAAGTAACTTACTTATTAATATATTATCAATATTAATAGTAATAATTAATATTTGTCAATAAAAAATTAAATATGTGTGTCTAGATTATCTTGATGGATTGTGACTTCTAATAATTACATCATCATATCATATGAAACAAATTTTAACAGTTACCATAAAGGATTATTAGTAAATTAATGGATTATTTGTTGAGTTTTCCATTTTATTAATATTTCTTTTTGGTCAATGAGTTTTTTCTATTGGAGTAGATCAACACATGCAACGGCATGAGATGTGGGGAAACTTTTACCGGACCAAATTCCCCCAATAAACCTGCCTTGTGGACTGAGAACTGGACATCTTTGTAAGTTCCTACACTCCCTACGTCCAATTTTCTACTCAAATCAATTTTTTATATATATTATTTATATTTATTTACAATATACTAGAGGAAACCAATTCAAGTTTAGCAGAGGAAAAGAAAAGTAGAGAAGGGCAGGAAAAAAATGTATTGACATCTGACCAAAGACACAATAGATAATACATAATTAATTACACGTACATTACTTATATTTACACAATTTTTATCATTCAACTATAATTAGTTTCACCTCAGTTTTACATAATTATGCTAAATCTGTCACATACTTTCAAATGTGAAAGATGTATGAAGCATAAGATAATGAGAATATGTAACTATAATTCTCAATGACTTTATATTGCCATGCAAATTAACGCTTTCTTCTTTTTTTTTTCCTTTTGTGAGTTGAAGCTATCAAGTGTATGGTGGACTGCCATACATAAGATCTGCCGAAGATATAGCATTTCATGTTACTCTTTTTATTGCAAGAAATGGAAGCTATGTCAATTATTACATGGTATTGTTACTTTGAAACTCTTTCAATTTGATAGAACTAGACAAGACAAATTAATCAAGCTTTATCATTAATGTATGAATTAAACTTAGTACCATGGAGGAACCAACTTTGGAAGAACTGGCTCAGCATATGTCATAACAGCTTATTATGATCAAGCCCCACTTGATGAATATGGTAAGTGTACAACATTATTATTTTATTTTCCAACCTCACTCAATTTGAAGTTTAAATGTTTCAAATTTTCTCATTAGGTTTGCTCAGACAACCCAAGTGGGGACATCTCAAGCAATTACATGAAGTAATCAAGTCTTGCTCCACCACTTTATTACAAGGTGTGCAGAGCAACTTCTCTTTAGGTCAACTACAAGAAGTGAGTGCTCTCACATTTTCTTTCTCCAACAGGATTATTTTCACTAGCCACAGTTCAAATATTGTTTCAACTTTTGGCTCATTTTGATCAGGGTTATGTCTTTGAAGACGAAAATGGAGAATGTGTTGCATTCCTTATAAACAATGACACAAAAAATAAAGTTACTGTGCAATTCCGCAACAGTTCATACGAATTGCTCCCCAAGTCAATAAGTATCTTGCCAGATTGTCAAAATGTGGCTTTCAACACTGCAAATGTAAATCTTACATTCAAAATACACGCACACACACTAAATCTGGTCAATTTTGCTTCATTTGGTGAGCCTTTATATCATTATGCCAATAGGTAAATACAACAAGCAACAGAAGAATCATAAGTCCTAAACAAAACTTCAGCTCAGTGGATGATTGGAGGCAATTCCAAGATGTCATTCCAAACTTTGATGACACCTCACTAACATCAAACTCATTACTTGAGCAAATGAATACAACCAAAGACAAATCGGATTACCTTTGGTATACTCTTAGGTTAGTTATCTAACCTCATTTCTTGAAAAAAGAAAAATCTGTCAAATATATCTGTCGATCATTGCTATTTATTTCATTTTTATATCACATTAATATTGCTCATTAACTTTGAACTAAGAACTGAAGTAATTTACTCTGTCAACAGGTTTGAATATAATTTATCTTGCAGCAATCCAACACTTGGTGTTCAGTCTGCTGCTCATGTAGCTCATGCTTTTGTGAACAAAACATACATAGGTACATAAATGCATACATATGTTATCCAAATTTTACTTGAATGGTTAATTTACTAATTTTCTGTAATTAAAACTGTTAGGAGGGGAACATGGAAATCATGATGTGAAATCATTCACCTTAGAGCTTCCGGTTACAGTAAATGAAGGGACAAACAACCTTTCTATACTCAGTGTTATGGTTGGACTTCCGGTAAATGTTTAAAAGGAGTTGATTAATGATTGTATAATACATATTTTCCTTTGTCATTGAAATATTTAAGTCTAACGATTGTATGAGATTGTTTTTATTACTAGGATTCAGGGGCATTTCTTGAAAGAAGGTTCACTGGTTTAATAAATGTGGAGCTTCAGTGTAGCGAAGAAGAATCCCTTAATTTGACCAATTCTACGTGGGGTTATCAGGTTTTCTCTTCCCAAATTTTGTCTTAATACCTTCTACTTGTTGACATTGTTAGGTTGCCTACTATTCTTGTTATATTTAATTGCTACTCAAAATTTTCTCATACAGTACATGTCACCATTGCAAGTAAGTCAATTTGTTTTCACTTATTTCATGCATTATAGGTTGGATTACTGGGGGAGCAATTACAAGTATATAAAGAACAAAATAGCAGTGATATTGGATGGAGTCAATTGGGGAATATTATGGAACAAACGCTCATTTGGTACAAGGTAAAATGAAACAAGGAGTTCTGGCTATGACCCTAATGGCCTATTTTCCTTTTTCTGAATTACAAAAGCTAGCACTAAAGTTTCAGCAACTAAAGGAAGATTACAGAGAAACTCTTACTTTTTTAGTTGTATGTGATTTTATTATAGAATTGTGGTAATTAATTAGTGACAATTTGAAATGCTAGACTACATTTGACACACCAGAGGGAGATGACCCTGTTGCCTTGGACCTTAGCTCAATGGGAAAAGGTGAGATTTGGGTAAATGGGCAAAGCATTGGTCGTTATTGGATCTTATTTCATGATTCCAAAGGCCAGCCTTCACAATCACTGTAAGTAACCCACTTAGGTACCATTAGTAGTTTCTGTGTTATTAACTTCTATATTATATACTGTGTCATAGGAAAAAAAACTATTGATATTACATATACTTTCTATAATTCTCTCTCATATTATTGTATAATAAAAAGAGAAAAAGATCAGTGAGACACTTTAACTAGAATCACTATAGTGTAATTAATGGCGTGTATTATGTTGCTACAGGTATCATGTGCCTCGGTCTTTCCTTAAAGACTCTGGTAACGTTTTAGTTTTACTGGAGGAAGGCGGTGGAAACCCTCTTGGTATCTCCTTGGACACTGTTTCAGTAACAGATTTACAAAACTTTTCTAAACTATCATTCCCCTCTTTTACTTAGCTTAATATTAGAAGGGGCAAGAAAACCAATACAAAAGTATACAACCTACATACATACAGAATATGTTTCCTTTCTGAGCTGGGAAATGGAGCATATAATTTGACATTTACAGATGATAATAATATATTATATAAATTCTTGAAATGTCCGGAGTTCAGAATTGATTCTTTGTGATTAAGTACTCTTTGGATCAAAGTGACTAAAAATAGAATATATGGCAATATAGTTTAGAGGCATATACATTTTCATGACCTCAATGTTGTACAGACACTGGTCTATCTTTTAACTTATATTAGTGATCAGTTATGACTGTAGTTTAACCTGTCGTGTTATTTTAAGTGCAGCTACTCTTAAAGTCGTGTCGTATTGGATATTTGTATGCGTTGAGTATCCGGGGATATTTTATTAGATATGCATAAAAATAATATTTTTCAAAGAAAAAAATTGGATATTTTATTTAGTTGCATATGGCTGTTTAACGACCCCATACGGAATATTTAAAATAATTTTAACAAAACTGAATATTTAGATTTTATAAATATAAACTTTCGTTTCCTCTTATTAAAGAGAAAAGGTTTATTGGGAACATGAGATATTTGTAGAGATGAATGAGACTTATTTTAAGAAGTAGACATTCTTTAAGGTTGTTACACTATTTTTGATAAATTAGATTTGGATATACACTTTTTATAAACTAGCAGTAAAGGACTAAGTTTCTTCTTTTTTTCCGACCGAAAGAAAGGTTTCTTAATGATGTTAAAACCCTTAAGGTTGTTAAAGTTAATAAAGGGTAGTAGGTGAGAAGAGAAGACTAGTTTATAAAACTAGATAGAAATAAAAGCAAACATAGAAGATAATGACTAAGACTGAGTGAACTGTGACAAGTCCACTCACCAACAAACATAAAACACCAAGTAATATATGATGTAATGCCACAAAGCAAGGAGTCAATAACCGTTAACTACGGGGATAACAATTACGGGTTAAGGGCAAAAGCATAATTTATGTTTAACATTGGAGGTATGGGGGGGGGGGGGGGGGGAGGGCAAAAGCATAATCTACGAGAATAAGATGAGAAAGAAAAGTCAAAAATAGGCAGCCACTATAAGAAACTGCTACCTACGGGTTCCACCATAATATATGTTACTAAATTATATTTGTGCAACTTCCGCACCATAAATGCCATTAGAACTATTGCATACTTGAGGTCATCTTCTAGATGAGAATGATTATCAAAATGCACTATTATGATATAACATCATAAATGGGGAAATATAATAAATGAAGGGAAGGTTGAAATATTGGTGCTATACTTCCTCAATCATAAAATCATCAGCCTCAATAGGTATCGGGATAATAGAGGCAAACCGGAAAAATTAAGAGGAATATCAAACCAATATGTTACGCTACTCAACTAAGAATTTATCTAGTGTACTAAAAATTCACAGATTCATACATGATAAATTTCCCACAACAAATCCAAAATGTAAACAAGAGATATGGTGATTAAACCGAAAAGGGAAAGATAATTCTGCCTTCTTGTTGGACATGAATATAGTTTACAACTGTACCAGAGTGTTCATCATTTCCCCCTGGAATTCAGAAAAGAAAATTTTTAAGAGAATTATTTGACTTAAATTTTCCAAAAATGAAAAAGAAAATCATGAGAAAGATAAAACACAATTCTGATTTCACTTAAGCCTTCATCATGAGAAATATAAAAGTACAATTTAATTTCACTTACGTGTTCATCATCAAGGTTATGTTGTCTCCTTTAAGAAGGATCCTCCCTAATCAAAAAATAAAATCCTTCAGAAAAAGCATAAGAGGCAGAGAAAGATGGAGCAAGATTGAGAAACTGTAGCATACCTAATGTCTTCCTGCTTTTCTTTTTGACATTCACTTCTTCAGCATCATCGAGAACCAAATTCATGTATTCATCAAAACCCTATTTGAAAAACAGCAAAATCACATTATCCTTAAAAGGGTATGTTGTCAACAACAACTACCACCATTAACCACACTTTCTGAGAAGTATGAAATAAATACAGTTGACATATTGAAGTAACACGATTTTTTTGTTTGGATAATAGATATTAGAAAATTGTTTTTTTTTTTTACGAAAATATTGTTTGAATACTTTGAATCAAAATTAACTTTGAGTGTATAATTAGTTTCAATGTGTATGGTTCGATGAATACTTCTTTGCTATTACAAGTGTGACAAAAAATTAGAGAAAATACAATCAAAATTGATTCTAAGATGTGTTTGGATACCTCTTAGAATCAATTCTGGCTTCCAAAATCATGGTGATAGATTGAAAAAGTTGAAGTAACTATTTGATGCTTAGCCTTCAACATGGTTTTTTCCAATTGAAATTGCTATAATGTAGTATCCAAACATTATAAATTTAAGTCAAATCAAGTTTGACCCAACTAGCCATGATTTCAGCACCAAACCAAACACACACTAAGTGCATGACTAGAAAACTTTTGTCAGAAATTTCTTAAAAGAACAACGGAACACTGCCATTAAACTGAATTCCTCACAATCCAGTACACTGATAAATCACAGAGCACATACGAAATCACAGAAAAATTATTAAAAACAATACATAACATTTCATCTGCTGGCAAACCATGTTAAAGTGGACAAAACACAATTTTGATGAGCACCCATGTAAGAATCAAGCATAAAAAACAAGACTCACAATGATTCGGCCTTCAATCCTCAAATCCTTTTGCTCAAAAAGCCAAATCTGAATGCGCGCTTTCTGCGTAAGGAAATCATCAACAACGTCAGAAAAAAGTAAGGAAACCTACCCAGAAGGAATTATCGAGTGTGCGAAGACTTACGCTCTGAAGAAACCTGAAAATCAAGTTCTGGCGATCCGAGAAAAAAAAAACGAAGTTAGGTTAGGTTACAGTCACGGGAAATTACAATAAAGTGGAAACTAAAATTGAAATGTCTGAGAATCGTACAATGGGCTGTGTCATAACCCTCTGAACTTTGGTGCTCGCCATGGTCGCTAAAATCAAATCTACAAAGAACGAACGATTGCAATGAGAGAAGATGAACGGAGAAGTGAGGAATGAAAGGAATGCAATTTGGCAACTGAGGTTTAGGGTTTTAAATGGGAACGAGCCAAATAGAGGGTTGCTCCTATTTCCTAACTATTATGTTATTAATTGTTAAATTTTATATACTTTTGGCTTTGGTTTTATTGAAAGATTAATATTTTAAAAGTTTTATTAAATAAAAATATAAAAAAATGAAAATTTTATTTTATAATTTATATTATTATATCATAATATAAATACTAACATAGTCAACTTCTTTTATTGATAAAGGTTTTTATATTAATAGTATATAACCATTATACTCGTTTTAAAAACCTATACATTTTTAGTTTTTAAAAATAATAAAATCCATATATTTGACCTTTGATAAAAAAAAATTTACATAGTTTTTGTTAAATATAAAAAATTAAAAAATAAATTAAATTTTTATAATGCCTAGAAAGTAGAATTTTAAAAACTGAAAAACATATTCAAAATCAAAATTATATATTTATTATATAAAAGAAGTTTATCCATATTATTTGAATTTACTTTACTTTAATATCAAATTTCAGTACTTTTATAGTTTATAAAGGAAGGATAGATGTACTGTATGCAACAGAAAAAGTTTTTCCCCAAAATTATATCAATTAAAAATAATATCTCAAAAAGAAAATTATACTCTATTGATTGTTAGTTGTTTTAATTCAATAGTTCCAGTCAATAACATAGCCAAATAAATGTTGACTAATGAATAATTAACTTTTTAGCAATTAAAACAAATAATTAATTAATAAGTGAAAAATTAAATCATATATTAATAATATTAATAATTTGATATTATTATTTAAGCACAACTCACCGTATGTAATTAATTATTAGATAATTATCTTATAAAATATATAAACGATAATATAATATTTTTATACTAACAATAACATCGTCATTAAAATTTTAATAAGTTATATTTACATAACTTTTTTCGATGGATTCAAAACAACTTCCCAAAATTTTCGTAGCAGTGGGATGTCTACTCAAGATATGTTTTATAATTTCAAGGGTTCACTATCTCTAGTTCTATGTTTTCTAATTTTTTTAATGAATAGAAGTAGTTTGAAAATTGTAATGGGAAGAAATAGCCAAGAGTTATCTCACTTTTATAGCTAGTTTCACTTAAGTTTTTATGTAATTTGATTTATCTTAGAATAAAATTTTATTTTTTACGTTCATCTATACTAAACAAATCTTTCTCTGTTTACTTTTTCAATATTATTTTTTAAAAAAATAAAGTTGAATTCAAATTACATTTCTTTTTCCAAAAATCATTCGGTTCAATCTTAAGTATTTTTACTAAGTTTGAGTCATGGGTCTTCTTAACTAGATATGGATGATTTGAGCTGGTCTGATACATAATGTAGTTCAGATGGTGAAAACATTGAATGTGTTTTTCTTGAGGGAGTGGGTCGGAAGTCTATTCATATTTTTCGAAGCTCGACCAACTCCAACTACTGGGTAGCCATGTTTGCATGACGTTAGGGGAGAAGAGATGGAACATAGAAAAGAGCTTGGGTTGCCTCTCATTGCAGCGTTGGTAGCGCATTAAATGACATATGTCGGGGGGTGTTGATGAGTCGGGGGATGACTGGAATGACCCTATATTCGTCAACTTTTGTTGTTGGCTTGGGATTCTTCTTGAGTAAAAGGCTTAAGCTCCGAGTGTATTTTGTTGTCGAGCACGATTCAGCCTCATGCTCGGCTTGTGTTTGTAGGTGTGGCTTGGTTGGTTGGGCATCTATGTCATACTAGATGGACGAGACTTGTTGACATAAAGCCAAAATCTCCTCCCTATGCTTGTCTCTTAAGGATCGGATCTCATCATAATGTTGGGTTCTAAGTCACTCTATATCTTCACCTAGTTAGTGTCGTACTCCAGCTACAGCTGAATCAATGTGGGTCTTTAACATTTTGAGGAATGATGAGTCCATATCTAGCTCTGAGGTCCAGGCGGCTATTTGGCTTCAATGTTTGCCATATATATGGTCCTGAGAGAGTTTTATCAGGGCCCCATAGTGAGCGTCAAACAATCCTTAAGAGACTAGCACAGGGAGGGAAATTTTGGCCTTGTATCAACAAATCTTGTCCATTTAGCATGACAAAGATGCCCAACCAACTGAGCCACACCCACAACCACAAGCCGAGCATGAGGCTGAATCGTGCCTAGTAGCAAAATACATTTGCGACAAGCCTAAGCCTTTTACCAGGAAAAAATCTCAAGCCAGCACCAAAAGTTGATGAATATGGGGTCATTCCAGTCATCCCCCGACTCACGCAACACAACCTTATCCTACTACCTGCAATCATCAACATCTCTTTGCATCATCATTACCTGCAAAGTGGTTAAGTTAGTCTGCTAAGTCACGTCCTCCCCAATCACGGTAAGATATGTCAATAAGTATGTGGCCCGATGCCTACTAGGTCATACCATTTAGTTGCCTAACATTAACTACCCAACCTATAAATACTCCATCTGTTACTAAGGAGTGCATGGAACCTTTAAACACTTTTATTCGGTCTTACTTCTCTCGAGAACACTTTCTCACTTTAAACTTCTTCACTATTTCACTAACTTGAACATCAGAAGGTTATTGAAGATACACCCCCGTGCGTTTCAAGGAGGATAACTTAAATGTTCATTTATCTTGAGTTCTATCTGGCCCTTGATCAACTTCGATCATCTATTACCCCGTGCAGCGGTCTCCTCTTTCTTATTGATATTGATTCATCCTACATAAGAGATACAAACATGTTAGGCCATCTAGTAAAGGTTTATTATCTAACTAGCTTAAGGATTGACTTGTTTATTAAAAAGACTAGACTTAGGTTTTTTTCAAAAACCGTATTTTAGATTTAGATATATTTATATTGCTATGAAATAGGTAATTTTGAAAAAAGTAATATAAATGAGAGGTATGCCTAATATACAGGGAGGTGTAAAGAATGAAAGTTGCAAAAATAAATGACCTCATGTGCTCATTGGATAACCTATTGGTCATAAAATATAAAAAAACAACAACAAAAAATGAATTTACTCTTTGCCTCTATTGTATCAAATACTTGCATATATAATTTATGTAAATTATAATTTTTTCTTTTAAATAAAATAAGTGATAATTGATGCATTGCATTTAGTTGATATTTAAAAAGCATTAAGATTGGGATTTTTTTTACATATTTTTAGTCATTTTGGACTTTGTTTTCCTTTATTATATTGCATTTCACTATTTTTGTTGAACCCCATTGTGTTGTTGGTTATTTCATGTTCTCAAGAGTTATTTACTTGAAAATTTGGATACAATTGCACCTCTTCCAACCCTTAAAGAAATGGCCCCAACACACACCATTGAGGGAGCTACATTCCTACTTAAATGTTGTCAAAGTTCAAAAAACAACAAATGATATGGGTGTGCCACTTACTGTGTTATGTTCCAACATGCGTTGAATGTAATTAGGTTTGGACTTTTGTCCACCCACTCCTTTAAATATCTTAGGATATCTCTGTAAAAAGGTTTAACATTATTAGTATCAAATGGAAAAGTGAGAGCAAAAAAAATCTTTTGAGTTCTCTATTCTAGTTTCATTTTTACCACTTTCATGTTTTTTGTTTTGATATTTCTCATGGATACGTGTGAGTAGTCTCCCTTTATTTTTTTAAAAGCATCAAAGGATATGCCTAGAACCTTTTTTCTTTTCTAATTTTAATGATGTGTGGTATTTCAGTTAATCTCTAGATCTTTTAGTTATTACTTTACTAACTAATTTTTACCTATCAATGTTATAGATGCATAAGGATGAACTAAAAAGAAAATCTACACATTAATATTTTTAATTAACGTAAGTATGATTAATCCTAAGAGGGAAATTAGGCTAGTAAAGAGCACCAATAATTTTAATTGAATATCATTACTACTATAGTAAAGATTAATTTAATTAAGCACGTTTTCAAAACTCAAAAAAATATGAAAATAATTTTAACTAATTCATCTTAAAAAATTATCTTAATTAGAGTAACAAGAATAATTTAGAATAGTTAGGCTAGAGATCTCATCATTTGAATTTAAATCTCTTAAAAATTTTCTAAGATCTCTGTCTCATCTTTTCTCTTCTCTAAATCTTTATTTCTTTTTAAAATTTAAACTTAAATCTTATCTTTTCTTTCTCAAATTTATTTAATTCTTACATAAAAAAACGTAATCAATGCATGGTACTTGATAAATTAAAATATCTTAACCATCTAAAGTTTAAATTAAAATATAATAAATAAAATATACTTAATTATTATTTATAAAATATTGCCAAATTAAAAAATGACCTAAAAAAATTGTTTAACCCACAAATTAAATTAGTTAAATTAAGGGTCAATTTGAGTGTATTTTCTCTAGAAGGATTTATAGGAGAAGAAATAAAAAGAAAATAAAATATAATGTATTTTTCAAGAAATTAAAATTAACTTCTCATTATCATTTAGAGAAAATCGCACATCTTTTAAAAAAAGTTAAAAAGAACAAACTCCAAATATTAGTAAAAATTGTTTAACCCACAAATTAAAATTAAATTAGTTAAATAAAGGGGCACGAGTGTTTTTCCTCTAGAAGTATTTATAGAAGGAGAAATAAAACAAATAAAAAATCAAATTTACTTCTCCAAGAATTAAAATTAGCGAACAAACTTCTACAAATTAATTAATGAAAAATTAATTTTAATATTTTGAAAATTAAATTTAAATTTTTTCTTCTCTTAAAAGTCCTTGTAAAGAAATTCATCCAATTGGCTCAAGAAAGCCCACTTCTCATATGAGTCATAATTTTTTAGAATTATTGTTAGTAGCAAATTGTTAATTCACCCCAATTTTTGTTAAATTCCTTGATTATTACCTTGGACGAAATGTACAAGTCATTCGTAACAAGTCTAAACGGAATATATATTTTGTTTAACACTAATTTACCCCTTTTCTAAATACCCTACAAATCATACTTTCTATAATTTATTAATTTTTGGTGTATTAGTCCATAATATATTTTGAATGGGTGTAAATTTAAGTCTAAAATGAAATGTACATTCAATTTTTAACTCAACATGAACAAAATGTACATTCTACTACGCATATGACAACATAATGTCTTTATGTATTTTTCTCAAAGAAAAAATAAAAATGCAAAAAACAAATTTTGGTTGACAACGAAGATGATAAGATATGGTGAACGAGATTGAGATGGTAGAAAAAAGTCAGAGTTTCATATTTAGTTGTAAAAGAAATTTAAATTAATTAATTTTTATTGATTTAATTTGGTTCAAATTTCTAGAAATTTTTAATTCAATCCAAGCCAATCTAATCCTACCAATAACATATTGGTTTTGATTAAAACAATTTATGAGGGAGCATGAGCATTTAATAGGTAGAAAATTCAACATTAATAATCACATGGTACTCCAACAAACATGTACTAAATAATATTAACGCTAATATAGACAAGCACATAACATAAACTAAACTACCTAAAGTAAAAAAAAAATATATATAAATAATATTATTAGTGTGAAAAAACAAGCATTCAACATAAATTAGTGTATTACTAAATTTATATTGAATAATAAAATAAAATAAAATAATATTTTTTAACTACTTAATGGATTGATTCGAGTTCATTGAATTTTTTAAATTTAATTTGTTTAGTTGAGGTCCAACTTGAATAAATAAAATATATAAATAATTTAGTTTGAATTATTGGGTTATCCGAAACCCGTGAACAGTCTTGACGAGATGGAAAATGAAAGATAGAATAACAGGATTTTTTCTTTGAAAGAAGAACCGTGAGCTTAGCAAAAAGCATGGTGGAAAAGCAACTCTCTTAAATCTTAATAGTGTAAATAGTACAAACTCTAAATAGAACATAAGAAATACAGATTATATGTTAGTAAAGCCCATCAAGTTTTTCTTCTAAATTTTGAATATCGATATGTATTTCCATTCAATATTCTTACGCAAATCTTATGAGGGAACAACACGGGATCGCCGATTCCACTCCCTACTCTTCCCTCCCAATCAAAATTTATTAATTTATAATTAATATTAATAATTAAATAACATAACACTGTAAAAACAATATCATAACTTTATAAACTAAAAACTAGAATAAAACATATACATGATAATATTATTAATACATCAAAAATATAAAAGAAAATGATAGTTATTTTTGGTTAGAGTTTTAGTTTTCTAAGGAAAAGATATATTATATTAGCTATTTTATAATGACCTGCTCTTAATTGTTTTTTTTTTCTTCAATTTTTCCTAATTTTAATCGACTTTCCAATTCTTTACTTTAGGCCGATTCTGTAGTTTATTAAACCAGAGAATTGACCCATACAGTTTTTTCTTTCTCACTTCGTGGTTCTGTTTGATTTTCAGGACATTTTTCTAACAATTTAAAATTGAAACTCCAGGTTAAAATAAATTAACAATCACTTATATGTTGATTTACGTGTTTAGTTAGTATTCATTAATAATAATTTGTAGATTGTTGCTCTAAATTATTTGCCATTATATATCATCGAGACTAGTTCAGCTAGAAAGGGACTAAAACAAAACCGAGTGTAACAAAATCGAAAAACAAAATCATTATTTTTCTTATTCAGAGAAAAATTAAATAAAGATATTTAAAAAATTTCATATCTTTATCTTTCTTCTCATAATATGAAAAATATTATATTTCTTATATTTATTCATACTTTATTTATTTATTTATTTTTATTGTTCACAAACTCTATTAATGAAAACCTAAATAATATTGTTAAAAATACGAGGAAAGAGTGTAACTTAACTCTGAAAAACATACACGTGAAGATTATTTCTATATATATAACCACTCTAATTATGGGATCTGCAACAGATATGACGAACAAAAAAACTATTGTTAGAGATGAGATGACATGTAGTCTAAAACCGTAAGCTCAAGGGAAAAAGGTGAGTGTTGACTAAATGGGCAAAGCATGAACACTATTGGATCTTATTTCACGTGCGAACCTTCACAATTATTGTAAGTACCTCATTACTCACCTTGGCACCATTAGTTTTTATATATAAATTAAGTAACTTACTACATATAAACGAGGATAGAGAGAAAGAGCATTTAAAGACACAAGAAAGATTTTAGTTTTGCTCGAGGAAGGTCATGGGACAATTCTTGGAATCTACTTGGAAAATGGAAACTGTTTCACTCACAAATTAATTTGTACAAAACTTTTACTTTTATATTCCCATCTTCTCTTCTGCCTTAGCATATAATAACAAATAGAATCAATTTCCCAATTTTGGGATGGGAAGTGGAACATTTAATTAACATGGTTTTATATGCAGATCTGGATTGTTTCTTCGTGGTCCAAATACTCTTTGGATCTATCTACATAAAGAAATTGTTATTTATTGGGAAAAATAATCTCATTTGCCCTTCTATTCTACTTAATAGAATTTGGAAATAAATTAACTTTATTCAAAAGCAAGGGTAAAAATAAATAAGAAAAAACCAGTACATCTTTTAACATTTTTTGTCTTTTGTTTGGAATTGATCATAAATTATACCTTTTATTCAACAAACAAATCTTACTGCTAATTTTATAATGTTCAGCAAATCTTAACTAATTTTAGAAATTAAAATCAAAATTTCCTATGGACTGTATAATATTTAAATTTTTTTGTTCAGAACATAATTAAAAATATTTGTATTAGAATTCAGGTGGATGATTTTAATCTTGACGTTGACACAAAATGTGTATTATTTGACCTATTTGAGAGAGACGAGGATGACAATTCATATTTGATATATATTTAATTAGATAAATATAATTTGAATTTTTTGAAATTGGTTTAAAATTGGTCGAAAATAATATTCATTTTTCAAATTAATTTTTTAAACAAATATGTAAGGTTATGATAGTATTGTTAAAATGCCTTTAACATGTTCAAAAATTTAAAACACTCATATTACACAATAGATACTTGTTAATTTATTACATTAATTATCTAAAGTGCCATTTATTAATATTTATGCTATCATGTAAGTCTTTGATATACTTTTTAAAAAAATTTAAAATAAATTTTATTTATCTGATAAATATTTGAGACCGGAAATAGTCATTGAGATTCGTAGGAATAAAAATTTAAAGAGTCACTAAAATTCACTTATTCTATAAGGATTAAAATCATTATTTTATTTTGTCAAAATTTCACTAATTTTAAATTTTAGGACAAAGAGAAAATATTTTTTTATCCCTAAAAATAAATGTTACAATATTTATCTATTACAAAAATAGTCATTCACGTTTTTAGGAATGAAAATTAAAAGAAAAATATTTTACAGATATCATAAAAATTCATTTATTTTATAGGAACTATAAAAAAAATATAAATTTTAGTGGAATGAAAATAAAATAAAATTCTGCTACCAAAGCCAAAACTCATTCGAGACTAAAAATACATATAAAATTAATTTTATTTTTTATTTCAATTAACCAAGATTTTATCTTATTTTTTCATCACATTTCTCTTTTCTATATTCTGTTTTTGTCGTAACAATGTTTTAAAACATTTAATAACAAATTCTAGTTGTAAGTAAGTAATTACAACATTGGACGTGTTCAAGCAATTATATGCTGCAGTGATAATTTTACTGAATAATACCTAAATAAACTTATGTCCTTAGAAAATTTGGAATGCAGTCAACAAAAAATAAAATAAAATTCACATCCATAATTAGACTTATAAACTGGTGTGATATTGGACAATTTTGTTCATTCACATTTTCTACACAATCCTATCTAGTAATAACTTTATTGGGAATTTTGTGAATATGATAACTTTAAATATAAAAGATCAAAGAATAAAATTTGTGTAAATATAAGAAATAAATAATTAATTAAATTTATAATTTATTGATTTTCAATGTGTTGGAGATTTGAAGACATTTATTAGTATATAAGAGAGTAACGTGGGTGGTGTGAGGTGCCAAAAATTGGTCAAGCTGTTGAGCGACAGAGATCTTCTGTCATGACCCCAATGTTCCGCAGACACTGTTCAATCTAATCTCCAATCCATTGCAGATTTCACTCTCAATTCAATAATTTCAAGTTACAGGACCCCCTTTAATTGTTTATTAATTAAGAAATTCATACATATTACTTCCCTCATTATTCATCTGTATCTATTTAAAAAATATTTACAGATTTTTTAATACCAGTAGATATTTATGGAAATTTCCCACTCATAAAAATTATTTAAAATTATAAAAAAATATAAATTTATTTTATGATTATCAAATATAGTTAAATAAAATAAAATAAAATAATACGTAACTAATTCAGATTATATTTCACCTAATTAAAATGTTCTAAAGAATAACAACATTGAAATTATTAAAAGCTATCATAGTATCATAGCTATAACATTTACGCATTATAATTTTTATTACGAAATATGTGTTTTATTATGTTTAACTAAATTAATTAAATTCCTCACGTGCTTGGGAATAATTTTCTTGCATGTTTTAAAGTATTTTTCTTGTTGTTATAAATTATGGTTAATTGTATTTTTTATCATTCATATAAATAATTACGATTATATAAAAAGTTAGTTTGTAGATATATAATTTTTAGAAATTTATATTAACCCGCCCATATATAAAATTTGTGTATCAATATTCTGAATCTATCCGTATATATAATTAAAATAGATAATTCAACCCATTTAATAATTGTAATTAATTTAATCCACTTATTGATAACTCTATTTTATTATGCGATCCAATACACTGCAAACTGCAGCTTAACCCTTTTAGTTTAAGGAGAATGGGAAGTGTGACCGAGGCACCGTCTTTTTGATAAAAGAACAATAATAAAAGAAAAACCGAATACAATGTCGGTGCGTTTATATTTTGTGACACATGTCCAAACTGGATAAGTGATAGCTGCTGTATATTATCTATGATCTAATTCATACATAACGTGAGTTTGGGAGATCTTCTTTCATAAGATTTCAAACTCTTGATCTATATATGTCAGTCATAACACATCCCAGTTACCACTAAAACTAAAAAATTCTGAATATATATACTCTGATACATATGAAACTATTTGTAAAATATGAGGAATAAAAAAAATAGAGAAAAAATAAAAATAAAAAATATAAACATATAATTTTATTAATTAGTTGATTGATTAATTGTGGATGAGAATTGACGGTATAACATTAATCATATATATATATATATATATATATTAATGAAGGAAGAAAATGGTGAAGTTAGACTTTAGATGAAAAAATTAATATTTAATTAATAAATTTATATAAAAATTATTATCACAATAAATATATAAAAGTATACTTTTATAATATATGTTGTAGAGTGATTGAAACATTTACGCTAAATATTTTTGTGTTTGACTATTTTAATAATTTTTTTTAAAGAATTCATCAATAATTTTTAATTTATGTATGGATGAAATAAATTTTTGTATTTAGAAATTTACATTAGTAATTTAGAATAATGTAATTTTTTTTTACCTTAAATAGAGTATATAAACATAAAATAATTGCTCACATTTCATTTCATGACATTTTAGCTTCTGATTAGAAAAAAAATTATAATATCGAATAACTAATTCTAAAATTAGTTGAAATTAAAAAAAAAAGATTTATAATTTACATGTATGATATACAAAAATTTTATACAATAAAATAAAAATAAGAAATTAGATATTAGATATGAGAAGTAAAGACTACGTACATCAACATAACCTATAGTATAATAAACTTGTGTTTGTCAAAAGAAAAAAGCAAAAAAATAAGAAATATATCTTAATTAATCTCATATATATTTTAATTTATGAGAAAAATAATAAATATAAAAATAAAAAATAATAAAGAATATTTTTACATTAAATAAAGATGTTGTCAGGTAAATTATAACCTTAAAGAGATGGTTAAAGAATAGGTTTTAATTGAATAAGATTTTTTAATTTCAATCTATTGTTTGGATAGAATCTTAGTGGAGACAAACTCATTAACCACAATAATTTTTTTATAAATAGAATTTTTTTTTTTTAAGGACCACCGCCTCCATCCACTCCATGTCCCTCCGTCCTGGGAAAGACGTAAATTACCTGAGCAAAATTGTTCTAGCTTAACATAAATAGTAAGATGGAAAATTTTACTATTTATATCACTTCTTTAATTAATTTAGAAAATTGTTTATTTGTCAGTACGAAAGTTATTATAGTTGTTTACTAGCTGGCAGTGGCAGTGTGTGTCCGAATCGGTTATCGTGTTTGGGTTATAAAACAAAACACGTATCTATGTAAGAACATGAACGATGATGTTGAATAATTAACACATGCTCTGTTCCTCACTTAACTCTTAACTAACCCAACCCATTAAATAATGTTGTATATCTATTGAAACCCCAACACAGGCACACTCAACTTAAGCTCACAGTTAAGCAAAATGAAAGTGTGTTTACTTTTGTTGTTGTTGTTGTTGGTCACATTCACTGTTGTCTCATCCAGCAATGTTAGCTACGATGGTCGTTCACTCATCATCGATGGCCAACGCAAGCTTCTTATCTCTGCTTCCATTCATTACCCTCGAAGCGTTCCCGCGGTGAGACTCCACCGCCACCGTTTTTTCTGTTATTTGTTCGATGTGGGTCTTTGTACTTGTCCCACAACTGATGTGTTTGTTTTGTGGCAGATGTGGCCTGGACTTGTTCAAACAGCCAAGGAAGGAGGTGTTGATGTGATCGAAACCTATGTTTTCTGGAATGGCCATGAGCTTTCTCCAGGCAATGTGAGTAATATCAACGAATTTAGATGCACTTCGAGAAGTAAAATAAATCGAGTTATCAACTTATGTCAAGGGATTCTAACTCTGTTTGTTGAGTAGGGTGTGTAAGTTACTGTAAACTATCTGACATTTGTGTTCTGATTTCTACGGATCAAAAGAAACAAAATCAATTTTTGTCCTTAGCTGTTTGAGAACCCTTTTCGTTTAACTTCTCCAAAAGTTGAATTGCATAAGTTGATTTTAACTAGTAAGAGAATCTCAGTTTGTTTTACCTTTTATTTTGTTTTTTTCTCTTTTAAGTGCTTACGGGGAAGTTTATTAGCTGTAGCTTGTGATATAGATACTCTTGGAGCTTATAGTGTGATGTAAATTTTTTAAGACTTTTCCCCTTCTCACTTAAAGTTGTGAAATTGCTGTAGTATTACTTTGGAGGAAGGTTCGATCTGGTCAAGTTTGCAAAGACTGTTCAGCAGGCTGGGATGTATTTGATTCTTCGAATAGGCCCATTTGTTGCTGCAGAATGGAATTATGGGTGGGTGATCATTATCTTTGCTATTATTTGTTTTCTTGGGTTCTAGGATGCCCAACAATAGGAGAGGTGGTCTGTATAAAATAACACAACATAGCTGTATGTCATAGTGGTGTATAGTAGAGGAATTAATTCATGTAAACAGTTAATGAGTTAACCACTTTTACAAAGTTGATTGTGCTTTTCATAATTCTTAGCCATAGCTGTATGTTACAGTGGTGTACCGGTATGGCTTCATTACGTTCCAGGCACAGTATTCCGGACTTACAATCAACCTTTTATGGTATGTATTTGTATTTTGAATTGTTAACTGTTACTCTTACAACAAAAGTATAAATGCCATCGTTATGTATTTATTTGCAGCAAAATAACTTTGATCGCTCTAACTTTGTTGGCTCTTTCTTGGTGTTCAGCATCACATGCAGAAGTTTACAACTTACATAGTGAACCTTATGAAGCAAGAGAAGCTGTTTGCTTCACAAGGGGGTCCCATAATCTTATCCCAGGCAAGTACATCCTTAAACATAGCAATTTGTTCTCAGTCCGTTATTTTTATCTTGGGGTGGTCATTATGGATTTCCTTATAGCTATTTTTTTCTATTTTTGGTAGCATTCCTCCAATGTGCTTGTCTACTTTGTCCTCTAAACATAACCGACTTCATTAAGCATCTTCACAATTTCGCAGGTAGAAAATGAGTATGGATACTATGAAAATTTTTATAAAGAGGATGGTAAGAAATATGCCATGTGGGCTGCAAAGATGGCTGTTTCTCAAAATACAGGAGTCCCTTGGATAATGTGCCAGCAATGGGATGCTCCAGACCCTGTGGTAAGATTTAATTACTTAGAGATGTTATTACATTGTAAAAAATTAAAGTTAGATTCATAGTGCTCATAGGTGGGAAATATCATAATAAATATAATGCACATGCTTCAAAATTCTTAATCTCTCTTTACTATGTAGGTGAATGAAGTTCTTTTCTTTTTCTTTCTTTTTAACATCTATATAGCTGGTCACATTTTAATCACAACCTGGCTATTCATGATTCTTTTGCAGATTGATACATGCAATTCATTCTACTGTGACCAATTTACACCTACTTCCCCGAATAGGCCCAAAATTTGGACTGAGAACTGGCCTGGATGGTATGCTGAATCAATTTAATCCTGTGCTTCCTGTAGTTCATTATTCATATTTTGCATCAGAAAGTCCATTCTACCCTATGATAATGTATCTGTCATGGGAATACTTTGTGGTGAATGTCGGCTAATAGTTATCTTACTTGTTGGGCATAGTTCAGAAATGATCTTTATCCATTTTTCATTGACAATTATGTATCAAGTAAAATTTATTGGCAAAATGTTTGAGGTGTTTGACGACTTTTAAGAAACTAATTATCTGAACTAAACTTAATATTGTAAACTACTTTTCAAAAGTCAAATACATTTTCTTTCAATCTCTCTTTCTTTCAATTCTCCATTTCTCCTTTTCTCTCCTCTAGCTAGATTCAAATGATCATTGGATAAGATAAACTTGAAAGCATGACTCGTTGATGCCATGGTCAATAAGCATGCTGAGTTTTGAATTTAATAATCACAATCTGTACCATTTTATATATAAATTCTATATTATGATTAGTTTTGATACAACCTAAACACAGTTTTGAACTGGTCTGTTCTATACAGATGTGTAACCAGTTCCATCTTAATGCCATTTTAAACTAGTTTTAGAAATTTTCAAATTTGATTGTGTTACCATTGAAAATATAGTTCATGGATTTTAAAACTCTGCAAAACCCTAAAAGATAGATGAAATACGAAATGCTTCTGCTAGACTTGGACCTATTTTCCCCAGCTTATTTAGCCTTTCAGTTTTGAAGGTGTGTAAAAGTTTGTTATTTGCTTTTGATCTTGCAATAGGGAATGTATCTCACGTGTAATGTTCTTCTGTGTTTGGATTTTCTATATTTTAAGGTTTAAAACTTTTGGGGGCAGAGATCCTCACAGGCCAGCAGAAGATGTTGCATATTCTGTTGCTCGTTTCTTCCAGAAAGGTGGAAGTGTACATAACTACTACATGGTACAATTTTTTTTTTATAAAAAAATTATTATCGTTGTAGTAAGTGATATTAAAAAAGAACTAAATCTTAATGATCTGCCATATATTAGTTTATTTTTCTCTTATGTTGATCTCATTGTATTATTCCTATTGGTTAGTATCACGGAGGAACAAATTTTGGGCGTACAGCAGGTGGTCCATTCATTACTACAAGTTATGACTATGATGCTCCAGTAGATGAGTATGGTAAGGCATCTTAACTAAAGTTCTTAACTTCTTATTTTGTAATATAATTTATGAACAGGTTCCTATACTGTATTTTGAAATGAAGTTCTTATGATCAATGCTAAAGTTTCCTGATTAATAAATTTATCATATAATGACAGGGTTACCTAGACTTCCAAAATGGGGACATCTTAAGGAACTTCACAGAGCTATCAAGTTGTGTGAACATGTATTGCTTAATGGTAAACCAGTTAATATCTCCCTCGGTCCCTCTGTGGAGGTATTTCCCTTCCTTCAAACATTTGAATTTCATGGCTAGTGTTAATAGTTTGTCTTGTTTAGTTATGCACACTCCTAAACATTGAAATCATAATAAGCATATTCTGATTGCTCTTTTACTTTGTTTCAAACATTTTATGAAATTTTGAATTATTTCATACTCATTATTCTAGTCCCTCTCTTGCAACTGAAATTCTTTAATACTGCATGTATAACAATTGAATTTATAAATATTATCATGTTTCTTCATCTTCTTAAAAAAGAAGCACATATTTTTTCTTCCTGTTATTGCTCAATCATGTCATTAGACAGAAATCAAGTTTTTCTTATATTCTCAAGATTTTCTGAGAGAGGATACCACGGTTTCTTTTATTGCCAATTTCCTCGTTTACAGCTACAATGATTATAAGCTAAACTCAGCAAAAGAAATTTCTGTGAGAGGCTGTAAAATTTCATGACTGGACTGTCTACAGTTTAGTTTAGCAAAGTAAATTTTGGTTTTGTAATATCGTCCACTGTTGGAGACATAAAGCTTTTCTTGGGCCTCCACTTAATTTAAACTTGTAGAGAGTTGGTCCTTGACATGGCATCAAACTTTTGTGACCAGTTTAATTATAAAACCAAATTAACCGGGTTTTACTGCTTTAGCAAGGGTCCACCTTGCATCCACCTCTGTACTACTTTATCTATTCATCTGGAATTATAAGCCATTATGTGGTTACCACTGTACTGCAGGCTGATATCTACACTGACTCATCAGGAGCATGTGCTGCCTTTATTTCTAATGGTGATGATAAAAATGATAAGACCGTGGAATTTCGGAACGCATCATATCACTTGCCAGCTTGGTCAGTTAGCATTCTTCCTGATTGCAAGAATGTAGTGTACAACACTGCAAAGGTAGGTTATTGTTGTTCCCGCATTCGGTTGATGTCTTTCTTTAATAGATTGTAACTTAATCTTTCTAAGGATTCACATAATCCATTGCCAGGGGCTTAGTTTACATTTGCACTGTTGCTCTAGATTTTAGCGATGCCATATATTACATAGAAACTCTGTTCTGAGGTTTCTCTAAAATTAATGAAAAATTTGTAGGATATGGATAAAAACAGAATTTGGCTTAAACCTAGACAAAATCATATCAATTTTGTGATTATCACTGTTAAAATTGTGATGTCCAGATGCATGCCAGGAGCAAGACATGAAGCTGAAATTGATACATGCAGCATGGCTAAGATCACAGTCATAATGAGAACGTTTTTTTACAATAGATATCATCTTAATTAATTTCACCTTTTTCGGTTCACTGTAATAATCATAATAACTAACTTATTAATAAATGTAACAAAATATTATTGTAGTGATTTGTTTATATACTTCTTTTCTGGTCATTGCATTTATTTAGTCATGAAATCTCCAACAGGTTACTTCCCAGAGCAATATAGTTGCAATGGTTCCTGAGAGTTTGCAGCAATCACATGAAGGTGTAAAATCTTTTAAGTGGGACATAGTGAAGGAGCAACCAGGAATCTGGGGAAAGGCAGACTTTGTCAAAAATGGGTTTGTCGATCTCATCAATACCACCAAAGATACCACTGACTATCTGTGGCATACAACAAGGTTTGTATTAGGATAAAAAATATTTAAGTGCAAATATAGATCAATTAAAAGGATAAAAGATTGAAACACTTACCTGTGCATAATATTGCACTGGCATCATATATGTTTTCTTTACTTTCTATAAAAATGTAGATGTTGATAGAGTTATGCGTAATTCATCTAGTATAGTTATACCTGCATTATTGATCAAGACAAGATTAATGAACACTTTGATGTAGTCAAAACATGAAGTTTATTTTATAGTTATATAATGTTCATCAAGGTAGAGATATCTATTGTTATACTTATACCAGCATCATTGTCCAGTGGAGATTTTTAGTATGTTCATCAAGGTATACAGTGTAATATACATTAACTTGTATGATAAACTAAAGTGTGTTTTGATTTATATATGTTGAGTAAAGCTCAATTTTCTGTTGATGGCAGTATATTTGTTGGTGAAAATGAAGAGTTCTTAAAGAAGGGAAGCAAACCAGTTCTTCTAATAGAATCCAAGGGTCACGCTCTCCATGCTTTTGTGAATAAGGAATATCAAGGTTATCCTCTGATAAATAATAAATTCATTTATTTATATTTCATCAATCAATTATCATTGTGTGATCATATGAGAATTGTAGATCATCATGAAATTTAGCATATGCCTTTTGTTCCCTCCCTGTCTTCTCTTGGAAATTGTATCCTTCCCTTGAAATATCTTGACGATAAGATGTTACCTCTTAAAGTTAATTATGTACAAATTCCCCGTGAAGTAAGAAGAGAAATTAAAAGGGGTTCTGCTATTTTCAGAATTATTTAAAATCTGTTATTCTAAGTTTTAACATAAGTTGAATGTGTTAAATTTAAAATTAGGAAGTTATATTTAGTTTCTGAAACAAATTCTAAGTCTGAAACTTTGTCAAACCAAAGGGGGAGCTATGTAATTTGGGCATTGGCTGTTTCGTTGGCTTATATCCATCGAACGTATTCTCCCCTGGACCCTGGAATAGCCACATGTACTAAATGTCCTGTCCAAGCCAAAGAACTGACTCCGAATAGTCCTGACAAATGATGATTGAGGCGGGATTCGGCATTTTTAAACCACGAAACACTCGGTTTCCATTTTGGTTGTAGGTGTAACCAACCCGCTATAATTGGAATGCAAAGGTCTTATGTTTCCTTAGCATGAATACATTTAACATGTCTTGTAATATGTTATTGTGCAAATCTAAATTAGGCATTATGATACTGAAAGAAATAACATGACAGTGCTTATTACATCAATGTGAAACCTCAATCATATCTTAATTTATGAAAGTGATTAAGAAATTCAAGTCCTTATTTCATAATTTTTACTTTTTTGTCTTTCAGGTACTGGAACTGGAAATGGCACACATTCGGCATTCACTTTTAAGAATCCGATCTCCCTCAAGGCAGGGAAAAATGAAATTGCTTTGTTGTGCTTGACTGTTGGCTTACAGGTGAGTTACCTTGTTTAGAATTAGAGCAAGCATTTTTTTATATTTTATTATTATTATTTTTTTTATACCGAATGAGTCTTACACCAGTCTAAGCATAAATTAGACCCCTATTCTGGGAAGGGCTATACCAGTCTAAGCACTTGTTTTAACTCCTAAGACATACAAATTTCCCACCACCCTGTTTGCCTAGTTAGTGGCATGAGTTCAAAAATGTGAAATTTAAGTTTATTTTGACGTTTGAACCCTGATAGAATTTATTTTTCGAGGTCATCACCCCCATATGCAAATTACTGTCTATGTATGTGGTGCCATCTTGGCCCATATCTCATCTAGAATTTTGAATGTCTAGTAATTGACTTTTGATATTTTAAAATAAACTGAATTCTGTTAACCCCATACTGAATGCATCAAACTTCAAAATATATTTACTTCAAATTATCTAAATCTGGTAACTTGTTTTATGAAATAGTGCTGAGCTATATTATGGCTAATGTTGGGCAATTTGAAAATTAAACTTAATGCTGCTGAAATTTTCCAGCATTTAGATTGATTAGTGGTTTTTATCTAATACCCATCTTATGTGAAAATAAGTGAAAATTGTTGAGAACATTGAGCACATGAAGGTCATTCAATACATTCAACAGACAATTGTTTCGTATGATACTCAGTAGATTGTATGAATTCGGCACAAAAATGGATAGTTCTTTAAATGTAAAGGTTCATTGTATATTTCTTGTTACTGAAATTTCAGCACTAAATTTTCAATTTTATCACACATGTATATTTCAAAATTGTTTTTCTTTCTTGGCTCCAAGTCAAATTTATATTCATTTTTCCTATTGTTCATGTAATTTTTGAAAATGACCATAAAAGTTCATGGAATTTGAGATTAAAACTTAATATAAAATAAGTTAAAAGGCTATGGATTGTTAGCGTAAAAAGTTCTATATTGTCAACCAATCAAACATCACTATTTGTATGAAGGTAATTATTATAAAAGTCAACAAACTTCCAATTCATGGTGAGTTGTGATTGAATGACAATATAAAACTATTTTACACTATTAAAATAATGCAGTCTTTTTCTTAGATGAAATTATTCTTTAGGATTTTGTTAGGACTTCAGGCCAAGGAAGTGCCTAACCCAAAAGACTAGTCCATTAGGTGGGAGAATGTCTAGGTTTAAGTACCACATCAAACTTATATGTGGGACTTCTAACATTGTCACCCCTTTAAGGTCGATGTCTACAATGACTGTCTATTGACATTGACCCGATGGTAGCCTTTTCCCTTTTGGCGGCTTCATTCACCTATCAGTATTCCTTTGCGCCTCAATCCAACTTATTGGTAGTTCTTTATGTGACCCAACTCTCAACAAAAGCACTAATTGTTAGGACTCAAGCCCAAGAGCCCAACCCAAAAAATTAGTCCATTCCGTGGGAGAACCTCTAGGCTTAAGTACCACATCAAGCTTCTTTTTCTACTTAATGCAGGACACTTGACAGATTTTAAAGGTCTTGAGAAGATGAATACAAATGCCTTTACTTCCTTGAGACTTTATTTGTTAAACCAGAGATTTGACAAATGCTTTTCTCATTCGCCCTCTCATCACTATTTTTTCCTTTATGTTTAGACAGCTGGACCATTTTATGATTTCATAGGGGCAGGATTAACAAGTGTGAAGATTAAGGGACTCAACAATGGAACAATTGACTTGTCTTCTTATGCATGGACTTACAAGGTACTTTTTCTTTTGCATGATCATCATAAAATGGAGATAAATTGGTACCCCCATTATCTTTGAAATGCTGCTCAACTTTCTATAGACCCTTGATGGTATTATTAACCATGGAAAATTATATTAATCTTGCTTTCTCAGATTGGAGTGCAAGGAGAATATCTAAAGATTTACCAGGGAGATGGGTTGAATAATGTGAACTGGACATCTACTTCAGAACCACCAAAAATGCAGCCATTGACATGGTACAAGGTAATGAATGATCTTGTTTTTGCCATTTTCTATGGAAAATATCAGTATTCAGTATTTAGTTGGTGTTTTTTGGTGTAGTGTCTTATAAATTCTTGGCCTTGCAGACTATTGTTGATGCTCCAGCTGGGGACGAACCAGTTGGATTGGATATGTTACATATGGGCAAAGGTCTAGCCTGGTTAAATGGAGAAGAAATAGGAAGATATTGGCCTAGGAAAAGTGAATTCAAGAGTGAAGACTGTGTTAAAGAATGTGATTACAGAGGCAAATTTAATCCTGACAAATGTGACACAGGTTGTGGAGAACCTACACAGAGATGGTAAGACTACGGACAACAATGATTTTAGTGAAATTGGTGATTTGAAATGCACACTATCTTTTTCTTTCTCTCGTATACAGACAAAATTTACCTTCTATATGTCAACTAGTCTAAAAGTGGTTGAAAGAGTTTTGCATCAACCCTCATCATAAGAGGTAGAAATAGGCATAGTAAAATACTAGAGTAAGACTATGTACAAACCAATGCAGTTGATGGTGGCGATTGAACCTTGGCAAGTTCTTTATTTACATAAAAAGTTAACTAGGATTGTTCACATTACCAGAAGGGTATATTTGAAGGCTTAGTAGGTTCTGTATGTTTGGCTTAATTTTTCATGAGGCTGCCCTGAACCATTGTACATTTTACAATTATGATAAATTTACTTTCCTTTATAGTTATACTTCCTTTTAGATCATTATGACAAGTCCTGTAGATTAGAAACTAGAAAACAATCAAGGTTCATCTTCATTTTTTAAAATACTAAAACTTTGTTTGGTAGGTCTCAGTTATGTATCATTTTTATTGATTTAATAAAACATTATTATTTCCTGTGTGTCAGGTACCATGTTCCACGATCTTGGTTCAAACCATCTGGAAATGTTCTTGTTATTTTTGAGGAGAAAGGTGGAGATCCAGAACAGATTAAGTTCACGAGACGTAAAATATCTAGAGCTTGTGCCCTTGTTGCTGAGGATTACCCCTCTGTTGGACTCCTTTCCCAGGGTGAAGATAAAATACAGAATAACAAAAACATTCCTTTTGCCCATTTGACATGCCCCAGTAACACTCGGATATCTTCTGTGAAATTCGCTAGCTTTGGAAACCCCTCTGGGTCATGTGGATTTTACCTCAAGGGAGATTGCCATGATCCCAATTCTAGCTTAGTTGTTGAGAAGGTATGTCTCTTTGCAATTTATTTGTGTTGAATTTGTAATTGACTATGCATGCCATCCTGTTAGCTCTTTGTGTGTGCATTATAAACAATTGCTGATGGAACTTATCACAATTACTATAACTATTTTAAGTTTCTAACTCTTGGCTAGTAGTCATCTTTCATACCTCATCTGTTGTACGAAATTTTTCCAGTGACATAACTGGTTGAACCATGAACCTCATTCATAGCAAAAGTGACATAATGAATCCCACATTGGTGTTGGATTCAATGTTTCCAGTGTTTCAAATACATGATACACGAATTCAGCATATCTAAATGGCTATCTCTTGTTTCTTGCTTTCATTTTTGAAGTGAAAAAATATTTTACTCTGGTCACTCTCAGCTATCTATCTTTTTCTTCTATTGAAAGATACTTTATATGAAATTTTTGATTAATTTTTTTCTTCTTATTTTGAAGGATTATAATACTGGTAGATGTTATAAACTTTGCTTTTGTTGCAGGCGTGCCTAAACAAAAACGAGTGTGTGATAAAATTAACTGAAGAGACTTTTAAAACCAACTTGTGTCCTGGTTTATCAAGGAAACTTGCAGTGGAAGCGGTCTGTAGTTGATTCTACTATCCATTCCGGAGGAACATTGCATTACACGCCACTTGTTGTAGCTGCTATATAAAAAAAAAAAAAAAAAAGCAGATGAAAATTTTGCATGTATTAATATTCGTATTGACAGCAAGGTCTAACTATATGTAATTTATGGCAGTGAAAACTGCTGTAAATGCATTATCTATTAGTAATTAATATGTGTTTCACATGGGGGTGTTAGCCATTGAGAATCAATGCATTTTATTCACGAGGCTTCTGACTGTGCACCTTTGTGGTAAGATTTTGCTTCATTATTCTTCATCTGGGTGGAGTTAACCTTTAAGATTTTCCTTACGTGCTTTGCGCCAAAATCTAAGTAAGCTGGTCATACGGACTAACACAAGCGATTAGTTCCATGTACAATTCAAAGCAGTCCAAAATAATTGTACATTTGATTTTATAACTCTAAAATGGGTTGAGTTAAAAAAAAAAAAAAACATGAGCTAATAAATTGACATCCCTAATAAAATTAATTAATATTAATTAAGATATTCTAATAAATTTCATATTAGTAAATACGTGCATGGGATATTCTAGTAAATAACTTTTTAGAAATGGATACGATGGATTTCCCATCTGGGTTGATAAAACATGAAATTTTATATCAACTTTAAAAAAATTCACCATAAAAATTTCTTAATTTAATTATTTTTCTTCTAAAAAATGTAATATAGAAAAGACAAGAATGAAAATGGAACAGAGTTGAAACGAGTTTGATTATCTTTATTGACGCCAAGGGTATGGTAAAGTTCATGAGTGATTTAAAAATAAGAATAGTTATTAACCGCCCACAATATATCATTCCTTTGTAAAGTAATTTTTTTATTGACGTTGAAGATTATTGAAGAGTGCTCCATTAAGGAAAAAAAAGAGCAAGAGTAAAGGGACACCACGAAAAGCTATGTATAAAATTCAGACTGTGTTTATTATTTCTATTAAGAAAGATTCTTTGTATTATTGCTTTGATTAGCTCATATAAAACTTACATCCATCTAATAATTTTCATTCTACTTTGCATAGTCCATATGAGTCGTGTTAATTTTAATTATGATTTTTTTTCTTGGTTTACAGCTAGTCCAGATCTTCCAACTTACATTTAAGTTTAATTCAATACGTGTTTCATCCATAAAATGCTCAAAATGCCTCAAACAAAAATCACAATCACAAAGGCAAAAATCATGAACCAAAACATCAAAAACTTTTTTTTTTTGTTTTTTTTTTTAAAAAAAGGAAAAAGCTAACTCTATGTCATCGATTTTTCTTTTGGTCTCTAATATTTCTTTCCTTGTAGTTTATGTGTCTTTATTACATTTTATTTTTATCCTTGCCATCTAACTAATTTTGTTAAAAAATAATATGTACGTGATATATTGTTATATGTATTTTATTTAAGATATTTTAATCATTCTACTTTTATTGATTTTTCTCTTGGTTTATAACATTTAATTTTTATTTGTTTTATCACAATTTTTCTCTCAGTCCCAATCGAATCTCTTCGGAGTGATATATGTTATTAATCAATCTATATAAATATAAAATTAGTATAATTATAATATTAAAATAATTATGAAATTTATATTATTATTTGAATTTAAGGATATTGCGTTAAAATACATTGTATTAATTAAAAAAAGATTAAATTTATGAAAAATAAAAATCAAAGAAAACGAAAAATTGTACTTGTAGGTTTATTACGTAATTTTAGTGTGATCTGCGGCGGAAACTAGAAAAAAAGGGTGGGAAGAGTGAATTTTTATTTTTAATTTAAATTTATTTTTTAAAATTGGTTGGATACAAAAATACTAATTATACAATAATTTTTTTTTGTTGGAGATTAAAATAAAGTTGGGAGATATTAAAATTTGTTATTAATATATATAAATTTATTATTAATTTTGTATATATATATATATATTAATTTTATATATATATATATATATATATATATATATATATATATATATATATATATATATATATATATATATATATATATAAATGAGGGGCGATCGTGGCTCCGGCCATGGGTGTGATTGAGATGGAGGTAAAAAAAACATAAAAGGTACTCCACCTTATTTATTACAGCATGATGTTTTTTTATATCATACTAATAAAAATAAAAGTTGAATTTCACAACTATTTTCAAGAGATCATGCCAAAATTTAAAAAACATTTGCTAAAAGATCAAAGCAAAACAAAATAAGCTTATATATATAAACCAAAAGCAAAAATTAGTAAAAATAGAAAGACTTATAAAGTGTATACCCAGCCTTGTGAACATGGTTCACCATTTTTTTTAATATAGTTAAATGACAAGAATAAAAACAAAATATGGTAAAATATAAGGATTAAAAGAAAATAAGAAAAAGACTAAAAATTAAATAAAAAAATAAGTGAAATTACAAAGATTTAAAACATATTTAAGCCAAAAATATTTTATTATATATTAACAAATTATTTCGTTTGCTAATTAAAACTTAAAATAAACAAAACCGGAAAATTCTTAACTATGCAAAACTAACATCAACACACGTGAGTTGAGATGAAATGAAATTAGCAATATCAAGATTGCCAAATTAATAAACAATCTAAAAATAATTTTATTTTAGATAAAATTTACATTAATAATTTATATTAATAATCCAATCAAATATTGATTAGATGGGTTTAAGTAATTCGAATAAAACAATATCCGAAATAATATAATAGTTTAGTTCAAACGGATAAATTTATCAAATTAATCCGAATTGATAATAAATCGTTCTATTAATTTTTAAATATAGTCATTTACGTAATAAATTTAAAAAGAAAACTCATTGCCTTACGTTTACCCTCACAAGCTCTAAGACAAAAATCACATCGACACAGGCAAAAGAACATGAAACCAAAACATGAACAATTTCAAAAAGAAACAAAAGAAGCTATCTCTTATGTCAAGAATCACAATACGAACACAGGCAGAAATTAAACAGCTTACTTGATTGATAGTTGATACGGTGCAAATATCTAAACAGTACTGCAAAATGGGATGACAATAGGAAAAAGAAAAACCGTTCTTACATATATGTAAACTAATTTCAGAAGTAAAAATTTAGAGAATAAGGCTAGCAGAATTAAAATAACCAAATCTTAGTCCTAAATATAGCATAGTTGTCCATTTCAATGTTTCACTAACATATCTTGAAATGTTAACAGTTCTCATTTCTCCTCCTTAACTTCAGCTAACAAGTGACCGAGACCATTATTCAGAGCAGATGTTCAGAGAAGCCTTCAATATGCTGAGACACTGTACCAAGAAAACAATGTAAAATTAGAAATCGAAAGATCAAATCCTAGTAAGACAATCAATCATAGATGAAAATTTCAAACACAACAGTAATTAATATATCCAAAGGTTTTCTTACTTCCTGGATGCCAATAGTAACATCCTTTACCATGAGATCATTGAACGGAATACTCAAACGATTGATTAAATTTAATACTGAAATTGGAGAGCATGGTTGGACAACCAAATCATCTGTAGCCATGTACATTGGTACTCCTTTCACAAAACCTTCAAGACTTCCAGTCACTGATTCATCACCAATTAGCTTCATTTCTACAGAATTGACATTAGTCACACAACCACCATCTTCCACAAATTGAAGATGAAACATCCTTTGTTTGTTAATATTTTGATAATTGCAATAATATTTCAAATCAGATGGCTTAAAAATTGGTAATAGTAGCTTGCTTAATTTGAACAGAGGCAACAAGCAAGGATCAACGAGCCTGTTCTTTGCTTCTTTTGTAAAATATCTGCCTTCATTTAAATCAACTATAGTCTTGTATAATCTGTCAATGCTACCCAAAGAGCAATTTCCTCCTAACTTCTTTACAACTCCTCCCAAAGGAAATGTGAGAAAACTTAAAAGCATGTCTGCGAAATCTTTTTCCCCTTCAGCATACAATATCTTGCCATCTGATTTTCTAATAACTAGCTTTAAGTTGATTTTGATGCTACTATCATCTTCAATACTATAGTAAAATGAACTCTAAATGTAAAACCTTATCCTTTGTGACATTCACAATCATTTCAGTAACCGAACTTGGGTCCTTTATTCTCAAACTCTGGAGTAGATCAAAGACTGTATAATCCACAGAGATTGGCGTGACAATCAGATCATCAGTGACGACAAACGTCACAGCGTCATTGATAAATCCATTGGATGAATGTTTAAGGAAAACTGTTCGTGTCAAAGTCTTCTCACACCAACACTTTTTTTGAGTTGTGAAAGGGCTCACTTCGTAATGATTAAAAAAAAAAAAATTAGTGTGCATACTATCAAGTGCGGGACACATAAAGTACTGTTTAGGGACAGTGTCATCAAAGTTATGCCTAAGAGTGTTGCAAAAATCTTCAGATGAGTTTCTAGGTTGCAATAACACTTCTTTGCATGTTTCTGTCAGCAAATACTTATCAACATCTGACACAGAATGATAGAGTGAATTGAGAGAGCCAATAGTAACTGACCCAATGTTTGACTCTTTCTCTACAAGTCTCGCAATGGTCCCTAAAGGAAGCGTTAAGAAGCTAAATAGGATATCAACAAAGTCCTTTTTGGCTTCAGCGAATAAGATTCAGTTAGTCTCTTTGTTAACCACAAGCTTCAATGACACTGACACATCTCTTTCGGTAGTTGCCATGCTAGCAACTCGCAAATCGCAAGTGATAAAAAGATAACCAGAATACAGGTTTGGAACCTAATTAACACTAAAAACTCCAAACTAATCGTATCTGTTGATTGTACCTTTGCCAGGTGTTTTGAGCAATGCTATAAGTATAACCGTACCAATTCCCTTTATCAGTTTTTATTTTTTATAAGCACAAGTATTTAAAAGAAAAAGAAAACTTTAAGCGACTTTAAGTGCATAATTTATGGGTTATTAAATGAAATTACAATAAGCACTAGTATTTTAGAAAACATCACAAAAGAGTGGGATTTCAATGAGTACATAATGCATGCGTGCATAACGTTTCTTTAATTGGCACTATTTCCATAGCAATGCATAACGATACGCGACCTTTGTACTGCTACCCTGAACCTGATCACTAAATTGATTAAACTCCATTTACCATAATTTATATTTTCAACTTTTTAATGATGTCACTGAATTAAAAATAACGGTCTAAAAAATTCATTAAGAAAAGTTTAACTACTGGTCAATTTTCGTTTGAAAGTCTTTATACTTCAAAATCATTAATTTTGTCTTTATCTGTGTATTTTAGTTATATTTTAATTCTAATACATTATAAAATTTCAAAATATATTTTTTTAAATTTTATTTTTTTAATTAATAATATCATAATCACACAAGTACTTAAGACTTTTTATATTTTTTTTTAATTTTCTTTTCTTACATGTTAACGAATATCATGAATCTCAGCATCTTCATACTGCATACTTCTCATGAATAAAAATAATTTAAAAGTAACTCTTTGACACATTCACTTTTCTTTATCCTTATTATTTTGAACTTTCTTTTCAACTTCAACGTCTTCATTATTTTTATTCTTTTATTCTCTTGAAAATCTTCATCCAACTTGTCTCAAACTTATTTGGTGATATCATTATTAAGGAAATGACTTGACAGACAATAGGAATACATAAACAAATCAGATAATTAATTATAGAATGTTAAAAAAGAGAAATATATATATATAAAATATAAAACAAAGAAATAAATATATATTATATAAATAAATTAATTTAACGAAATAAAGTTATATTATTAATATCTTAATAAATATATCATTGCATGTACAATGGAGAAGTGTTTTCCCTGCCACCTTATCATTATGACCCATTATTTAATAATATTGAGTTCTCATATGTGATAATTTTCTTATATGCAAATATAAGAGATAGAGGCAAACAACTTTTCGAAGCTATTTTTGTATTTAAGGTGTCTTGTGCGGGTTTTACTTAATTTTCTCTGACTCATTGTGAGTTTTTTTTCTTCCAACTTTTTTATTATTTTTTCTCACCCTTAAAGATTTATTGAGTTGTGGTACTATACCATGTTAAAATATAAAAAGTATGTGATAAAGTCGGCAAACTAACTTTATCTAACATAGCGAACAAAATAAGTTTGGATTATAAGACTTAAAGAACATATTAAGTTTTGGAAACAAAGTGAGTAAATAATATCTGGCTTAATAGACTAAGTGATCAATCAAAGTTGATAAACGAAGTGGAAGACTTATGAAAGTTAAAAGAACTAAAATTAAACCAACACCACACTCACTTAAAAAAATATAAAATTAATATTATATATTTTTCTTAAGCAATCAAAATCAACTCACTAAAACTTACACAATCATTTAAAAACAATGCTTTGAAAATAGAGTACATAAGAAATCTTGTGTCAAAGTCTTACATTGGCAAACTAACAGACCTCTTTTCAGTCAACAACAAATAATTGTTAAAGTAAAAAATCATAAAGTTGTTACGATATAAGTAACTTTTATCTAACACGATTACTGTGATTACTTTCATACTTTTTTAAAAAAAAATCAAATAATTTTCCAATCTACTTTATACTTAATATGAATCATATTGATTAAATTAATATATATATTTTTTTTATCTACAATTACTTGGGAAAATAAACTCATTACTACATTAAATATAAACAAATACAAATTACAATATATAAATAAAGACAACTCTCAGCTTATTGTTTTTGTAAAGATGAGTTAATCTTTTCATCTACATTTTCATTTTTTAAGATTAAAGTTTTTAACAGAAAATGTCAACCCATTTATTATATAATTCACTTACTAAGTCCAGTGTTGAGTATATTGAAAAAATAAATCCAAGTATCATAAACACAAATTACATTATATAACGAGGAACAATTTTCACTAGACAAGAATATTATAAAGTTAAATGAGACTCTTTATATAGTTTTTTAAAGAATAGAGTCAATATTAAAAAAGGCTATCCATCTATTATATAATCCATACATTAAACTATAAATTGTGTTGGGTACTACTGTAGTTTTATTGAAAAAATAATCTCAAATATCATGTTGAACACATATAAATATAAATTATAATATACAAGTACGTATAGTTTCATTCTTATGAAACAATTTTGTAATGTTAAATAAGTTATTTATCCAATTTTTTAAATAGTGTTATAGTCAATTTTAAAAAATAATTGATAATACTAAAAATAAAGAATATATTAGAAAAATAAACTCAAATGCTGACAAATAAAAATAATTACAAATATATATATATATATATATATATATATATATATAATAAGAATGACCGTCTTCTTGTATAAATACTAGAGCTACATCCTTTACACCTGGTTAATTATTGAATTATCTTTACCTACAAGACTTGATTTTAATCCCGATAAGGCATATGACGCAATAAACAACCACATTGGCAAAAAGCCATGAACACAAAACACGGTTAACAACTTAAAACAATAAACTCTGCGCAACCAAATTCAATATGAACTCAGGAAAAAATAGTAATTTAATTAAATGATCCTGCAAATATCAGCAAAATACTGTGACACAGGTAAAATGAAAGAAACTAAGACAAAAATTATATTTAAATCTTAAGTATTCTTTTTTAAATATCATTCTATATTGTTTAGTATATTTTGAAATGGGAATTTAAAAAATGTGCTAGTAATATTTTGCATCGTCTAAGTACATTCTAGAAGAGATATATGTTCTAACTTATATTAGAAAAAAAGAGTTTAGAATAGATTTATAAGGTGAAAAAGGAAAACCTAAATCTCAATCAATATAATTTATTAATATTTATTTTTATTTTAACTAAATAACTTGCAAATAATTTAACTAAAAGTAATGACTAAAGTAATTTATCAGTAAGTGAGTAAAGTAATTTAATGGCATTAAAATGTCAATTCTTGAAATTTGTATTTGAATACGTGGAAAAAATGATAAGAGTGGCTTACATAACTATGGATGCATTTGGAGGCCTTAATCACTGGCACTATTTCCACGGCATTGCAGAGGGACCTTTGCTTAACAGAGAAATTGATTAGCGTCACTTACCTCGTAAAGCGTTTACTTAATTACAAATTAACAACAATAAAAAAAACAATAATGTTTTTGAGGTTTTCAATTAACAAGTTACTACTGGTGATTGTGTATTCCCGAAACTATTTATGTTTCAGGGGCTTTCTAATTTTCTTTTTAACAGGGTCTTACTGGTTAATTTGTAAGGCTAGTTAAAAGAATTAATAGGGAAAAATTAATATCTATTTAATGTATAAATTATTGGTAAGTGAGAAAATTTAGATAAAGTAAATTTTATGTATATCAATAAAAAAAAGTTATTTTTATATTTTAACTAGTTTTTATAAAAGGAGTGTTAATTAGTGTTCGTAAAAGACTAGTAAATTTCTTTCTTGGATGCCTAAATTAAGATAATCAATTTTTTTTTCTCACCTGTATAATTTACATATTAAATGTTTTTTCTTCTTTCTTTTTTATTTCTTTTAATCCTTTACTGATAATAAATCCTTCTTATAATTCTAAAATTATTTTGACACATGTATGTGATTCAAATATATTGGCATATTACAAACTATTAGTTTTATCAATTACTTTTTACATATATATTATTTTTTCTTTTAGACACCGAGGTATCCTTCATTATAATTTATTAAGGAGTACTCCCATTGAATCATCACAAGTTTCAATTTTTAGAACCAAGCAAAGAAACATAAAACAATTTTGTACTACAAGTTCTGAACCTAACTATGATAAACACGATTCAAACAGTTTCCCTTGAATACTCTCAATATTTTATGTTTTTAAAAAATGAAAATTGTTAGCCATTAAATGTCAATTTCTTGGAAAGATTAAAACGGCTTACTTAATGCGCACAGTGGCGGAGCCACATTGTGGGTTTGGGGGCAATTGCCCCCACCCAAATATATATATATATATATATATATATATATATATATATATATATAATTTATAAATAATTATAACTTTTCATTCTATAATTTTAAATAAATCATAAATTTGTTATTATAATTTTAAATAAAAAATCATAATTATAATATTTTTAAAATAATTATATATATAAATAATAATTTATAATAATAAATATTATATAATAATAATAATAACAAATTTTAATTTTTGATTTATAATTTTATATCTAATTTTTAAATCATATATGTTTAAGACTTTAATTTAAATAATTTTTAATTTTAATATTTATCTTTAATTTAAAATTTTACTGTCATATTTTTAATATTGATTGATGATGTATTTTTTATTAATTTAACCAAAAATTTTAATTAAATTTTTTAATATTTATTTCTAGTTTTAAAATTTTACTATCATATTATATATTTATTTTATAAAAAATTATTATAACAATAATTTTTAAATATTAGTAATGTATTTTTTATTATTTTACTCCGAAATTATAATTAAATAAAATTAAAATAAATTTAATTTAATTTTTTTGCAAATACATTATTTAATTTTAAAGAAATTAAATAAAAAATATAATAAAACAATGGAATGAAAAAATTAAAAATAAAATAAAATAAAAATAAAAAATCATAAAAAAAGTTTTTGCCCCTCTCTCCATTAATTCCTAGCTCCGCCCTGAATGCGCATGCTTTAATTTTATTTTTTTTAAGCATACGTTAGTAAATACTTTCAAGCATTAGGTAAGAAATTAAAAAGGAATTTTTTTTTTATTGAGAAACATATTTTATCCAAGATTATTTTAACATTTTACTTATAATTTATATATTAAATATTATTTCTTTTAATATCTTAGCAATATTTTAAAAACACTGAATAGTAAGACTAATTTTTGCAAGTTAATGTTTAGTCTCTTATTTTTTAGTTGTTTATTTTTTGTCCTCTCTTTTGAAAATGTACAAAATTTGTCACAATCTTTTAACCCTGATACTAATAATATACTGCACCGGATAAAAAAATTTACACTAGTTAATTGCATAATCAATATAAAAAATATAAAAATTTCTACATCAATTATTAATCAAATTAATGTAAAAAAATAAATCTTTAATTCGATTTAAAAAGAGATAATTAAATAAATAATTTAAAAAATAAAAACTAAATATAAAATTAAAGAAATTTATAAATACTAAAACATATTTAACCCAGAGAAATGATAAGGCAAAAGCAACCGTAGATTCCACCGGTTGGGATAAAAGAAAATCTAAATTAATTTTATTCATTTATATTTATAGTAAGAATCAAATACAAATGAGATTTATATTTTATTTATAATTCTACTAATTTTATCTATGAAAATTTCTTAATTTATGATTTTTTAAAAATAAATTTAATTAAAACGACTTGAATTGTATTATTGTTCTGATTAATTCATTTAGAACTTACATGTATCTAATATTTGCCCTTCTACTTTCCAGTAGTTCATATGATTCATGTTACTTGTAATTATGATTTCTTTTATTGGTTTACAGTTAGTCCTGATCTTCCAACTTACATTTAAATTTAATTCAACGTGTATTTCCTCAAAAAGCTCAAAAGGGTACAAAAATAAAATCACATCCACAGAGGCAAAAAAAAAAAAAAAAACATGAACCAAAACATGGAACAATTACACAAAAAAAAAAATAAATTACTAACTCTAGGTTACGAAATACAATACGAACATAGGCAGAAATTATATAGCGACTTCATTGATAACTGCTATGTTGCATATAGTTATATAACATGAAATGGAATGAAAAAAAAAAAAAAGTCTTTATTGCACATACGCTAAACCAAATTCAAAATTGTAAATTTAAAGAACATGGAACAACAAAGCTAGCAAAATTGAAATAACCAGATATAATAAATATAACAACTCTTTCTATAATATGCTGCTGCTAACTTATGTAATTTTCCTTCTTTACATCTCTTAAGCCAAAGTTTCCGAATTTCTCCTCCTTAACTTCAGTTAGCAGGTGACCTAGACCATAACTCAGAGCAGATGTTGAGGTCAAAGAAGCCTTCAATATGCTGAGACACTACCAGTAAAACATCATATAATGAGAGATTTAAAGATCAAATCCGAATAAAAAATCAATTGTGCTTGAAAAATTCAAACACAACAGTAATAAATCAAAATGTTTTCTTACCTCCTTGATGCCAATAGTAACATCCTTTTCCACGAGGTCATTAAAAGAAATATTCAAACGATTAATTAAATTTAATACTGAAATTGGAGAACATGGTTCTACAACCAAATCATCTGTAACCATGTACACTGCTTCTTCTACAACAAAACCTTCTGTCAGTGATTCAAACGGTTGTCTCCAATCACCACCTTTGTTAAATTGAAAATGAAGAATCGTTCCACTGTTAATATTTTGAAAACTGCTATCATATCGCAAATCAGTTGGCTGAAAAATTGGTAATATCAGGTTGCTTAATTTGAACAGAGGGAGCAAGTGAGGATCAACAAGCCTGTTCTTTACTTCTTTTAAAGTCAAATATATATCTTCATTTAAATCAACTACAGTCTTGTACAATCCATCAATGCTATCCAAAGAGCAATTTCCTCCAAACTTCCTTACAACTCCTCCCAAAGGAAATGTGAGAAAACTTAAAAGCATGTCTGCGAAATCTTTTTCCCCTACAGCATACAATATCTTGCCATCTGACTTTCTTATTACTAGCTTTAAGTTTATTTTGATGCTATCACCATCTTCATTACTACAAGAAAAAAACCTCGACCTTTCAAGAATCGGTTTCTTTTGTAAAAAGAAATCTGTCAGACTTGACTTAGAACAAAGAAAACACTTCAGAAAATCCAGTACCTGTATAAAATATGCAGGGTATAAAAAAGTTTATAAAAGGTGGATTATGTAGAGAAAATGATAACATCAAGAAATCATCTATTAAAATGAAATTTGAATATAAGACCTTTTCCTTTGTGACATTCACAGTCACTTCAGTAACTGAACTTGGTTTCTTTACTCCCAAACTCTGAAGTTGAGCAAAGCCTGTATAATTCAGAGAGATTGGCATCACCATCAGATCATCAGTGATGACAAAAGTAGCAGCATCTTTAACAAATCCATTGCATGAATGTTTCAGGATAACTGTTCGGGTCAAAGGATACAGACACGCACAAGTTTTTTGAGTTGTGAAAGGGCTCACTAAATTATTACAGTTAACTTTACAAGGTAAAGTACTTCGCCTGCTACATATGAAGTATTTTTTGGGGTCAGTGTCATCAACGTTATGCCTAAGAGTGTTACAAAAATCTTCAGATGAGTTTCTAGGTTGCAATAGCACTTCTTTGCATGTCTGTGTCAGCAGATACTTATCAAGATCTGACACAGAATGATAAAGTGAATTGAGAGAGCCAATAGTAACTGACCCAATGTTTGACTCTTTCTCTACAAGTCTCGCAATGGTCCCTAAAGGAAGCGTTAAGAAGCTAAATAGGATATCAACAAAGTCCTTCTTGGCTTCAGCAAATAAGACTTTGTTAGTCTCTTTGCTCACCATAAGCTTCAATGACACAGACACATTTTTTTCGGTAGTAGCCATGCTAGCAACACACAAATCGTAACTGATAAAAAACGATTTACCAAATTATAGGTTTGGAACCTGTTTAATACTAAAAACTCCAAACTAATTGTATCTGTTGTTTGTGTTTTTGGAGCAAATGCTAGATATAACCATACCAATTCCCTTTATCAGTTTTTATTTTTTATAAGCACAAGTATTTAAAGGAAAAAGAAAACTTTAAGCGACTTTAAGTGCATAATTTATGGGTTATTAAATGAAATTACAATAAGCACTAGTATTTTAGAAAACATCACAAAAGAGTGGGATTTCAATGAGTACATAATGCATGCGTGCATAACGTTTCTTTAATTGGCACTATTTCCATAGCAATGCATAACGATACGCGACCTTTGTACTGCTACCCTGAACCTGATCACTAAATTGATTAAACTCCATTTACCATAATTTATATTTTCAACTTTTTAATGATGTCATTGAATTAAAAATAACGGTCTAAAAAATTCATTAAGAAAAGTTTAACTACTGGTTAATTTTCGTTTGAAAGTCTTTATACTTCAAAATCATTAATTTTGTCTTTATCCGTGTATTTTATTTATATTTTAATTCTAATACATTATAAAATTTAGAAATATTTTTTTTTTCATTTTTATTTTTTTAATTAATAATATCATATTCACTCAATTACACAATACTTTCACAAATTCGATTAGATATTTGTCATCCGAATAAAATGAGATGAGAAAGAAGTTTTAGACTTCTACTTTTTTTTTTTTTGTTATGCATAGTTATAATATTTTTTTTCTTATTTTCTTCACTTTTTCTCTCTTCTTTGATCGAAACACATAAAAGTCAACACTTATTTTCTTTAAGTTTTTCTACAACTTCATTCCTCTTTAACTACATTTTCCTAAGTATTATATATATATATATATATATATATATATATATATATATATCTTAAAAATGTAACCATATTCACCCATTGAATTCCTCCTCCCATATTCCTCCCCTTGTGTTATTATTAAGACCCTGTATTGTCTTCCCGACTCAACTGTGTCACAAAATCCAAACATCGTAACTCTAAATAATTGTTGGCATCTTCAAACTCCTTGGGACTGCACCTACCTATTCTACCACTTTATATCTACAATAAAATTACGTTGGATGCATATAGAAAATATGACATAATCAAATATAATATTATACAGTCAAATTATCATTTTTCTAGTTTTTATTTTTACTCATCCTGTCTCTGTTTCCATTATGTATATACAAGAAATATGAATGAATGAAATAATGAATTATATTTTTAAGTTGGTATCAGAGCCAAAGCTATGATGACAAAGAATCAAGTAAAACAACTAAAAAGTTATGAAAAATGTTATTATAAGTGCACACATTTTAATTAGGTTGGACATTTCAAAGAACGATGCTATGAAATCATAGGATACCCCAAGGGGTGAGATCATAATCGAGTATTGAAGAAGAATCCAAGAAAAACTCTAACAGACTACAAGTAGTTATGATCGTAATGGTAAAGCCTTAATAAACACATCTACTATTTTGAATAATACATGGATAATTGACTATGTATGCTTAGATCATGTAACCTTTGATGCTAGACAAATTGAAAATTTTAAACCCTCCTCATAAGCAAGTATCTCCACAACAACCAATGATAGTAAATCCAATATCACTGGTGAAGGAAGTATTTCTATTTGAAGTGATTTAAACCTTGATATTGTCTTTGTTGTTCCTTTTCTTAAATATAACCTATTGTCTATCTCTCAAATAACCAAAACTCTATCATATGTTGTAATTTTTTTAGCCTTGCTCTTGTGTTTTTAAGGACATTCGAATGAGGAAGACGATTGGTTGTGGTATTAGACAAAGAAAGTTGTATTACCTGGATTTGACTAAGAAAGATTCACAAAAAGATTGGTCAAATGCTAGCAACTGTAGGTTCTCGAGGAGTAAGGAAATGTAAGGACATTTGACTATGACATAAGCGTTTAGGTCATGCATCTTTTGGCTACATAAAGAAATTATTTCTAAAAACTTTTGATAAAATAGACACTTTAACTTTGTATTATGATGTGTGTGAGTTTGCAAAGAGTCAGAAAACTTATTTTCCATTAATTTCAAATAAAAGTTCGCTTCCATTTATGATTATTCACTCTGATGTATGAGGTCCATCCAAAGTTACAACGTTGGGTGGATCAACATATTTTGTGACATTTATTGATGATTGCACTCGAATGACTTGACTTTGTATGATGAAATCAAAAATTGAAGTTGGAGGCTTATTTAAATTTTTTTGCAAAATGATTAAGACTCAACACAAATCCCAAATTCAAGTATTACGTAGTGACAATGGATGAGAGTATATGCAATCAGAACTTCAAGCTTTTTTGGTAGCTAAAGGAATCAACTTTACTTCGCAGTCAACTGTAATAGGCAGCCAACCAACCAACTCACTCACAGAATATATATGTATTTCTCTTTCTTCACATTTTATACATATACATATTTCTCTCTCTTCACATTTTATAACTGGTTGTCTGCATATTCCAGTTGTCTACCAAATATTTTTCTAAAGGAATTGTTCATTAGAGATCTGGTCCAAATACTCCACAACAGAACAGAGTAGCTAAACGAAAGAATCGTCATCTATTAGAAGTGGTCCGACCTGCATTAATTGGTGCTCATATGTCAGTAGTATATTGGAGAAAAGTTCTTGCATATGCAATATACACTATCAATCGAACACCGTCTAGATCTCTTGAGTATAGAACACCTCTTCAATCACTTATGAATGCAATAATAAGTCCAAGAATTGTTGAATTAACTTAAAGAGTTTTTGGTTGTGTTGCTTATGTTCACTTGCACAAAAATCAAAGAAGTAAGTTGTCTCCTAGAGTGAAAGGTGTGTGTTTATTTACTATGCTTCCCATCAAAAAGGGTATCGGTGCTACCATCCACAAACCAAACAAATGTTTACCACTATGAATGTTGTTTTTCATGAGACACTGACATATTTTTCCTCTAAGTCTGAAATTCAGTGGGAGAATATGAAATTCAGTGGGAGAATTGTGAAGAAATTCAGACTTTGGTTCCTGAAGAAGAAATTCAAATGTTGGTTCCTGAACAAGTTGATATCGAGGTACATCATGAAGTTCAAGACAATGTAACAAGTAGTGATGAGGTTGTGCAACAACCTAATGATCAACTAATGCAGAGTGAGGAAGAGATACATAATAGAGCTTTTGAGCATGCTAAGATTGAAATTTTACCTATTGATGTTGACACTATAAATGACGTTAACAATATACCACATCCATCGTCTACTTAAGAACCTAATATAGACAAAAAAATTCTACCGAATCGTGTCACTAGAGGTATTCATATGTTTACTTATGATCTTGACCTCACTAGCAAAGTTAGATACCCTATGAGTAATTATATTTCTAACCAGAACTTATTTAGCTTAAATAGTGCATTCATAAGTTAATTATCTAGTGTATCTATTCCTAATAATGTGCAGGAAGCGTTAGCTGAATCTAGATGGAAGGATAAATAGTGCATTCATAAGTTAATTATCTAGTGTATCTATTCCTAATAATGTGCAGGAAGCGTTAGCTGAATCTAGATGGAAGGATGCCATGAATAAGGAGATGAGATCTTGAAAAAAAATGAAACGTGGGAACTAGTAGATTGTTTGGTTGGAAAGAAACCAGTGAGATGTTGATGGGTGTATATAGTGAAGTTTAATGTAGATGGTAAAGTTGAGAGATTCAAAGTTAGATTGGTGGAAAAAGGGTATACACAAGCATATGGAGTAGATTATACTGAAACGTTTGCTCCCGTAGTAAAAATGAGCATTGTTCGGGTATTGTTATCTCTAACAGTAAATCTTGATTGGCCCTTACAACAATTTGATGTAAAAAATGTCTTCTTACATGGAGAATTATCTGAAGAAGTTTATATGGAGCTACCAGAAGGATGTAAAATCCTTGATACACATGGAAAGAAGGTATGCAAGCTGAAGAAGTCATTGTACGGATTAAAGCAATTACCCCAAACATGGTTTGGAAGATTTACCAAGTCAATGATTGTTGTCGGATATCAACATAGCAATCAAGTTCATACCTTGTTTTTAATAAGGAAAGGAGGAAATATTACAATTCTTATTATTTATGTTGATAACATGATAGTTAGGGGGAAGATGATTAAGAGGAACGCAATTCATTAAAGGAATACTTGGCAAGAGAATTTGAGATGAAAGACCTTGGTTCTTTGAAGTACTATCTTGGGATTGAGGTCTCAATATCAAAATCAGGTATCTTTCTTTCTTAGCGGAAATATGCATTGGATTTGTTAAAAGAAACTAGGACGACAACATGTAAACCATCAAATTCTCCAATTAAAAAGGGATTGAAGTTGTGTATTGAAGAAGATCAAACTCCGGCTATCAAAGAAAGATATCAGATACTTGTAGGGAGATTGATGTATTTCGCATACACCAGACCAGATTTAGCTTATGCTCTTAGTGTGGTGAGTTAATTCATACACAACCCTGATGCACAACATATGGATCCAGTCATACAAATCTTAAGGTACATAAAAGGCTACTCCTGGAAAGGGAATTTTGTTCAAGAAGGACTCTAACTGTCAAGATGAGGTGGTTTACACTGATGCAATTTAGGCAAATGCTCTTGATGATAGTAGATCAACTTTTGGATACTTTGCATTTGTAGAAGGTAATCTTGTCACATGGAGAAGCAAGAAGAAGAATGTTGTAGCTTGTTCTAGCGCTAAAGCTGAACTCAGAGGAATGGTTTTTGGACTATGTGAAGGTATGTGGCTTAGACTACTTCTCCAGGATTTAGGGTATGTACATACACGTTCCATTCAGTTGTATTGTGATAACAAAGCTGCACGCGACATTGCTCACAACCCTGTCCAACACGATCGTATGAAACATGTGGAGTTGACAGATTTTTTATTAAGGAAAATCTTGATAAAAATATTCTAGAATTGTCAAATATTCGATCTGAAGATCAACTAACAGATATTCTTACAAAGACTGTTTACAAGTCAGATTTTTAGAAAACTACTAAACAAATTGTGAATGTATAACATCTACTTACCAATTTGAGGAGGAGTGTTGATAAAAGGAATATCTAATCAGTTAAAATTATGTTAGATAAATATGGAGAATACATATAGTCAGATATAATATTACATGGTCAACATTATATTTTTCTTGTTTTTATTTTTACTCATTGGTATCTGTTTCTTTATTTAGTCCCTTAGGAATATAATACTATACTAGCCTCCATACACAACAAATATAAATGAATGAAAATTTGAATTTTTAATTATAAAGACTAAAAAGTAAAAAGTATGTAAAACTATAAAATAAATTATTAAACAAGAATTCAAAGGTCATGTGTCATAAAGCCCAAGGGGAACACCAAAAGTCAGTAAAGTTTAAAAATTTTATTTAACGGGCTAGGCCCATTTTATTAGTTGTTTTTTTTCTTTAAAGGGTTCTACTTGTTTTGTTAGCTAAATTGTTAGCATCAATTATATAAATTTGTATATCTTCCTTTTGAATATTTTCATTTTATTGAAGTAATTAATATAATTTTTATAATCATAAATTAAATTTTATATAGTTTTTGGAAATTTTATAATTAAAATTAAAAAATTCATCATACATAAATTATGGTCAGTTAATTATATAAAACGTTTTACATAGTTAGTATAAACATTTATTTATTAAATATTTCTTTTAAAGTTTATAGCAATTCAGTAACCTTTATTTTATTTTAAATTTTCAATTTTTGTGTCTCATCACTTTTTATCGTTGTCACCCATAGTGGGTTCGATCAAGTGATTAGTAGTAACGATTAGTGTGACATTAACCAGTACAAATCTTCCAATATATTTAACTTTAACTCAACTTGTATGTTTATCCAGAGGCATGTGAATGATAAACAAAAATCACAACCACAAAGGCAAAAGCCAAGAACGTAGACATGTACACGACAAAAAACTAGAACCCAAACTGAATGACCAAATTCATTTTGAGCTCAGGAAAATAGCGACTTAATTGATAGTCAGCTGCAAATATCAAGAAAATACTCCTCTTCATATGTCAGACTAAATTCAGGACCTAAATAGTATTTACAATTTTTTTTTTGAGTAATTCATTTATTTTACGAATTATTATTAAATCAATTGATTTATTTAAATATAATATTTTAAAGAATTTAAAATGATATCAATTATGTAAAATTAAAATTTTTAAAATTCTACTTAAAAATATAGGTATTTCAAATTTATCATTCCTCAATTAAATTATATTACACGATTTTAAAGTTTCTTTAAATGGCATTAAAATTTAAATTTATTTAAATATTAAAATTCATCACATTTATATTATTTTTATATTTTTATGATACATACAAAAATTATTTTAATATTTATTTAATTAAACTTATAATAATAATTAAAAAAATTATACATAAAACTAAAACTTAATTTAATTATTATTTTTATATTATTAGAATTAATATATATTTAATGATATGATGTATTGTTTATTTAAATATACATAAATTAATTAAATTTTATTTAAAAAAGTAAAATCGGTTAATTAAATTTTTATAAATTCTATTGTTATTTTAAATTTATCTTATTAATTTTATTGTAAAGTGATAAAATAGGTACAATTTAATTTTATATAACTAAGATAATTATTTTGACAATAAAAAGTAACTACAAAATGATAACTTATATATTTTTTAATCTAGCTTTTCGTATGTGTCTCATTGTTTTTAATTTATTTTATTATATTTTTGTTAAGTGATTAAATAAATATAATTTTTTATTGTTAAGATTTTTTTTTTCTCTTTTAATATTTTATTTTTTTATATCTTTTAATATTTTAATAAAGCATTCTAATAATTATTTTTAAAATTCATTTAAATTCTTATAAATAACTATAACTTATAATTATTTATTTTTAATATATTTTTAAAATTACTACAAGACTACATAATTTTTAATTACAATTAAGTATTTATTATGTTTAAATATTTATATTTTTAAAAATGATTAATATTTATTTTTATTCAATATTAAAAATTTATTTTTAAAAAAATATTTAAAAATGAAAATTTAATTTTTTTAAAATTAAATTATTTTATCCAAATAAGATAATTAATAAAAAAAATAAATTGATTCATCTAAATAAAAGGATACAAAATAAAAATAAAATAAAATTAAAGTAATTAAAATACTGAATATTTAAATTTTTTTAGAAATTTTAAAATTCTCCATCCCAAAATAAAGTTAGAATTAAAACAACCATGACTAAAAAGTAAATACAGCAATGTTGTCCATTCAAAGTTGTATCTACCATATATCTGAATGATATTAACACGTATCATTTCTCTTCCTCAAAATAGTTAAACAAGTGACGAAGACCATCAGTGAAATCAGATTTTGAGGTCAAAGAAGCCTCCAATATGCCTGACACTACACCAACATAACAAGAGAAAATATTACACCAACCTTCCTAGGTTGCAATAGCATTTTTTTTTTCATTTCTGTGTCGTACTTAGATATTGTTTATCAAATCCTCCCTTATTGAATTGTGTTTCAAAACTTTTTGCAAATAATTTCTCACTTTAGTTTGGTACTCTTACTGCCTTAATTTGTCATTAGCATTTCTGTATCATCAGCACTCAAAGAATTACCTTCTAATAAAGTATCTTAAAAAAAATGTATGCGTTCGTATTGATTTGACAGAATAATTATTAACCACCCTCAGTACATCATCTTCTTTTATGTCTCTTTATTGATGTTGAAGATTAATAGTACCCGTTAGGGAAAAAGAAAAGAGTAAATTAAAGGCACCGAAAAAGATCTTTATAAGATTAAGATAGTCGGTATTTATGTCATACGTATACAGTGGCATATCAATTTGGGCAAGAAACTTTTTTTTTTCTTCTTCTTTATTATTCATACAATTCATTATTTTTACATTTACGTGTTTCTCCCCTCAAACATGTCTCCCATGATATTATCCTTTACTTTTATAAAATATTTAAAACATTTATTTACCAAGGACGTACATAAAAACCTACTATTTCTATTATAACTTCTCAAATACGACTAAATGAATAATATCAGATAAATATTAGTTTATTTAATTTAAAGTCACATAATATATATTAAACAAAATTTATTTGTTACTTAAAAACATTATAAAGATGCAAGAAAATTATATAATTTGTGTCTTTCAGTGAATCATCTTAAACAGACTAGCCAAAACTTATTTTACACATTTTCTTAAATGAAATGACAAGATAAGCTAGTTAGAAGTAGAATGTACACGTGCAAAGCATTAGGTAGTGAGAAGGTATTAGAGAAACAAGTGTCATGCATGCAAAGTTACACGTTACAATGTTGCTACAGAATCGCGTGGCATGGGGCAATACAAGGTTCTTTTATGTTTTGAGCACTAAATCAGGATCACACGTGACATCCCTTTGCTTCGTCTCTTTCATCGCCTACACAAACGCTTCACTGTGAATCAATTTTTTTTCCTCTCTCTCCCTTGAACCATTTTAGTTGTAACACTAACTTTTCTCGTCATCAACTCTTCCTCGTCTTCACCACCCTTCCTGTAAGTGCCTATGTCTCTATATCTAGTTAATTTTTCTATTGACTTGTAAACAATTTGACAATCACTTTATTTTTCATATAGCTTGACTGAAATCCAGTTTATGGTAATTTACAATCGTCCCTCAACATGCACAAAACTTAGATGCATTTGATTCTGTAATAGAGTTTTATCTCATTAATTCGTAGATTAATTAGATTTGCATGAAATGAAACTCTAATCATAATAGCATAACAACATAAATATCACCTATAGAAGAACTGTATGAACTTTATATATAGAAGTTTTGTCTATTTTTTTTATGCATTTAATGGTAAAGGATCACACAAATATCACCTATATGAAGAACTGTAAGAACCTATGTAGAAGAACTGTATGAACCTATGTATGAACCTATGATCACACAAAGGATCATATTGGTTGGTCGCCAAGATTTTTAATCTTCTTTAGAGGATCTGAGGATCTGATAATTGTTATCCTTTTAATAAGGTTTCTTTTTTTCTTTTTTTTCCTTTTGGTGAAAACTTAACTAAACTCATAGACATCTTATTGTTCTTTAAATAGAATTCCGTCTTAATAATTTGCAAAATTAAAATTGTATTAAATAGTTATTCAGAAACAGAAAATATGATTTACAATCATGAACTGATATCATTCAAACCAACTATTTGTTGATTCTCTTTATTATTATTAGTTTCTATAATTACTTTGTGGCGTTGTGACACGCACACACATGTTTATGTAACACCCTTGTTTAATTTTGTTCCACATTTGATGTGTCTAGGAACAAGAACATAAAAGACCTTGGTGATAAGAGAAAAGAAAAATGTCGGGTGTGTCTCTAGCAGTGTCTCGACCAGCAGGCTCAACGGGAGAAGAAAAGGCAGCTGAGGCAAGAGGAATGGCAACAAAGCCTAAATCAAGAGCAGAAGACACAGTAGAGATTAATAGCATGATAGGTTCACTTCGTGTCATAGAGCTTCAACTCGTTGCCTTCATATTGGTCTTCTCAGCAAGTGGTCTTATCCCACTCCTTGACCTACTTTTCCCTGCACTCGCCTCTGCATACATCTTAGCACTTGCACACTTTGCATTCCCATCATCCTCATCCTCATCATCTTCATCAGCATCATCTTCCGGAACTGAGATCTTCAAAGGAAGCAAAGCGTTCCGATTGTATGTTATTTTTGGGACCACTGTGGGGCTGTTCTTGCCACTGGCTTACGTGCTTGGAGGTTTTGCTAGAGGAGATGACAATGCGGTGCGTTCCGCTACACCGCATTTGTTCTTGCTTTCGTTTCAGATACTGTCTGAGAATGTTATTGGTGGCTTGTCTCTATTTTCCCCACCGGTGAGGGCGTTGGTGCCTATGATCTACACCATCAGGAGGATCTTTGTGGATATTGATTGGACTCATGATGTCTGGCTCGACAAGACTTTGCCTATTAATGCCAGATTTCAGGTTATATATATATTTTTACTGCTAACAAATGATAGCTGGATGAATATTAACCAATGCAACTAGCATGTTCTTTCTTTTGAAGTTATGTGATTTCTAATTATACATTCTATTGGTCTTGTCTATTAGAAATTAGACATTATAGAATTATGACCGGTGCTAGTAAAATATACAGTGAAACCTACAAAGTTATATGATTTCTAAACTGTGTTAAAGAGTATTGTTATCATTTCTGATGGTTACAGAGTTTGCCCTTCTAACTTGAGCTGAATATTAAAAGACAAAATCAATAATTGAAATTTTAATGAAATAAAATGTGAGGGTAGTCATTATCAAATTAATAAACTTACTATTAGTGGTAATTTATGATTGAATTTTTTTACTCTTGGTGTATTTTAATTGAAGAGTTTAAAGGTTATCCAATGATAATATGATAGCTTAAAAACACTTGTATCAAAGTAAACAAACTTGAATGTGTAAAATCTTTACACTTCATAAACTTTTCTTAGTTAAATTGATCCAAAAAATATTTGCACAATATTTCATCCTTGTATCATTCACTACCTATTTGGCTTCCACAGTGTAGGTCCACCTGTTGGAGGAGTGTAAGGGATGAAATCCATGGTTGGAATCATTAGATTTTCATGATAATTTAAGATGAAACAATGCAGTTATACCTATTTAGTCAGACTCACTTGAAATTTATCTGACAAGAGTTGTGTATTAAGAGCTTGTTTGCCATATTTTTCTTTTTAATTTCTTTCACTTTTCAAAGTTGAGACATAGATGATGAGTGCATGTATATATGTATGGGAAATGAATGAATTGCAATTGTTGCAATGTATGCAGGACTTGGCATGGTATTGGTTTGGGAAGGGTCTGGCTGCGGTCAATCTGGCATATTTCTCCATCAATCTATTTGGGTTTTTGATACCAAGGTTCCTTCCAAGAGCTTTTGAGAGGTATTTCCAAGAGAAGGGAGAGATCTATGCTAAGTCAGCAGAGGATAGGCGATCAGTACTCGCCAACAAATTACCAGAAAAGAAGACAGATTAAGAGCTATTAGCCAACTTCACTTGCAATTTTATCACTTCGGCATTTTTTTTTATCCTTAGGAAAAATAGTAAGGAATGTGTAATGTAAGTTTTACATTATGAGCCTGGACTTAAAATGTGGCCTCTGTTTACATTAATGAGACTATATGTAGTTTTTGTAATAGTTTTATGTCATACAGGTTAATCCAAAATATGTAGATTTCTTCCCTTTAATGAATAATAACAACAACTTGTCAAAACTCGGCTCTTGAATGATATTATCTATCTTTCTGATACATTAGCATTATAAAAATCGTACTTAAATGCTTCGGGCCTTTCTTTGTTTCCGAAACAGGAAACTAAAGTGAAATAGATTGAGATGAGTAGCCAAAAACAGAGAAAATGAAACTGCAAGGAATCCGCTACATGCTAGGAGTGCCACGAGTCTCAATCCTAATTCTTCTTTTATATTGGAATATTGGAGCAAATCAAAAGTCTCTTTTCGATTGCTCATCTAATTATTTATACTGGCTGGCTGAGTAGCATTGACTTCAAGGGATCCAGACTTTTCAGTTGGTCATCTGACTGGGTACCAGGGGTAATTCTGTTGCCAGGAGGATCTTAACGAGGTTGGTGGCCGATCTCAGCCCAACCTCGACCTTGTTATTTGCCTCTCGCGACCCTTCTTATTTCCATGTCATATACAGTATTTAACACTAAAACAGTGGTTTATTTTATTACTTTAAATGTAAAAATAGCACAGCAAATGAAACTTTTGTTCGATCATATTGTGATGTGATGGTTTAATGGGTCAAAAAATTTGTGGTGAGTGTAAAAGAGCAAAATTAAATAGTCAATCAAATGGACTGGACTGTATAGTACTGCCTATATATCTATATCACATTATGGTTGATATCTGTATGGACTTCATTCTAAGACTCTAAATGTGGACTTCATTTTAAGACTACCTAAGATCCAAAGAAGTATGGAGAGTATTTACGTGGTTATTGATCATTTTTCTAAAATGTCACGTTTTATTCCTTGTAGGAAAATAGATGATGTAAAACATGTTGCTGATTTGTTCTTCAAGGAGGTGATACGTTTATATGAGGTTCCAAGCTTCAATATTTAATCGTGATGTAAAGTCCCTGAGTTACTTTTAGAAAACACTTTGGGGTAAATTGAAAACACAATTATTCTTTTCTACAACTTATTATCCTAATGACGTCTCTTGATAATAAATAAAAAAGATTAATATAAATTTTCAAGTTCAAGTGGTTCGAATCAACCCAAATCTGGTTCAAGAAATGTTGAGGACCCTTTGAAAGACATGAATAGCTCGATAACAAGGTCAAGTCGTTTAAAGATACAATGAGCCTTGGCAAATTTGATCTATAAAAGTTGAGTCAAGAAGGAATGCAAGTCAAATTTATTTAAGTTCAATTTTGTGCATTACTTGAAGGTGACCAAGGATGAATTGCATCCATTGAAGTTTAATCCAAAATGATCAAGATAAAACTGAAATAATTATTTTAATTATGTATTTATTTGGTCTAATTTTTGTGCAATCATTGGATGCACATCTTGTAAAGAGTTTTAGTTTGCCTAATGGAGCAATAAATGCTTAGTAGACTATTTAATGGCTTACAAAATTTGAATTATGTTTAATGAGTGTCTTCAATGTTTATTGAGTGTTTTCAATATTAGTGGAGTACCAAATGCTTAATGGATAATTTAGTGGCTAAAAAATTTCTGAACCAACCATCCATTTAGCTCTATAAATAAAGGTTTCATGTAACGTGTAAAAAACTTTTTGGATGAATTAAAAAAAAGACCTTTTAAGGATTATTCATTTAGTTTGCTAGTTTTTTTTTTTATTAGTTAGGAGTTTTACAATTTCCTTTGCAACACTTAACCGACTTATTTAATCAACTAGAGTGTTCCCTTGTAGTAGTGACGTTGTTAGGTTCATTGACTTAGTGTTTGAGTAACGACTTTTTATTTCTTCTAATTTCGACATTGTGGAGGTAGTAGGTTTAATATAGTTATTGTTGCCTAACTCATTTAGTTTGGGCGGGAAGTGTAGTTAGGACTTAGGATCGCTTGAATCTCGATACGATTCAAGTAATTCGATTCGCTTCGACCTTAAAACAATACAAATTGGTTGATGGATCATTTTTTCTCACGAATCGTGGTTGAATCGTGCAAATCCATGAAAAATTGTTGTGAATCACGATTCAACAAAATTGTTGTTCCGTATGGAGGAATCGGGTCGCATTTCAAAACGGGTTGGGTCAAGCGCGACCCATTTTTAAGAAACCCTTAAAATAATTAGGGTTTTTGCTTGTGCGATGTTGTTTCCCTCTGCACTATTTTCACTTTGCTTTTCTTCTCCCTCCATTCTTCTTCCTCTGTTGTTGTTCTCCCCCGTTCGTCTTCTTCCTCCATTTGTCTTCTTCGTTCGTCTCCGTCAAAGGTTCTTCTCCCCGTTTGTTGCATTTGCTAGTTCCTTCTCGTGATTTTTTTTTTTTTTTAGAATGGAAGAGATTGAAGATGTTGTGGAAGAGATTGAAGAAGAAATTGTGAAAGATGTTGAAGATGACTAAAATGATATAGATTTGGGGGAAGATGAATGATTGTATATTTTGTAATTATGGTTTTAGAGTGGTTGTATTTTGAAATAGAAGGAGTAGCATACAACCATGGTTCAATAAACTATATTATTTTGGGATATGTTGCTGAATTGTGCTGCAGCAAACATATGATTTGCTGACTTTGTGCACTTGTAGTCACTTTTGTTTTTGTGTGTGGCTGTCATTATTTTGTATCTAAAATTCTAAATTACTTTATTATATTCTAAACATGATGAAAAATGCTCATCTTAATTTGGTCATCTATTTTCTTTGTTGTAAAATGTTTTACTTATTATCATAACTCTTACGATTCATAAAATGATTCTTGTTATCATGAATCTTACGATTCAAAAAACGATTTTGATTCATGATACAATTTTGAAGCCCACCGATACATATTTTGTATCCCGATTCAACTACAATGGCGGGAGGTATTTGTAAAATACAAATACACAAGAAGGGGGTTGAATTGCGTTTATTATTAAAATCTTTTTCAGACGATGTGTTTTGAGTCTGTACCAAAACGTTTATTCAGATGCAAACTTAAACTTTTCTTTGAAAGATTGATTTTAATTTAAGAAACTTAGTTCAAGTTAATATCCCTTGTTAGTATGCAGATAAAAATAATCAAAACAGTAATATTTTTATATTGGTTCGTATATTTAAGATTACGTCCAGTTACCCAACAACTTGCTGAGGTTCCACTAAGAGTATTCTTTGAACCCAACCACTCCTGGCTAAAAAACAGATATTCTTTGGACACAGTCTTCTCAGGCTAAAGCGATATTCTTTGACCCAGCCTCCGTAGGCTAAACCTAGGTATTCTTTGAACACAGCCTCCCAAGCTAACCAAGGTATTCTTTCAACATTTAGCCTCCTTAGGTTAAAATAGATAGTCTTTGGACCTCAGTCTCCTCAGGCTAAACTCAAGGTATTCTTTAAACACTTAGCTTCCTCAGGCTACAAATTACCACAACAGTGGTTTACAATTTAGACCAAATAGAAAATATCCGCTACACAGAGAGAGATTTTACAATGTGAATTCTATTCTAAGTTTGTGGCGAGCAAACTTGTATGTTGAGAGCTTGAGCGAGAATATGAGTATGATCTTGATCAGAGTAGTTCACCAAGTTGAAATCGTAGAGATGAAGTCCTTTTATATGTGTTCTTGTGAAATATCTGTTAGACTGTAGATGTTAACGTTAGTCCTTTGTCTTGGTACTTTCACATCTGATAGAGTGAGCAATCAGAGCATTTAATGTAAAGGTCAGCAAATGTAAGGTGAGATATGCCTTTGACTTGATATGCTCAGAGATTTCACTAAAACGTACAACTGATTTTCGTGTTGCAGAAGTTTATTTTGAAATCTCTTTCCACCTATAGAAGTGTTGATTTTAGGGAATAAAAAAGAAACAAAGTAATGAAATATTGGAAGGAGAGAATATAGGAACTTAGAAGAGACAATTTGTTTTGAATGCTTGATATTATTCAGCTGCCAATTACAGTATTTATAATGGTTGTAGTGAGAGAAAAATAAATACTTGCTCCTAAAGTCAAGGAACCACTACACCACTAAGTGATATTTACTAGTTTGAACCACTACATCACTAATTAAAAAGAAAATACTTTCTCCTAAAGTATATGAACCACTACTTTGACTAGAAAAAAACTAGTCCAATAATTGAAATAATAAAAAAAATAAAATAAAATTGACAGCTGTAAAAATAGAGATGACATGTGCAATCCAAAAACAATTTTCTTAACACTCCTCCTTGCTTTCGGATATGCAAAGTCCTATCTTCTATCTTAGAAACTCAAACTTGCTAATTGACAATGGCTTGGTGAACAAATCTGCAACTTGCAACTTGTTCTTCAATTTTGCAACAAATAAGAACAACAACTCTATCTTTCTGTACCTCCCTTAAGAAGAATAACTTAATGTTAAAATTTTTGGTTTTCCCATGAAAAACAAGATTATGGGAGAGAGCTATTGCAACTTGATTATCAACAAAAACTTTTGTGCTTTCCTTCTGCTCAATGTTAAGATTAATTAAAATTTTCTTCAACCACAAGACTTGGTTAACAGCAGCAACATATTCAGCTTCTGCGGTAGATTGCGCAACAATATCTTGTTTTTTCAAGCTCTATAAGAAAATACCAGATTCAAAGCTGAAACAGGACCCTGAGGTACTCCTCATATCATCAATTGAGCCACCCCAATCGCTATCTGATTTGTTCTTGAAGAAGAAGATTCAACAAAAATAAATTAAAAAAAAATTGACAGTTGTAAAAATAAAGATGACATGTGCAATCCAAAAACAATTTTCTTAACACTCCTCCTTACTTTCGGGCATGCAAAGTCCTATCTTCTTTAGAAACTCAAACTTGTAATTGACAATGGCTTGGTGAACAAATCTGGCAACCTGTTATTCGTTTTGCAATAAACAAGAACAACAACTCCATCTTTCTATACCTCCCTTAAGAAGAATAACTTAATGTTAAAATGTTTGGTTTTCCCATGAAAAATAATTGGTATCGAGAGCCTTTTTCTTACAAACCTGTGAAAATGGATGTTGAACAAAATTCCTCACAAGTTGCACCTCCAGTCTTTGATGGAGAAAACCATGATCTTTGGGCTGTCAAAATGGAGACTTACCTGAAGGCTTTGGATCTTTGTGAAGTTGTAGAAGAGGATTACAAAGTCCTTCCGCTGCCGGATAATCCCACCGTAGCCCAAATCAAGAATCATAAAGAGAAAAAAACCCGAAAGGCAAAGGTAAAGTCATGCCTTTTTGTTGGTGTCTCTACAACCATTTTTACTAGGATCATAACTCTCAAATCAGCAAAAGCAATTTGGGATTACCTAAAGACGCAATATACTAGAAATGAAAGAATTTGAAGCATGCAAGTGCTTAACTTAATGAGGGAGTTTGAGTTTCAAAGAATGAAAGAGTCTAACACAATCAAGGAATATTCAGACAAATTATTGGGTATTGCCAACAAGATAAAATTGTTGTGTTGGTCCCTATGCAGAATCAAGAGGGGGGAAGGCGAATGGATTCTGGTTCCCTTTTCTGGTTTATCGTCTAATTCACTTCCCTTCCTATTTACTATCGATCCTAAGTTTGTCGATTTTTCAACTTTAACGATTAATATTAATTGAGTATAATAACAGTGGAATGATATAGGAAGTAAATGAACTTTTCTTTTTCAAACTCTTTTGAATCAGCACAAACAAGAATTGTATTAAAAATATGATTCAACAAAAATAAAAGAGTTCAAGGTAAAGAGGGATTTTACAGAGAATTATACTGGTTCGGCGTTCGGCCTGCATCCAGTCCCAATACATCAACTGATGTGATTGGTATTCCACTATCAACAATTTTGATCCATTTTGTCAATTACAATCACACTGCACAAACACAAAACGAAATCAAAATCAACCAATACAAATTATTCTTTACCCAAGAACCTTTCTCCCTAATTCTTGAGACCTTCAAGAATTAGCCTTGAGAATCCTTTCTCAAGTTCCTAAAACTCTTTTTTCAGAGAATACCTTTCTCTAAGAGTTTGAACAATTCCAATTCAAAAAGAAAATTAAAGATCAGAAATGAGTACACCTGTTGTATAAGAACTGATCAACTTGTATCCAATCCTTCATGCCTTCATACACAATTCATCTCTTGAGAAAAAATCTTTTTAATTCTTGGAGAAGAGAGTTAAGAACACAATGTTCTTCTAAAACTTGTTTTTCGCTCTCCTTTTCTTTCTTGTAAAATCAAAGATTACTCTCTCTTGAAAAGATCCAAGAAGATGTTTATATAGAACATTTTGAAAAAGAATTTGAGATGAATTCTGGTGTGGGTAATCGATTACTATGGAGAGGTAATCGATTACTCCAAATCGATTACGGATATGGGGTAATCGATTTGTAACATCCCAAAAATTTAAATATAGTTTAAGAGAGGTTTTTATAACAGAGAAATATAAAAATAATTAAAAATTACGAATTTTTGAAATTACTGTAGTAAATAGTAAATTACTGTGTAAATAGTAAATTACTGTGCAAATAGTAAAATACTGTACAAATAGTAATTTACTGTGTAAATAGTAAACTATTGTGCAAATAGTAAAATACTGTGCAAATAGTAAAATACTGTGCAAATAGTAAAGTACTGTGCAAATAGTAAAAAATAAAATATTAATTAACGGGTTACACGAGTTTTTTTATATTCAAATTACTGTGTAGTAAAAATTACTGTGCAAATAGTAACTTTTGAAATTCTATAAATAGGGCCTAGAATTTCAATTATAATCACAAATCCAAGAACATTCTTTCATTCTCTCAAAATCTCTTAGGAAGAAATCTCTTCAATCAAGAGAGAAGTAAGTAGGTAGAGGAAGATAGGAAGCTAGGAGGAATTGGTAAGGGGAGCTATCCTTATCTTACTATTCTTTGTTGTTATTATCTTTATTTTATCTGACACTAAGGTGCTAAGAAAATTCTTGGTATGCTCTGTGGTTGCGGTTTTGTCCGATCTTCCACATCAGAACAGAATTATTCTTGTTGTTAGGAAAATGGTGGTAGTGTGGAAGTGCATGTCTAGGAAAGTTCTGACTAAGGAAAGACTTGGTACTTAAGTGTGTCCATTAGTGACCCACCTCTCTTTCCTGGGAACTTACCTGGTGTACTATTCACGGGCTACGATCACTTATACGTTACTATTCACGTATACGGTACTATTCACGTATACGGTACTGTTTACGTATACGGTACTATTCACGTATACGGTACTGTTCAAGTATACGTTACTTTTGATGAGTGTTTTCTTGGTGTTTTCTTGATTTCCTGGTTTCATGATGTTTATTGGTATTCTTGGTATTTGATGGTACATCAAAATATGAATGTTTATAAATGAGATTTTTAGAAAGGGAGATAAGTTTTCATTCATTCATGCATGCCTCAAAAGAGGTGGCCTCGGTTAGAGGGACAGATAATAAACTTAAGCCATGCGTGAGTGACCCGATGGACAGTGGGCTCACAAAGCGGATAATTGTATTATCTATTATGGTACCACATTGCATATTTTTGGAGTTGAGGTTGGAGCATGCATCATATATAAATTTCATTTAAGTCATAATTCATCTATTTGATTATGACATGTATCATATTAATATTTTTATATGATATGTATTTTTATTAAGATTAAGGAAATCTCACCCTTGCGTGTTTGTGTCTGTGGTTTGACACCTGTGATGATCCTGAATTTTATTCGGAGGAGCAGATTGACAGGTAGATTCAGTAATCATGTGTGAAGATGTCAAGGATAGCCAACATGAGGATTTTTATGAATAATGTGTATTTTATAATTGTCACATTATTACGTATCTATGTGACGTTTTTAAACAACTTTTGATGTATGATTATGATGTGATCTATGTGATGTGTGTTATTTTTGGTAACGTTTTTATTAGCAAGAAAAATTATATTAAGATCTTATTTAAAGAAATCTAAACGAAGGGAAACAACTTACAAATAATAATAATAATTGGATAAAAAGGAAAATATTACGGCGGGGCGTTACACGATTACTCTAGAGAGATTTTGGTTTCCTAATTTTCAGTCAATGTTGGTAGTCGATTACTTTAAAATGGTAATTGATTACTTCAGTTAAAACAATTTAAAAACTATCAAACTAAGTGTTTTACCACTTAAGCTTGGTTTTTCTCTTTTCCAAAAAAAAAATGTGGGTTCCCAAAATCACTTAGCTTGAATCCCAGAGCAGATTCAAACTCTCTATGAAGTATAATAAATTAAAGCCATACTCAAAGTCTATTCTAAACAATCAATACACTTGAGATCCTATTTACAAACTATTTAAGATTCAAGATTATAAGTATATCAAAAACAAAATCAAAAGGGTCCGACTTCTTCATGCTTCAAGTCCAACATGTTGGGAAGTGATTTTGCAGATTCCAGAATTGTTGAGAAAATTCTGGTAATGGTGCCGGAGAGGTACGAAGTATCTATAGCTTCATTGGAGAACATAAAGGATCTCTCTAAGATCATTTTGGCAGAAGTGTTGCATGCCCTGCAGGCCCAAGAGCAGGGAAGTTTGATGAGACAAGAATGTGTTATTGAAGGTGCTTTGCCAGTCAGGCATCATGGAGTTAAGAAGAACAAAACATCAAGTAACGAAAGTCCAGCCAATGATCAGATGAAAGATAAAGGAGGAAAAAAAAATTATCCACCTTGTCAACATTGTGGTAGAAAAGGTCATCCACCCTTCAAATATTGGAAAAGACCAGAGGCAAAATGCAGCAAGTGCAACCGGATGGGGCATGAAGCTGTAATTTCTAAAAACAAAAATCACCATGATGAAAGAGCTCAAATTGCTGATCAAGAGGAGGAAGAACTATTGTTTGTGGCTACTTGTTTCTTGAGCAATGAGTCAAATGAAAGTTGGCTAATTGATAGCGGTTGTACCAACCATATGACCTTTGACAGGGTACTCTTTAAAGATTTGAGGCCAACTAATGTCACTAAAGTCAGAATAGGTAATGGTGATTACATTACAGTAAAAGGAAAAGGGACAATTGCAATAACAAGTTGTGTAAGCACAAAATTTATTCCTGATGTACTTTTTGTTTCTCAACTTGACCAAAACTTATTAAGTGTTGGTCAACTGATTGAAAAAGGATTTAAAGTCATTTTTGAAAACACATATTGCTTGATTAAAGATGCAACCGGTCAAGATATGTTCAAGGTAAAAATGAAAGGAAAAAGCTTTGCTCTAAATCTATTAGAGGAGGAGCAAGCTTTCTCACTCAAAGAAGATGTTCACAAATCTGGCACAAGAGGCTTGAACATTATCATCACCAAGGGTTGTCGCAGTTGAGTCAAAAAGAACTAAAACTTGATGTTCCTCAGCTTGAGGATCGAATCTCAAACTGCAAAACCAGTCAATTTTGCAAGCAAAAAAGGAAACCTTCCTCAAAGACAACATGGAGAGCATCAAGGAAGACGTAATTGATTCATAAAGATGATGTTGGTCCAAAAAGAACACATTCATTGAATGGTAATCTTTATTATATTCTTTTTATTGATGACTTTACCAAAATGTGTTGGATCTTCTTCTTCAAGAACAAATCAGATAGCGATTAGGGTGACTCAATTGATGATATGAGGAGTACCTCAGGGTACTGTTTCAGCTTTGGATTTGGTATTTTCTCATGGAGCTCGAAAAAACAAGACACTGTTGCGCAATCTACAACAAAAACTGAATTTGTTGCTGCTACTGCTTCTAAGTAACGGTTTGATTTGAAACGAATGCACGTGTTACTCAGCGTCTTGAACTTCATTAAGTAGATAGATGAATGAACAATTAGATGAGTTGTGTGTTGAATTCATTCGTCTGTCTTGTATCTTCGTCTTCAACTTCAGTCTTCAAATCTTCACTCATGAGCACATGACTTAAAGTTGGGACTAGTTCTCCGTTTGGTTTATGAAGGTTCTTCGTCTGATGAAGTTGCCTTGAAGCATGACGACTTGAACCTTTCGTCTGGTACATCTTTTGTTTTGAGGGTGCATCTTTCGTCTATGCTGATAATGATCCGTCTGATCATTGTTCCCTCTACACGTCTATTGATACATTTGTCTGTCTTGTAATTATCAAAATTAAGATGCTAAGTCATTTTGACTTAACAGTATTAAGAACTTTCCATGTATCTTTCTAATGTTTAACTCACAAAAATGAATACTCATTATTGTTGTGATCACCAAAATTAGAGGGACCTTATACATATCATTCAAGAAAATAATCTTATAAAATTCAAGCATCCCATAACATGGGTTGTTATCATCTTTTATTTCAAAATTGTGTAGAAATTTTCATAAAGAAATTACTAAGAAAGTTCTTGACTTTATACTTAAATTTCAATACAAAGCATCACACTTTACGCTCTATGCAATTAAACACAACTACATGTATCTTACTAACGTGACATTGTTCACCTTATGTATTAATTCATAATTTTATTTTTAACTTCATTTAAAATGCTGACTTGTACCAATAAAAAATTATTGTAAATTATTATACGTGTATACTCATATTTATTGCTTATTTTACTATACGTGAGATTTTATTTGTTTCCCAATACTCTCTTCTAGAATGCCACACTTTTCAAACGTGTATTGGATAAGTATCTCTCCTAGTCTTAGGTGAAACCAGCTAACATTCACTTTCATTTTTTTCATTTCATTTGCAACACCAATCATGTTATGCAATGCAGCTCATGTTTTGTGATTTTATGGAGATCCTTGTCTTACAATTCTGACATGAGAATTTTTTTTAATATTAGCAGGATCCTGCTAACCAGTGCCATTCAGATATCCGATGAAGAAACTACAAAAAGAAAGTATCTAATGTGCACATGTAAGCGCAAAATGATTTTGGGTAGCATAGCATCCCAATAAAATCTTTCTCCGATTAACCAGTGCTGGCACAGGTTAGCATTTATTATATTAACATGAATTTGGCTACACTTGGTATTCTTCAACTGTGTCCATAGATGAGCTTTTTAGATGATCTAAAAGTGACACGACGTGCAAAATTATAGTGAAATCTGGAATCTGGAACTTTCTGGCATCCCTATACTTTGACTGAACATTGAACACAGACCAGTAATATGCAAATTAGAAATAAGCCAATGACACGGATAATAGAAAAAACAGGTCATTGCACATCCTTTTATTATATTTGTAAGAACCAAGAAAATAATTTTTTTTTGGTGATTAACTAAGAAAATTTAACTGAACGTGTGAATTAATCACTCCCATTTTCATGAACTTGTTCTATTTTACAGATAATTTTTTCAATGAAATTGATGCTCTATTCATTTCAATGCCATTTTTTGAGTAAAAGATAAATAGAAAATAATTTTTTCCTACAACATTTTAAATAAAGGGCTAATTACACTTCTCCCAACATCCGCGTGAACTGTACAGCTGAATTTTTATATTAATACAATTCATCACTCTAACTATTTTATCTATAACTTTTACTACTATACTTTTAAAATATAAAATTTATTGCCAACTTCAAAAATATTGCGAATTTTGTAACTAATGAAGCAACAAAAACTGAAAAATGTTAAAAGTTTAATGGCAAAAATTGGAAACAAAACAATTGGGTAATACAATTTTCAAAATAACAAAAGTTAGAAGAGAAAAATCATAAAATGATAAAAGTTAAATAACAAAGTTTACCTTAAATAAATAATTTGACATATTAAACTGTTTACAATAAAAAAAACTTATCAATATTTCAATTATAAAAAACTCTTAGCTAGGGTGGTTTTATGCACATACTCACGAGGCAACTTAAGTGAATTTGTTTTATTTATTGCAAACAATTCATTATTCATAAAGGATTAATTTGATTTTGCAGCCTATATACACTAACAAGTAGGTTATTGCATTTATCAAAAACGTCTCCTTCAAACAGACCATCCGACAAGTTACAAATTTATCCTCATCAAATTAATTCTTGTAGACAACAATGGAATCACAACTATTGACCTTCCAAGTTATAAAGTCCTACATTAAATAAGCCGCTCAAACTGAGTTGGTACATATGCATTTTTTCAAAACTAATGCTTTCCTTTCTTCTTACCCCAACTTTGCAGTTGAACTTCATATCAACTCAACTACGAGAAACAAAATCTCATTTTGCACTACCAGTAGCATGCATTGAACATGGAACATTAAATTCCCCCCTCAAACCAGAAATGTTAACTAACTGTTATAGTCCAATCTTCTGCAACATGGACATTAGGTTTGCGTATGGTCGTGACAACCGGTGCTCGTGACCTGAGAACCCAAAGGGGACCAAGTTCAATATCAACCTTTTGATTCGAAGGCTCGATGAGTGCATTTTTAGAGGCAGAAGCATGTCCCAGCAGGATAATCCTCTCAATTAACACATCTATTGGATAACGCCCATTGCTACCAGAAGTAGGTGCCAGGTTTATAGAAGTAAGTTTTCCATTTGAGAAAATGAAACGTCTATGGATATAGGCCCCTTGCAGAAAATTAAAGCTGCTACCATCATCAATATAGAGCTCACCCTCAGCTTCGAGGGAACTATTCAGAGCTACAACCTGTCAAACAGAAAGCCATGACAATTATCATCAAGTAAACTAGTTGTCTACTTTTCATTAGTACTGTCAATGATTACAAAGGTACAACCGCGACACATTTTCCCAACTCACTGTCTCAATCTATCTGGCTGCCATTTAATGGTTGGAAAGCAAACAAATAAGTACTACACATCAGTTATAACCAGTAGAAGTAGACAAATGAGTTTCAGATTTTTCCTTGAATGTATACACATGCAGACATGCAACTTATTCTTGCAATGCATATAATCATGCAGTTTATTGGTCGTACTACCCTGCTCATCACACATCCCATCCAACATCTTTGTTCAAGTCCCATTCAAAATGTGCTTTCAATGTTCATAGAAGGCCCGATGCCAAACAGCATAAGTAGCTAATGCATAGACTTTACAGTAATATATGTATGACAGCAAAGGGTTTGAATAGAAAGGCAATATTCTAAGACCTAATAAGTAAAACAACAGTAGGCTAGAAATATGTTCAATGAGACACATCTGGCATTCAGGCATGTTCACAAGAATTACAGCAAATCAACATGAATACATACCAGGGTATAGGGATCATTTGCCATCTGAGTGGAACTTCGCCGGAACCGGTCTTTCCTTGCAATAATGGTTCCAGCTCTCTGGAAAGCAGGAATGCTCTCCTCTGTAACCTCCAACTTGTGTGTCACCCCTCCCTTGTACACAGTTCCAGTTCTTAGGTCAAACCATGATTCTTTTCCAGGCAAATAGACCGATGCATGCTTAGCTCGCTGCCAGCAACAAAGCATTACAAAACTTTAGCTGAAGACCACAAAAAGGATGTGATTTACAGAGGGAAAACATATATGGATATGGAAACTGATTAAAACACCTCAGTATAGATCCCTTGCACTAAAATACTGCCCCCAACCATGAAAGCTTCATCATTGCTAAAAGTAGCTTCATCAGATGGGAATTCCATCCATAATGGACGGGCCACAGGAACACCAGTGGTGTTAGCCTCCCTGAACAATGTGTAGAAATATGGGAGAAGCGCATAACGAACATGTATTGCATCCTTAATCAATTCTGTATTTCGTTCTCTGCAATATCAAGAGGACAATTAATTTACAATGTTGACAAACAGATTCTTACAGCTCAGGAAGCTTATGATAGCCGAGGCAAACAATAGATGCTTTTAGAGCATCTGCATCAAATTCAATTTTTATAAGCTCGATCAGCAATACCACTTACTAACCCCCTGGGGGGTGGGTATGGAGTCACACGGGAGTTATTGTCCATTTAAGTGATCAAGTGTCTCTGAAATACGAATTTGCAGTTATAGTATGATATACAATTTAGCTCCACTTCATTTACATCTAGTGTTTGCAAAGTATTTCTGCGGATAGGTTCATCCCTTGATAGAGATTAGCCTGATTTAATACACAACATTGTCTTGAAAAAATGTTTCACTGACTTTATGGAGGCAACCAGCTCTCAAACAAAGAAAAGAATGGTAAAAGAATTAGTATTACTGTTTGGTGAATAAGTATAGAGTACCAAAAAACGACTGATATTTTAACTTTGGGACAAAGAAACCTTAAAGTAATGCAGTCCTACCCAAATAACCATGGTTCTCGTCTTTTAGTGTCATGATGGGCATGGGCCCTAAAGAAAGGATAAAAAGCTCCAATCTGATACCAGCGAACCAATAACTCAGGTTCGGGGTTACCGAAAAATCCACCAACATCAGCACCTGGATTATGTACATGAAATAAGACCATGTGAACAAAAAGGAGGAAATTTCCCAACTCATGCAAGTACATATTGATCAACTATGAATATTCAAATAAGAAAATAATGAGATGATAAATACATCATGAGAAAGATGATACCAACCAGAGAATGACATCCCAGTAAGACCAAGGGTCAAAACCATTGGAATAGAAACTCTTAGGTGATCCCACTCGGCAGTATTATCCCCAGTCCAAACTGCTCCATACCTTTGACTTCCAGCAAATAATGCTCTTGACAAAACAAATGGTCTGTCATTCCCCTTCCCACGCTTCACTAGCCCATCAGCTGTTGCCATGTGGAAATAATATCCATAGGCATTGTGCAACTCCCGATGTTCCACACCTCCATAGTGTAAAGCATCTCTGGGCATTGTCACCTGGATACAATGCATGCAATCATATCTTCAGTTTCCCTATCCCCAGATGGGCATTAGAAGTTTATAAAAACCTTAAGGAGTATGTTACAAGCACAAGAACATGTGGATCACATGGAATCCATGGATCTCAACTCTTCTTTTAAATCACAAAGCTTTAAAGCATATAGAAAGTAAACATCATGTGAGAAAAAAGGATTCATAAGTACAGAATACAGACATAAGGTAATGTAACAGCACCCAGAAACTGGATCACTTACAGTTATAACAGAATTTTAGTAGCCTATTAAATTTGAAATCTCCCTCATATACAGTATTCCGTATCAGAGAATGACATTCCCGTAGTTGGGGAAGTTTTATTTTTATTCATCACACTCCCTTCTTCCTTCTCCTTAAGTGCACTTTTATACAAGCTAATCTATCATTGCAGTGCCACGGCCCTTAAACTATATGAATGATGGTGACGTGACTGATAAGTTAGATGATCATGATATTGACCTATACTAATCTAGATATATGGATTTTAACTTGTTTTGGGCTTTGTGTTAGATACAACATTAGTTCAATAGCTAATCCTAAATTATAAAGCCATCAATGATTAAAAGTCAATATTGTGCTAAAATATTACAAACCTTACATCATTCTAGAAGCATGTAAGATCCTAATTCATCTCATTCAAAATTATAAATGAAAGACCAAGTTCCTTCAAATGTTCTGTTTCCTAAGATCCTTGAAAACATTATAAAGGAAAATTCCAACTTGCAAACCACAATCAAAACAAGGAAATTGAAATAAATGCTAGAAAGAATCAAAATACCTCCGGCCCATTGAAAACTGAAGGCTCATTCATGTCATTCCATATATAAAGTGAAGGCGTAGACCCAACATAATTCTGGTAGGAAAACTTCTCAGCCCACCATGACCTAATTTCCGGGTTCAAAGTATCCGGATACGATGAAGACCCCGGCCAGCACCAACCATCAAAGTCATTGCCATTACTATCCTTAACATAATACCCCTTTTCCGAGGCCTCCTTATGCAAATGAAAATTCTCATCCCTCTTAATATGAGGATCCACAATAGTAACCATGTGCCTACCCTTATCAGCCAACTTCTTCTGCATCTCCTCAGGATGAGGAAAAAGCACCTTATCCCAAGTAAAATACCTCTTTCCATCAGTGTGCTCAATGTCAAGCCACAAAATATCATAAGGAATATCCAACTCATCAAATTTGGAATCAACATTCTCAACATCCTCTTCATCACGGTAATTCCACCGGCACTGATGATAAGCAATAGAAAACAACTGCGGCATCGCCGGCGTCCCCGTCACCGCCGTGTACTGCCGCAACACATCCTTAGGTTTGGGACCAACAAAAAAGAACGCATCCACAACACCGGCTTCACTCATCCACAACGTGTCAATTCTGTTAGAAGGTTGAGATTCAGCGTCATTCCAACCAGGGGCAAGAACGTCAATTTGCATTTCGGCGGCGTTGAGCCAGAAAAACCCAGAAGTGCCCCTGGTTTTGCCGTGAGAGAGCATGAAGGGGATAGAACCGTAGAGGCCGAAAGGGGAATCGTGAAGGTATTCGAAGACGTCTAAGTTGAAGAGGCGATAGGGTTCTGATTCTTCCACGTTTGGGCCTCTGGTGGGCTTTAGGGCCAGGCTTGTGGCGCGTTCGGGAATACCGTATACGAAATCGGCACCGTAGAAAGATACGTCGAAGGAGATGGATTGAGGACCGTATGGTCTACGGTCGGTGTGGGAGCGGAAGTGTTCTTCCCAATCGTCGGATTCGGATTTCGATTTGAGTTGTTCGAAGTCGAAGAGAGAATTGGAGTTCAGAGAGATGACGCGCTCGCCGGTGGCGTCGTCGCGGATGAAGAGTTCGAAGGGGTCGTGGCGGAGGACGGCGGAGTGGCCTTCGGAGAGGAAGACGGCGGAGGAGGAAGAGGATTGTTCGTGGAAGCTAGAGAGGAAGAGTTTGGTTTGGGGGAAATCAGAAACGACGACGTCGGGGACTTGGAAGCGTTGTTTGGGAAGGGAGAGGGAGGGGTCTTCGTTGATCTTGAGGCGGAGGATGGAGTCGCGGTGGACGGTGAGAGTGAGGAGCAAGGGGTTGGAATCGGGTTCTGATTTGGAGGTGAGTTTGGCGGTGAGATCGCCGTCGGAGATGGTGACGTCGGTGGCGATTAGGGTGGTGGAGGCTGGGGTTCGGGATCGGGCGCGCTTGCAGAATGGGGTTTGGTGACAGGTTCGGAACTCTTCTTTTTTCCATGAGAGGACGGAGTGAAGGTGGGAAGAGAGAAGGAGGAGGAGGATCAAATGCAACGTTTCGTTCCTCATCTTCTCACTGTTGAGAGTGAGTGAGTAGTTGGTTATGGAAATGCAATGCAGTGCAGTGCAGTTTAGCAGAGACTCGCCATCTTCCTCACGCTACCTCGCTCATCGCTTGACTTTTTTTGTTTGGTTGGTTTAGGACTTTGGGCTTTGTGTCCAGTTTAGTCAAGACTTGGGACCATACCCGATTAATAATAAATTATAGTTCAAAAAGTTTGGAAACAATTTCAGATTAAATTAATTCGAGAGAAAATGATCAAAACAAGAATTAACGTAATATTTCATGTTAATAAAAACTAAATTTACATTTTTGAAATATTACAACATCACTCTTTGAATTTAATAAAATCATCTATTCATCTCTATCTATAAATTATAGTAATAATATTGAATAACCGTACTTTTAGAAACTATTAATCAATAAAAATGTTCTTAAAATACCTTTTAACTTCTTATCTCTTTCAATCTATCATTTTCATCCTTATTTTTAAATAAATTTTAATATTTAAAAAAGGTAATAATAGATAAAAAAAAAACTAATATCTCTAAATTATTTATCATAAATTTAAAATGTAATATATATATATATATATGTTTAAAATGTTTATTTATTATAATATTTAATTATAATTTTAAATTATAATATGATTTATATGTTCAAAATTATTTATTTTAATTGTAAATTTAGTTAACTGTGAATTAAACACAAACCTTTTTAACTTAATATAATCACCACCGCTGCTTGCACTTCAACTTTTATGTAAGTTATTATTATATATATAAGTAAATCTTAAGCATTCATACAAAAATATAAGAATTTAATTGGAAGCACTTTTTTTCAACAAATTAGAAACACTTAATAATGTATATTTTTCCATCCATTCAATTAGAATATACCATATATTTTACATATTCACAGAATATCAAAATTAAACTCCAAAAAATAAGACGAAATCACGCATACAAAGTTGATCACGTAGACAAAAGGAGTCGTTCTGTCCCCAGATATTTGCCGACAGACCGAGAAAGGACATTCCAGATGAAAAATTACTGTCTGCATGTTTGCTTATACGTTTGATAATTTTAATCCGCACTAAGGCAGAGCCTACTTCTTCAGCATGCAAACAAACACGCCCTTTAAGCAAAACATTGGTGGGACAGTTCTATCGCAAAAAGTAATATGGGGTTATCTTTCACTCAATAGTGCATCAAGGAGTGCAGCTTCTTCCTCCTGCGTGTTGTAAGACAAAACAAATCACATAAATGAATAGGGTTTAACTTAACCAAAAGAAATATCACTTTGAAAGAACGAAACCACATACCACCAAGGCATTAAATTCAGTCTCTTCATCTATAGCACTAGTGATAGCAGGATCCTCGAGCAGTTCCTGTTCACAGAAGTTGAGATTAGCAACCTCTTGTGATCATGAAATCAGAAATTGTATCCCCCTGCCCCCATACTTGGGCACCAACGTTGATATTAAACCTTATGATACACATTAGATAGAAAACGAAAGTGTATTGTGTATCCCTACAAATAGGATACACCAGGGCTAAGCAAATTAGACTAAATGGACAATGAGGTCGTTAGGAAGTTTTAATTGTTTGTGAAAACCAAATTGGCAAATTAACCGCAACAAATGGGAGCTGACTGCTGAGTTAGGAATTAGTGACCAAATTTTGCAACGAGTACCAACTTACATCATCAGCAATGTGCAACACCCCGTTCTGATCCTGCAGTGAAAGGAAAAATTAAGTTTGGCTTCAGAACACTGGCATGTTAATCAGATAAACTGTGGGAACCAAGAGTACTTTGAAACTAAAAAACATTTGATAAGAGAGAAAAAGTCACACATAAATGAAGTGTTGCCATAGTTCAACAGAAGGACTAGTTGTTTTAAGAAACTTGACACGGAAGCTTACCTTTACAACAACAAAAAGAAGTGGATCAGATGGTGTATATATCATGTAATGTGCTCCATCCTACAGCAAATTGATATCAATAAGCATGCTCTGAATTTTAATGCCCATATTGTTCAACATTAGGTCAGTATCAAGCTAGAGCCTAGAGGTCACTTTAGTAGAATATAAAGTAGATGACAAGAAAATGTTATTATATACTCAATCATGCTGAAGAATTCCTCAAGCAATTCAAGAATATTTTCTTCCTTTTCAAGTATCATTATGTTTGAAATAAAAGCATTTAAATTTTGAAAATAATCACCAGCAGCAACAATAACACAAAACAAGGTATTGGTGTTCAATGATTATTCCAGAAGACTAGGTACAAACATACTTGTATGCATGACAAATTTTTATAACAAGAGAATTATGATGGGCCTTGTTTGTACCTCACAAATATGCAAGACAAAACAAAAATACAATGACATATTTGTGCAATTGAAGGTAATAAGATTACCCGACTGAAGTGTGCAATTTCTACACCTTCTGTTGGCAAGCTATCACCTTTACCATCTGCAAAATGGGAAACATCATCCATCAATTTCAGACATGCAATTCAAATGGTTATGCAGCATATTATCACTTTATCATTCCCTAATTATCATAAGTTGATCATCATCCCAAAATACTACTGTGAAGAGCCAAAGTCAAGCAATAAATTGATGATAGGAACAGCCTACATATTACCTTTTTTATTTAATCTATTTAATAAGATCAGAGATGGCAATGGGCAGAAATGAAAAATGGGAGTGAAGTATGTAAAGCATGTGTGGTCATCATATCAAAATCAGAAACACTAGTAAACCAGGTGAAAGAATGAGATTAGAAGGCATGTTATAATTCTTATGGATGAAAAGGCATGTAGGAAAGATATCTTTTTACCAAACAGAAATTCTCGACCCAACTTTCACATGAAGAACAAGTCATCTTCAAAAACATAAAATTTGTCAGTTTTGCAACACACTACATATTTAGTTTTGATAAAAATAGACATACAATTGCGAAAGTAATGGGTAGATAAACTTAACATACTGCTAATATCATTAATTAATGATTGTATGAGAATATATTATCTCAAGGAGCAAAAACCAACCAAATGTCTGCTAGCATTTAAAGGAGAGATTAGAATCCCTTGAAAAACAAGTAACCAAAAATTATGACTGAGTTTCTGAAAGGAATAGAACAAAGAGAAAGCTATATCTTTCTCCAGAAAGTTGGCTTTAAAATCAAGAGAAATGAACAAACAGAAAGACTAAGCTCCAAGGAGAAAGTATCCAAACTGTTCACACTGGAGAACACAGCTCTCTGAGAAATCTTAAAGCCAGAGAGACCCGAGAGATAACAGCGAATCCTACAATGCATAACCTGGGTGTATCCAGTATCATGCCTATATCATGCTCTCTAGTGGGCCCTCGTAACCACTCATGCTGTGTTAGAGGGTAATGTATATTGCGCTCCTCCCATGCACAGATGGGTAAGGGTCTGCTTATCACACCTTAGAAGACTCTAGAACCTCATTAGTTGGGCCTGGGTCCCTTAGGTTTGTAGGCCTATGTTCATGACACTACTTTACCATGGCATGATAGTCAACTTCCCCTCAACCATTTATATGCTTTCGGCCATAAACTATGGATAGATATAGTCCAAACTGCTTATGTAATAGAACCACATAAACTATAGAATGTTTGTGACACTAACATCCATGTTTTGAACTAGAATATTTTCCATGTTAATCATAATATAAGTCGTTGCTAATGTAGTAAGAAGAACAAGCATAGAATTTCTTGCCTGCATGAAAGTCAAATATGTCCTCTTCTGAATAACAGAAACCACCACGAGCTGTATAACAATATCTAATATGGACAGACATAAATAATTAGTGATTGAACACAATTGTAAGACTTTTGGAATCATAATAAAAGACAGGTATACCCGCTATAAACCAGATACAAGCGAATCTTTGCAAGTGCATAAGCAGCGGCGGGCAGAATAGATTCAAGTTCCTCATCACTGACCTAAAGCACAATTAAAATATGAATCGGAATGAAGCACTCAGATACAATTAACAACAAAAGCCTTTTCTTGCTAAGTGGGATTAATTACATGGATAGATCAAATCAAAGGACGCCACATCCTGTTTTGTCAAAATAAGTTTTGAAGACAATCAAATTGTCTGCCTATTTCATAAAGATGTCAATTGCCTAGCACATCCCTCCTTGTTTGTCCAGGTTTCAGACTATCCAATATCTAATGTAACAGTTGGCAATAACATGACACGAGTAGAGTAAGGATTGAAGCTTCATCAAGAAATAAAAAGGGAAACATTTTTATGCTCCTAATAAGCAATAAGGTTTTATTACTGAAGACAGGTGAATATTTCAAAGTTAGTTCATTCATTCATTGTAAGTTGTGATAAAAAATGAGAACATGTAATGTCAGACTGCACCGTGGTTCATATCTTGAAATATTTTCAGAATGCAGAACGGAAACTTACATCTGACCATCCATTGCTTGTGCTCTTCAATATTTGGATAGGCCTGCAGTAAAAAAATCCACAATCTACATTCAAGCTGTAATTAAACTAAACAAAAAGGAGAAAAACATAAGTACAATTCTTTAGGTGTTGTTTGTATTGTTTTCCAATCAGAATTGAAGTTTTATCTTGGTAATCTGTATAGTCAGAATTGTATTAAAGATTATGCTAATTATTAAAGTAAAACTCTAATTCTAATTAGAGAAGAACGAAAACAACACCAAAGAAACTTTACCCAAATTTTATCCTTAAACAAAAGATGACCGAAATTCTACATTACCGGCACAGTCATTGAAGAACAGAGATCCAAGTGCAGAAACCTTTTACTTACATATCAACAGGGCAGAGCAACATACAGTCATCTCCTTGAGAACTCGTGAACTTTCTCCTTACGACACACTCTAACGGAAGGTTATTTGCCGGATCGACCTGTTACCAAGTCATTCATATTAATTCGTAACACTCATAAATCCTATCCTAACATAATAAGAACTAACCCTAACATTCCAATTTATAACAATGTCAAAATCCTTCCTATAATATCTCAATAACAAAAATTACACAATCACCGTAAATTATCCATAACCATGACTGATATTTAGAACACGGCCAACCACGAGTTCTGTAAAAACTACATTTCCAATTTTGATGCAATCTGAAAAACTAAAACTCACTAGAGTGGCGAGTCGGTCTCTGGAAGCAGTGAGAAGTTTGCCGCGTTCGTCCACGACGAATCCCGCGGGCGGTTTGGGGAGTGGCGTTGGAAGTGAAGGGAGCAAAGAGGAATTGGAAATGGAGTTGGAATCATCGCTGATAACACTATTGCTCTTACGGTTCTTCTTGTTGTTGCTGTTGTTTTTTGCATTTCGGTTATTAGAGGAACGGTGCTTCTTAGGTGGCACGGTGGGTGATTCGGAGGCTCTGCAGATAATTGAACGGAGCGTGGGAATTCGAAGCGAGAACGACGAAAAGCGCGTTTGGTTGAGCTTTGAGTGAAAAAGCGAGGGAAATTCGAGAGTCGCGGAGGAGTGAAAAGCATTCAACGTTGGTAACGCCATTTCTGTTGTATACTACTCTACACTCTGTTCCCACCCGCACAGTATAAATATCTGCAACAACTTCCCGTTACTTTATCTTATTGTATTTAGCTAAGTAAGTGTCTAAAAATTAAATTAAAATATACATGTTATAAAAAATGTGTTAATTCAAGTCGAACATATCTAATGAAAATTGCATCAGTTTGGTTTGATATACGAAGTTATGATAAGAAAAAAAATGTATATTGTATTTTTAATGTTTTTTATTTTACTTATTTTATATTTCATATATATTTTAAATTTATACTAATGTACGGTAAAAAAAAAATATGTTTCTTATTTGGTATGGTTAATTATCTTCTATCCCACACATACTATTTAAGCATTACTTTTTGAAATTTTTAAATCTAAGAAACATTTTTTTTAGTTTTCACTCTTCAAATTAAATCTCTTATCTTAAATTTTGATTCAGTAATAAATAATTATGTTACAGATGCGTCATGTATTATTAATTTATATAAATTAATAAATAATAGGAAATATTAAAATACAAAAGTAAAGTTAAAATGTAAAAAAATAATTTACTATTTTAATAAATCATTATATATTTTTTTTTCTAAATTTATACAAATCATCAATAAATTATAATTTTGGATTAAAGTGTAAAATAAAATATTTAATTTAAATACTTAAAACTTTATAAAAAAAGTAAATATAAGCCATTAAAATCAAAAGAAGCAAGATGAGACCAAAAAAATCAATATAGAAACTAAAGGTTTAGCTTCGTGATGGAACTATAATGAATCATGTAAAAATAAAACATAGGGGGATGAACTAAATTGTATTAGACCAAAAATTTTATAAGTAGCTTTTCTATATTATATCATCTTCTATGACGAATGGTATCAAAAAATTTTTACAAAAATTTTACATGAATGAAAGAACAAATAGTAAATAAGTATTATTTAGACACAGTCTATTTAAATATTATTTGAACATAATTTCTTTAAATTCAAATATTATTTAAATTTAACTGGCTAACGACTCTAAATATTTTTTAAATGTAGTTTTATTAATTTAACAACTTTAAATATTCTTTGATTTCAACTTTTTCATACTAATGCTATCGCTAAGATTGAAGATTTACAATAAAGATATTTGTCCAACTAAGAAAACATCTATACAAAGAGGGATACACAATGAAAAATGAAAGACTTTTACAAAAGATTTGAAAATAAAACTTAGTTTCTTTTTAGAATAATCTTCAACTTTAAATCTTCGGTCTTCAGCCTTTATATAGATGGAGAGCTTGAAACTTGGTTTCTTTGATTCTTGTCTTCACATTCCCATTTTTGTTTTTTCTTGTTTTCCTTGTCAATTAGTGTGTCCTTGATTAAATTCGACACTAGAATTATTCTTTTCTACTTGTTGTTTTGGCTGCCATATACAATTCTTACTTATCACAAGTTCTCAATTATTCTTGATAATTGATTAGTGAAGTTAGTAAGAACTTTAAGGTAGAGAACAAGTAGAAAAAGGTTAGAGAGTTTCATTAGAGTAAAAACTTGGAAAAAGTGAAACACTTGATGAGAAAATAAAATACTATGTGAGGCACAATATATTAGCTTAAAATTGAAAGCACGGAAGGATATGGAAAAGGAGATAGAGCAACATCACAAAATGGAAGGGAGATGTTGATGTTGCATGTTATAACCCAGAGGTTTGAGAGAATATTGAGAAAACAAATTGAGGAATTGTATGAAAAGATATGGAAAATCAAAATAGAGAAATGAGGGATAATGAGAGAAGAGAGGAGAGGGGAGAAAGAGATGAAAAGAGAAATGATAGATACATGGAAAGAAGAGAGCTGGAGAAAATGAGAAGGAGCACACGAGGAACAAAGAGGAAAATGTCAAAGTTCATATACTACCATTTAAAGGAATGAGTGATCCTAAAACTTATATTGAGTGGGAGTTGAAAGTGGAGCAAATTTTCTCTTGCCATAACACCCATGAAGAGAGAAAAGTGAGAATGAAAACATTGAAATTTATTGACTATGCTTTGATTTGGTGGGACCCATTGCAAAAGGAGAGAAAAAGGTATTGAGAGCCTATGTTGGAAAATTGGGAAGAGCTTAAAAGAATTATGAGGAGATGATATGTTCCTTAATATTATTATAGAGAATTTATTCAAAATCGCAAAGAATAACCCAAGGAACTAAGAGTGTGGATGAGTATCTGATGCAAACCCATGAGGACTTATAAGGGATCTTCATGGATAAGCAAAGGGGTGCCCAATCTTCATTCACCCATCATTCAACACTCAATTGATTATGAAAAAACTTGCGAAATAAGCACTCAATCTCTCGGTTTAAAACAAAGAAGAAGAATAACAAAAATGGAAGAAGGTAGGAAGTGTGGAAAACGCCATGGAAAATCGTCACTTGGATCATAGATCCATGATAAGATTCAAGGTTCTTGGAAGAAACCCTAGGAGAGTTCTCTCCTTTTCTCAAGACACAAGTCTTAGAAATTCTATTTCATAAAATTGACCAAAAGTGAGTACAATAAGAAAGTTGACCAACTTAAATGAAAGTGCAATGGGCCTAAGGTTAGAAATCTGAAATGTTCTCCACCCTAGGATGAAATGAGTGATCAACGGTGAGATGAGAGACACCCTAGGCTGAGCACACTTTACAATTACAAGGCCCAAACTCAAGTCTTAAAACAAATAGATAATTGAAAGAAACTAATAGGCCTAAACAATTAAATAACTCGCTGAAAAATCCTGATAGCATTCCGACGTTAATTTCAAGTTGTTTTTCCTCCTAGATTCAGTCCGAACTAGGCTTTGGTGTCTTCATAACTTTTGTAACCCTTTAAATCAGCTTTAAAATGCCAACAAGACGAACTTAATTGGAGTTTTGTAGCCCACATTACGCTCGAAATACTGAACCTGGTCATCACCTCGCTGTAACATCCTGGTAATATCCAAACGTTACTTTCAAGCCCAATTTTCTCCTAGATGCAGTTAGAACTGGGCTTTTGTGTCTTCATAGATTTTGTATCCTTTTAAGTCAGCTTTTAAAAATACACCAAGAACAGCTCAATTGGAGTTGTGTAGCCCAAGTTATGATCCGAATACTAAACCTAGTCAGACAGTAAAAAACACAGTGAATTTTATTAGAAGCTCAATTTATTAAAAAGTAAGGTTAAAGAGTTTGTTAAGCTTTTGGAGATGGTCCTCCATCAAACCCTCCTTCTTTTGGCCAACTAGTCCTCAAGTTTCCTTAGCTTCTTACATACATAACAAATTCCACTGGGCTCAAAGGTCAAGCAAACTCTATCAGGTTTAACATTTAATAACAAGATGTTTTGTCTACTAATATCATTAACACAATGTAGAGAAGTAAAGGAAGAATGCAATTGATTTTCTATGATAAAACCCAAACTTCAAGGAGTCTCTAATTCCTCCTTTAAATGTATAGATACTAGTTCTTTAATCCATGTGTACTTCACTTTGTTGAAATTCTTTTTTAAGATACTTTTTTTAGGTGTAGAAGCTTGTGATGTTCCCTCCTTCTTAAATTCATTCTTCCACCTAAAATGGTATTTAACATCCAAGAGATAATCATTAGTAGAATCAAGCAAGAATTTCAACTTAACTGATGTTCCCTATGGGTGAATCTAGAGGGGAGTGAATAGATTCTAGTTCCTAGGTAGTCCAATTTTAATGCGTTTCTACTTTCTTTTAATTCAACCAAAAACTATTCTTGATTAACTATCTAAACCTTAAGATAGAGAAACAAGATATATCAAAGATACACAACGGAAACAACAAAAGAAAGAATAAGAAACACGTTAGCGATCAATATGCAGCGTAATCAATAGCAGTATCTAGTTGTTCCAGATTTAGTTGATTACCGAGTCAATTACCGAACGAATTGCAGAAATTAAACAATGATAATGAACAACGTAAGGTAAACGGTAAAGAGTAGAAGGGAGAAGAAGAGTGCACAATGATTTATATTGGTTCGGCCCACTATCTACATCCAGTCTCAACCCAACAACTGTTGTGATCGATTTTCCACGATAACAATGATCCCTTTTGCATTCTTTTACTTTCACTCTGCAACAAACAACACAAAAACGAAATCAAAACACCTAAAACACCTGTCCTTTAACCCAAAGAATAGTTCTCCTTGACCTTGGCATCTCCAAGATCAAACCTTTGAGAAAACCCTTCTCAAAGACCCTTACTCTATCTAGAGAGACCTCTCTCCTAGAGTAATTAACCCAAAACCAAATGGGTAAACAAAAGATCAGTTAGAAAACACCTGTGTGTGTAGATCTGATCACGTATGAACACTATGAATGCCAACCAATCAGAAAGGTCGATCAAGTTTGCATTTTTATGAAAACTTCTTGAAGAACTCTTGAAGTTCTTTATGGGTTTCTTAGAGAAAAAGATGAACTCAGTTTAGAGAGAATATGAAAGTGTAAGAACTTTTCCAAAACTTGTATTCCAAGAATTATGAAATGATTTTCGAAAGAGGGGTATTTATATATTCATTTAAAAACTCAATTTAGGCAATTTCATGATTTTCTGATGATGGTAATCGATTCCCAGAAACTGGTAATCGATTGAACCAGAGAGGCAAAACTTCTCAGGGTGAATTTGCTTATGGTAATCGATTAACCCGAGGGGGTAATCAATTACTCCAGAGACAAATGAAGGTTCCCCATTCTGTTACCCACTGTTGGTAGTTTACTACCTTCTGTTGGTAATCTATTACCTCAGTTGGTTACAAAGACCTTTTTCAAAATATTTTAAGAGGGAAAACCAAACATTTGAATCATGAGAAATCACACAAGATTTGCTTAGCTCTCCAGGGCATTCCAACCAAGAACATTCACATACAAACTTAAACTAAACAATCAATACATAGGAAACACCTAGTTATATATCATCTAAGAAAACCAAAATTACATAGCATCAAAATCAAAACAACAAGAGAGACACCCAAACATCTTCAATCTTTAAGTTCAACAATCTCCCCCTTTTTGGTTTTGATGTACCAAATCTGAACCAAGGTTTTCTTAGGATTTTAGGATGTGTGTTAATCTTCTAAGAATCCTGCAATTGTTAAAAACTTCCAAATACATAGTATATGCATTGCAGATTCACAATTCAATCCAATATATTTTCAGAGCATTATAATATCATTCATACAGTAATGTAAGACATGATTCAAGACAAAATCACAAATCAAGACCATATAGAAAACAAAGCGGAATATAAAACCATAACACGATTCAAAGAGTAAAGAATATTGCAACCCAATTGAAATTGTTCAAATGTTTGCTGCAGTGAAAATAAAATGAAATCAAAGTAAACGAACTCAAATTACTACCCAAAGCCAAATTTTAAAACTATTAAACACAATACTCAATACTCCCCTTATCAAGGATAACCTATACTAAGCACTTCTTCACCTATTTGGTATATCAATAAGCAAAAAGAGAGATGTGATAGAAAGGAAATACTAGAGAGTATCGAAACGAGTGTGGAGAGACTCCATCAGCTCCTTGAGATCCATGAATCGAGCATTATTGGCAGACTCCATCTCGTCCAAGCGTTTGGCAGTAGTAGATTCAATGTCATCCAACCGATCAATAATGATAGACTCAAAGCGAGACTTAGGGATATACTCCCCAGCCGCTGAATCATCATCATCATCAGAAGGAGGATGAGCTGGAGCTTCTCTATGTTGTGGTGCTTCCTCCCTTGGCACCCAACCAACATCAGTCTTTGTCAATCACATCATCTTCAACGCTTTGTCTCCAATGATGTGAATGTCTTTCACCAAGTCTCTATTCTCATTCATAGTATCCACCTAAAAATGCTTAAGTAATCGTGAAATAAAAAGAGAGTAGGGGCATTTGTTATCAAATAGCCTTCTCGTCTTGAGCATGTTGTCCATCACAACATGTGCCCAGTCGACTTGAATGCCATTCTTTAACGCCGCCATCATTAACATGTCCTCTTTGTTGATTTCAGCATGGTTTGCTCCTCTAGTAGCCAGAATCCAACAAATGGTATAGTGGAGAAGACGATCGTCGGCGTTCAGCCCGCCGGTGTTGTAGGTGATCTTCTTCCCGCGCTCCTTTCATGAAGCCTTTTCTGCCTCCCACGATTCAGGGTTCTTGAGCAGGCTCATGAAAAAGAAGTCCTTGTGGAGCTCGAATCCTTGTGCTTGCAGATGTTCAACCGTAGGACGAATTCCTTCATTCTTAAAACCAGCAAAACGGAAAAATATATCACGAGTCAAAATCATAGGTTGGCCCTTTACCTCGGAGATTACCGTTTCAGTGGCTTGGTGTGGTCAGAGATTGGAGTAGAAAACTCTCACTAGATCGGGGTAGATGAAACCCTTCAGACCCACAAATTTTTCAAGGTTCTGATCTCGGAGCATTGAGTGGAATGTGAACCCTTGATCATCGAGCCAACGGAAATCCAAAATCTTTGCAGGAACAAGTTCCTTGTTTGCAAAATCTCCATAAAAACGTGATTCTTGTGCAGTAGAGGTGAACCACGGGTTGATTGGGCGTTCCATTGCTTCTCCTGGAGATGTTGGGTTCTTCCTCTTGGAGAAGGATTCTCCCTTTTTCGATCGGGGCAAAGTCCTTGGCTTAGGCTTGTGACCTATGTGCTTGATCTGTTTGCCTCGTCCTTGCTCTTCCATTGATAGTGGTGGTGGAGAAGATGAAGAAGATGAAAGAGGGTTTAGGGTTAGAGAGAGAAAGAGATTTTTAGGGTTTGTGAGATGTGTAGAATGAAGCCCGAAACCATATGTAGAGAATTCAAGAGAGATGTTCCTTACTTAGAATACCAAGATTGGTTCTTAGTTTGAAGAATCTCTCCTTTGGTAAAGGCTTTGTGAAGATATCCGCGAGTTGGTTCTCCGTCTCAACAAACTCCATGTCATAATCGCCCTTCTCGACGTGATCTCTTATGAAATGATAACGCACCTCAATATGCTTCGTTCTTGAGTGCATAACCGAGTTCTTCGTGATGTTGATGGCACTTGTATTGTCACACTTGATAGGAATATGTTCAAGCTTAAGTCCAAAATCTTCAAGTTGATGCTTCAACCAAATGGTTTGAGCACAACAACTACCCGCAGCTACATACTCTGCTCTCGCGGTTGACAAAGCGACACATGCTTGTTTCTTATTGTGCCATGAGACTAAGCACTTCTTAAACAAGTGACATATACCACTCGTGCTCTTCCGATCTGTTTTGCAACCTGCAAAATCGAAATCACTAAAACCAACTAGGATAGGAGACATACCTTTAGGATAAGTTCGTTGTCCCTTTGAGATACTTCAGAATCTTTTTCACAGCTGTCATATGGGATTGTTTTGGTACAGATTGAAATCGCGCACAAACACAAACATTGAACATTATATCTAGTCTACTCGTTGTGAGATATAAGAGTGATCTAGTGATCCCTCTATATTTCGTTTGGTCCACACCCTGTCCTGTTGCATCATTATCTAAATAGAGATTAGTAGACATTGGAATGTTAGAAACCTTACAACTCTCCAAGTCGAATTTCTTCAGAAGTTCCCTTGTATACTTTGCTTGATGTATGAAAATTCCTTCTTTTAGTTGCTTGACTTGAAATCCTAGGAAGAATTTGAGTTCCCCCATCATGGACATATCAAACTCACCCTGCATGCTAGCCATAAATTCCTCACATAGAGATTGATTAGTTGATCCAAAATTGATATCATCAACATAAACTTGGACAAAAAGTATACTGTTAGACTTCCTCCTAATGAAAATAGTTTTGTCAACGTTACCTTTGTCGAACCCATTAGACAAAAGAAACTTACTTAACCTTTCGTACCATTGTCTAGGGGCTTGTTTCAGGCCATAAAAGGCCTTCTTTAGCTTGTAAACATGCTTAAGGAAACTGAAATCAATGAAACCGGGTGGTTGTGAAACAAAAACTTCTTCGTTGATGTAGCCATTTAAGAACGCACTTTTCACATCCATCTGAAACAACTTGAAATCGTGAATGCAGGCAAAAGCAAGTAATACCCTTACAACTTCTAATCTAGCAACAGAGGCATATGTTTCATCAAAGTCTATTCTTTCTTGTTGATTATAACCCTTAGCTACTAGTCTTGCCTTATTCCTAACCACAACACCATTTTCATCTAACTTGTTCTTAAACACCTATTTTGTTCCAATTAGATTCATATCTCTATTAAAAGGAACTAATTCCCAAACGTCATTCCTTTTAAATTGATTCAACTCCTCATGCATAGCATCCATCCAAAATTCATTATTTATAGCATCATCAATATAAGAGGGTTCAAATTGAGATGCAAATGCAAAATCATCACAGAACATATTATAGGAGGATCTAGTGGATACTCCCTTATGGATGTCACCAATAATGTTGTCAAGAGATAGATTCCTTGCTTTCCTCCATTCTCTTGGTAGATCATGTGAAATGGTTGGTGGTTCTTGCTGTATTTTCGGTGTGCTACTGCTATCTTCACCTGTACTTTCCTCATCATCAACAAATACACTCCCCTTTTGGGGATTGTTAGATTCATCAAACCTTACATGTACAGATTCATCAAACCTTTGTCGAACCCATTAGACAAAAGAAACTTACTTAACCTTTCGTACCATTGTCTAGGGGCTTGTTTCAGGCCATAGAGGGCCTTCTTTAGCTTGTAAACATGCTTAAGGAAACTGAAATCAGTGAAACCGGGTGGTTGTGAAACAAAAACTTCTTCGTTGATGTAGCCATTTAAGAACGTACTTTTCACATCCATCTGAAACAACTTGAAATCGTGAATGCAGGCAAAAGCAAGTAATACCCTTACAGCTTCTAATCTAGCAACAGAGGCACATCAAAGTCTATTCTTTCTTGTTGATTATAACCCTTAGCTACTAGTCTTGCCTTATTCCTAACCACAACACCATTTTCATCTAACTTGTTCTTAAACACCCATTTTGTTCCAATTAGATTCATATCTCTATTAAAAGGAACTAATTCCCAAACGTCATTCCTTTTAAATTGATTCAACTCCTCATGCATAGCATCCATCCAAAATTCATTATTTATAGCATCATCAATATAAGAGGGTTCAAATTGAGATGCAAATGCAAAATCATCACAGAACATATTATAGGAGGATCTAGTGGATACTCCCTTATGGATGTCACCAATAATGTTGTCAAGAGATAGATTCCTTGCTTTCTTCCATTCTCTTGGTAGATCATGTGAAATGGTTGGTGGTTCTTGCTGTATTTTCGGTGTGCTACTGCTATCTTCACCTGTACTTTCCTCATCATCAACAAATACACTCCCCTTTTGGGGATTGTTAGATTCATCAAACCTTACATGTACAGATTCTTCAATGCACATTGTTCTTTTATTGAAAACTTTGTAGGCCTTACTAGTTGTTGAATACCAGATAAAAACACCTTCGTCCGCCTTGGCATCAAACTTACCAAGAGGCTTTTTGCCATTATTCAGAATAAAACATTTGCACCCAAATACCTTAAAATGAGAGATATTCGGCCTTTTGTCTCTATAAATCTCATAGGGGGTTTTCTTCAAAATAGGCCGAATCACAATCCTATTCAGAACATAGCAAGTTGTAGAAACTGCATCAGCCCAAAAGTATTTAGGCAAAACATTCTTACTCAACATTGCTCTAGCTAGTTCCACTAAGGATCTGCTTTTCCACTCAACAACCCCATTTTGCTGCGAAGTTCTTGGAGCGGAAAAATTGTGATCGATACCAATTTTTTCGCAAAATTTTTCAAAAGATTCATTTTCAAATTCACCTCCATGATCGCTTCTAAGAGATTTAATTTTCAAATCTTTTTCGTTTTTTATACTTTTGACAATAATTTTGAAAACTTTGAAAGCATTGTTTTTACTTGGTATAAATGCAACCCAAGTAAACTGAGAGTAGTCATCTACTAAAACCAGTCCATATAGGTTTCCACCTAAACTAGCAGTCCTAGAGGGTTCAAATAGATCCATGTGCAATAGCTGAACTGGTCTAGAAGTTGAAACAACATTTTTGGTTTTAAAAGAGTTTCTAGACTGCTTGCCCTTTTGACATGCATCACAGAGACCTTCTCTATTGAACCTTAAGTTAGGTAACCCTTGTACTAGGTTCTTAGATGAAAGCTTATTCAGTTGATGAACATCTATATGACCTATGCGTCTATGCCAAAGCCATGATAAATCATCGCTTGACGTAAGACATGCATGATATGATGATGAATGATCAAATTCAAGAATATAAATGTTATTATGTCTCTTACCGACCATTAATACCTCACTTGACTCTTTGCCACTGATTATGCAGCACCCATTGTCGAACGATACCTTGTAGCTTTTTTCGTACAGTTGGCTAATACTCAGAAGATTGAATTTCAAACCTTCTACAAGCAAAACATCTTCAATCACAGTGTTGGATTTGTCTCCAACAGCACCTATACCCAGTATTTTGCCTTTGTTGTTATCTCCATAAACTACTGAACCACTCTTTTGATTTGAAGGAGATAAAATTGCTCTTGTCATCGGTCATATGCCTTGAGCAGCCGCTATCCAAATACTAAGTTGAGTGTTTGGCTCTCAAGCATACCTACACAGTAAAAATATCACTTTGTTTTTGGTACCCAAGACTTATTGGGTCCATGAGTGTTAGAGCTGTGATTATCTTTCTTAATCCATTTAAACAAGCCACTAGTTATGCCTTCCTTTCTAATCATGCAATTATAAGAGATATGTCCAAATTTCATACAATAACTACATATGAAAGTTCTGTTTTTACTGGTTTGTCTAAATGCAAAGAATTTTATGTTACCCTTTTTCAAAGAAGCATCAAAAGACTTACACTTTGAACATGGTAGTTTTAATGCATCATTTTCCTTTCTCAAACTTTGAACATCAATTTATAAAGTAGAAATATTATTTTCCAAATCAGTAATTTTGCTTTTCAAAACCTTGTTCAATTTGTCTAGTTTTTCGGCTTCCTTGTAAAGTTCACAAAAAGCAGTTTACAACTCATCATAATCACAAGTAGATGAATTGGAGTCACTTACCTCATCACCGGACGTTGGATTTGCCATGAGACACAAGTTTGCTTCTTCATTGTCACTTTCACTAGAGGTAGAGGAATCGTTGTCTTCCCACGCTATGTAGGCCTTTTTCTTGCGATATCTGTCCTTCTTGGACCATTCCTCATGTTCCACTCTTCTAGGCTCACTGCTGTTAGACTTTTTCATGTTGGGGCACTTAGATTTGTAGTGTTCTACCTTTCCACATTCGTAGCAAATAACCTTTGGAGATGAACTCTCATTCCTCTTGAAGCCTTTCTTTGAACTGTTGAACCTTCTCTTGTCATTGTTCCTTCTCATGAACTTTTTGAACTTTCTTACCATAAGGTTCATGTTCTCTTGTACCGATTCACTTCCACAGCTGGATGCATCACTCTCACTAGATGTATTTTTCGTTTTTAGTGCTAAACCTTTGGCTTTCTTGTCTTTTTGTTCTTCATTAGCAATCTGAGACATATCCATCTCATACTCCCTCAACTTACCAAACAACACTGCACTTGACATCAAGGCTAGGTTCTTGGATTCGGTGATTGCTGTGACCGTTGGTTGCCACTTCCTACTAAGGGATTTCAACACTTTGACATTTACCTCTTCTTCAATGAAGATATTACCAAGTCCTTTGATATGGTTCACAATGTGTGTAAAGCGTTTCTGTATTTCCATCACGGACTCACCTTGCGCCATTCGAAATGTTTCGTACTCTTGGAACATTAATATCTTCAAACACTTTCCAAAACTTAATGTCTTGAGGCTCTATTGTGTTACACAAAGTGTTTTCCAAGTGAGAAGTAGTAGGGTGAGTAAGAGTTAAAGAAGTCTCCCTCTTTGATAGTACATCGTTCCCAAGTACTTCCTTTCCTCTACCTTTGTCACTCCATGGTTCCTCTATGCATAACTTCTCACTTGGTCCTAGAACACAATACTTCTTGAAAGTGAATCCTCTAGTTAATTCACAAGATGCTTTCAGTCTTACAATATCCTTCATGGTTTTGCCTACTAAAGCTTCACTATGGTTCAACCATGCTTCCTTTGATGACACCATAGTAAAATTCATAAGACAAAAATTATCATAAGTAAAAGCAAGGGTATCATATAAAGAGTTAAGCTTAAACTTCCCTATAAGTTTTCTTCCAAGCATCAAGTCCTCATTTGCCTTATGATTACCTATACATTGTAAACTCAAAGAAATGGAGTTAGGTAAGCATATAAATATGGATTTCCTAATGAGGATCTCTCTATTAGCCACCCTTTCACACTTGTTTTCAAACTTAGAATCATTAATGACATGTTTAATAATTTTCTTGGAACTCTCGGCCATGCTAGGATTCTTAAGCTTCAAAGTTTCTTTCTTGCTTTTCTTTTTGGAGTTCTCAGACAAACCTAATTTAGGCCCTAAACTCTCTTTGTTTTCAAGTTTCTTTTCATTATCTCTATTTATTTTCATCTTTATTTGATCCTCACACACCTCCTTAGGAGTTAAGGGTTTCAAGGTAACCTTCTTTCCTACATGAGAAAACACATAAGTATTAGTGACTCCATCATGTATAGCATGCTTATTGAATTGTCAAGGTCTACCTAACAAAAGATGAGTAGCTTCCATAGGCACAACATCACATAAAACATCATATTTATATTTACCTATGGAGAAAGCAATAAACACTTGTTTGTTCACAACTAGCTCACCCTTTTCACTCAACCATTGTAAATTTTAAGGTTTGGGATGTGAAGATAACTTTAATCCTAACTTATCAACTAATCAACTACCACTATCTATGTCAAGGAACATACCTTTCCTTCAACTAAGCACCTTGAGTAGAAGATGTTTTCCCTATGTGATTCATCCAAGTCTTTGAGAACTCCTCCAAGAATCCTCCTCACCATGAGAAGGTCTCCATCCTCGAGAGCCTCACTTGCATCACTTCCATGCTCTCTTGACTCCTCACTTTCACTTGTAGAAGATTGTGAATCTTCACTAGTGATAGCTCCATCCACTCTCACAACCATAGTTTTCTTATTTGGAAATTGAGAAGCAATATGACCATGAACCAAACATTTAAAACATTTAATTGAACTAGGTTTAGAAGTAGAAGATTTTACCTTCTTACCCTTTGAAGTGTCTCGGTCATGCTTGGTTTTGGATGAAGAAGTCTACTCCTTCTTCCCTTTGTCCTTCCAAGATGATTTGTATGGTGTGAAAGACCTCTTGAAAGTTGTTTTCCTCTTCAATTGACCCTCAATCTTCATGGCCTTATGCAAAGCATCTCCAAGAGTGATATAGTGTTGGAGTTCTAGGATGTCTTGGATATCATGGTTCAAACCATGGATGAATCTAGCAATGGTAGCCTCCCTTGCCTCTTGGTAATCCGCCCTAAGCATAGTCAATTCAAGGTCCTTGTATTATTCTTGAACACTCTTTGACCCTTGTGTTAGTCTTTGCAATTTAACATGTAAATCTTTAGTGTGAGAGTGAGGAACAAACCTTTCTTTCATGACATCCTTCAATTGAATCCATGAAGTGATTTATGGCCTCCTCCTAGCAAAAGCATCCACTAACAATTGATTCCACCATATTAGAGCATACCCTTCAAATTCTAGAATGGCAAGGTTCAACCTCTCTTCATCCCTCAAATAGTTGTGGCAAGAGAACACTTGATCCACCTTCATCACCCAATCATAGTAGGAATCGGCTCCACCTTCTCCTAAGAATTGAGGTAGCTTAATCTTGGTGGGAACTCCACCTTGCCTTGCTCCTCCACCATAGGGAAAAGCTTGAAAGGTTCGGCCATAACCACTTGGTGATCTTCTCCCTTTATTTCTCCTTTCATCTTCATAGTTGTGGAATGCATAGTCTTCATCAAAGTTACTCTCTCCCACACTCTCTCTAGGTGAGGCATACTTAAAGTTTTTCTTAAACTCTTTATAAATCCACTTGTGTGGTATTTTAGTCTAAGGAGGCTGTGTGTGCAAAGAATAACTTTCTTTAGCCTGAAGAGGTTGTGTTTCAAAGAATACTTGGTTGGTTAGCCTGGGAAGGCTTTGCTTAAAGAATATCCTGTATTAGCTAGAAGTGGCTGAGTTTAAACAATACTTGTAACCTTTTCACGGTTGATAGTGAAAACTCAGTGTTTGCTGGGGTAACGGACGTAGTCTTGGATAGACGAACCAGTATAAAAATAACTATGTTCATTTTATTTAATCTTGTGACTAACGAGGATAATTAAAGTATAACTTCATTTGTTAAAATTAATCCTTCAAGATAAATTTCACATGAACCAGTTTGAAATCAACAGACGATAGGAGAAAATTTTTTTAATAACACAATTCAACATCCCTTCTTGTGTTTTATTCTTTACAGTTTGGTATCAGAGCTCGGCCTCTAAGGGTTGAGCGTTTTACAACTGCTATAGGAAAAGATACAGATGGAGTTACAAGGGCCAACGTTTCTTTAAGGAAGATCCTCCATGAACAAGCCGTCAGTCTTCTTAGGGGATGACTATCCCTACTGGGCCGACGGGATGGAGATGTACATAAAGTCTACTCAATATAAACTTTGGAAGATTATCACTCTGGAGATATTCCCATTGTCAAACCTGAGACTGAATAGGGAAATGAAGAATATTCTCTCATGGAACTCAACAGCAAGGCAAGATATGCACTTACATGTGCTTTCTCAAGGACAGAATACAATAGATTTTGTGCCTACAAGACCGCCAAGGAACTCTGGGACGCCCTAAAAATATCCTATGAAGGAACTGAGGATGTCAGAATGAGAAAAGCTTCCACACATCAAAGAGAATATGAGATGTTCTCTATGAAGAATAGTGAATCCATTGATATGATGTTTGGAAGATTCCAGACAATATTAAATGGTCTCACTTCGCTGGGAATCACATCCACAAAGGCTCAAAATAACATGAAGATTCTGGACAGCCTTCCTACTCTATGGGAAGCTATGTCCACCGCCATCTTTGTGGGATGTGACATGAAAACATTAAACCTTGAGGGGTTAATAGGAGCCTTGAGAATACATGAGGTACTTATCTGCAAAAGGGACAAAATAAAAGTTCAAGAGCCCATAGCTCTTCCATCTATTGATGAGGTCCGAAAAGAAGAATTTGTCAAGAAAGAAAGAAAGAAAGAAAGAAGAACAAGATTCTTAAAGCTGAAATGTCTAAATCAGATTCATTTGATGGATCGTCTAAAGATGAGATATCTCTCATGGCCAGATACTTCAAGAAGATGATGATAAAGAAAGGAAGAGGTTAACGCTTCTTCAAAAAGAAGATGGAACCCTCGTAGAGACAAGGACAAAAAGAGCTTGCTGACATGGGAAGACCTTGACAACAACAGCTCAGACGACTCCACAGAGGTAGAGGAAACTGCAAACATCTGTCTCATGGCTGGAGACAATCCTTCCTATAAGGTAAATGACTCTTCTATCTCATCCTCTTCATCTGAGTCTGAATCAGAATCAGAAGAAATATCATATAATACCCTTTTAGCAAACTCTCATTTTATTGTTGAGCAATACAAAGTATGCAAAGCAAAGTTAAAACAAACTTTGGAAGAAAATGATACTTTGAAATCTGAAAAAGAGTTGCTTAAAGAGAAAGTATCAGATGAAATATCATCTGACTCTGAAAAGAACATTTTAATTCTTGAAATCGAAAGATTAAAGAAAGAAAATGATTCTTTACTCAAAGACTTTACTAAGTTCACAAAAAGATCCTCCATGCTTGAAAACATTTTAAAATATGGGAGAGCTCTTTCTGATAAAAGTGGACTAGGTTATGTTGAGCAGACGAATGAGAAGAAGACAAAATTTGCTTCGTCTACTCAAAAGAAGAAGAATAAAAGTTACAACAAGGTTCCAAATGATTATAAGAAAAATACAAAAACCTTGAACAAAAAGAAACCTTCTTCTACTAACAAAGGAGGACCCAAAAGAATTTGGGTACCAAAGTCACTCATTATTCCTGTTGCAGATATCCTTAATAGGAAGAGAGAATACTTGAATCTGGTACCTGGACAGTGGGTGCTCACGACACATGACGGGAGACCTGTCTATGTTCCAAGACCTAAGACCAAGTAAAGGGTAAAATCCTGTCTATGTCTTATGGTTCAAGAAAAGGTAAAATTCTAGGAATTGGGATTGTTGGTAAGACACTCAACCCTCTCATCCAAAATGTGTCTTATGTTAAAGGTCTGAACTTTAATTTACTTAGCATAAGTCAATTTTGTGACAGTGGATATGAAGTAGCTTTTAACGTTGACGAATGTATAGTTAAGAATAAAGATAAATCCATTCTATTTCTAGAGAAAAGAAAAAATAACTTCTATGAGGTTTGTCTTTCTGACCTTAATAATCCGAATGTAACATGTTTAATTTCAGCAGACGATGAACGAGATATTTGGCACAACAAGCTTGCACATTTAAGTCTTGAATATATTTCAAAAATTTGTAAAAGGGATCTTGTAAAAGGTTTGCCAAAAATATCTTGGAAGTCCAATCATTTGTGTGAATCTTGTCAGCATGGGAAACAACTTAAAGCTTCGTTTAAATAAAAAAATGTTGTTTCCACGACAAGACCTTTGGAACTGTTACATATTGATTTCTTTAGACCCACTCAGATTGAAAGTCTTGGAGGAAAGTATATGGATTTGTCATTATAGACAACTATACTAGATTTACTTGGGTATACTTCCTAGCCCAAAATCACGAGTCTTTCAATGTCTTTGAAATATTCTGTAAACGCATTCAAAAAGAAAAGGGAATATGTATTGCGTTTGTCAGAAACGATCATGGAACAGAGTTTGAAAACTTTGAGTTCAAAGCCTTTTGTTTTGAAAATGGTATCTTTCACAATTTTTCATCTCCAAGAACTCCCCAACAAAATGGAGTTGTGGAAAGGAAAAATCGTACACTACAAGAAATGGCTAGAACAATTTTACATGAAAGCTCTCTTCCAAAATATTATTGGGCAGAAGCAATAAATACCTCTTGTTATATTCAAAACAGAATATTGATAAGACCTATATTGAACAAGACCCCTTATAAACTATGGAAAGGAAGAAGACCCAACATATCCTACTTTCACCCCTTTGGATGTGAGTGTTTTATCCTCAACACTAGAGATCAACTTGAAAAGTTTGATTCAAAAGTGATTAAAGGATATTTATTTGGATACTCCAATACGTCTAAGGCCTATAGAGTATTTAACTCTAAGACGCAAGTTGTAGAGGAATCTATTCATGTAAAATTTCAAGATAACTCAAAGGCTGATAAAGAAATATCAGACCTAGAAAACTTGTTTTATAATTTGCAGATCAACCCCTCTAGTCAAAACTTAAGTTCAAATGGTCAACCTAGTACAGACGCAAGAATAGACGAAAGAAGTACAGACTAACCATCTTCGTCTGATGTTCAACAACTTGATACTCAAGCTCCTGTCAGAACTTGGAGGTTTGCCTCAAACCATACAGAAGATCTTATCATTGAAGATAGACGTCAAGGAGTTCAAACAAGGTCAAAGTTTAGAGAATCATCTGGCTATGCTTTTGTGTCAAACATAGAGCCTAAAAACATTGAGGAAGCTCTACAAGAGAATGAGTGGATTTTAGCTATGGAAGAAGAGCTAAACCAGTTTACCAGAAATGATGTTTGGACTTTAGTAGAGAGACCAAGGAACAAAAACATCATAGGAACAAGATGAGTGTTCAGAAATAAACTTGATGAAGTTGGAAAAGTGGTAAGAAACAAAGCAAGGTTGGTAGCCCAAGGTTATAACCAACAGGAAGGTATTGATTTCACTGAAATTTTTGCTCATGTAGCTAGGTTAGAAGCTATTAGAATTTTACTTGCTTTTGCTACTCATAAGAATATCGTCTTATATTAAATGGATGTAAAAAGTGCTTTTCTAAACGGCTTTATTGAAGAAGTATATGTAAAACAACCTCCTGACTTTGAGAGTTCATCTCAACCAGATCATGTTTTCAAACTGAAGAAAGCGTTTTATGGTCTTAAACAAGCTCCTGAAGCTTGGTATGAGAGACTAAGTTCTTTTCTTCTTAAAAATGGTTTTTCAAGAGGAAAAGTTGACACTACTCTCTTCAAGAAAAGTGTTTCAAAAGACTTTATTATTGTTCAAATATATGTAGACGATATAGTCTTTGGAGCCACTAACGAATCCTTTTGTAAGGATTTTTCTAAGTTAATGCAGGATGAGTTTGAAATGAGTATGATGGGAGAACTAAAGTTCTTCCTAGGACTTCAAATCAAACAGACGAAAGAAGGAATCTATATCCATCAACAAAAGTACACAAAATAACTTCTCAAGAAGTTCAAGATGGACAATGCAAAGCCAATGAAGAAACCCATGCACTCGTCTGACGCTAGTCTCAACAAAGACGATTCAGGTAAGACCGCTGATCAGACGATATACCGAGGTATGATTGGCTCACTCCTTTATTTAACAGCTAGTAGACCAGACATTATGTTTAGCGTCTGTCTATGTGCACGTTTTCAGTTTAACCCTAGAGAATCTCATTTACAAGCTGTAAAACGCATTCTTAAATATCTTATTGGAACCACTAATCTCTCTTTATTTTATAAGAAAAATAGTGATTTCAGTTTGAGTGGCTATTGTGATGCTGATTATGCTAGAGCCAAAGTGGAGAGAAAAAGCACAAGTGGTGGATGTCAATTTCTAGGGACATCACTCATCTCTTGGTCAAGAAAGAAGCAAAACTCCATAACACTCTCTACCACAGAAGCATAATAAATTGCTGATGCTGGATGTTGTTCACAACTTCTATGGGTAAAACATTAACTTGAAGACTACTCCAGGTTTGAAACCGAAATCCCAATTTTCTGTGACAACACAAGTGTCATCAATCTCAGCAAAAACCCTATTTAGCATTCAAAAGCTAAACATATTGAAATAAAATTTCATTTTATAAGAGATTATGTTCAAAAAGGTATTTTCGATATACACTTTGTCCAAACTGATTTTCAATGGGCAAGATATTTTTACAAAGGCTCAGACGAAACACGCTTTAATTTCATTAAAGAAAATTTAGGAATTATTTCTTTAAAAGATTAAGTTATTTCGTCTGTGTATATCGTCTGTGTTTATCGTCTGATTATTTCGCGTTAAGACGAAACCTTGTGTCTGATCAAGTTGAATTAGTGAAAAGTCATTCAACAGACGCAATGTTATTATTTAATTAATTTAAAGTTGAGTGTGCAGGAAGACACAATAAATGCAGCATTAAATATGTCTAGCATTTATTACTCTATTCTAGGAAGTTCAAAAGCATGTGTCGCAAATGACAGAAGTCAAATCAATCATTGAAAGGGCAATCATGGGAGAAAGCATCAAACCAGGGACGGTTTCCATTCTATCTTCTGATAAAATATAACCGTTTCATTTATTTCATTATAAAAGTGCTAAAGTCTTCTTCGTTATTCCTTACATTGCTAAGTAACCAAAATCTACTCTCTCTCTAAGAACTTTCACTCTCTAATTTTCTTACTTTTCAAACTCAGAAAATGGACGCCAAGAACAAACAACAATTACCTGTTGAAGATTAAAGGTTTTTCGCGCAAGTTTATTCTTGCCTAGCAAGTGGGTGAAGAGGATCACTCTTACAAATCTCTCTGGGCACTCATGCGACATTCTGGAGAAAGCGGGATGGATGAAGTTCGCTTCATGGGAAGACCTATGGATGATGGAGCCTTACGCTGAGTTTTGGTCTGAGGCCAAAATTGTTGATGATAATATGGTTGGAACCATTGGTGATAAGGAATACCTTATCAATGTTGAAGCTATTGCCGCTATAGGGAAGTGCAAGATTAAAGGTGTCGTCTACACCTCCAATTGGAATGAGGGTATTGATGAAGCCCTCATCGATCAGACGCTCTATGCCAAACCCAGAACGTTTGACCTGGCCAAATTTCTAAGGGCTAGGAACTTGACCGCTAAAGGAAGAGTTCTGCACAACCTTCTTTTCAACATCTTCACTCCTAGGATTGGGTCTCGCGACAATGTGAGCAACCGAGATCGATTCTGTCTCTTCTATCTTCTTAAGAAGGAGAAGATAAGTCTTCCCCATGTGATTTTGGATCATTGGGTTGCTACCTTGAAAGGAAGGGACTTGCGAAGAAAATCAAGTGTTCCCTATCCTGCTGTCTTCGCAAAGATCATCCAGAATCAAGAATTTAATATCAAGGGATGTCAATGGTATGCCAGTGGTCATGAAATCAAGCAAGCCACCTTCTCAAGAATGCGTCTAGACCTTGGAGCATGGACGCTGAATGAAATGCATGAGAAGTCTTTTAATCCAAATTCTTCTCAATCTCAACCTCCTCAACCACAAACACAAACCCATACGCAAACCTCACAACCACAATCATCTCCTCAACAAACTCGCCCCAAACAAAAACCTCTCATCAAAAGACCAAGAAATGCACCCATTCCACCACAAACACAAACACAAGCCCAAACACAAAACCCTCCTCCATCTAAACCTAGAACGTCGTCTGAACCACCTGTACAAGTTACAAAGGTTCCTTTTGAGACGACAGAAGATGTGTCTCTTGTTAGACGAAAAACAAAGTCTATCAAGTTGAAGATGCCAAAAATGGATTCGTGTACTCAAGATAATCCATCTGCTAAAGAAGCATTTGAGGATGTTGAGTCTGCTAGAAGGCGAGCAGACGTTCACAAAAAGGAAAAAGTAGACGAAGTTCAGGTCTCAGAGGATGCTTTGAGAAAGGCATATATGAAGGGAGTGGGAAAAGGTATAGTTGAGACTACAACCATTCTAAGTGAGAAGGAAGAATTAAAGAAGGCTAAGAAAGCCTCCATTCTCTTAGAAGCTAAAAGGGAGCGTATGTTCATACCATACCTCTTCCCATTCATACCATACCTCTTTAGACGGTAAATGCAAAATCTGAAGAAATATGTTGTTTAAATGAAGAAGAGTGCAACTCTCGTCTATCATCTATGAAGTAGAATCTGGTTCATCAGATGAAGAAGAGTGTCTTGTCACAAGACATGTGGCAACTTATGGAAAAGCTCCAACTGAGGTCTTAAATGAGGAAGACCTTCCACCCAAGCGCAAAATGGACTACACCTTTCTTAACGATCTAGTTATGCAAAGGTACAATGTTATTGGGTGTGCTGAAAGGCCTAAGAGGCCTAAGTGGATCATCACAGATCATGTTGAGGAAGCTTCTGATCTTTCTGAATCTGACAAATCTGAGTCTGGCAATGATGGCTATTGCACAGACGATGAGGAAGATTTGAAAAAATCTCTCTTCATCGAATTGGACAATCCTTATAGGTATAGAGGGAAGAAAGGGTTCCAATTGGGAAGATTTGTAAATCCTATCAACCATTACCAGCCATTGAAGTCTTCTGACTTTGACATGTCAAGAAAATATGATAGTGCTGAACAGAAGGAATGGTTGAAGCGTCTACCTTGGGATGCTCTTGCTGAATTGAAGATTAAGGGCTTAGAAGGAATAGACGACTACAAGCGTCACCTTGATGGTTTGTTGATTGAAGGACCATCATTGGGGTATGAACCAAACATTGTCTCTAGAGTCTCTTCTAGAAGAACCATTCGTCATTATCTTGAGAGAGCACTAGTTCATCATCACTGTGTATTTGGTGACTTTATGTCTCAAATATCTGTCCCTGCATGCTTATTTCATTAGCACTTAGACGGAATGGATAAATAAGACGGAATTCATTGGATTAGGCTACACACTTGGCCTAAATCTGCCTTGGCTCAGGCCTCTTTTCTCTAATTTTCATCCAACTTACTTTCTCAACATCTAAGAGTATGATACACCTGAAGAATGCTACCATTGTCTGCCTGTTGATTATGATGCGGCATACACTTTCATGGCAAGAGCTTATAGATATGAGATCAAGGATAAACTTCAATCCTTCCATCTGATTCAGAACAGAGCAGAGAAAGAGAGACGTTTTCTACCTTTTCTCATGGGCTCTCAATTCTCTGCACTTGCATCTAATGAGACAAAATTCTTTGTGAGGATGGATCGTTTGAGACCATGCCTTATAAGGATGCTTGCAAAAGGCAAGGAGAAGAAGGAACACTCTTCCCCCAAGGAGTTTAAGTTTGCAAGACATATAGTCAAGTGTCTGCCCCCAGCTATTTATGCTCATCTGAAGATTGTTCAGACTCAATCTTCAAGAACTATCAATCCTAAGATTCAAAGGATGATAGAAGAACATGAAGCTACATCAGCTTTCTGCTTAAGGACTTCTTTTGATAAAGAGTCTATCACCTATGGCAGAGTCTACCCTGGATGAGCTTATGCTTATACTCTTCCACCTCATATGCCTCAATACTTCCAACTCACAACCTTCAACAAATCATATTGTTGGCAATGGGAAGAAAACTTCAATTCTCGTATGGATCTCCCATTGTTCACTCTGCATTTGAAGGCGATTGAAGTTGAACCTATTTTAGTGGAGGTAGAATCTAATGAAGAGATTGTTTTGACTACGTCTGAACCTCGACCGTCTCTTATGCTTGAGTCTGGGCCTCAACCGTCTGTACCACAATAACCTCAATCATCAAACGACTCTGCCGATAAGTATAATGCTTTGAAGCGAAAGTATGATGCTCTAGAGGATAATTGTGAACACTTGAAGAAGAAGAACAAGGAACTTGAAGAATCTCAACATGCTACAAATGCCAAGCTGGAACATCTTCAAAGTTTTGTGTTCTCTTTGATGAAGCAACAACCTCCGCCTCAATAGTCCTTTTGAAGGATTTCAGCCCAAGGGGGAGAAGATTTGGGAAGAAGAAGAGAGTATCTGCTCAGGGGGAGCATCTGAAGAAGAACGTCTGATGGGAGCTTAGGGGGAGAGTCTATGTACATTGGGGGAGAGTCTTGTAATTTATTTTTTTTCTTAGATTTAGCTCTGATAAGTTCTTTCTCTTGTCGTCTGAACTTTGTAAATCTTAGAACTTGATTGTATCTTTTTGATGTAATAACTCTATAAATGTGGTATTATCAGAAGACATCGTCTTGATGTAAATCTGGCATAAATGTTATCACTTTGCTAACCTTTGTCTTATGCAGATAGCTCTGTCTTTTTAAAGTATTGGTATGGTCTGTAATCATCAAAAAGGGGGAGATTGTTAGATCAAGATGATTAACACTCTTTGTTTTGATAATTACAAGACAGACGATACTTATAGACGAAGTGAGCTCAGACGATAGATGACACCTCAAACAAAAAATGACTCCTCAATGTTTAATTCTTTATTACATCTTTCATCTTATAAGGGTTATGTCTCAAAGATCAGACGATACAAGAAAGATGGTAGACGACATTATCTTCAGACTTCACTTATAGAATATCGTTTTGAAGACTCTATCTTTTTCAAGACCCATCGTCTACTAAAGGGAGTTGAAGACAGACGATGTCACTTGTGCATATTTCAAATCTAGTCGTTACTCGTGAAAGTTTCCAAAAATGGTTGGACACTGTGCAAAACCTCTACAACACGAAAAGCAAATCACGTTTTTGTTATCCAAACTGATCAAGTCAGAAAAAGGTACTAAATATGCGCTGACTCCGTTGCTCAAGCATTTAATTATTCTGATTGATTTCTGCCACTGATGTGAAAGCTTCAAGAAAAGGACAACGGTCAAGATTTGAGTCTAACGAATTTTTCTAAGATTGTTGCCTATATAAAGGTCTTCTCTCCTCAAATTCAAGTTGGCAAAAACTCTACATAAGCTTATTCTTATCTTCGCTCTTGAATCAAAGAATTTCATTCTGTTGGACTTGAAGCTTGAAGAATGCTGATTGTGTCTCTCTTATGTGTTTTGGTTTTGATGAATGTATCTTTCGGTTTTCCATAGTTGAATGTAACTAGGATATAACTATGTATTGTGTGTTGAGTATAGGCATATATGTGTTGTATTCTTTGCTTAAGACCCCAGAGATATGTAAAACTAGTGTATGATTGATCATGTGAAGAATGTTTGATTTCCATTTGAGAAAAACAGTTTGAAAAACCTTGGAAATCCATTTTTCACTGATGTAATCGATTACAGGCTTGGTGTAATAGATTACATTGATCATTCTCTCTGGTGTAATCGATTACATGGTTGATGTAATCGATTACATGCTGAGAACTCTCTGGTGTAATCGATTACATCCCCAGTGTAATCGATTACATGGTTTGAAATTCACCTTTCTGGGTTTCCCTCTTCAATGTAATCGATTACATTCTCGTGGTAATCGATTACATGCCTGGAAAATTCAAATTGGAGGGTTCTAACGGCTAGTGTAATCGATTACATGCATTTGGGATCAATTACATTGACCGTTGTAGCTCAGATTTGCACGTTTTCTCCCTCCAAATTTGTTCTATAAGTATAATCTTGATGAAACATATGAAAGTGCTGAAAACCTAGCTTCTTGAAACAATTCCTACACTTTTATATGCTCTAAATCTAGAGTTCATCAAGGTTTTCAAAGACAAAGGGGAAACTTGATTCATTCCATTGATTGGGTGGATTTCATAATGCTCATTTGTGATCAGATTCTACACATAAGGTGTATTCTTTACTGATCTTTTGTATTTCCAATTTTGGGTTGTTGCTCTAGGAGAGAGGTCTCTCTAGATAGAGCATTGTATTTGAGAAGTGATTCTCAAAGTTTGATCTTGGAGGTGCCAAGGTCTTGGAAGTTCTGTTCTTGAGGTTGAAGAAGCAGTTTTAGGTGTTTTGATTTTGTTTGTATTGCTTGTTGCGAGTGAATGTAAAAGGATACAAAAGGAATCATTTGATAGTGGAAAGCCAATCGCAACAGTTGTTGGGTTGGGGACGACGTAAAGGCGATTATTGGCGAACCAAGTATATATCGTTGTGCACTCATCTTCTTCCTTACTCTCTTTACAGTTTTCACTATATTGTTATTGTTCATATTCTGGCTCGTATTTGGAAACTGTATTGATAATCAACTCATTAATTGGTTTAGAAATAGAATCAGTAATTGAACTTGTAATTGAATCTGTAATTGAAAGGTAATTGATAGGTAATTAAAAGGAATTAGAAACACACGAATTTAGGGTAAAGTTTAACAAGAATCTATTCACCCCCCCTCTAGATTCATACATAGGGACCAACAATTGGTATCAGAGCTACTTCTAGTAAGTTGCTCTAGAATTTGATCCATAATGGCCAGTAATCAATTACCATTTGCTGAAGGTGCCTCTATTAATAGACCTCCTCTGTTTTGTGGTGATAACTATCCTTTTTGGAAAGTTAGAATGAAAATCTTTATGGAGTCTATTCATAGAAGTATTTGGCAAGCTGTTGTAACTGATTTCAAAATCCCCACATATATAGTTGAGGGAAATGAATTAGAAAAACCATTTGAGAAGTGGGAACCAGAAGAAATTAGGAGAGCTGAAAATGATTCTAAAGCTTTAAACATTATACATTCTGCTCTTAACTCTGATGAATTTTTTAGAATTTCAGCTTGTACAACAGCAAAGGAAGCATGGGATCTTATCATGGTGACTCATGAAGGTACTCCTGAGGTGAGAAGAGCTAGAAAGAACACACTCATCCAAGAGTATGAAATGTTCAGAATGGCACAAGGTGAGTCTATCATGGACATGCAGAAGCGATTCACACACATTGTGAATCACCTCAAAGGACTCGGTAAGGTCTTTGTTGAGGAAGAGGTAAATATAAAGGTCTTGAAGTCTCTAAGCGAGAAAATGGCAACCAACGATCCATGACCATTACAGAATCAAAGGACTTGGCCTTGATGACAAGTGCTGAGTTGTTTGGTAAGCTGAGAGAATATGAGATGGATATGTCACGTATGGCTGATGAAGAGCAAAAAGACAAGAAGGCTAAGAGATTGGCACTCAAAATGGAGGACACAGCTAGTGATAGTGATGCATCATCAAGCTGTGGAAATGAGTCTGAGCAAGAAATGAATCTCATGGTCAGAAAGTTCAAAAGGTTCATGAAGAAGAACAGCAACAAAAAGAGATTCAACAATGCTAGAAAAGGCTCATCTTCAAAGGTCACATGCTATGAATGTGGCAAGGCTGGACACTATAGATCGGAGTGTCCTAACTTGAAGAAATCAAACAGCAGTGAGCCTAGAAGAGTGGAGCAAGAAGAAAAACCCAAGAAGGACCGGTATCGGAAGAAAAAGGCCTACATTGCTTGGGAAGAAAATGACTGCTCATCCTCCAGTGAAAGCGAAAATGAGGAAGCCAACTTATGTCTTATGGCTAAACCAGAATCGGATAATGAGGTAAGTGATTCTGACTCCTCTAAAAATGATAATGATTATGATGAGCTATATACTGCTTTTTGTGAGTTATTTAAAGAAGCAGAAAAATTTGAAAAACTAAGTAAGGTTTTGAAAAACAGAGTTGCAGATTTAGAAAATGAAATTTCTGTTTTGAAAACCAATATTCAAGAATTGAAAGATGAAAATGATAAGTTGAAATTGCCCTGTTCAAAGTGTAAATCTTTTACTGCCCCTTTAAAGAATAATAAAAAGAAGTTCCATACATTTAAACAAACTAGCAAATATAGAAACTTCTCATGTAGTTATTGTATGCAATCTGGACATAATCATTATAACTGCATGATTAGAAAGAAAGGCTTAGATAATGGATTGTTTAAATGGATAAAGAAAGATAGTCACAGTTCTAACATGAAAGGACCCAACAAGATTTGGGTACCAAAAACCAAATGATATCTTTCTTTGTGTAGGTGTGCTTGAGAGCCAAACACTCAACTTGGTATTTGGATAGTGGCTGCTCAAGACATATGACGGGTGACAAGAGTAACTTTATCTCCTTCAAATCCAAAGAATCAGGTTCAGTAGTATATGGAGATAATAACAAAGGTAAAATTCTGGGTATTGGTGATGTTGGAGACAAATCCAACTCCGTGATTGAAGATGTACTGCTTGTAGAAGGTTTGAAGTTCAATCTTCTGAGTATTAGCCAATTGTGCGACAAAGGGTATCAAGTTTCATTCGACAAAGGCTGCTGCAAGATCAATAACAACGAATCGAATGAGGTATTGATGGTAGGTAAGAGAAGAGGTAACATCTATATACTTGAACTTGATCATTCATCATCATATCATGCATGTCTTACGTCTAATGATGATCTATCTTGGCTTTGGCATAGACGTATAGCACATATTGATGTTCATCAACTTAATAAACTGTCATCTAAGAGCTTAGTAGAAGGACTACCTGAATTAAAGTTCAAAGAGAAGGCCTATGTGATGCATGTCGAGAAAGGCAAGCAATCTAGAAACTCTTTCAAATCTAAAAATGTTGTTTCAACTTCTAGACCGCTTGAATTGCTGCACATGGATCTCTTTGGTCCATCTAGAACTGCTAGTTTAGGTGGAAATCTATATGGATTAGTTGTTGTAGATGACTACTCTCATTTTGCTTGGGTTGCTTTTATACCAAGTAAAGACACCACTTTCAAAGTTTTCAAAATACTTGCTAAAAAGATTCAAAACGAAAAAGATTTGAAAATCAAGTCCATTAGGAGTGATCATGGAGGTGAATTTGAAAATGAGTCTTTTGAAAAGTTTTGCGAAAAATATGGAATCGATCACAATTTTTCCGCTCCAAGAACTCCACAACAGAATGGGGTTGTTGAGAGGAAAAACAGATCTTTAGTAGAACTAGCAAGAACTATGTTGAATGAAAGTGATTTGCCTAAATATTTTTAGGCTGATGCAGTGTCCACTGCTTGCTATGTTCTAAATAGAATTGTGATTCGTCCTATTTTAAAGAAAACCCCCTATGAACTCTATAAAGGCAAGAAACCCAATATCTCTCATTTTCGGGTATTTGGGTGTAAGTGTTTTGTTTTGAATAATAGCAAAGAGCCTCTTGGTAAGTTTGATGCCAAGGCTGAGGAGGGTGTGTTTATTGGGTATTCATCATCAAGTAAAGCATATAGAGTATTTAATAAAAGGAGAATGTGCATTGAGGAATCTGTGCATGTTAAGTTTGATGAAACTAATAATTCCCAAAAGGGAAGTGTGTTTGTTGATGATGATGAGCATGTAGGTGAAGAAAGCACTAGCAAAGAAGAACAGCAAGAACCACCAACTACTTCTCATGAGCTTCCAAAAGAATGGAGGAAACCAAGAGATTTATCTCTTGACAACATCATTGGAGACATCCATAAGGGAGTATCTACTAGATCTACTCATAACATGTTCTGTGATGATTATGCATTTGTATCTCAATTTGAACCTTCTTGTGTTGATGATGCTATAAATGATGAATTTTGGATGAATGCTATGCAAGAAGAATTAAGAAGTTTAAAAGGAATAACGTATGGGAGTTAGTACCTTTTAAAAGAGATATGAATGTAATTGGAACAAAATGGGTGTTTAAGAATAAGTTAGATGAGAATGGAGTTGTGGTTAGGAATAAGGCTAGACTAGTAGCTAAGGGATATAATCAACAAAAAGGAATAAATTTTGGTGAAACATATGCCCCTGTTGCTAGACTAGAAGCTGTTAGAGTTCTACTTGCTTTTGCCTGCATACATGATTTCAAGTTGTTTCAAATGGATGTTAAAAGTGCTTTCTTGAATGGCTATATCAATGAAGAAGTTTTTGTTTCACAACCTCCTGGATTCACTGATTTTGATTTCTGAACATGTGTACAAACTCAAGAAGGCCCTATATGGTCTTAAACAAGCCCCTAGACAATGGTATGAAAGGCTAAGTAAATTTCTTCGTCAAAAGGGTTCTGCGAGAGGTAATGTTGACAAAACTCTTTTCATAAGGAGGAAGTCAAACTGTATTTTGTTGGTTCAAGTTTATGTTGATGATATTATATTTGGATCAACTAATAAATCTCTGTGTGAAGAGTTTGTGAATAGCATGCAGGGGGAGTTTGACATGTCTATGATGGGAGAACTCAAATTCTTCCTAGGATTGCAAGTCAAACAACTGAAAGATGGAATCTTCATACATCAAGCAAAGTACACCAAGGAATTGTTGAAGAAATTCGACATGGAAAGTTGTAAGAGCTCAAACATTCCTATGTCAACTAATCTCTACTTGGATAATGATGCAGCTGGACAAAGTGTAGACCAATCAAGATATAGAGGGATCATTGGATCACTCTTATACCTCACAGCAAGTAGGCCAGACATCATATTCAGTGTGTGTGTTTGTGCAAGATTTCAATCTACACCAAAGGAATCACACATGGCAGCTGTGAAGAAAATCATGAAGTATCTCAAAGGAACTACGAACTGTGGTTTGTGGTATCCAAAAGGTACGTATCCTACATTGGTTGGTTTTAGTGATGCTGACTTTGCTGGTTGTAAAACTGATAGGAAAAGCACAAGTGGTGTGTGTCATTTGTTTGGAGGAAGCTTGGTCTCATGGTATAGCAAGAAGCAAGCCTGTGTAGCTCTTTCAACTGCAGAGGCGAGTATGTAGGCTGCGGTAGTATTTGTTGTGCTCAGACCATTTGGCTGAAGCAACAACTGGAAGATTTTGGACTTAAGCTTGATCATATTCCAATCAAGTGTGACAACACAAGTGCCATCAGTATCACAAAGAACCCGGTCTTACACTCAAGAACGGAGCACATTGAGGTGCGTCATCACTTCATTAGAGATCATGTTGAGAAGGGAGATGTTGAGGTGGAATTCATTGACACAGAAAATCAACTCGCGTATATCTTCACCAAACCTCTGCCCAAGGAGAGGTTCTTCAAACTTAGAACCAATCTTGGTATTCTAAGTGAAGAACATCTCACATAAGTATAGTAAGTATGTTAGTTTAATCATTCATTTGTGCTTAAACTTGATATGAATTCATTGCATAACATGATCTTGACCTTTTATATGATGAATCAAATGTTTTTCAAACATTCTATATGAGAAATCCATGAACTTTGCAGTACATAGCCTATTTTCAAATTGATTTTTGGTTTTCCATAGGATGTAATCGATTACAACATGTATGTAATCGATTACAGGAATTTTAGGCTCTGGAGTAATCGATTACAGGGTCAATGTAATCGATTACAACAGATTGGGTTTCGGATGTAATCGATTACAATATCTATGTAATCGATTACATGGGGTTTGTGGTTCTGATGTAATCGATTACATCACGAGGTAATCGATTACATGTGCTCTGGAAGTGTTTTTCAGAGCTTTGTTCTTCGTTTCTGGGCTTTATGTTCTATGTTTTGGAAGCCCATTTGCACACATTCACTGAACCAACCCTTTTGTGATCTTTATTAGTGTTGTGTTAGGGTTTCACATTCACATTCCCTTTCTCCTTCAAAACCCTAATCTCTCACGGCCTCCAAACCCTATTCTCTCTATCCCACATTCATCTTCAACCATCTTCTTCTTCATCACCAACTTTAAACCATGGACGGACAAGGAAGCAGCAAAAGGATGAAAGCTAGGGCTAACCGTGATATTCAAGAAGAAAGACGTACTAAGAAGAGACAAGAAACCTCCTCCAAAAGGAAGGGTCCTGAAGAATCCGTGCGTCACAACCCATGGTTCACCTCGAAGGAACAAGAAACTCGTTTCTTGACTGATTTTGCAAACAGAGAACTCGTACCCCCAAAGATTGTGGACTTCAGATGGCTTGACAATGAAGGGTTTACCTTTCAATCCATGCTCCGAGATCAGAACTTGGAGAAATTCGTTGGGCTAAGGGGTCACATTTACCCTGATTTGGTAAGAGTATTCTATTCTAATCTGACATATCACCCTGGAAGGATTTTATCTGAAGTTAAAGGAGTGAGTATTGTTCTGACTCACGATTTGCTTTTCGAACTCGGTGGAATAACAAATGAGGGGATAGTCCCTACTTTGGAAAATCTGGCTGAGGAAGGCTTTGAACTTCAAAAGGATGCTTTTTACATGAGCATGTTGAGAAATCCTGAATCTTGGGAAGCTGATATGACTGCAAGGAAAGAAAGAGGTATGAGAAAGACCTTTGGCATAGGTGGTCTCAACACTGATGACCGTCTTCTTCATTATGCTATTTGCTGGGTATTGGCTGCTAGAGGTACAAATCATGCTCAACTTATGGAAGAAGATATGCTCTTGATGGCTGCCCTGAAGAATGGAATTGATTGATTGGGGTCAAGTTGTCATGGACAACATGACTAAGGTAAGGAAATTCCATGACTTTAAGTGCCCTTATGGTCTGTTCATATCACGTGTTCTTGAGAGATGTCAAGTGGATGTCTCCAATGAGCACAGAGAATTGGTAAGGGATATCCATGTGCTTGGTGATATGATGCTGAAAAAGATGAGGTTGACCAAGACAACTGAGGGTTGGGTACCTAGAGAGGAAATTCATCAACAACCACAACAACAACCACCACGGCAACAACAACAAGAACAACCACAACCAGAAGAACATCCTCCTTCTGATGAGGATGAGGATTCAGCGGCTGGGGAGTACATCCCTAAGTCTCGTTTTGAGTCCATTGTCCTAGATAGGTTGGAAGAGATGGATAAAAGACAGGAGGATCTAGGAAAGCAAATCAAAGATTTGGAAAGGAATCAAAATCTGCGTTTCCTTGACATGAAGTCCTTGATGGAAACCATCATGGAGCGCCTCAACCAAGATGATGATGATGGTGATGATCAGTTCTGTATCTCTCTTTTTGGTTTGATATACCAAATAGGGGGAGAATAGTTAGGTTATCAATAGTTAGGTTATCCTAGATAGGGGGAGTTGAGAGTTGAGATTAACTTTGATAGGCTTCTAGTATTGATTAGTGATTTGAAGTTATGTTTTTACTGTTTTATTGAACTATGTTACTGTTTTTGAATAATGAATAAAATTTGCTTTGAGAATTTGTTTTATGATTCATTGGTCTTGATCTATATTTGTATTTGAATCATGTCATACATACTTGAATGAATGGTTGATTATTAGTGCATATGCATATTGTATTTTCTGGAAATTCTAACATATGCAGGTATGTCAAAGAACAACACATATCCTAAAACTCTAGGAAAACCTCTTATGTGATTTGGTACATCAAAACCAAAAAGGGGGAGATTGTTGGACTTGAAGCTTGAAGAATGCTGATTGTGTCTCTCTTATGTGTTTTGGTTTTGATGAATGTATCTTTCGGTTTTCCATAGTTGAATGTAACTAGGATATAACTATGTATTGTGTGTTGAGTATAGGCATATATGTGTTGTATTCTTTGCTTAAGACCCCAGAGATATGTAAAACTAGTGTATGATTGATCATGTGAAGAATGTTTGATTTCCATTTGAGAAAAACAGTTTGAAAAACCTTGGAAATCCATTTTTCACTGATGTAATCGATTACAGACTTGGTGTAATCGATTACATTGATCATTCTCTCTGGTGTAATCGATTACATGGTTGATGTAATCGATTACATGCTGAGAACTCTCTGGTGTAATCGATTACATCCCCAGTGTAATCGATTACATGGTTTGAAATTCACCTTTCTGGGTTTCCCTCTTCAATGTAATCGATTACATTCTCGTGGTAATCGATTACATGCCTGGAAAATTCAAATTGGAGGGTTCTAACGGCTAGTGTAATCGATTACATGCATTTGGGATCAATTACATTGACCGTTGTAGCTCAGATTTGCACGTTTTCTCCCTCCAAATTTGTTCTATAAGTATAATCTTGATGAAACATATGAAAGTGCTGAAAACCTAGCTTCTTGAAACAATTCCTACACTTTTATATGCTCTAAATCTAGAGTTCATTAAGGTTTTCAAAGACAAAGGGGAAACTTGATTCATTCCATTGATTGGGTGGATTTCATAATGCTCATTTGTGATCAGATTCTACACATAAGGTGTATTCTTTACTGATCTTTTGTATTTCCAATTTTGGGTTGTTGCTCTAGGAGAGATGTCTCTCTAGATAGAGCATTGTATTTGAGAAGTGATTCTCAAAGTTTGATCTTGGAGGTGCCAAGGTCTTGGAAGTTCTGTTCTTCAAGTTGAAGAACAGTTTTGGGTGTTTTGATTTCTGTTTGTATTGCTTGTTGCAGAGTGAATGTAAAAGGATACAAAAGGAATCATTTGATAGTGGAAAGCCAATCGCAACAGTTGTTGGGTTGGGACTGGACGTAGGCAGTTGGCCGAACCAGTATATATCGTTGTGCACTCATCTTCTTCCTTACTCTCTTTACAGTTTTCACTATATTGTTATTGTTCATATTCTGCTCTGTATTTGGAAACTGTATTGATAATCAACTCATTAATTGGTTTAGAAATAGAATCAGTAATTGAACTTGTAATTGAATCTGTAATTGAAAGGTAATTGATAGGTAATTAAAAGGAATTAGAAACACACGAATTTAGGGTAAAGTTTAACAAGAATCTATTCACCCCCCCCTCTAGATTCATACATAGGGACCAACACATTCTTCATTGTAAAAACCCTCTCTGCATAGAGGAATCTTAAAGTTTTTCCTAAACTCTTTATAAATCCATTTGTGTGGTATTTTAGCCTGAGGAGGCTGTGTGTGCAAAGAATACCTTTCTTTAGCATGAAGAGGTTGTGTTTCAAAGAATACTTGGTTGGTTAGCCTGGGAAGGCTTTGCTTAAAGAATATCCTGTATTAGCCAGAAGTGGCTAGGTTCAAACAATACTTGTAACCTTTTCACGGTTGATAGTGAAAACTCAGTGTTTGCTGGGTAACTGGACGTAGTCTTGGATAGACGAACCAGTATAAAAATAATTGTGTTCATTTTATTTAATCTTGTGACTAACGAGGATAATTAAAGTATAACTTCATTTGTTAAAATTAATCCTTCAAGATAAATTTCACATCGTCTGAACTAGTTTGAAATCAATAGACGATAAAAGAAATTTTTTTTAATAACATAATTCAACCCCCCTTCTTGTGTTTTATTCTTTACATGCTTTGTTTTAACTAACAGGGATTAATAACTTAAACATTTGAATCTTAAAACCAATAGTTAAAGAAATCAAAGTTGTGTCTGGTTTCTTTGTAAAACAACAGACGCAAACACAAAATTTTTTAATAACACAATTTAACCCTCTTCTTGTGTTTTTGTGTTTTACAAATCTGTTTTGCAGGAATATAAAGATGTTTTTTCCTGAAGATGTTCCATGAGATTACCACCTTTGAAGGGAATTGAACATCAAATTGACTTGATACCAGGAGTTGTACTTCCTAACAGACCAGCTTAGGAGAGCAACCCTCAAGAGGCCAAAGAGATAGAAAGACAAGTTGTTGATCTCATGAGTAAAGGGTGGGTGGAGGAAAGCTTGAGTCCTTGTGCTGTTCTTGTCATATTAGTGTCAAAAAAGATGGAAGCTAAAGGATGTGTTCTGACTGTAGGGTCATCAACAAGTACAAATATCCAATTCCCAGGAAGGTAGATGATGCATGTCACATGACTGACCTATTTTTCATGGGCAGTTGATACCTCACAAAAGTGAACTATTTTTATACTCTTTTTATCTCATAAATTGTCTTTTAGTACTCTTAAGCAACCTAAAATGACTCTAATTGCTCTTAATTCATAATAATTCGTGTTAGAGCTTGTTGATGGTGTGTTTTAAGTGTTTTAGGGTTAAAATAGCCAAAAATAGAAGAAAAACGCGCTAAGAAACACATCTCTCGCGAGTTGGAACTCAACTTACGCGAATTGGAGTACCAGTGAAGAATCAGGGCTCTCTGTGACCTTAACTCGCGCGAAATACTACTTATCTCGCACAAGTTGAATGACTTGCACAACGCGTTTGCACTCTGGAACATGATCTCAAGCGAGATAATTCACATCCCGCGCGAGTTGGGCTTTCGAAAAGATAAATCCACTAGATCTTATCTTTTACAAAGAAAATCTAGGATCTTATCTTCCAATATATTATTTTATGCATAGGAGGCTGAAGATATTATGTTATTTTATCTTGTACAAAAATAAAGATCTCATATTATCTTTAAAGATATTATCAAAGGAAGGCCGAGTCCACTAAAGAAGATTATATATATTAAGGCTTTACTACCAGTCAAGGGGACCGAGAGAAGGCAGAGATATACATATGACCAGAGAAACCCTAATTTCTGTCATTCCCCCTTTGGGGAATTGGAAATTGGGAACGAGAGAGCAACAACAAGCATAGGAGAAGAAGGAGAGCTCACCACGAATCGAATCCTTTGAGAAGTCTTGTCTATGTATTCTTTCTCTTTTACTTATCTTTGTGTTTTGATCTTTAATACCATGAACTAATTCCCTCTTTGATGGGGAGAACGATGTAACCCTAATTATCCTATTTTTTTATGATTCTCGATGTTATTCAGTATATGTTTGGGTGTTTATTCTTCGTTCTTAATGTTATTTATTAAAGTGATGCCTAATAAATTGATAGGTTAATCTAGGGACGGTCTTACAAAGTAAACGCCTAGAGAAAATTGAAGAATTAAATCATTATTGCGCTAGGATCCTAGAGATGGGAGTAGGTAGTAATGCGGACTGCACCTAAGTTGCCTTTAGATTCATAGAACTAGATCCCTAATTAATTTGGTATTAATCTGATTAAATAAAAGGCGTGAGTGATCCTGAGAGGGACAGTCACGAGGGTGGGAATCCGATCCGACCATGATTATACTTGAATAACATAAGAGGAAAATATGAGGGGATTAATGGTGAAATCGGGATCTCATCACTCTCTTTTCTTGATCTCAAATTACTTTTAATTTGCTTTCTGCTCTTTTTACAATCAATCCTCAAATCAAGAACGAATATGCTCATTTCCCCTTTTGGAAAATTAATAAGATAAATTAAATAAAAATATAGTTTCCGAGTTGCTTGTCCTCGTGGGATAGATAACCCTTGTTTATAAATACTTATTATTTGATGATGATTATGATATACTTATCATGGCAAGGGATGCGTTTGGTATAATTACCACTTGTTTTCCTGCGTATCAGCAGTGGTGAGAATTGAACCTAGGTATTTGTAGCCAATATGATTCAAATAGTCAATAGGACATCTTTGTTGCTTGAACTAATGCTAGTTTTATTTTTATTTGGTTAAAACATAACTCTTAATTTGAATTGTAATAAAAACAGTTAATTAAATATGAATAGATAGACATAAGATTATTCAGGATTTTGCGAGAGACTTTCTCTACTAGGTTTTTCCTACCTTCAAAGGATCTTATCAAGAACACTACTTCTTGTGGTGATCATTGGCTTATCAATCCTCTAGGTTTGTGGCACCAACTTAATATTATTGTTTGTTTATGTTTCATCTTTGATCGAAGTAAAGTCTTTGTTGTCCTAATCATGAACTTGAATCGATCTTGTTTACATCCATTGAAGTTCTTTATTTGTTTATTTTCCCTTTCTAGGATTCAAGGCTGAATTGAAACCTTAAATATTTCTCCAATTTGGGTGATCTTAGTTCTAATTAGGTCTAATTCTTAAGAGATTCAGATTGATCATCATCATTTATGAAGCTACTTTCATTAAGTATACTCTGAAGCTTAAAAGATACTTTTTGAAACATTTATTTTGTGCATCTCCAACCTCACATGACTTTACATTGTATGTCTCAATGACTACTAGTTTTTAGTGTCTATATAAAGAGTGAACTTATCATACAAAAGAGAGTTTTTGATGAAAAATAAAAAAGTTGGAACTTGTTGGACGAAGCAACTATTCTCAACAAAATTCATGTACTAATATTCTTTTAGAATCCTTTACTTAGAAAAGTTATAAATATTCAACGTACTTCATTATGTATTATCTCTGAGTGTAGATCTTTATATTTTATCAAACTTTTGTTTATGAAAGTTAGGAGTGAGTTAGTGAAAAAAAATATTTGATTTTAGTAAACTTAAGTTATTGGATTGACTTTATGATGCAAGTCATACCATGATTTTTACAAGTTTCCCCTGTCTACCTTGAAGATTGAACTCAACAAACTCTATAGAATTGAAACCTTTAATGGAGAAGAAGAAAATGTGAATATGGAGTTGGAAAAAGATGAAAAACATCATTGTTGCCTAATATGTTAAATATAAAATATTATTGGAAGTCATTCTCTCACAACTAAAGTTTATTATAAATGACTAAAAAAATTTATAAAGATTGAACGAAGCTATTTATAATAGAAATAAACTTACAACCTTAAGTTTCTAAATGCTATAATAAAAGAAACCTACAAAGGAACCTACAAGCTAAAAAGTAACATGCACAATAGCCTATGGAAGATATGCCACACGTGATGGAATACTTCACAAGTAAAGAAATATGATAAGCGTGATCTTACATAACCCATATGACACTCCTTCATGTGACCAGTGTCATGTGATATTTTTTATGTCAATTTTATGTGTTTTTCCATCTCTTAACTCCATGTGATTAAATTTAATCACATGCTTAATAAACACTTATCATGAAAACATACACTTTGATATTTTTGTGCATTTTCTCACATGTTCCACAAAAAATACAAACATGACAGAAGGTATAAAAGGATCTAAACTAAACAAGTACATAATTCTATGCATTCTCTGTCCTATTAAGGTTGAATTCAAAAGTTGAAGTTGAGTTAGGATTTCCTTTTACGTCCTTTTACTCGTAATTCTAATGATGACCTCTTTAGGTTTCTTTTCTTCTTTAGTTTCTTCCGTTTCTTGATAGTATGTTATTTTATTAAAAGGAATAGTTAAAGTATAATTAGGTTTGATTAATAGAAATTTTTTTAATACTTTAAAATTACTAAATATAATTAATTTTAATTAAATTAATATAAATTTATAATTATCATCTTTTCTTATTTTTTTATTTTACTCTTCACCCGTTGATTTAAAATTTATTATTTAAATTACTTTTCAAACTTATATAACATAAATCTAACGGTTAGTATTGGTTATTACATTCACTTAAAATTTATTATTTAAATTAATTTTCAAACTTATATATCATAAATCTAACTGTTAATATTGGTTATTAGATAGGTATGACTAAACATTCTTTAATAATCCAATAACTAACAATATTCTCTGTCATACTGTCATGTATGTTTAATCTTATAAAATTAATTTATATGATAAAATTTATCCTTAATTATTATAATCATTTTATTAATAGATTATAATTTTTACTAGCTATGCATCTTTTAACTCTCATAGGTAAGCAGGGCACGTTGTAATATCATGCGACTATTAAAATTAATACAAGTAGTTAAAAAAAAAAATTTTAATAAATTTTATTATTTTTTTCCAATTCTCTGTTATTCTTTACATTACATATAGTTTCTCCTCACTAAAAGTCGTTTCTGAAATGTAATTGTCATTTTCTTAAAAAAAATCTAAAACAATACAATTGACAGAGTTGCATCTCAATTATTGAGTAAACAAATTTGCGTGCCGTCTGAAACTTCTATTCTTTTTTTATTTTAATTTTGTTGACTACCAGGATTTAATTGCATTTTTTTTACTCTTCCTAAAAAGAGTTTTATGCATGTCTTTCTCCTAAAATATTATATATATATATATATATATATGATCTCTTAACTATTTAATGGTATAAATAAAATTTTCATTTTTAGTATAATTTCTAACTTTTATAATTTATAATTATTTTAAGTTTTTATATATTCAAATTTATCATTAATATAACTTTAATTTTTATTTTTTATTAACAAAAATAATTTAAAATAAAAAATTATTTATCATTTTCTAATGTTAAAAATTAATACAAAAACATCTTACAAATTAAATTACTCCTTGCAGTGGGTTTACTCCTTGCAGTCGGTATGCATGGGTGTGGCCCGATTGCAAGTTGGAGAGTCAGAATGTGCATAATTGCACTTACATGCACCAATTTCCGAATAACTATGTTACATAAATGCACAGAAAAGTAACACAAAATAATGAGAGAAGGTGAATTATAAGTCGGCAAGGGATGCAACTCCAAAATGGAGGGGAAGAAAGAAAAGTAAAACCCAAAGGTGATTGAAATATACTGTAGCATATTTTGATTAAAGGTGACTGAAATTCTGTTCTTTTTAATATATATTTTAGCTACTTTAAATGTACATATTTCTATTAAAATATTTTTTTAATAAATTTATGAATGAATTAATTAAATTATAAAGATATTATTTTATTCTAATTACATAATTAATAAGATAAAGTCGTGGAATATAATTTATTTTTAATAAAATATTTAGATTTCGCATTATTCAACGGCATTGAGGAGTATAGTTGAGTTATTTTAACTTACCATTTTGATTCTTATTGATAAACAAACAAATATTTTAATTTACATATAATATATATTATTATAATTAAAAGTCTTAAAAGTGATAGTTCATTCTACTTTAAAATATTTATCAAAATGAATAAAATTATCCATTAAAAATAAGATAAAAATAATTATAGAGAGAGGAATTTTCAGTATTAATAATTATAGATAATTATAAATAATAAAATAAAATATAAATATAATATAAAAATCACATAAAACTGTCATAATTTCTTTAAATACACCATCAACCCCGAGAATATGCAGAGCCATTAGTTTAATTGTTGATAGTAGTAGTTAACGTTATACATACTTACCCTGTTGGCTGGTAAAATGAAAAAAAAAAAAAAACACTATTTTGTTGTTGTTTTCTTGGAACGAAGGAATGAATATTTAATGTGATAAGTAATAGTAATTGTGAAAGGGTCTAAGAAGGAGAGAGACAGCTTATTGGAGTAACTTGACCGTACAACAAGGGGAGACGAGGGAACTGCATTTCTGCAATTCTCTCTCTCCCGATAACCTCAGAACACAACAGATCACACCAACTTCTTCTTTCAAATTCACTGTAAACTTCTTTTTCTCTTTTATCTTGTCTCTTTGATTTCTAATATGGATGAATAAATTTAGGGATAGTTAATGAGTTTTTGCTGTTTTTTTGTTCTACCTTCTTCAATTCGATTCAGCTCAATTATGTTTTGTGTTCTTAATCATTGTAAATGATAATATACTATCACATAAGCTATTTTCAGCCATGAACCCATGCCCGGACATCCTAGGCTGGAGTTTCTTAGTTGTCTTTGTTAGCACTTTACTTATGTTTTTTTATTTTTTTTATTTTTTTTTTTGCATTAGTTAATAATTTGGGGGTGTTTCTGACTTTCAACTTGTATCGTTCACGCGGTTTTGTTTCAACGCCGAAGTAAAACTCTTTATGTAATATTACTGATTAGGTTTCTCTTTCTCTTGGGACTCAAGTTGTGAAGGATATTTTTTTTCTTGAGTTAATGGGTTGAGATTAATATTTGATTGGTTAGTATTTTCAGTTACTCAGTTGGATTTTTAATAGGGATTTGTTAGTCAAATGGGTTGGCTCTTCATGTAAGTAAAAAATTAGGTTAAAGAAAGCTGTTTCAATAAGAAATTAAAAAAAAAAAATTATAGATTTAGATGGAGTTGGGTTATTTAACTTATTTTATAAGGTTGGTGCTTGGCCAAGTTCTTAAGGGCTAGTTGTTTTATTAAGTCAAACCACAATTTTAGATTTTTTTATTATTCTAAATTTATTAAAATAGATATTTAAGGATATTTGATTTACACAACTAATTAATCTTCTATGATGGTAAATAATTAGATTCCTCGTTCATAAAAATTCTTCATTTAAAAATTTTTAAGTAAGGATCTTCTTTTAATTTTTGTTATTCTGTTATGATCACGGTGGTGACAATTATACATTATCTACTCTTCAAATATCATTTATTAAAATTTGTTTTTTTAAATCTTCAATTTTTAACTCATCAAAAGAATAATATATCTCTTTTTTGTGTGATGTTACTTGTTTTTTATTTTAGTTCTAACATTTCATTCACTTTCGATTTCATTTTCTTATTTTTAATTCTTTTTTGCTATTTATGCTTTTCTTGATAATGTATTTTTGTTCTGAGAGAAAGCAACGAATAACTCTATTTTTAACAGAGTGACTGAATTTAACAGACCCCAAGAGTAAACATATCAGTTAGAAACTTAGAATATACAATAGAAACAGATAACAGGGTAACATATCTAACTACTCTATCAAAGATTAAGTTGAGTTAAATACCTTGGTAAGTTTGCAATCAGGTGTATAATCGTCATTCACATTCACAACACAATGAGTTGAGTGACGCTTATATATAACTTAGATGATTTTTGGTGAAGGATTTATATTCATAAATTAGACAATCCTGCCTATATTTTTTATTATTTTGTCCATCCTTCTTTGATATTAAATTTGACTAATATGGTCAGAAGGATACACTTTATATCTTTAAGCTTCGTACTTATGAAAAAGCTCCAATGATGATTCAAACATAGATTCAATCCTTTGTAATAGTAACAGCAAAATTTTGGCTCTGACATCTTGGCTACTTCACATTCTTCTGTCATTATTGCTCAACTGCCCTTTGCAGCGTCTCTTATTCACTCATGCTTTTAAAGTTTGCCTGTGATTTGTGAATTCAGATCAAGTAGTTGAATGAACAAATAAGATGTATCACTAGTTTCTCAGTTATATTTGCTATGCTTTAGGCCTTCAAAAGATGGTAGAAAATGCTCCAAGAACAAACCTTAACTGCAGACGAGACTATGACATTGAGGAAGATTCCATAGATGGGGTTCCTTTGAAAAGTGACCCTGAATTCTACGATGATGATGGCCGTGTTAAACGAACAGGTATACACATTAATTTAGTTTTGTTTTTATTTTTCATATAATTGTTGTTTCTTTGATTGTATGAAATGATGATATTTGATGCCTTACTATGAAACAGGAGATGTTTGGACTACAAGCTCCCACATAATAACAGCTGTGGTAGGATCTGGTGTGCTCTCCTTAGCCTGGGCAATAGCTCAGATGGGTTGGATTGCTGGTCCTGCTGTGATGATCTTATTCAGCATAGTCACTTTGTATACTTCATCCTTTCTAGCTGATTGTTATCGTACTGGTGACATCATGTTTGGGAAGAGAAATTATACTTTCATGGATGCTGTTCGCACCATTCTGGGTACAATTCATATACACCATTAATATGAGTAGCACCATAACACATTTTTTTATTTTGGAATTCAAGTATAAATGATGTGATTTTCTACTTTACTAACGATTGTACTTAAAGTATGTTTGGTTTGTTTGGGTGTTGAACATGCTTTTTGGAGAGTAAACTCATTTTGATAACATGTTTAGTTAAGGCCAAAAGTATGTTTGCAAACTGAAAACTCAGTTTTGTAGAAGGAAGACTTATATTGCTTTCGAAAACTGTAATCCAAACATGCACTTGATGATATTAGCATGTTCTGTCAGTTCATAGTTTCAAATTTTACATTTTTGTTGTTGAGTTTATTAAATGATGTTCAATGGAATTAACATTTCTGTACACATTAGCAATCATAATCTTTTTAAAATGGAATACATCTATGATGTACCATAACATGCATTATAATTGATTTTGCAGGCGGGTACAGTGTTACATTTTGTGGGATAGTTCAGTACTTGAATCTCTTTGGAAGTGCAATAGGATACACAATTGCAGCTTCCCTTAGCATGATGTGAGTTCACCCCCTTACTATGTCTTTGAAATCATAAATCATAAAATATAGAAACTGAGCTTATTTATAATAATATAAGAAAGTAATAAAAATAAAATATAATTAATTTTAAAATAATCTTTATTTTAATTTTGTATTTATCAGATTTATATGAATTTAATTAACTTATTTTTAATTATTTAAATTGACAATTTTATTCAGATTGATTTAGCTATTTTAACTCATCTTTGATGTGTTTCAAATGCATATCCATGATCGTCTAGAACTAGATTTATGAATATTTCTTTAGTAAATTTCTGTTAATCAAGTTAAGTTGCATTAGTTCTATTGATTACAAAATTCGAATTATTACGGTGTACTTAAAATGTATCCCACAACTGAATCATGCAGCAGTGTTGTTCATTCAATTCATGGTCACTTCACAATTTTTCTTTCTACTGATAGGATTATATAGTTTCTTTCTACTGATAGGATTATATAGTTATTTCAATTTTACTGGTTTTGAATGACAGGGCAATCAAAAAGTCTAGCTGTATCCAATCCTCTGATGGAAAAAACCCATGTCATATTTCAAGTAATCCATACATGATTGGTTTTGGCGCAATACAAATCTTATTTTCTCAAATTCCAGATTTTCATAACATGTGGTGGCTCTCAATAGTTGCTGCAATCATGTCTTTCACCTATTCCTTAATTGGTCTCGCACTTGGCATTGCCAAAATTGCAGGTTATTTCCTACTTCATTTTGTCCATACACACTACACAGTTTCTTATAATTGATGACATTTTATTGGCACATAATTCCTCCAATTACAGGCTTGTTGTAGAAAACGTTTTATGGTTCAAAATTTGTCAAATCATATATAGTAGTGTAATTTAAGCTCTTGTAAATATGTGAAAGAACCAATGTAGGGAGCCATTATCAATTCAAGGAGCTACTTCCATGAATTTAGAATCATGATATATTTTGTATTATTGACCAATAATTAAAATGGGTTCTTACATTTAACTTGTTCTGTTTGATTGGTTTTGTAATAGAAACGGGTACTTTCAAGGGTAGCCTCACAGGCATAAGCATTGGAACTGTGACAGAGGCCCAAAAAGTATGGGGTGTTTTCCAAGCTCTTGGTAACATAGCCTTTGCCTATTCATATTCTTTCGTTCTCCTTGAAATTCAGGTACACCTTCTCTCCACCAGCATGTAAGCAAAAGCAAAATATAATTGTGTCATATTAACATAATTGATTAATGTGCTATACACACCCATTTAACATCAATTGCAATTTTTACCATCTGATTATAACTGATCTCACTTCATTTTTGTGTGATATGTGAATATACATGATGTGCGACAATTTATTCAAGCTTAATTAATATATAATATTTTGACTATACAGGATACTATAAAGTCTCCGCCTTCTGAAGTAAAAACTATGAAGAAGGCTGCAAAGCTAAGTATTGCAGTGACTACAACATTTTATATGCTTTGTGGCTGTGTAGGCTATGCTGCTTTTGGAGATTCAGCACCTGGTAACCTGCTCACTGGATTTGGTTTCAGTAAACTATACTGGCTTATAGACATTGCTAATGCTGCTATTGTAATTCACCTTGTGGGAGCATACCAAGTGTATGCACAACCACTCTTTGCCTTCATCGAGAAGGAAGCAGCAAAAAGATGGCCCAAGATTGAGAAGGAATTCAAAATTCCAATTCCTGGTTGTCAACCCTACAACCAGAACATATTTAGCTTAGTTTGGAGGACCGTGTTTGTGATTATAACCACTGTTATAGCGATGTTGCTTCCATTCTTCAATGATGTTTTGGGAGTGATTGGAGCATTGGGGTTTTGGCCTTTAACTGTCTACTTTCCTGTGGAGATGTATATCTTGCAGAAGAGGATCCCAAAATGGAGTATGAGATGGATTGCTCTGAAATTGATGAGTGTGATCTGCCTCATAGTAACAATAGTGGCTGGTCTTGGCTCAGTGGTTGGTGTCTTGCTTGACCTCAAGAAATACAAACCACTCAGTTCATACTATTAAACCTCACAACACATTTGTTGCCTCCTTGACCTCAAGAAACTACTGAGTTCAGTGATGGTTGTGATCTTTATTGAGTCATTATCTTATAAGTTATAAGTGGTGCTAAATCTAAATTATCCCTATGATAATTTAAGATTGGTACTTCAAATAATTGCTGTCCAATGTATTTTAGATACTTTTAGTCTACATTTTTTCATTATTTCGTACCAATACAAGTGGTACGTCATAATGATTAAATCAACTGTAGTATTTTATTGTTATACTTATGAAACATGTTTTCATTTGTAATTTAATGTAAATATTAAATTTTCTATATTATGTATACGTTAACTGTATTTTGTCATAATCATGTCGTGTTATGTTCGGATCCCTGCTTCCAATGGTACAACCTTCTGTCTTAAATATAATTTGATTAATATCCATTTACTCATATTTGGCAGAACATGCTTGAAATAGGATGGAAGAGAAGGAAGATACAAAAATTACATGTGTTTGGTTGGGTAGAGTTGTGTGGAAATTTAAAAATTCAAGTAGGTTTCATTCCTGAAATTTTCCAAGCTATCAATAGAGGGTTTGTGTGGAAACTGATTGAAGTGGTTTTAGACAAAAGTAACTAAGCAAACACATTTTTCATGCAGCTCTTTCCCCATGAATGGTTGAGTGTGTTTGGTTTGATACTTTTAACTGTGGTTTATTCCTTATCAGAAGTTATATCTACCTGTTTGTAAACTATTTTTCTTAATGAATTGAACTAAATTTTCATTTAAATTAAGATTGAATTTAAAATTATTTCTTTTTATTTTTCAGCAGAACATAAAATGTTCTAAATATAAATTAAATTATATTAATCTATTTTTAATTAAACCTAGTTTTATAAAATTAAGTTGAACCAAATTTCACTTTCTAAATCAGAATCTAAATCCACAGTATATGGGCATTGGGAAAGAAAAGAAAAACAAATAAGAAAAAATATTTTCATAGAAAGAATAAAATTATATTTTACCTCAATTTAATTTCTTTTCTCTTAATTTTTTAAAGTACATCATCTTAGTATCTCTACTTTTTCTTAACCAACTTATATTTCTATTTTTTGGTAACATATTTCTCTTCTTTCTTTTTTTTTTTTTTTTTTCTCATTTCACTTAATACTTCTCCTCCTATTTCTTCTCTCTGGGTTAAAAAACAAGGTTATTGTTTTAACCAGCGAGAGAAAATATTTAATAAATAAATTATGGATTAAAAAAATGAGAAAAGTGAAACAAAAAATGCAGCTGTCGTGCACGGGGATTGAATCGAAGGAAACAGGGTTGCACATTGGTTGGCTGGTTTTGGCTATTCTCTTCCCGTGGGTATTCATTTAGGAGTTTTCCTTCTTTCTCTTCTTAATTGCTATGGACTCACTTCATAACGATAGTTTTCCCGAGAAAATTAATCGCAGGTTCATTCTTTTGAGTAAACTATATATATATTTCCAAAACCTTGATTGTATAAATACTCGTTTTTTACACACATAAACCTTCTTATTATACCAAAAACACTGTTTTGTTTCAAAGGACTAGCCGTGAAGAGAAGATAATTAAGATGTTGTGGTGGACTCTGTCAGGGTGTTGTATCTTGTGAACCTGGTAAATTTGAGGTGTCTAGATAAGGCTTTTCAAGGATGTCAGTTGTTGGAGAATTAGATACCAGTAATAATTCTCCGATGTTAAGAAAATATATAAGTAAGAAGAGTATTAAAGTAAGTGTGAGAGTTAGAAATATTTCATGATAAATGTTCCCCTATATATATATATATATATATATATATATATATATATATATATATATATATATGATATGGGAAGATAGAGAAGTAATCACAAGTTGACTTCCGGCTACACCAAACAAACAATGATTACTAGAGAGACAATAAGTTGGATGAACTAGTGATATTGTAAGTTGGATGACAAGTTTTTGCCTGTGGTTAGTTAATGTTTCTGAGAGTAGATTGATCTCTAATATGACGTTGAGTATATAAGCAAACCGTTTGGGCGATTATGATTTAATGTGAGATGACGTCGTCTCAGCATGGTACACACTACACCAATATTGATACGAATGATTGAGTTGTTTATTGATATACACCACACATAATAATTTATATATATATATTATTATAAGGAACAGTAGTATTTCTATTTTTTTAGAAGAACATGCATGTGATATTGAAAGAAAAGAGTTTATGGGATAAAAAATATATATTTGCACGTACCACATATGCTTTGCGGGGGTGAATTCTTAGTTGCCAGATAAGTTAATTAATTTGCTTGTTTTTCTTGCTTGGGGGCTTAGTTTCAGAAATATGTAGTTAAATGTTAAACAATAAGGTGATGCAATTGGTGACATTTTTAATAGCTTAAACCCTTGATTAGATTGATGAGTAGTCCAAATAACACTAGTTTCTTGTGCAGTGGTTATTTGAATGTTTAAGATGACTAATGAGTCAAAATAATAAGCACTTGAGATTTCTGACAGAATTGGAGGGTTCTTGACTGTTTGAAATTCCATTCCAAAAAAGGTAGAATGGAATATTGGCATGTACGAGAAGGACACTAATTTACGCGGTCTGGCAAAATACATTTCAGACCTGTTCTGGTCCCAGCAACAAACAAAAATAGTAGAACCGCAACGCCGCGTCTGACACAATTACACTGTTTAACGGGAAAACCTTAACTTAGGATAATGATGACAGATGAATGGTGATCAGAGAAAGTGATAATAATGAAGTAACATTGGCCCTTGGAAAGTGAGGGATGACAAAAGGAAATTGAGAAATGGAAGAGCCTCAAATAAATAAAATACAAGGCATTCAATAGAATTCACAAATAGGGAAATGAAATTAATTTTGGGGAATGGCCAAACATATAGCTGGGGTGAGTGCATGCACTTGTATTGAATTAACTTCGCATAGAAATAAAAATGGTCAATTTGAGCCATTTGGTTTGTTTCATTAATTTCACCTAAAATTGGAATGCACGTACTCGATTCAAATATCAACTTATATAATGTGATTTCTGCCATTTTTTGCTTTAAATAATTCGTTTTTATTGCTTAGGAAGACTAATTTTATAATTTCAAAGTTTAATCTATATTTAAGTATTTATGTTGCATAAATTGAAGATATGTTACTATCCAGACATTCGTGATGAATTATCACAAAATTGTTGAAACTTGATTACTTATTTCAAGTCAACTACGAAGTTGGGATGGAGGAGGGGAATGGGGACGGACATGCATGGGTCTGATCACAGAGGAAAAATAAATAAAAGAATATTAACGGTAGCAAAAGTAATGGGAATAAAAGAACATGTTAATTATAATTATTTTTTTAAGCAATTGTTTATTTTTTTTAAGTTACAGATTTTAGTTTTATATGTAAAATAATTTTTTTATAAAAATCATTCTTTATTAGAAGTTATATATTTAAACAATAAAAAACTAGTGTCCCCTTGATTTTCGGATCCTTTAGAATCTTAGGTATGCAACTAGGGAAGGGTCATGTTTATAGAATTTGTGATCCTATGCATAATTTTATATTTAAATTATATTTCAATATAATCCATCAACTTCATTTATTATTTTGACTTTTTGTATGATAAATTTTGTAAAAGTTTAATAATCGAATTTTTTTTATATATCTCATAATGGTAATTTATTCTATTCTTATGTTACAATAAAAATGATCTCAAATTGAATTTAAACAAATTAATCTTAAAAAAAAAAATCTTTTTGATAATGAAAATAAAGCAAATTTATTCACAATATTCTATAAATTTTATATACATGTAAAAAGTATAATTTAATCCTTCTAATAGAATAAAAAATTTTCATGTTAGTATTTGTTTAGTGTCTTTAATCTAGATAAAAAAATAATCAAGAGCACTAATATTCAATAAATAATTTTTCAATTCATTTTCTTCAAAAAAAAATTCAACTACCGGGATTGAAATAAAAAAGTTGGAATTAATTTCATATTTGGAAAATTTTTCAAATAAGTTATGAATATAAAAAAAAATAATTAAATTAATAATGTGTAAAATAGTCAGAACCAAAATTAACGTGATATCATGGCCATAACTACCCAATATTCTTCAAAATCAACGTGTTCCACGCGGACACATGATGCATAATAACTACCCACCCCAACGCTGACCAAAATCCAACTTGTGTTGTGCCAGCTTTTTTATTTTTTTTATCTCACAAATTAATACTCACAATTATTTTATATATTCACAAATGTCCCTCGTAAATATCTATGAATATTTTTTTATGAAAAGATGAAACATGAACGAATACACAGAACCAAATGAAAGAATATAAAAGAGAAGAACAAGAATAAGAACACGAAGATAAAATATAAAATACTATAACAATAGGTTTGGTAAATAAAAAAAATAATATTTTTTAATGAAAAAAAAAAGATAAATTTTGTCATTTATCCCACTTGTTTTTATTCACATTGTTATTAGTTATACATCCTAATTTTTTATTCAGTGATCATGAGCAAAGAACAGTATATTGAAATTTATATATATTTAACTTTTAACTAAATCATTTAGTATTTGAGTAAAATTTATTTTAAATTTTTCAATATAAATTATCTCAACCTTATTCAACACATTAATAATATTCTTAATTAATAATATAATTTGTAACATCCTCCTTTATTTCAAAATGTGACTCATCAGTTATTCATCTTGATAATATCTGATATCAGCAATTAATAATGATAATTTTTGTTATTATAGAATAACTGCAATTAATAATAAAAATATTCATTGTTCTCTCTGACTAATTTATTCCCTTTTCTTTTAAAGGTTACGTGATTTTTTATCTGTATAGTTCATTCGGTTTAAAAATATTCATGTAATGCACAAAAAGCTGACCAGAAATAATAATAATTAATTGCCATAAGTAAACCATACCAAGTCACAGAATAAATAAGTATATCTTTGAAAATAAATTAGTACCAAATCTCAAAAGTAATTAAAAAATATACATAATTAATGATCGATGGACTTTAATTTTTAAATCAATTATTGAATTAATTGACTGGTGAACAATCTCTATCCCATATTTTAACTTAGGAAAATTTAATTTAATTAGTTAAGCAGACTATTTATATGAATTATTATAAATCTTTTAACACATAAAATTGTTAATTTTTTTTTTCTCTCGTGCCAAAAGATTATTTTTCCTCTGCTCCTGTTTACTAGCTGCTGCCCATCAAATAATTAAGATAAGTAGGAATGTAGATGATTTAATAATTTATTTTGAATAAAATCTGTCATCATTGTAATCTTTAATAATATTATTTATCTTTCATTTTAATTTTTCAATTTAATTATTTATTTTTATTTTAATCTTATGACTGAATTAGAGATTAAAGTAATGATAAATATCAATTATAATGATATTATCTAGGAACTAAAATGATTCAATAAGATAAAAAATATGAGATATATATTAAAAATGTTTATTTATATTTTTTTAAAAAAAAAATGTTACAAGTTTGTAGTATTATGCAGTAAGCGTGGAGGGAAAACACGGTTGTGGCAGAGAGCATAGTGAGTGTCCCACTCCCACACGCCAAATTTTAATCGAATCCCAACACCCAATACTAATGCCCTCCCTATTTTGGTTGGTGAATGTGTTATTAATTTGACCCCTCACACCCACACCACCATTCACACCATCAATCAAACCTTCTCTTTAGCTTCCTCCATTAATCAAGTAAAGTTTACTCCTACCATTCTCTTTTATTTTCATGCTTCTAACTCAATTTCATAGTTTTTTTTTTTTTGTTTATCATTTATTTCTACTTTGTAGTCTTTGTGTGAATGTATGCCTTGTTGTTCATACTATATAGTTTTGTTTGAGCTTCATTGGGTTTTAGATTTTGTTGAATCTGAATATTTACATAGGAAAAGATATCATATATAAGACGCGTAAATTATATAGGATAAATAATAACACCCCTTAAAGCACTGTGAATAGGGTCTGTCTGGTTCATAGTCAAAAACTTTTCAGTGTTTTTTTTTTTTTACTTTTTAATTGTGGAATCGAGTGGCTTTAGCTCTGTTTGATTTGGTTTGACCCTTGGTAGTTCGAGTTTGGTTGAGCACACAAAAAGTGAAAAATCACTTCAAGAACGTGAAAACTAAAATGATATTAATTGATAACAATTAACAAGTAATACACCATTTTAATAATCTGCAGTTTTGTGTTTGAATATATGAATATGATAGCCAAATCTTGTGTTGGAGGGGAAATAAATTAAAGTATTGGGTTTTGGGACAACTTGTTATGAGCGAATATAACCAATAAATCACAACCATCCGGTGTAAAAGGAATATTCAAAGATTCATTTATCTTCAAATTAGAATAATATGTATGTTATCGTCGGTGCAATCTTATATTCTCCTTATCTTCTTAATATTATACAAAAAATTGTTTTCCAATGAGTTCAAACTTGAAAGCTTAAAAACTATTCTTCAATTATTATGAAGAAAAAAGATTATGCTGCGTACACACGGGAAGCGGTTTCGGCCACACAAGTTTTAGTAATGGACTGATTCTTTAGTCAACTTGAAAAATCAACTTGTTATATAGGCATGTTATTTTCAACGAAAAATTAATTTGAAAACAATTTTTCAAAAAATATCAAATGATTGATTTGCAATAGTAGGACTTAAATAAGTTTTTTTTTTAAAAAAAAAACAAATGTGTATTTTTTTCAATGTCAAAAAGTGGATGCCAACTGTATTTAATTAATACTTTTTCTCTAGTCTAGTAGTAGCTTCAATCGTACAACGAAGACTGAAGAGTCACGACGAAATTTATTTTTGTAAGAAATATATTATATATTAAACCGATGCCTATAACTATAAGTACCCTCCATTTTCATTTGACCCCGCAAAACTGATAGTGATTCGATTTGTGTCAATATGGATCGCAAACCATGCTGGTGCATAGTGCATACAAATAGTATTTGTTCCAATCTCTTTTTTTTGGGCACCTATATTGTTTCTTATTTGTAGTTTGTGTGAGTCCAATTCCATCATTGTTGGGACACATCGAACAAAATCATTATATATGTATCATCAATAGACAATAGTCCTTCAATTATATCATATATGTTTGTTCTGTTGACTCCTTAATAGATGGTTGAAAACGTTTCCAGAACCAACCCTAGCCACAATCAACATTTTGGCATGGAGGTTCATTCCATTGATGGTGTTCTTTCACAACCTAACTCCAAATTCTATGATGATGATGGGCATGTTAAAAGAACAGGTACACCTTAATTTAAACTTTATTTTATTTTTTCACATCATATTATATGTGTTACTTGGTTATAATGTGTATTTGATGGGTTAATTAGGAAACCTTTGGACTACAAGTTCTCACATAATAACAGCAGTGGTGGGCTCTGGGGTGCTATCATTAGCATGGGCCATGGCTCAAATGGGTTGGGTTGCTGGGCCTGCAGTAATGATCTTCTTCAGTGTTGTTACGTTGTATACGACGGCGCTTCTTGCTGATTGTTATCGTTGTGGTGACCCTGTTTCTGGCAAGAGAAACTATACTTTCATGGAAGCAGTTCACGCCATTCTTGGTATACATTTAACTTGTACAATTCTTTTTTATTTTCACATATCTATTTTTATTTTTTTATCATATTATTTATTTCATTTATTTTTTGTTTTCTTCGTTTATACACCAAAAAAATGTGGTGTAAAATTAATATTTTCCTTCTCGGTAACATACATATATGCACACATTGATTATTAGTAAGTATCACATGCCATGACATTTTTCAATTTAAGAATTCGGTATTGCTAACAAACACGGTTTAAAAAAAATTAAAAGAGAGAATATTTAATATATAAATTATAGGTAAATATAAAAATATTTAATATATAAATTATAGGTAAATATAAATTCTAGGCATCATATTAATTTTTTTTTAATTTTTTAACCAGTATTATGAAGATAGAAATTATCATCTATCTTAAAATCATAAGGATGACTTATACTTTGCTAATAACAATTTGTTTAAGAAAAAAATATCAGCATGATTGATTTCAACATGCACTGTCTATTCAATTTCAAAGTTTCAAAGTTACACGCATCTTGTGTTGAATTTGTTAATATTTTTTCTCGTGAACTAACATTTCTGACTTTCGGTGTAAACAAATAATTATAGTCTTCTTCTAATTGATTTTGTTAGTAGACTTATAGTCAATCTTTATCTGTTGGCTCCTTTTTTTTTATATATATATATTTGTATGTTTTCTATGCATGAATCTAAAAAATACAATCCAAAATGAAAAGGACAATGCTGTGTTGTATATTTTTGACTTATTTGTGTCCGAGGGTATTTTCGTTTTGAAATGGAATTGCTTGTAATAGATAACATGTATTATAATGGATTTTGCAGGAGGGTATTATGATGTGTTTTGTGGAATAGTTCAATACTCAAATCTTTACGGGACTGCCATAGGATACACAATTGCGGCTTCTATAAGCATGATGTGAGTCACCACTTACATTATCTTTCAAATCATATATCATAGAAATTTATTTTATTAACTAAAACATATTTAGACTAACAAAATCATAATTAACTTTAGTAAGGATTTGAGTTATACTAATACATATGAAATTTTAAGTTGGATCCTAATTTCATCATTATACATGGAAAAAAAATCATCTTGAAATTTCAGTTTTACTAGGTATAACCTATATTAATTTAATTTTCAAATCATGTTTGAGACTTTAGTTTTAATTGAAAAAGTGTTTAAAAATAAGTGGAACTGGTTTGATAGGAATTGTTTGAATTGAAGTGGTTTTGGATGACAGGGCTATAAAAAGGTCGAACTGTTTTCATTCTTCAGACGGAAAAGATCCATGTCACATTTCAAGCAACCCATACATGATCAGTTTTGGGATAATCCAAATTATATTTTCTCAAATTCCAGATTTTCATAAAATGTGGTGGCTTTCCATACTTGCAGCAATCATGTCTTTTGCCTATTCAACAATTGGCCTTGGACTTGGAATTGCCAAAGTTGCAGGTTATATTCTCACTTTTATTTATTTAATAAAACTATTATTCTTAAAAAAAAAAAAACTTGGATAATGACTAATATATATATATTTTGTTTATTTGGGTTCTTGAACAGAAACGGGTAGTTTCAAGGGTAGTCTTACAGGAGTAAGGATTGGAACTGTGACAGAGGCTGAGAAAGTGTGGGGGGTTTTCCAAGGTCTTGGTGACATAGCTTTTGCCTATTCATATTCTCAGATTCTGATCGAAATTCAGGTTCAGCATTTTCTCCCCTGTTTAAACACCGAGAAGAAATAAAAATTTAATTAATTATTTAATCTCTAAAGATACATAATTTTTAAAATTTTAAATCTTTTATTTTAGTTTCTATGTGTATACTTTTGTAACTTATTTTACTCTCCATACATGTACTTTTTAATCTGTTTTAGACCTACAAATTTCCACGTATGTAAGAATTAAAAATCTAAATAATTTTTATGAACTTGAGGGTAACGTATTTTAATTGATGTTATTATTTATTTTAGATTTTATTATATAAAAAAATAATTTCATTGTAACTCTCTATTAAATTAAAGAGGAGATTCTTCATTTTAGAGTGAAGAACCTATTCAATCTTAAAGATTAGACTATACAAATTAAAAATCTTTTTTTTTAAATAAAAGAAGAGATTATTCAATCCATTTTTACATCGATAAAGATATATATAATAATTCGAGAATCTATTTTAAATGCATATCTCAATTTAATATTGATTTCTAAATTAATAATTGGCGGTGTTTAAGAGACACTTTACTCTTTAAAGTAAGTCAAAGAATGAAATCCGAAACTTAAATGTAAAAACTATATAAGAATCAAATGAATGATTAAGCTAAGAAAATTTATATGAAATTTCTTAATGTGTAATATTTTGACTATACAGGACACAATAAAATCTCCACCATCTGAAGCAAAGACAATGAAAAACGCAGCTAAGATAAGTATAGGAGTGACCACAGCATTTTATATGCTATGTGGGTTCATGGGGTATGCTGCTTTTGGAGACACAGCACCTGGGAATCTTCTCACAGGGTTTGGCTTTTACAACCCATATTGGCTCATAGATATTGCTAATGCTGCAATCGTTATTCACCTTGTGGGAGCATACCAAGTGTACGCTCAGCCCCTCTTTGCTCTTGTTGAGAAATGGGCTTCAAAAAGATGGCCCATACTTGACACTGAATACAAAAGTCCAATTCCTTGTTTTCCTAATCTAAGCCCATTTAGATTAGTTTGGAGAACAGTGTTTGTTATCCTAACCACTGTTGTAGCAATGTTAATTCCATTCTTCAATGACATTTTGGGACTTCTTGGAGCATTGGGGTTTTGGCCTTTAAGTGTTTATTTCCCAGTGCAAATGAGTATCAAACAAAAGAGGATTCCAAGGTGGAGTGGGAGATGGATTGGCATGCAAATTTTAAGTTTTGTGTGTCTCATAGTTTCACTTGCAGCTGCTATCGGGTCAGTTGCTAGTATAGTGCTTGACTTACAAAAATACAAACCTTTCAAAGTAGATTATTAAACCCCATCTATTGCTCCCTAGCTAATGCTAGAAACTTCAAGGGGTAAGTGATGGTTGTTTGTATAATTTTTTGCTGTATGAATAATTTCATGTTAGTATCATCCTTGTTTCAATCTTCAAAAGGTGAATTGTTGTTTACTCCTATCCCTTTCAGTAATCTAGAACCACCACCGTACGACTATAGTTTGGATAAATTTTTATATAATTCATATTCAAGTTTTTAAATTTTCCAAGAAACATTAGTAACAATCATCGGAGACATCACTAAAACTTTTGTTTAAGAGCCATTGAGATATTCAGGAAAAATTATATTATCATATTATTTTGTTTAAATGAATTTATCTATCAAATTGAAAAGAAGTTGAAACCTAACATTTAAATAAGAAAACCTACTAGTTAGAAAGCAATTAGCATGATTAAAGTTTTAGAGACATATTAAATGAAACTTGAAGATCTGACAAAAAAAAAAAAATAGTTTATATATTTCTCTTAGGTTTGAAGAGAACTAACACTAAGAGTAATAATAAGAGATTATTGTTCAGAAAGAAAATATATTTAGAGATCTTTCACTTGATATACATAAATTTCATAAACAAAATACCACTTTCATATGAGACAGAGAGAATAAATATCCTAATATGTTCAAACACTCTGATTACATTCAAATGAGGATCATAACTTCTTTATATTCTAATTAATGTAATTTCTAATTTGACCACTCATTAAAATAAGAAATTACATGATGATATAATACTTCTTTAAGTTCATCCTTTAACTTTAGTAGATCATAATTTATATTGGACTTTTAAACATAATATAGTTATACATGTTAATAATGATATATACATATGTTAGCTTATACTCATTTAATTTCTACAATAATCTCTTACTTGGGCTACATATGTTACCACTTACATATGTATACTTGAGCTCAAACATTGCTATCTTAAAATCAGGTATTCTTCAAAATCTAGTACATTGGCTATATTGATGTGGTATTAAAGAAACTTTTATCACAGATAATCTGACTAAATCTTTATTGAGATCAAAACATAGTGTAATATTCACAAAATGAAATTGAATTGAATACTTTATTTTTGTAGAAAATACTTAAATACACAAAATTGTTCAAAAAAAATGTTCTAAATACACAAATCAATGTTCTAAATGAATCTTTTGAGGAAACGAGAGAGAAGGTCTCGTTATAATCAATGTCTTATCTTTTAGTAAAGTTTTTAGCTACGAGATAGGCCTTAAATCTCTCTACATCATCATTAAAATTCCTTTTGGTTTTAGAAATCCATTTGCAACCAATAGGTTTCTTTCCTTCAGGTGATGGAACAAGATCCCAAACTTTATTGTCTTGCATAGACCATTTTTTAGAGTTAGAATCTCTCATTGCTTGATGAAAGTTGATTGGACCATCTTTCGTCAAACCATTAGTGTTCTCATATTCTTGAAGAAATGTTATATAATCATTTGGAATAACACTTCTCTTTTTTCTTATGGATTTTCTTAATGACATAGTTTATTAAAGTTGTTGAGTTTTTCTTGAGGAATAATATCTTGAACCTAAGTGGGAAGTTCTTCAACATTTTTTTGTTGATGTTCTGAAATTTCTTCATGATAAGTGATAGGTATTGAAACCTTCACACTATCAACATCAATATTAGGAATCGAAATTGATTCCTCCTCGAAGATAATGTTTCTAACCTTATTTCTCTCCCTAAACTCAACATCCTCAAAAAATGTGGACAAACATGTATATGAAGGTGCTTTAGACTAGGTTTTTGACCTGTCCAGAGCTCATAAGGTGTTGTAGCAACTACTTTAGTTGGCACTCTATTTAAGATATAAGTTGTTGTCTTATTTGCCTCTCCTCAAAGTGACTTGGGTAGGGTGGATTAACTAATCATACTCCTTATCATATCCTTAAGAGTCTTATTTCGTCTTTTAACCACACTATTCATGACAGGTGATCTTGTCATTGTGTATTGTGGGACAATTCCACTTATTTAAGGAAGTTAGCAAATGGTCTAAGGCTACTATTGTCTTGTCATATCTCTCGTAGTACTCTCCACCACAATCAGACTTGACACTCTTAATTTTCTTGTCAAGCTGATTTTTAACTTAAGCTTTAATAATTTTGAACATGTCAATGAATCTGACTTTTCATGCATGAGATATAGGTACTCATATCGAGAATAATCATCTATAAATGATATAAAATATTGTTGACCATTTCAAGAAGTCGTAGAGAATGACCCACAAATGTCAGTATGTATCAATTCTAAGACATGTAAAGGCCTGTAGGGTCATGTTTCTTTTGTTGGTTTGTTTTCCTTTAATATATTCAACACAATTATCGAAATGTAAAATATCTTTTGACACAAAACATTCTATCCTTAATTTTGATATGTGACCTAAACATTTATGCCATAATTTTGTTGAATTCTCATTGTTTAGTTTCCTTTTCACACAATGTGAATCTACATGAAGGTTTTCATTATATGATGCAATAGTATCAACCAAATATAAGTTTTCACAAATATTTAGTGAACTAGTACCAATGACATTTGAATCAAAAGAAAGACTAAATTGATTGTTTCTAAATAAACAACAATATCCATATTTGTCTAATAAAGAAACAGAGACCAAGTTTCGTCTAAACTTACAATGAGTTGTATATTTGGATGAACTTATTATTTTCATGAAACCTACACATTTTTTATATATTTATTTCCACAAATATATATGTAAGGTTGTCAAACATTCCTTTGAGCTAACTAGTATCCGCAAATTTCACATACACACAACATTTCAACATTTTTAGCATTCTAATCAACATAGGAGAAATCACTTTGATAACATCATCCTTTATTTAGGTACTTAATAAGTCACCAGATGCATTAACATATTATATCAACCTCTTAAAAAAAAAAATTACTTTATATAACCAAATACACTTATTCATTAATATATATATATATATATATAATCTAATTTTATGTTGATCGATATAAGAATGAAGATGAACATATTTCTTATGTATAATTTAAATATTTTTAATTGATAAATTTAAAATTTAGATATTTTTAATTGATAAATTTAAAATTTAAATATTTTTAATGGATAAATTTTAAAGTAAATCATCAATTTGATTCCAAAATGATTGTTCCAACTTTCTTTTACTAAAGTATTATAAATTATTATAAATAGCTTATAAAATAATAAAATTTATTGTATAAGTGTGCTTATTAAAGAATATAATATATTAAAAAAATTATCTTGATAGTTAGTGTTAACAAATACATTTAACGTAATGAATGTATATATTTATTTTGAAATTAACACTTAAAAAATATTTTGTATACAATAATAGTTTTATCCACTAAAAGTCCGTCTTTAAGTTATTTTAAGGCGGAGGATATATGGATTACAATTAAGGAAGATATTGTTAAATTAAATTTGTTTAAATGTAATTATAATTCTTAATTTTGATAATTACTCGTTATTAAGGTAAATTTTTTATCTGTAAGACGAATACAACTAGCAGATAAATGAAGTCTTAACAAATAAATGAAACAATTTAGATGAATGCATTTATTAGATTAATGAGTTAACAGATTAAACTTTACTTATACTTGAACAAACTCTAACCAACAGAAATATATTTTCTGCAAAGTCTTCTTAAAAGTTCATTGCTTAAAATCAGTCTGAGGAAGTCAACCTCTTTTTTGTGAAAAGTGGAGTCCAAATCATGCAATTGCATTAATTCTCGTTCTATGAAGAAAAATGTTTTTTCTGATGTTGACTGCTCATGCAATTGCATTAAATGTATGAGAACGTTTAACATGCTCACAACGAATCGATTGATAAAGTTAAAATTGTTGAGTCTAACGAATATTTTAAGCTCTCTATTTATATAAAGGCTGAAGTTAGAAATTACTCTATCAAGATTCTAAACTCTTGTAGTTTTATGTTTCAAATCTCTCCTGTAAAAGACTTATCTTCTTTATCATAAATTCCTCTCGAGGTTATCCAGTTAGATAAATCTCTCTTTATAAACTTTTACCCTTAATCGTACTCGTACATATTAGCTTGAAGAGGTTGGATTCAAAGAATACATAGAGTGTTTAGTTTGAAGATGTTGCGTTAAAAAAATACTTAAGTTATTTGCCTACAGAGGCTACATTCAAAACATATTTGAGTTGTTTAACATGAAAAGACAATGTCCAAAGAATATTTGGGTTAAGCAGAAAGGTTAAACAAAAGTGATTTAGTTCAATTAAATAATATTTGTATACATCTTTCAAATACAGTGAAATTTTAGTTGTTGTTAAAAAATTTAGACGTAATCTTTGTCATAAGATGAACCATTATAGAACATCTTGTCTTATTTTCTACTTATCTTTGGAATAATCTAACCAATGGTATTTTGTTAAAATCTATCATTTATGAAAACTCGCGTGATTCTATAAAATGAAGAATAATGAATAAATTAAATACACTATTATAACTAACATTAAGAAAGATTATGATTGAAATACGATATACCTCGCCATGTGTCTAGTGACATCGAGATCTCTATAAGATCTTAGTAAGCTAGAGTCAACTAGTCACCAACAAATCTCACACCACCTATATTAGACATTTCATCATGATTATCATGTTGAAGATGTGGTAGAGTTAGTCAATGATATATTTTTCAACTCCCGCTGGTGTGATACTACTGCTGCCACCATGTTGCCACCTAGCCGGAGCAGTTGATTATTGACGGTTGATCAATCCACCTTTAGTACTAATTATTCCTATACAACACAAAAATATCAATAAGTGAAGCACTTGTAGGTGTATGCAAGATGACAATGGAAACAAGCACTCGAAGGAGAAGGGTGCATGGAGGAAGAAGCAGTTTTACGAAGAAGGGTGCACAACTAAATAAATAAGTAAGGTGAATAGGAAGAGTGGGTGGGTGATTTTGTTTAATGAGGGGCCAAAATGAAAATTCAACTTTGTACAGGATGCAGGAAGAAGAAAAGCAGGGTGCAGAAAAGAAAACTCACATTTAAGTTTTATCTGTCTCATAGTTTCGCTTTTAGCTGCTATTGGCCCCAGGTGCCAATATCGTGCTTGACCTACACAAATGCAAACCCTTCAACATAGACTATTAAACCACATCCATTGCCTCCTAGCTAGTGCTACAAATCGAGACCTGGATTGGCAAGATCCAATTCCTGAATTTTTTTCTTATTCTTAGCTATTTTTCTAATTTTATAAAAGTTGAGAAATAAAATAAAGGGTTAAGATTTTTGGCTTCCTTCTCTCTCCAACGGCAGAGAATCCCCACCCTAATTTTCGTGTTTTTCTTATCATATGAGTAATGTTATTTCAATTTCATCCTTGCCACAATCTTTAAGCATTAAATTAAAAATATTTGCTTAGAGAAATTATTGAGTAATCCAAGATCACCATGTATGCAATTTAATATTATTTGTTTTAACAAAACTATTATTCTATTTTCTATTATACTCTCTTTAAACATATATATATATATATATATATATATATATATATATATAAACAAAAATAACTAGTTTCATACTAATTGGAAAGTTGAGTAACATCATTTCATTTTATTAATCTCAAACAATTTTTTTTCTTATCTTATCTTTCACTGAAATTTCATATTATGAATGAAAAAAATATCATTGAAAATATATCACATTTAAATGATATTAAATTAAATAAAATATTTACAAAAAAAATCAGATTTATTTATATTTATATCAATTATAAAAAAAAATTTACGTTATACAAATTTAGATGAGTACTCATTATCATTGGTATTAGTTGTATTCTTTTATCTATATTCCTTTCATATTTTCTAAACTTCACAACAATTAGTTAAAGATATAAAAAAAATGACACTTAATATTTTATTAGTATTATTAAACAACAAGACAAATATCTTCTCTTATGACATTGTATAAAATAAGACACAAAAAATATATAAAGATCAATTTCAGGAAATTCTATTATTAGGAATAACAAAAACATTTCGGAATACTCCAAGTTCCATATCTGAAGTAAATTTTCAAGAAACTGCTAGAATTTTAGTAAAAATCGCTCTCCGAGATCACATAGATTGATTGAAAGATCTGAAAGAAAATATTATTTTAGGGGAAATGATACCTTTTCGGACCAGACTCAACAAAATAATGCATTGTTCAAAACCAAGGCCAAGGCAATATCACAAGATTACCTTAAAAAAAAAAAAATATTCAAAATAACGTTTAACTATCTAATAATTTGCAAGTATATTTGGTGCCTTCATAGAATTTTATCATCTCTTACTTCCTTTCATTACCCTCTTAAATATAAGTTAGAGTCATTTTCCTCTCATCCAAACATAGTAGGAACCAGTGTGGACCATCCCATGAATTCATACAGCAGCAATTCATGGAAGAAAAAAAAAGAAGGTAAAAAGAGGAGAACGGGAGAAGAGGAAATGATAAATATGGAAAATTAAGATACACCCAGATCTGGGAGGGCGTCTACTTTCAGTCAAAACGGCCATGAGACGCACCTCAGTCTTGGGCGCATTCTATCAAAGCTTAACACGTGGCATTTTCTCATGTGAAGACGCCTTGCAACTGGGCGCATTCAAAATAAAAGACCCATGATTGTAAATAATTTTCAGCTGGTCCTATTTGGGTATAAAAAAACAATTAAATTACCCTTTATGGGTTAAAAACCCTAACTTAGATCTCAGCAAAATGTAAACTAGTCGATCATGGTAGAATGAAAATCAGAGTTGAAAAACAATATCAGATTTAGTGACTGTTTGAAATCCAAACTGCTACTACAAGACACAGGAGCTTGTGCGAAGGAGGTCCAGGGAACATTCCCGCAGTTTGATGTCAATCCACAATATGAAATATAATATATTCAGGAGACTATGTATTATATCACAAGTAATAAAATTGAAAAAATAAAACCAAAAAACAGACCGCTCATGAGCCCTACCTATCACTCGACGGAAACAATGAATTGAATTGACAGATGGCAACAAAAAATAATATTTTACAACAAAACATGTTGCATAGATTAAGCATCGGTATAAACCCTACAACCCCCGTGAATAACAGCGATTACACCAAAGATTACTCTCCAATGTAATCTTTGGGCATCCTAACACCACATAGAAAATTGATTTTTTATGATACGCAATACAACTTTAATCAAGACAAATACGGGAAATGCATCTGAAACGGGGGTGTAGTTCCCTCTCAAGAGAATGAGCAGAGTAAAACTACCTTGAAGTTGTTAAGTTCGTCTAAGATTAGAAAAGTTCCTCTGAATTGAACTTATTCCATGCTTCCTGCAATAAATTGTCAAACTTCAGCAAAAAATAAAGGCATTGTAGTATTTATTTTATTCTAAAAGCACGCACACAAGTATCAGAAGAGTGATGTTTTTATTGCACTCTTTCCATGGAAACCCACATTTGGAAGCCACTTCAATAAACAGTAGCGTAACCTTTATTTGCCACTGACGATCACTTCTTTTTTTATAAAGCATAGCTTAGAAGGCGTGTATGAATAATATAAAAAGGTATGATATACCTTGAGTAGATCAAAAACCTTCTCAGCAATATATTTCTGTTGAATATTTGCACCCTTCTGTTGTACTTTGTCGGGATGAATGCACAATGTAGCTTTCCTGTACACCTTTTTAACAGCAGCGCCTGTGATCAAATCAGTCAAAGAAACTGGCTGCCAACCACATTCAGGCCAGAGAACCTGATCATTCATGAAGGAAACAAGTTAACATATCTGACAGAAACATAGAAGAAAACAATGCTACCTTTAAAAAAATACAAATTAGGGCAGCTTAAAGATTCAGAAGCAGGAAATTTTCAGAGTGCATTAAATTTTGGAAGTGCCGGATAGATATTAATTACAAGTACATCAATAGAATGTTCTGCAAAAGTAACCACTTGCTAAAATGTGTCTAAATATTGGTAAACATCTGACTAGAAAATGCTAATATGAATAATATTCAATGAGGAAATTGAAGTACTGGTTAATCCTGTGATGAGCAGTGCATATGAGACCAATAAATTCAATTTTGCAATATAGAATCAGTGCATCTTTGGTTCAAATTATTTTGGAGAAATACTTGCTTATTTTTAAAAAAATATTTTCTGAAAACAATCCGTCAACAAATACCCACTGACACAGATCTAACCCAAGGAGGTACTAATGATCAGATGAGACCCAGCATGCCATATCTTAAAACTTGGACTCAAGCATTGATAAAATAAATAAAGGGATAGCATAAGCTAACAAACTTCTCGGCATTCATATAGATCTGCAAAAGAGAAAATTAAAGATTTTCTGAAGTGCATGTATAAAGTATATACATATTGTAAGGTGGAAAGCAAAGCACGCAAGTTCCCCTCTTTTCCTGCTGACCAGCGTTTAATTTCAAAATCCAATGTTTCAGAAACTCTCTGAAATTAATGAAGAGATAAGGTCAGATAATTGATATAAAAATGTCACAATTAAAACTAAAAATTAACAGAAAAGTAAAATCCAGTCCATCTAACCACCATCATCCAACATGAAAAGAACCCCTTCATTGTGTGTTAGATATATAAACATAAGCAAAAGTGGGGAAAATAGAGCCCTATTTGTACTCTCATCTCAATCCTCCCAATTGGTAAAACACTTTTTGGAGGGAAATAACAAAGGGAAAAAAGGCCAAACAAGCTGTTATGTATACTAAAAACAGATAAGCACGACAACACAATTTAATAGGAAATCAGAAAGTTGGACAATGACAATATATTGACCCTTGTCTTGTGCATCACTGACATAAAGAGGCCAAAAAGGATGAATGGATATATATTGTGCATATGTAGTGAGAGCAATGCAAGTGTGTGGATGAAATCCCCCAGCCACAAACAAAAAATAGGAAAACAACAAAAGAAACTACTTACATGTCTCTCAGCTTGCTCTCTTTGAGTTTGTAGGTCCCGTTGATTCTTCTCAGCCAATGCTTTAGCCTAATGTAAAATGATAATAATCATTTGTAACAAAGACAAACGATTTTAAAATATTTCTTAAGACTGAACATACTTCTCCATAAATTCAATGTCAAGTTGGTTTGAAAATAGTACACTGTCCAGCTATTCTTTCTACTGGAAATGAAGAAATCAAGTCAAGGAGGAAAACATAGTAATACATACCGCACGCTCCTGAGCCCTCTGGTGGCGTTCCAACCTGGCTCTTCGTCTTTCTTCGGTTTCACCTTCAACATCCTGAAACTCTCCAGATGATGATTGAGCAGCTTCAAACCATAGAAGAAAAGGGACAAACAGCTTCGGTAAGTTCTGAGACCCAAAAATTCCAATAAATTTTGCATTAATAAAAATATGTTGCACATGTAAGCCTACCTCCAAAAATTGAGGAAAGATCATCAACAATATTAGTGGATGATGATGCTTTCTTCATACTTGAAGACGCACCGGAGGATTTCCGGGTTACATCTGACTGAAATTGCGTATCAAATACAGAGTCCTGAAAGCAAAGAGGTCCAATACATTAATTAAAAAAAGTAAAAACATAGTACGATGCTAGCTTTAACATGCATGTCAGTCTACTATTTGTTTTTATTTACAACATGAAAATAATTTTACAGCAGGTCAATTTTTTATTTCTTTTTTATTTATAATAGAGAGGAAAAGAACAAAAATAACAACCCACTAAATATGACATTCTACTTTTAGAATAAATTTTCTATGATGGCAAAAGACAGAATACCCAACCAAGAGGCAGCCACTATATATTACTATAAATAAATTTTTAACACAAATAGGTACTCACTGAAGAGCTGGATCTCGGAGGCCTTGGAGCACTATTAGCTCGTGCACCCGTGCTGAAGAATGAATCAAGATCATTGCCATTTTGTTGTTGGTTCATCCTTGCAGCAGCTGCAGCCCTTTCTCGAGCCTGTGCTGCAGCTCTTTCTCGAGCCTCTGCAGCAGCCCTTTCTACAGCTGCACGTTCTGCTTTAGCTCTTGCGTCAGGTCCAGCTCTTGCAGCTGCAGCTCTTTCGCGTGCTTCCCTCTCCTTTGCCTCTGCAGCAGCCTTTTCAGCCCTTTCCTTTGCCTCAGTAGCAGCCCTTTCACGGGCTTCAGCTTGTGCCCTTTGAACTGCGGTCCTTTCAGCACGCTTTCTAGCTTCTGCATTAGCTTTCTCAACAGCAGCCCTCTCTGCTCTTTGGCGAGCTTCAGCAGCTGCTCTTTCACGTGCTTCTCTTGTAGCTCTTTCCACAGCCTGTCTTGCCTTTTCTCTTTCTCTCTCAAGTCTTTGTCGTTCTCTATCTTTCTCCTCCCTTTCCCTTTCACGTCTTCTTTGCTCCTTTTCCTCTCTCTCCTTTTGCTGCCGTTCATGGTCTAATATTTCCTGTTTTCCACTATCCACAAACACAGCTCTTCCGTCTTTTTCCAATTGCACAGGTTCCTTGATTTTAGCAGCTTTTGTATTCTCTCTCTCCCTAACTTCCTTTGCCTGCCTAAATTTAGCTTCAGCTCTATCCATAGCCTCTTTCATAGCTGCAGCAGCGGAGTTCATCTCTAATTCTTCATCCAAAACACCATTTCCACGTTCATGGTCATTACCGCGACCCCTTCCCATGGCAAAATCTTCAAGTTCATCAAACTGGGATGCAGAAGATAACTTGGCAGCAGCAGGTGCAGATTTAGGACCCTGAGAAAATTGAGTGGAACTTGGAAAAGAAGAAAATTCATTATCCTTCTTTCTGACATTGGCAGAAGCTGATGAACCTGATCCCAACTTGGAATTATGTACTGGTCGAGGAGGAGGCGGTCTTGAAGGTGGTGGAGCAGCAGTTGGCTGAGTGAAAAGAGGAATCTCAGATACCGTCAGCCATATATCATCATTGGATTCGAACTTCTCCTCATATTTCGGAGACATATCTGCTTGAGTATTAGCCTGTTTAAAACCACCATTATCATATGAAGGGGAAGTAGACCTTTGGCCAACTGGTTTGTAAGAATCAAATGAATATGTAGGCATGTCATATGCATCTTGATGAAATTCCTGATCATGATCAACAGGAATCTTGTTTTGTGTCTGCCTCTCAGGACTCCTCACAGATGATTTGTCATTTGATTCTTTATCTCTGGTCCAGCTTGAACTTGTATTTGACCTTGGCGTTGGGGAGCTGCTACCCTTCCTGCTATTTCTCTCTGCTGAGTATGCAGGTACAGAATTTCCAAGTCCACTAAAGGGATCAATATCATCATACACTTCACCATTAGAATTTGACGAGCTATCATTTCTTGTGCTTCTAGAACCAGTAAATTTACTAATTTCTTCCAATGGGTCTGCAACATAGTCTGAGGATGAATCCAATGGGACTGAAGTTGATTCAAACACTTTGAAAGGGTCATCTGTTACACCGGAGGCTGTTTTAGAAGTATTGACAGAGGGTTCTGATGACAAATCAATATCAGGAATGGTCCTGTATATGAAACAATATGCAAAAATGATTACATATTTACAATGCATCAAGAATATGTGAAAATAAGGGATTCAATTGTCCCTTCTCTCATTTTCATTCCCTTCAATTTGATTTCACCAAATGAGATGCTAAGCAACAACAAAGTCCTAAGACCTATTCTCATTCCAGCATAGACCTGGTCCCACCATCCCAAATTTACTAAATGATAAACCTGAGCTAGAAAGAAAAACATTGGACCTTTTAGGACAGAGGGGGAAGGGGTAACTAGGCCAGTTAGGATTGTTAGAATACTGAATGCATGAAAATATCTTACCTTATCTTAGATTATCTTCAAGAATTAGTTACCATTCTTCTTTATCTTATCATGATTTGTTTCCATAACTAGCTAGGATTTTATTATGACTACTGTTAATAAGGTTTAGAGGGAGGCAGTCAACTCTAAACTTAAGCTTTGGGGTTATGCTTCGGAAACAAAGGGTTTTCTAAAAAGAAAGAGTAAGATGGGGTACAAGCATAGCAATTTTAGCAAGAGACAAGGAAAAAATGCCTTTAATGTGGATAACACATTATGACGGTCAACCAAAAATTTTCCATATAGATATAATTGACATTACAACACACAGTGGAAGCATGCCTGACCCCCTAATATACTGTTGTTTTGCTTCCCCAATTTTGTTTTTTGACATTGTTTGGTCCTTGGGTTTTTCTTTTGAAAGATCCTCTTGTTCGGTTGCTACCACAATTGTTGCACTCTTCTTGTAGTTTGGTTGTATGAAAACTACACTTGCCTTGTTGTGCCTCTCTTGTTGATGGTTTTGCTCCATTTTTGGAATATTCTTGTCCTAAGTCCTAACCTCTATTTTTATAGCTTGTTTGTTTTCTACTGCAGCTATTTCTCTGTTTTTGGATTGCCCTAGTTTGTCTGGTTTGTCTACAACAGCAGGTTCTCTACTTTGGTTATCAATTTTCTACAACATGTGATGCTACTTTTGAGGGGGAGAAAGGCGGAAGGTGTCCTGCCTATCTTTAGTCCTAGACACCATTTGGTCTTAGTCCATCCCAGACTTGATTTGGCTCTAAAACAGTCCTCGATGAATCATCCTTGCAGTTGCACCCATGTTAGTTCGAAAAATTCAGCCCAGCAGTCCCAAAGAGTCACCATAGCCCTGCCAGTCTCTATGCTAGGGTGTATTAGGAATAACTTATTTACAGCTTATTCAAACTTATCTTATGACATAAGCATTGGAGTAAGTGTTTGAGAGAGCTTATAATTAGTCCATAAACTATTTTAGAATATTTCAATAAACTCTCTAGGATAGCTTGTGGAAACAACTTATAACTTACATGAAACCTGTTTAACCTTATTTTGTCTTCGATTATAGAAACGACTTATACATAAGCATTTACAAGATAGTTTGTGCAAACATAGAACAGAATACATAATCAATCCTGTAATCTAGACATACTCCAGAATATCCACCTCAACTTTCAACAACCAAGATCAATTTCAGACAGTCAAAAACACTAATCAGGCAGCAACATATAATGATATTAGTAGACTTGTGAATTATGATCCTTAGTTCACTTGCAATGATGAGTAATGAGGAGCAAGCAAATAACTTTTCCCAACATATTTAGTATATCGCAAGCAGTGAATTCAAGGGTATGAACTGTAAATTATACAAGTATTCTAAATGAAGGCGGAAGGCCTGTGAAAAGACACAGTAAATGATACTCCATAGATACATATACAATCCAAAATTTCAGAAAAATCACTGCCAACAATTTGTCTTCACCACATAAGTTTAAACACGAACTCTTTTACGTTTCTATGATAATTTTTGGATTATCATATAATGATTTTTTCAACTTTTCGTTTTCTATATAAATATAGAAATAGATAGACTAAAAACGACATCTCTAATCTCAATGACACCAAAGATAGCTATATTAAATTAATGGAATTAGTATACGAATAAAATATAAAATAGAGCCTTAGACCATTACCGTTACTCTAATATCACTTGATACACTAATGGAGCTAATAACCAACATGCTGTCAAAATTATTTTAAACCCTTGCCCAAGATACATTCAAACTTAGATGGTAGAATTTGAAACTCCCTGTAGCATCTCTGATATCTTATTTTAGTGATTCGTCAATTTTTTACTCCTCACTCATTTCATAACTTATACTTAGGCCTCTTTGGATAAATTTCTCCAACAGGTAAAATGAATTAAACTTATCACATAAGTTGAAATCAACTTATACACTCAAATTAATAGGAATTCTTTCCATTTAAACTTCTCCCAAACCTGAGATGCATAAGTTGACTTTAGCTCATAGAAAAAGGTAAATGCATTTTACCTTCTAATCATCCTCTCCTACAACATAGAACTTTGTCCAAACAAGGCCTTAGAATCTCAATTCTCAAGTTCAGTTCAACACACAAATAGGTATTCCAACAGATCAATGAATAAACCTCAGTTCTTACTACACAACATTCACTAGCTCAAGTCAAAGCGATACAACTACACACACTGAATCGCATTTTATTGTTCACGCACGCGTAACGTACCTATCAGTGTTGGCCTTACTGCTCCCGAATCCAGGGATCAAGTCATCGAAATCCGAAACACCTTTCTCTTCCTTCTTCTCCGACTTCGTCGACTTACCTAACTGGCCGAGAAGATCGTCGAAAGCAGCGGGAGCGAAAACGTCGTCGTAGGAGGCTTTGGCGGAACTCCTGAGGCCAGGAACGCCGTCGAAAACGTCGTCATCGTAAAGCGGTTTATCGTGCGCCGGCAAGTTAACGGACTTGGAACGGAAATCGGTGGAGCCAAAGAGATCATCGAAGGAAGAGTTAACGGAATCGTTGACGGCGACGGAGTTTGGAGCACGTGCGGATCGGGAACCGAAATCGAAGTTGAGAGAGGAAGTGTTGGAGGGAGGTTTTGATGCAGCCATTGGCGCCGATTTGCCTTGGGGTTTGAACCCGAACTCAGTCGTTAAGAGACCGTCGAAATCGTTCATCGTGAGAAGCGTACAAGAGAAGCTACAAAGAACGAGAAAGAGAGAGGGATCTGGTGCGGTGGTATCCTCTGTTTACTGTGGATCCGCGGGAGAGTGCGGTGAGGGGAGAAAGAACCTCACCGAGAGGATACAAGGAATGGTACAATTTGACTTGTGTTCCACTTTATTTCTCTTCGCTTTTTTTTTTTTTCTTTTTTGCTTTTTTTTTTTTAAAAAAAAAAATATTTTTCTTGCTTCTACTAGTTGTTGGTTAGTACTGAATTTTTGGTTTGGTTAGGCTTTGTTGTTGATTTGTCTCTTCACTTGTTCTTTCTGTGTCCCTCTCTGTGTGCCTTGTTGAAGAATTTGCAGGAAAAGGGTTATCAAAATCTGTTTCTTGCTATTTTGGGGATGGAATCATGTTATGGATTCGTGCAGAGTGTGTCTAGGCTTAATTTTAAATTTTCAGGATATGTTGGAGTGGGGAAAAAATAAAGCACGTTCTTTGGATTTCAAAATTTATATTTTATGTCTGTTCATGTTTAAAACTCTTGTTATGTGTCCATTTGCAAGAAAGAAAAGAAGAAAAATCTGTCTATGAGAATTAAAATGTTTTTCTTTTTCTGTTCTACGTTTAATATGTATTTTTTTTATATATTTTGTTTTGTTCTATTTCTATATTTAAAATATAGTATTATTTATGTAAGAAACTGTGTATTATATTTTATTTTTCTTTACCATCTGTAACATGTTTACCAAATGTTATTTACATGTTAAAGGGATTTGTTTTTCTTATAATGAATTCAGTGTGTATCATAAATTAGTGTTCTTTGTCAAAGAAAGTAACGAAGTTATTTCTTACTCGTTAAGAGTTCAATTTCCAAAATTACGTACAAAAGTGTATTTATTAAAAAAAGTCATATTATTAAATATTAATTTCTAATTCTTCCCATAAAATTGCTTTGACAGCCTCGTCTCAAGATTATTTTTCAGGGTAATAAAATTATTTTCATAGAGTCATTCCAAAATTTTAATTAACTTTGTTAATGACTAATTTTCATAAAAAAAAAAGTTTATCACTCTCAGTAAAATTTGTTTTGCTAATTATATTTTTCTATTCACAATACTTGAATACAAAATCATATTTAAAAAATCCTCGAATGATATTGATTAGATCAACTACGAAACTAAATATATTTGTATAAAAGAATAGGATGTGGAAAAGTTTGAAATAGATAGTTTATAAGATTGACATAAGAATCTAATTTTGTATGACTGTGTTAGCAACTTGGTAAGATTTTGTAGGAAATAAAAATAAATTAGGGAGAGATATAGGTGAAGAGACAACATGTAATTTTGTAGCAAGTTTTTAAAGTGATCTTTATTATTTTCAAAATCTCTCTTTTATAATTGGCTTTACCATAGATATATCTTCATCACCACTAACTCTAAATTTTTATTTCCAAGATCCTTCATTCAAATTTGTCTTTATAAGAGAGATAACTTTATTATTAACTCTACTTTATGCATCATTGAGAGAAAAATAAATATTTATTTCCAATAGTTGTTGTTAATTTAAAATTCTTTCTTTTGAAGGAAAAATAATGATACCAATAAGAAAATAAGGGTTTACTTTAAATAGTTTTTGTCATTTAAAAATTGTCACTTTGAAAGGAAAAATAAGAGTCTGTTTTTTTTGGTGAATCTTGCCGTTTAAGAGTTCTTGAAAGAAAAATGAGTATTTGTTTATGGTGATTGTTATCGTTTGAGAACTCTTGCTTTTGGTGGTTATTGTTTGAGATATGGATTTTCTTTTCCTAAAATGAAGATTTGATTTTGCTTACTATTGTGATGTTGTGTTTGAGGAGATTTTCTTAAACTGGCCACTCGATATATACAGTAATGATAGTGTATTTGAGATTTTTTTTTATTTGTTCATACGTTTATTTATGACTCAACCTTTTATATTATTGCATAACATACGAATTGACAAGCGAAATGTAAAGCTTAATAGTGTGTGAGACGAAAGGCACCAATAAAATGTTAAAAATGACATACGATATGTAGTAGACGAAAGGAATAAATAAATCTGAATATTAAGTTTAAGAGACAAAATACTAAGTCTAATAAAGAAAGGAAATAGACAAAGTTTAAAGCCTAATAGACAATATTGTTTACAATATTGATTTTTTCTCCACTTCTTGTTTTCATTGACTATTAATTTCAGCTCTTTATACAACTGGTGAAAAACTATTCTACGTCGGTTCTTATGTTAAGAATGGTAAAAATTATGTTCAATTATATATAGCAATCTATTACATCATATGTGTGTTTTTTTAGGGAATTTTCCTAATATGACATCATCACCCTGATCGTTAAGTATAAATCTTATCCTTTTAAACTTATATTTGAGAATTTAAAATATATCAAATCTATTTTCTAAATTAAAATTAATTTATGCATCTCAACTTTCATTCCAAATTACCATTTTAAATCTTTTTACAGATTGCCTCGTATAAAACTCAATACTTAGGAGTGAAGTATACACAACTTAATATATAAAGATTTTCTTTATCATACTTTGATTTCGTTGTCATTGTAGTGAGTATTAGTCATGAGCATGATAACTTAAATTAGATTTCAAGAAAAAATATATTAATACTACTTCGATTAAATTCATCTAACAAACTTACACTTAAATTTTACATTATATAAATGTAATTCAAATTCATCTCTTTTTTCTCATATTTAACTTATAAATACCTAAATAACAATGTCTCAAAATATTTAAATTAAATCTAATATTATAACTTTAATTATTATGAATTTTCAGTTTATTTTAGATGATAATCTCTTCAATCTTACTAACTTAAAAAAATAAAATAAAAAATAACGCAATTTCAGACTATATATATACCATGCATATGCACGGTTTGGAAACTAATTGATATAAAAAAGAAAATCTTATAAAAGATCATACACACTATAAAGTAGCAAATCATAATTCAAGTTTGTATTGGAATGAATTTTTATAATTGATTATAAATTTATTTTTTTATTTTTAGGGACCAGATATCTGAGCTAACTAAACTATTATCAAAGACAAAAGTTCTAACAAATTTCCTCTCGGTATTTGATGTTTAATGTATTTGAAACATAATATCCACAAAAGGTAATCTTTTAACATCAATTTGATATTTTATATCAATATTAAAATTTAAATTTACTGACATTTGATAAGAAGGAAAATTTTTTTTACATCATAATATTTTTTAATAGGATGAAAATTAAACATGACATCTAACATTTTTAATTTAAAATTCCAGAATCATTAAAAAAATTTCACATAAAAAATCATGTCAAATTGAGAGCAATAACTGTGACAATTTTTGGAAGAAATAAAAATATATAATAATTAAAAGGGTAATGAATAAGAAATTAAAATAATAAATTTATTATTAGAATTTATAAAATTGTGCTGCTCAAAATCATTTTTACACTTAATATATTTTCTCACCTCCATGTACAAGCACCTGTCAACGAGACAATAAATATTTTAATAAAATAAAGTTAGTAGCAAATTATATTTTCATGATTATTCTTTTAATTTGATTGTTTTTAAAAATTAAAATAATTACATGTCATACGTTTGTGACAGATACGTTAATTGACAGCACTGGACATAATGATAAGCCTCATCATAGCCTATTTTTGTTTATATCTGACTTTGGTTCTGCCACACCAAAAATATCTTTTGTAAATCATCATTGCCAATAATCTCCCTTTTCCACCAAAGGAATTCATATGATTTTGAAGTAAATTATCATTTGGTACGAGAAAGTTGAAGCATGGACTGAATTACTCAAGTTAAAATAAAAAATAATAAAATAATTTTTAAATATTATTTATTATTATCGTAATTTTAAATTTAACTTAAGTTATCATTTTAATTATTTAATTTTTATTTTTCTAAATTAAGAATTTAAAATGATATATTAAAATTTAGAAACAAAAATAACAATTATATATATGTGTATATATATATATATACATATATCTAATATTAAAATAAAAACACTATTTTATTATTTTCCAATAAATTATCAAATTTTTACTTTTTTAAAAAATTTAAATAATTTATTGTATAATTTTCGTTCTCGAGGAAATGGAGGACCCCACATTTTTGGCAACTTCTTTAATACTCTGTAGAGTTTTACTTTTATATACTTAAAAATTTCACATGACTAATTAATAAAATAAACTATCTTAAATATGATTTTAAGATAATTATAATAAAATTATTAATTTATAATTAGATATTAGTATAAAAATATTTACAGTATCAACTATATTTTAGTTAAATTCTTGAATTATATCTCTCACTTATTCCTTTAATTTTTTTCCAAGTAAATATAGAATATGGCGTAATGATAAACATGTATTAATAATGTTTCTGCCGTTGCATAACATTTATTAATTTCGAGGAAAATATGTAATTATTAAAGTTTGATTTAATCAATTAGCTTCATAAGTTTTATTCTATACTTGTCACAATTTTAACACCCCACACAAATACTTTTAATATAAATGAAATTATAAAAAAATACTCAATTAGCAAAGCATATAACCGTTACGATATCAATATTTTAAAGCTTGTAATAAGATCAAAGGACCATAAAATTTATAAGTGAAAATAGTTTTTAAAATAGTAAATTATTGTATAAATGTAACTTATTTTACAATTTGTTATTTTAAAAATTAACATTACACTTAAACTATCATTTATTCAAAGTTCTAGAACCAAAAAAAAAACTGAAATGTTGAAAATTATAAGTCAAAAAGCTTATAAATCTGTCAGAAAAAATTTATAATGAAAATTCACTAGAATACAAAATTCTATTAATATATTAAAAGAATGTGTAAACTATTTTTTATAATTAATTTATATTTCTAATTTTTATAAATAAATGAAATTAATACCAATGAGATGAAACGTAATATCCAAACAAATTTAAAACTTAATATTATGCAAATAAAAATTAAGATATCTCTAAAAAGAATTCACAAGGAAAAAAAAAAAAAAACAGAAGAAGAAACGTATAAACAAAACAAATTCTATATTATAAATATAGGTTCAGATGTCAATTGAGTCGAAGAGCTCAAGAAGTCCTCAAACTACACAACCACTACTTTGTACGTTACATCTTTGATAGCAACTTTTTACACTTTGCCCAATAACCATCTGTTCTGCATAGAACATGATAGATGAGCAATTTTTTTTCTTATAGTAGTAGACCATCGTTCAGGTTTTTATTACAATGACAAATATGTAAAAACATAGTATCATGAATCTGCTTCAAATAAAAAATTTCGAAATAGGATACACAAAATGTCTCCATGTTGATTGATAATACATACAATAGGAGATCATATGCCATGTTTCTCATAATATCTCTTAGCTACCGGGAATGCAAGCAACACATTTTAATATACTTTTTTGTGACACTTTTTATAGTAAAGTCTATTACAAAATGTGATGTTAATATATCTCTTATGATATGACTGCAATTTACAATTACTATGTTGAAAACCAAATTACTAGTGGGATTTGAGTATCTCCCACGAACTGACGAGACAGAGAAATCAATAGTATGAATCTCTCTTCCAACGGAAATTTGGCACATCAAACTCGGATTCTTTTGACATCACTTTCTGGGACACTAAGATCAAGCCTATCTCCATTGCTTGAACTACCAGTTTGTCCTGAGACCTGCCAAACCATACATATCAGTGACATAATCAGCTTTTCTAATCTTCACACGAAATGCATAGCTCTCATTCTAAAGCAATTCCTACATGAACACAATTCTCATAGACACGACAACCAACAGAAAAATTGATAAAATAATAAAATTAATCAAGCACATATTTCAACAGACAAATATTTTGATTCACCTTACATTTGATTAGATGTAGTAAAGACACTATGCCCATGCAAGAATTACTCCTCATACCAGGTCAAAAGGTGAAGTTCGCTCCTATTTTCTCATAACCCTCACATGTTGAATTACCATTTTATTTCTAGGTTTCCTAAACAATGAGAGTACAGATCCATAGTGTTTTTTTTTTTATCTCCTTCGGTGAAATAGATCCGTTGTATTTGCAACATGTATAAGTATTAACAAATAATGTATGCTTAAACGAGACACTCACTGTTTCATCTGGAACAACTGCATATCTCTCAGATAAGGAGGCACCGGTTTTGCCTGTCCAAGGGAAAAACAATAGATCCGGCATCATGCCAAATTGTATAAAACGATAATTAAAATTAAACATATGAATCTAAATTACACTAGTAAATGGTTTATCAGTAATGGCTGGAAAACGAAGGAACAGTATCACTGATGAGCAGAACAAAGCACCTGAGACTAGATCTGTATTTGACGATTCTATGTGTTGCCCAGAAGATCCATCAACACTCAATGCCTCGATAATCTTTGGAGAATTCCTACAAATCCCAGAATCACACCATGAACAAAAGACATGAAACGAAATGCATCCATTACCTAAAACTACATTTCCAGTTAATAAATTACATTGGCGATATCATTTTTTTATTCTTATATGAACATTGTCATAACTGCCATAAAAATTAACTTTTCTTTCCAGGGTGAATGAAAAACAATAATTTGATACTCCCTCCGGTCCATTTTTGTCTCTTGCCAAGATGGTGCAACAAATGTACTAATGCTAAGCTCAATTCTAATAGTAAACGAAGAAACCTTGTGCAGCTACATTATACAAACTACTTTTCAATTTCTGAACCTCAATCAGAAATTAACCATGCACTTTATGGGTGTCATAACACACCCAATATGTCAATCATAAGAACTCCATGACCAATATGATGACATTATATTCTACAAGCAATTGATTTATAGAGTTTAATATTTTCAACAAAATAATTAATATGCTTCAAACTAAAGGTCTTGTTTGAAGCAATTAGTAAGTAAAATTAACAAACCACTGCAAGTCGGCTGGTAATAAGATTGGGTGGTTCACTCGTCAGATGTTCAAACCTTTGTGCTGTCATCACCCCAAAAAAAGTTTGCCACCCACAAAAAAAAAAATGTTTCTCCATTTAAACATTCTTCTATAGCCAACATAAAAGAATACCTCCTATGTGCCTTCAGCAAACATATGGGAGAGAAGGCAATTAAGTGAAAGATGAATGCATGACTAAAATTCCAACCAAATTTATTCACAGGTTGTACATGCAATTACCGGTCAATGGTATCCCCATGCCCAAGTTGTCCATTTGTGCCTCTTCCCCAAGAATATACATTTTCTTTTTCAGTTACAGCAATTGTGTGTCTCCACCCGCATGAGATTTGGACTACTTTCTGCAAAGCCATACAAAAAATGTACCAAAATAAAGAAACAGTCTTAGTTAGTGGATTGTTCAAAGATAGACATTGACTGCAAAATATAAAGTTGAAAAACTCTAAATGAAAGAAAGAACGGGAAGAAGAGTATTATAGTTTCAAGTACCTGATCATGGGGGAACTTCACTTGCACAGGAGAGCAACGATCAACATTGTCACCAACTCCAACCTGTCCAAACTACAATTGAACCAAAAATAGGTGACAATTTTCCAAACATGCGTCAATTAATAAAAGATTTGTGATTGTACAGATAAAACGTAGTCTTGTATTTTTTTGTATAAAGTAGAACATATTTAGTTCTCTGCACACATGAATGTGCATTCTTTTACCAGTCACCTAATGTTCTCCTCTGCTGTGTTAATAAATCAACAATTATTTGTTGTTATAATACAAAATGTCACATGAACATGGGGAGAATAAAAAATTACTGCCAACCTTATTCCAACCCCATCCATATAGTAGCCCACTAGATGTGAGTGCCATACTATGCCTCCAACCACCTGATACCTGAAAGAAGTCCAAGCAAAGTTTAGAGACAAATAAAACAACTATATATTTATCATCATCAAAATATGTTGCACCCAGTGTGCAAGGCTTTAGGGTCGGACAAGATTTTGTTGGACCAATTTTTCCTTGTCTTTTAACAACTCACACACACAACAGATGACAGCAACCCTAACATGAGAAGTATTCCTAATCCTTCCCCTACCAGAAAAAATCCAACATTTTAAAAATGGGACAGGAGGAAGGTACAAACCCTACGAAACAAGCAGAGCAAAGCGAAATGCTATGCTACCAAGGCAGCAGCCCAGCATAAAATTAAAGGAATACCTTACAGATTAACTTATCACTCAAGGCTTCAAGTTTGTGAGGCACAAGAGAATCCTCAAAATCTCCATGTCCTAGCTGGCCATATTTGCTCCATCCATATGTGTATAAGCCACCAGAAGATGACACAGAAATAGTATGCCGCCAACCACAAGCAACCATGATCATCTTGTCACACTACAACATTAAATAAGCAAGAATTAGGCAAGGGGTGGAGGGGTAGTAAAACAAAAGTTTTCCATCCATTAGCATGCATGTCTACGAATAACACATGAATTTAACAATATTTTCTAGACGAATTGACAGTCATCACTCATAACAAAAGTTAACACCTGTAAATGCTGCTTCTACTATTAAACAGCAGGACAAACTTTTTTCAGAAATGAAAAAATATCAAATCACATATGTTCCATATATACTCAGATTCTAATAAGAAAGGTAAGATGATACAAGTTTGAAGACATACATCAACAGAAGGAACTTTCTCAGGAATCCAGCGATCATTTCTATCTCCCAACCCCAAATTTCCGTATCGGCCCCAACCCCATCCATACAGTTCTCCATTTTCAGTAATAGCTACACTGTGTTCTGCACCTGCAGCAACCATTTTGATAGGCACTCCCTACAATATAAACAATTACATGTGCCCAACAGTTAATGGAATAATTCAATGCATTATATTTATCAACGTTTAATAAATAAGTAATACAAAGTTACTATTAATTTCATATTTTCATAACAAGAGTACTGTTATTTTTGGTTCTTAGCCACTTTTCTCTTCCATTTGTTTAAACTAGGGGAAGCATGTGAAATGAAACATTGTTAATGATGCTTTTCCAGAATATCGGAAGATTCTCTGGTAAAATTCTCTACCATTCAGTTTCAAGATTCATAGCCAAAAGAAAATGAATAAAAACAAGGCTAGTGAAATGGGAGATACAAACATCAAAACAGCTACAATTCACCCTAAGATGTTGAATATTGTTTTGAGTGTGGTTTCTTTGAGGGATCTAGCACATGTAGAAAGTAGAAATAGCTAGTGGACCCAGAAAATCAGGAAGGAAAGAAAGAAGAGCAACTCAGGCAAGGTTGATTGGAAGGTAATGAAGGCTTCGTACTGATCCTTGGCAATAAGAAGAATGATGACTGCTGATTGAGTGTCAGGAATCTCGTCCAAAAGACTAACAATGCTACTAGCTTTTCTAGTGAATGAGAAAGTATTTGCTGGAGTGGGGAAAGGAGGTATTCATAAGGGCTTAAAAAAACTGGATCTACAGTCAGTCAAGGAATGTGTATAACAATAATAAAGTAAAGTGAATGTACAGAGCTATTACGGACAAATATGCATGTCGCATGAAAGGAATTTGGATGAGAGAAAAGAAACACAGATGGGGCTGAACCAAGAAAAGTTGGGGTTAATGCCAACAATATAGGCCCAGGCAGGGGGTGATGAAGAAAATTATGGACTTGCACTAAATGATACTGTGGGGAGTTGGTTAGTGAAGAGAATGGAGATCACAACAAGAAGGATGTGGCAAATGATGAAATCAAGGTATGATTCTGGCATAACTGTGGGAGAGGGGGGAAATCTTATACAGAGGGGGTGATGTTGAGAAGGGTGAGGAAGAATTGGGAGGAAGCTTTGGCCAGCCTAACTCCTGGACAGGACTGATATAAACATTCTGCAGTTCTTGATTATAGAATTTAGTCTTTGAGTTTTGCTTTAAATTTTCCATTGAAGTTATAATTCCAAGTGAATTCTACCAGTGCTGGAGGATTGGAAAGCATTGTTTGATAAATATTACTACTTTCTTTAGTTTCTACAAACCTACCTATTAAAGGTAACAACGGAATCCATCATATGTTAACAATAAACCTCAAGAGAACCAGTATTCTCCAATCATGTTTTAAAAAGGGGGCATGATGAGAATATATTGAAAGACTGATAGAGGTGGAGTGTCCAGACCAACAAAAATAGAGAAAACAAGAAATACTAGTGTTTTCAACCATTTAATCACCTTAACAATTATAATTTTCTTATTCCATTTAACTAATCTAACTGCTTTGTCTTGCTTCTCTTGGCTTTCTTCATTATTCCATCCCAAGTCCCATCAGATGCATAGACACAATGCATCCTTTTCTTTAAATTGATTCAAAAAGTGGGTAGATGAGAAGCAATTATGGTAAAAGTAACATATCATTGTGTATTGATTCTTAATAACTGGTTCATAAGAGTCTTATTTATCACAGATAACCTTGATGAATGTCTTTGAAAAGCGTACCTGAAATGTTTGAATCTTCTGTGGCACAAGAGAATCCTCTGTGGTGCCAAGTCCAAGCTGACCATTTTGATTCCTCCCCCAACTTCAATAAGTACAGATAAAGATGAGAAAAAAAAAAAAAGAAAAACAAAGGTCAGACAAAGTGATAACAAAACAACCAATTTAATGACAAATCAGACTATTGGTGTCCAGTAACTCCATCAATCAAGGGTTCAGTTTGCAACAACGAACAAAATACTGCCCTTAAGCCTCACAGAATAAAGCAAGGATTTCTATATGTATTTACCTTTTAAAACAGAATGTCAATTAAACAGTGAGCTTAGTGTAGCTGGTAGTAAAAAGTGAGAATTTAGACTAAAGTACTAAACCAGATGTGTACCATGAACAAGGTAGTATATCTAGGGTTCATTTGGAGGAGTCTATTCACAACTATTTGGACTTGTCTTATGACATAAACACTTGTCTCAGTATTTAGAAGTGCATGTGAAAATAGTTTATGATATACTCATAAGTTGTTTTTTTTCTTTTTTCCAGTTTATTTCAATAAGTTCTCCATGATAACTTATAAAAACAATCTACAACTTATATGAAAACAATTTAACCCTATTTTCTCTTCCATTGTAGAAACAATCTATGTTACTTATACAATAACTTATTCAATAAATCCTTTGTTGATGTAACCTTTATTGATGCAAGAATAGTATTAGTAAATGGATAAAAAGAAATGTCAGAACAGACTCAACAGAGAATGAAAAAAAATTGGTCAATAAATACAAACCTCTGAACCTCGCCTTCCATGGTAACTGCCAAACAGTGGGTATCCCCACAGGCAATTTGCTTTATCCTTAGGCCTTGTAATGCTAAAATAGGCTGAGGAATGAGCAAATCACTAGAATTACCATGACCCAACCTTCCGAAGTCACCCCTGCAAAAATCAGAATGCGATCTGCTTGAGAATTTAAGAATATCACAGATAATCATTTATTATAAGTCTAAAACACTATTATTTATGAGAACAAGTCTTTTCTCAGAAATAGAAGGTTGATTAAAAACACAAAATATCATATGCAAGCATTATTCAGCATGATCACTGACCAGTTTTCATACAATGTCCAGTCTCTTGCTGTCACCCAGACCAAACACGAATTCATCTCACATGGAAAATTATTGAGCACAAAGAGACTGCTTATTGCTTAAACTAAGCAAAAAGGACTTGTGTTTTTACTAATCAGCTTACCAAAAAAATAAAAATGTGCCAGTCCTTGTACTGAGAGAACACTACTCTCAAGTGAAGAAGTAATAATTAAGAAAGACAGTGGATATTCGAATTTAACTAAAGTAAAACCCATCTCTTTGGAAAGATTAACTTTATTCTTATTATATTGAACTGGGTCAAAAAAAATTATTATTCCTATAATTATTAAAGACAAAGGTATAAGCAACACAAAAAAGAAGTATTATTCGAAGCAGAAATTAACACCACACCAAAGGAACTTGCTTGATCCCATTCTAATCTAACCCAAGTGACAAGTGCAAAGTGAGTGAGATTTGAGTTATGATAAAAGACAGGACAGAGAAGCAACAAAGAGTCCATGTGTGAGTGTGAATAAAGTGATGAATTAAAGAAAGGAAGTGGAAAAGGAAGAATTGCAGACCATCCCCAACTATATAGTTCATTGCGTGATTCCGAATATGCAAGGGTATGATCAGCTCCACAAGCAATAGAATCTATGTTTTGAGCATCCAATGCACTGAGCTGCGTAGGTAAAAGTCTATCATCAGTATCACCATGACCTAATTGTCCATCCTCTCCGCGACCCCACGAACACACAACGTTTCCAGCTGCACGGGATCAAAACCCATCAATCCAGAGCCACACCCACAAGTCAAAAAAATAAAAAAGAACGAACTTCACCAGAGATTTCAATTCATTCAAGTTCGTCTATAAAAAAGTCATCAATTTAGACTGCAATCATGAAAATAAATTAAACCCTAATGTTGATTGGTATTATATTTCGCTACACATAAAATTTGACGGTCCAAAAGTGTGATAAAAATAATGGGGAAAAAAATTGAATGTTACTAAGAATGGAAAAGAAAGATGGAGTTACAGAGAAGGGCAACGGTGTGGCTGGCACCGGCTGAGATAAGAAGAACACGAGAAGGTGGAGAAGTAGCGGCGGTAGAATCCATGATTAGAGAGAAGGAATGAATGAGTGAGTGACAAGTGTTGTTGAGTAAGGGAAGGTGAATAAGTGAAGAGAATTATTACAACATGGGATGTTAGTTTGATGGGACAAGTAGAGAGTGAAAAGATGAAAGAGAAGAGGAGAAGGTAGTGGTGGAGCAGGAGCAGGTGCAGATGCAGGTGAAGGTGGACAGAGTTCTAGGTAATTTTGATGCAGAAATGACGGCATTGAATGTGGGTTATAAGGGAGGAGGGGACCCAGTATATGTACTGCAAGAAGCACCAACCATTTTTCTCTTTCTAGGTTCCTCCATCTTCAATTCATTCCTCCTTTGTTTTTCTATTCTATTCTCTTGGGAGTCAGTGTGTGTGGTCACCGCCTCCTACTCTCCTATCCCCTTTCACATTTCCTTTCTCACCATTTTACTTTTCACTCATGCACGTTAAAAATTTATTTTATAAATATTTAATGCACAACAGAGACACAAGAGAAAAAGAGAAGAAAATTAATAAAATAAATATATAAACATTTATATTTTATGAATTAGTTGAATCCTTAACGTCACGTTAGAGTTAGCTTCCTAACATTATTCTTATTCTTATTTTTTGGTGTGCAACTTTTACGGGTGGAAGAGAACAAAGATAGATTATGAGAAAAAATGAAATTTGAGTTAATAAATTATCTTTTTATTTTAAATTATTTTTATTGGTGTTTGTTTTGAAAATTTCATTAAGGGTGAATTTAAATATAGTATGTAAGGGTCGTTATGATGTTTCTTATCGATTAAATTGGTGATTTGATTTCATCCTCACTGTACTAATATCAAAGTAAAGTGTGTTGCCAGTGACAGTAAGGGTTGACCACGTGTTCCATTCTAGAGGTTATTTACCATTATCAGTGAAAGCCGGTTACAGGCTCGTGTGTTCTTTTCTCTGTCCTACTTTTTGAGACTGAGTTATATTTCAGTTTTCGGAGGTTATTTTGCTTTTATCTACTGGTTGTCATAACATTTAGTGGTGGATGTTTTAATAATGCGGCTCTAGGAACTTGGAATGTAACTTCTACCGTTATATTTTTCGGTAAGAATGACGTGTCATTTTTATCTCACTCATTTTGAACAATACACATTTTGAGAATGCTCATGTTCTTAGGCTTTGTTGACTCTTTGACTCCTTCCCATCTATAAATAGCTCCTTTCGCGTTCATTCTCTTCTTTTCAAACCTTTTGAACTTTTCTCCTACTCCTCTTTTCTTATTTCTCGACAAATCATTTATTGTCTTCCTTTTCAAACCATGTATGTGGATACTTGTTTGAGGCGTCTCCTTATCCAAGTATTTTCCCTTTGGATATTGTTGCCGTTGACGTTCAATTCTCTATCTTTAAAGAAGGATGTTCTCGCATGAGGCTCGGATACATCCCTTCTTTCGAGGGTCTCAACATTTCTCCTTCTTATTTTGAGGGGAGGTTTGGTCTTGTGTTAAATTGATACGACACTGACCTCCTCATCTCTTGGGTTCCAAATTGTCTGGAAAGAGTGGAAATGATGTTGACTCAAATAATGGTCGTCTTGTTAGGCAGAAATCGCAGGGTAGAATAAGGGTCTTGTCTGATGCTCTCGAAACCAGCAATTATGGTTTTGAACCCATGCTCCAAACTTCAAAGGGCTTCATTGGTGGGGAAATCTATTCTCTTGCACTCGAGCATCACACCTTGCTCCCATACCTCGAGGCCAAGAATCAAAAGTTGTTATCGACTCAGGCTGAGGCCAATTTGATCTTAGAGCTTCGGGCAGCAGAGGTCAAAGAGGGTAAGCCTAGTTTCCAAGCCCTTGGAGGAGTCGAAGAAAACTTTGCAGGGCTGCTTCTTCAGGTGGAAGAGATGACAAAGATCAAAGTGGTGTTAATGGCCTAGGTTCAGGAAATTGTTGGTTATATGCGACAAGAATTTCGAGAAGGTTTTACCCAAGCTCCTCAACAAGCTTTGCTTCCTTTGATTTTTCTTTTGATTTAAGTGAAAAGCTTATAAATAGTCAGTTAGCAGCTAGCTGATGATTACTGGCAATATTTTCTTGTATGCCTTCTCTTCATGTGTTTTAATACATGCTGTCATTTTCCTTTAAATTCTATTTGTTGGATCGTCTTGTTGTGTTTGAAAGATCATTTTTTAACCTTTTTCAATCCTAAGCCAAGGTTGTTTTGGACCTCTTTCCGTAAACAAAATGAAATTGAGGTCATCTTTGGACCTTCTAAATAAAGATAAAATTGAGGTCTCTTTAGACCCTTGAACATGAAACTAAGATTGAGATCGTCTTTGGGCCTTTACAAGATAGATCGACTTTGGATATTTTTTCCTAAAACTGAGATCTCTTTGGACCTCGTAATATAAAGTTGAGGTATCGAGCTCATCTAGCCAATGGGTGTTGACCATGTACTTGGGTACGACCTATAATGTTTAAGATACTCTCAATATCCATAACTCAATAAATCTTCAACGACGGCCTTGTTTGAGGCCGATTAAAATAACAAGACTTCAGGGTGTGTGTAAAATACAAATACACAAGAAAGGGGTTGAATTGTGTTTATCAATTAAAACTTTTTCAAACGATGTGTTTTGCGTCTGTATTAAATGATAGATCAGACGCAAACTTAAACTTTTCTTTCAACGGTTGATTTTAATTAAGAATACAATTTAAGTTATATCCCCAGTTAGTAAAAAGATAGATATAATCAAAGCAATAATACTTTTATACTGGTTCGTCTATTCAAGACTACGTCCGTTACCCCAAGAACTTGCTAAGGTTTCACTAAAAGTATTCTTTGAACTCAGCTACTCTTGGCTAACAATACATATATTCTTTGAACACACCTTCCTCAGGCTAAAGCGATATTCTTTGACTTTAGCCTCTGCAGGCTAAACCCAGGTATTCTTTGAACTCAACATCCACAGGCTAACCAATGTATTCTTTCAACACTTAGCCTCCTTAGGCTAAAATAGGTATTCTTTGGACCTCAGCCTCCTCAGGCTAAATTAAATGTATTCTTTAAACAATTAACCTCCTCAGGCTACAGATTACCACAACAATGGCTTACAATTAAGATCAAATAGAAAATATCCTCTACGCAGAGAAAGATTTTACAATATGAATTCTATTCTAAGTTTGTGGTGAACAAATCAGTATGTAGAGAGCTTTGAGCGAGTATAAGAGTATAGTCTTGATCAGAGTGGTTTGTCAAGTTGAACTTGCAGGGATGAAGTCCTTATATAAGCGTTCTTGTGAAGTAACCGTTAGACTGTAGATGTTAACGTTAGTCCTTGACTTGGGTACTTTCACATCTGGCAGAGTGAGCAATCAGAACATTAAATGAAAAGTCAATGGATATCAGCGTGAGATCTGCCTTTGACTTGATATGCTTAGAGGTTTCACTAAAACGTACAACTGTTTTTCGTGATGTAGAAGTTTATTTTAAAATCTCTTTCCACCTATAGAAGCTTCTGAGTAACGATTTGATTTGAAACAAAAGCATGTGTTACCCAGCGTCTTGAACTTCATTAAACAGATAGACGAATGAACAAATAGAAGAGTTGTGTGTTGAATTCATTCGTCTGTCTTCTATCTCCGTCTTCAATTTCAGTCTTCAAAACTTCACTCTTGAGCACATGACTTGAAGTTGGGACGCACTCTCCGTCTGATCTTTGAAGGTTTTTCGTCTGATGAAGTTTCCTTGAAGCATGACGACTTAAACCTTGTGTCTGAAACGTCTTATGTTTTGAGGGTGCATCTTTCATCTATGCTAATAATGATCTGTCTGATCATTGTTCCCTCTACGTTTGCTGATACATCCATCTATCTTGTAATTATTAAAATTAAGATGTTAAGTCATTTTGACTTAACAATGTGGATTTTAAAATAAATGATAGAAACGATTGAGTACCTCAAAAGGCTTCAGATATTCAGAAAAGGTGACCGTCAGTCTTGAACTCGAATGTTCTTTATCTTGAGGAATATTTGAATGAGACTTGGATAATCTTTGATCCAGACTTGAGCTCGGGTAGTCATTGATTTGAATTTGAAATGAATGAGGTTTGGGTAGTTTTTGACAAACCTTAATCTCGAATGATATCTTTGATCTGAGGATATAATGAGGTTTGGGTGATTTTTTCCCCAACCTTAGTTCGGATGATCTTTGATATGAGGATATGATGGTTGAGGGTTGGGTAACTGAGGGTTGGGTAATTGAGGGTTGGGTAATCTTTGACCCATCCTTAAAACGGGCTTTTGCCGTTAGGTCTTCCTATGACGTGTCACACCATTTCTTAAGTCTAACATGTCACTCTTTTAAGAAAGTCTTATACTTACATTTTTTACGTTCGCGATGTTTCAATTTTTTAGAGTTGCGACTTTTGAGTGGACACATGTCCCTAAATTCTAGTAACTTTTGGGTTTTTCTACTTATAAATAGTTATATATTTGTCTCAATCTTTTCTTCCAAAGTTGGGTCTTTTTAGGCTTTTTCACGTTTTTCGTTTCTCTTCTTTATTTTACGTGTTATCCTTTCTTTCTATTTGTTGGAATCATGGATGGTGATTTTAACTTGGTGCATCTTCTTGTCAAGGTTAGTGTTCCTTCCTTTTCTGCCATTCTGACTCCTTAGCTGGTGGTGGATATTGGCCCTTCCATTGTTACTGCACCTGGTGGAGGATTGAAAAAGGGTTGTGACGAGGATATTGTTCATCCTTCTGCTTCTCCTTCTTTAGGTCCTTGCCCTTGGGTACTTAAGATGTTTCTTCATTTGAAGGCTCCCAAGTCTCTCCTTCCCGTATCATAGGTGTAATAGACCAACCTCTTCCCCCAGTGCCTCTTGTCCAAGTAAAAGGATTCAAATCAATCAAATCAGCACAACTTCTTCTTCTTCAAAGTCATTATGGCATGTGAACATGACCCCTTTTCATTTTAAGAAGAGGTTAGGGTTCGTTTTGAATCGCTACGATGCAAATCTTCTTAACGATGTTGGTGCCCCGACTTGTTTGAAGGGGTGGAGATGATGATGATTTGGTCCATGACCACTCTTCGCTATTACGGGGAAGTCTATTCTCATGCAGTGGAGCGTCATTCCAGACATCGGGAGCTCGAGGCTAAGAATCAAGAACTGTTACTTGCTAAAGCCGAAGCCGACTTGATTTCAGAGCTTTGTATTGCCAAAGTTAACGAATACCGAGGGTGTTATGACATAGTGTCGGATGAGCTTGGCTCCGTCCATCATGCCTTAAAAGGAGGCTTGTGTTGTCACCGACCTGGTCGAAGAAAGGCGATTCTAGATGGTTGAAGAGGTTTCTGAAAAAGAGAGGGAACCCTCCAAGACCTTGGAGGAGTTGAAGGAAGCTAGGCTCGAGCTTCAAAATGTCTAGGAATTGTGAAGCCACGACGCTTCAAAGACAATTGGGAGATCAAAAGAAGATCGAAGCGGGGCTAAGAGTCGAAGTTTAGGAAACCACCAATCAAGTATTATGTAGGTATTGAGAAGGTTTTATCCGGGCTTCCTAGCAAGCTCGACTTCAATACCCTTCTCTTAACTTTTCTTTTGACTTGAACAAAAAAGTTGTAAATGATCAACTAGTTAATGATAATTGATCATGTTCTCCTTGCACGTCTTCTTTTCAAATATATATTAATATATTAACTTGTCATACTTAAAATATGATTTTTTAGTATTAAGTGTAGAAATGATAATAAGTTGTCCTCAAGTCTTTACAACGATACGAAGCAGATCTTTTTATATAATAATGGATGAGAAGATGTCGTTTTCGGACATAGGTCATCCTTGGACCTTTACGATGAGATTAAAATCGACTTTAAATTTTTTTATACAATATTAATATGATGAAGGTCGTCTTTAGACCCTTCACAAAAAATAATAATAATAATAATAATAATAATAATAATAACAACAACAATAATAATAATAATAATAATAAAATATCTTCAAACCTTTATAATAATATTAAAATTGACTTAAGATTTTTTTATACAATATTAATACAATAGAGGTCATCTTTAAACCTTTATAAGTGAACATAATAGTAGGTCATCTTTATATCTTGATAATAAATAAAGATAAAAATCATTTTTAAATATTTTATATAATGAGATTAAAATTAATTTTATATCTTTCTATATAATAATAAATAAAAATTTATTTTTAAACCTTAATATTTTTAAAAAATGAACATATAAATTATTCTTGAACTTTTATATGTAAATAAAGGTTAATTTTAAATACTTTTTATTCATGAATTTAAATTTTGACTTCTTAATAAGTAAAAATAATAATAATGATAAGATGATCCTAACCTTTATAATAAGATCAAAATTATTTTCAATTTTTTTTACACAATATTAATATAATGGAAGTTGTTTTAAGAACTTAAGTAAATTTTCAAACCTTAATAAGAAAAAAAAAACAAAGATCATCTTTAAATATTTTATACGAATATAATAAAAAATAAGGTAAGATCGTTTTGGAACTTTTAACAATTAAAAAAAATAGTGACGTGTATGGATTAGCGTGGTTAACGAGGAGTCCAGACAGTACAGTGTAAATGTTAGAACTTAGACAAGGAAACTATCAAAGTGTTTATTATACATTTTTTACACAGCTGTGTCAATCCATTCAAAATTAGAATAAATGTAATGATGACACTTGTTTTCAATCTCGCGGTCAAACATGTATCTTTCTTTTTTATCCGAGAATGTAATGAATACTTTGATATGTTGCGTTTAGCTTTTCTTACTTTTATTCATTAGAAAAAAATAAAATTAAGAAAATATATTTAGTTGTAATTTTAAAAATATTTTTATAAAAATATTTTCAAAATAAAAGTTAAAATTAAAAATAAAAAAGTATTATTTTTACGAAAATTAGCAAAAAAAAAAATGACAATAGTAAAAGTGCAGTAACACAAAAATAATTATGATTAGATTAAAACATACGTTTTTTAATGTTTAAAATTTAAAAATAAAAATATAAAATAAAAACAAAAACAAAAAATATTTTCTAAAACCAAGAAAAACATAAATGCTTCTTAGGAATGACGAAACATTTCTTCAATATTTCCAACAATTGATTTAATTTGCACAACTTCTACTACAAATCTTCTACATGTTTGATTCTAAAAAGTTGCTATACCTTTTGAACTTAAAATTGAAAACATAATCCGATACTTGCGACATTTTCAACATAGCACATTGCATTTCTTGAAATCAATCATCACCATATTCGAAGACAATACACAAACTTTCATAGTTGGAAAAATTGACTCGCCTCTAATTATGAATAAATAAAATTATGTTTGAATTATCTTGAAAATTTTGTTGGATAGTATAAAAATATGTTTAGAAAATAAGTTTCTTTATATACACATGGTAATTCAAGTATCCATTAAGATGTCTATTGATAGCATGCTGCTAAGAATCACGTATGAAATATGAAATCAAGCACATTGTTGATTAATTTAATAATTTTGGAGGGGGTGTGATACACAAAAAATTGGATGGTAGAAGAAATTTGTTGGTTGAAAATAATTGTGTAGCCCGTACAAAAAACATTGAAGGGCTTCGAAATGTTAGAATTGCTTTTGTCACCTAACGTGATACCAAAAATTCAACTGTGACGTTGAGTTATTAGGAACTTTTACGATGCTGATGCACCATTGCAAGAAATTTTATCGCAAAATATTAAATGTCACGATTTTGGATAGTTTCTCAATCTTTATTACAATGTCAAACTTAAATTAAATATATATAAATTAAAGCGTTAAAAACCTAAGAAGTTAAGAGACATAAATTAATATAACAAAATTAAATGAATTAATTAAATTAAATTTCCTCGAATAAAGTTTTAAAAGCTATCACTTTAGTAAAATTAAGAAGATTTGTATTATAATAATAATTAATACAGTCAATGAATAAAATATAAATTAATATATGAACACAAATAGTTATCACAACATATAATTTAATATATTAATGAATAATGTAATTATTATCATTATTTGCACGTGAGTGTTATGTCACGATGAGTTACAACTTACTATCACAACAAAAGAAAAGAAGATTACGAAATAAGCTTTTTCCTATATAATTTTCAGCATTTGACTTTTCAAACGGTGAAATGAATTAGGTTATGAAACATCAATTGCTCACCGATTCAAAAATTATTTTCCTCGCTAAATAAATGAGAAAATATTCTGTGAATCAGCTAAACAAAAGAAAATATTCTTTTAATTTAATTCATATTTTTAATGTACAATAATTATAAGAGAAGTATTAGGGTACCTCATTAAAAACATTTTTATTAATTTATTTTTTTAAAAATAGATCTTCAATAATAACATGTATAAAATAATAAAAAAATTTCACCCACAAAGAATCAAACTTGCAATTTAAATAATGACTTTTACCACTTGACTAACTTACTAATTTTAAAACTATAAAGACAAATATTTTATATTTATATGATTTTATTTGTATATTTTATTCTCTATACATATTTTTTTAATTTATTTCTTTATTTATTTATTTTTATTCTTACAATTTATATTTTTTTTCCTTAATTTATGTTATTTTTAGACATAGAACAACATTTATAATATAAAAATATAATCATTCACTTAAATAAAGTTAAAAATCATCAAATCAGATAATTAGTTTTATAATACATATAAAACATAAAAATCATTTAATTAAATTTTATAATAACAATAAATCAATATTATCTTTTTTAATAAACTATTCAACATATACATTAAGTTTTCCTTAAATGACTTATAACTAACAAAATCAGAAACAATCTTATAATTTAGATAACTTCATTATTGTATTAAAAATTTAATGAGTCTTTAACACCTTTATTTGTAACAATAAGTTATATATAATTTAAGAAATTGATTAATTAAATTTATTTAATAAATAATTAGTTTATAAAAATAAATCATTAATTTTTTCTTATTTATAAACTTTTTAAATATTCTATTCTATTTCATACGTTTTATTTAAAAATTATTTATCATTTAAATAATATTTAATTTTAAAATATTATATTAGACAGAATATTTTCAAAAGTTATCGTAAGACGTGTTAATATAAAATGACTTTTTTGAAATAATTTAATTACCACAAGTAAAATATTTATTTAAATTCTAACACAATAAGTGTAATACGAGTTGAATTAACTAAAAAAAGTTATAGAAATTACGATATTACTTAATTTTTAATATATTTATGTAATTACAAAAACAATCAAGACTTAAGATTTTTATAGATAATTTTAGTATTTTAAAATTTTTAAAATATTTTGTAAAAATATAATGTTTGTTTGATAATGTTTTTTAAGAAAATTTTTATGATTATGATTTTTTAATTTAAATTTTATTGAATTTATATCAATTTATAAAATTTAAAAATATTTAATGGGTGTATAAGAATTAAAGTAATTTCGTGGATTTAAAGGAATTATTCAATTTTTAAAATAAAAAAACTAGAACTTAAAAGAAAAACTTGTGATTACAATTAAAATCTAATTAAAAAAATCATATCCTCGTTGTTGTTATTATTTATAAAATCATTAATTTTCTAGTGTCACTAATTTTATTATTTTTATTTTTGTCTTGTTGTCGTGGTTTTCACTCTGTGATATATAAAATCTCTTTCAAAAAAAATTGTTTCAAAAATAGTAATGTATGCCAGAGCCTTCAAGAAAGTTAGGAAAATCTTCTTTTAAGTCTTCAGTTTCAACTTATATAGTTGTGTTTGTCGTAATTCTGAGATTATTTTTTATATAACTTATAGAGATTCGGGATCTCAATAATCTCAACAATAGTTGTGTTGACATTAATAAGTCATTGTTGTATTAAATGTGATAATAGTGGTGATATGCAGTAGCAAATAATAACAAATGTGATGTATTACTAATAGTTTGTGTGACATCAATAAAAATCTAACAAAATCTTAAGAGTTTAGGAAAAAAAAATAATTTAACAAGATATTTATATCTTTTACTAAAAGGTATAATGAAATTAATTATATTAAATAATTAATCAAAATCTACACACTAGAATTTTTTTTATTGTACAAGGGCTTAATTGAATACAAGTAGATTTGATATTTTATTTTAAAAATCATAATCATCATAATTAATATAATGAGCTTTTTATATTATTTAAAAGTTTTGATTGAATATTATAAAATTTTTAATACAGGAAAAAAAATCTTTTAAAGTCTATTAAAGTTCTAGTATCTAATACACCCATGTTCAAACTACAATTCAACTAAAAACTACATATTTTAGATATAACCCTACATTAATTAAGATTTGTCTAATGAGGATAAGAATCTCAGTTAACTTTGAGTGATTCTCACAAAATTCTCACTTTATTATTTTTTATAAAGATAAAATTTTTAAGTACTTAAAGTTAATTTTCTTAAAATTAAAGTATCAATAAAGCTCAATGATTTTTATTCATAACAGATAAAAATTAAAGAATTCAACTAATAAAATATTATATACAATTAAATGTTTCAAAAAAAATAAAAACTATTTTGTTTATAATAATTTATTTTATTTTATATCGTATTATTCTTTATATATTTTAAAAGGTAATACAGAAATGAAACAAGACAAAAACAGTTAAGACAACTACACAAAAATATTATTCCATTTTATAATTATAGATTATAAAATATATTATTTTCCTTTAATTTAACTTATCTACCAACTTATATCATACATTTTATAGCTCCAATCACATTTAAGTTGTTAAATTTATTCAATGAAGGACATTTTATCCACATATATAAAAACTCTCAATTATAAAATTATTTATATACGGTTGAAATAAGAATATTTTTGGCAATGTTAGTATTTTATAATTAATCCTTTTTATACTATATTTTTAAACTTAATAATTTTATATGTGTAAATTTTACTTATAATAACAAGGACAACACTTATTTTAGTGTCCAAAATAATAAAACTAATAATAGAAAGAGTAGAAATAAAAACTAATAATAGAAAGAGTAGAGTTAAAGATAAAGATAAAGAATAAGAATAAAATGTTACGTTGGTTAAAGGAATACTACAATGCAATAACAAAATTTAAAATTTGAAATGAGAATTTTTTAAATTAATATTGTCAAAATAAGAATATTTATTAATTTAATTAATTAATAAATCAACAAATATATTAGTAAATCATTATTTAAATAAAAAATCATTGATTTAATTTAATAAAGTAATATAAATAAAAAAAATTACATAAAAAAAATATATAAGTAAACAAAGTAAAATATATTTTAAGTGTCTCAATTTACTTTTAGTCGTGAGTTAGCTTAATGGTAAATATTGGTTCTTTTAAATGATAGGATTCACCTTAGACTATAAATGTTTTAAAATAATATTTAAATTTTATAACTAAAGTAATTAATTTACTAAATATTTTAAAAGTGAATGGACAAAAAAATTTACCCCACATATTAATTGGGTAGTATTGAAAATTTCAAATTATAATAAATCAGATACCATGCGAATTAGTCAGACTTCACCATGTCCATGACCAATTGGTTTAATTTAACTTAATAACTTTTTTTTATTGAACGTATGAATAAAAAATGTAAACATATTTATAATTATTGGGATTCAAACAATGTCCCATATTTTACAAAGTCTGAAAGAGAACCTTAAAATAAGATTTTGGAATTTGTTTAGTATTTTGTTAATTCAAAGTTTCACATCGGCATGTTTTAGAAAGAGAGAGGAGTTGAACACTTTTATAAAGAGAGTGATATGTTTTATTTACTTGTACAACACCCTAGAGTATGTGTTCACCGGTGTATTTTCACTATTAGGTTCTGAGTATAGCGTTTTTGTGAGTTTTTTGGTAGAAGCTTTTTGCTATACTCTTTAACTCATAATAGATATTTTTCTACACTAGTGATTTTTGTCTCTCTCCTTAGGGTTTTTCCTTTTGCTTATGCATCTTTATTTTCCCTACTCCCTGCATCTTTATTTTCTCTACTCCTAAGATTTTATAACGGTATATTACAGTTATCTTGTTTTCTCTTGTTTTCTCTTTGAGAAAAAGATTTTTGTTCAAATTCTTTGTGTAGTTTTTCCGATGCGCCTTTCCCAACAATAATCTATAGTGTTTTTTTTATACATTCATAATCTATAATTTTTTTTAAATATTCATAATATATAGTTTATTATCGATCTTCTAGTTATCAAGTATAAACCGATTTTGTCAAAATAAAATAAAATAAAATATAAACTGATTCCAGTGTGGAATCGGTCCCAAGTCAATAATGAACATTCTCATTAATTAAACATTTGTTGGAGGTATTATGCGACTTGTTTTCGTTTTCTTTGAAATCACTGACTTACCGACAAAAACCTCACAATCTGTAATAAGAAAAAAACACTTCAAAATCGTCCTCAACAAAGAAAGAAAGAGAAACAATTTCACAATCACGACCCCAGCGGAATAGACAGACAGACCCGTAACATATTCAATGCCATGTGTAAATAACATGTTCGCTGTCATGCCTATATTTGCTATAGGCCACTTAAGAATTAGACTTTTTTTTTTCTTTTTTTTTTTCTGTAGGACAAAATTTATAAAGTGATAATTGATTATGTACAAGGAGAAATTATTGTTGAATCCTCTTTAGTCTTTACATAAACTTAGAGATAATTAGTTAATTAAAGATTTCTAAATTTTAACATATTATATTTAAAAAGCTTTAATGTTATGTTTTATAAGTGTTTATATATGGACGTGGTATGCTCAAGTGGAGAGATTTAGTTTTAACTTTAAAAGAGGGCAAATTAACCAAACTAGTTTCCGTAAGGAAACTAAATACCATATTCCCTCAAGTTAAAAAATATTTTCCGGCAAAGGATTCGTATAGAAGGAAGCGAAAGGACATCCCTTAAGGGCTTTTTGACCAAACTAGTATTTGTAGGAAAACATTTTATCGAAATGGAGTTGGTTATACGGATTTGATGTTGTTTTGTGGAACCGCAAACCAGATTGCGGAACCGAAACCGCACCATAAGTTGTGGAACCACCACGTTGTGACACATGTCCACACAACTCGAGGTGGCAAATGAAACCGCAAAACAAGTTGTGGTTTCACCACAACATGCCACGTGTCCCATTTAGGGCTTACATGGAAGCAGAGGTGGATTTATGCGTTACACGTGGCGAAACCGCAAGGGCTTTTGCGGTTTCACTAGGGTGTGCCACGTGTCAAAGGATGGTTGAAACCGCAACTCCCCTTACGGTTTCAGTGAAACCGCAACACTGTTTGCGGTTTGTTTTATTCCACTGCTACAGTTCTCGATTTTTGCGGTTTCAGTGAAACCGCAACTCCCCTTACGGTTTCAGTGAAACCGCAACACTGTTTGCGGTTTGTTTTATTCCGCTGCTACAGTTCTCGGTTTTGTGTATATATATATCCCCCCTGCCCAACCTTCAGTGCACACCGAAATTTAACGAATATTTTCATTACCAGGTATGTGATATTGTTATATTTTTGTTTCTATGTAGTATATTTATGTATTTTCAGTATCAAATAAATTTTTGTGTATATTTGAATTATATGTTTGTTGTATTTGTAGTAAAATTAACAAGAAATGACGTCAACAATTGTGATCCTTGTATACATTAATGGTAGAATCATCGAGGGGAAGAAGGAATCAAGTTTGAAGGATCAAGAAAGGTTATGCAAATTGAAAGAAATATTAATTTTAAACGGTTAAAGAAAACAATTCGTCATAAATTTAAGTTTCAAGGAAATCAAGTAATAGGATCTATTACAACTAGATATTTTATAGAAAATAAATATGTAGTATTTCAATTAATTGATGATGATGATGTGAATTTGATGATAACACATTTTGAACAACCCGACATGGGTCATATAGAATTATGTGTAGAAGTTGTTACTGCCAGTAGTGCGTCTTCATATAATCAAGGTCGAGGATTGGCATCTTCAAATAATGAAGGTCGAGGATTTCAGTCAGATAGTCGTAGTTCGTATGATAGAGGATGTAGTGGAATAAATTCAAGCGACGATGATGAAACCTATATGGTATCAGATTCGTACGCAGATTCATCATCTGACTCTGAAGATTTTGAAGGTCATTTACCTGAATCGGATGATGAATTAAATGTTGATATAAACAGTTTAAGTGTGAACGTTCAACCAGTTGCAGTTGCTCAATCGGAAACAGGTGATAAATGAATTTATGTTTTATATATTTCATTTATAATTTGCATGACTTTTAAAAAATAGAACTTTAATCGATTTGAAATAGACATTCTAAATATTAAATATTAATTAATGCTAAATTTAATTCTACCATAGTAATTTTTTTAAGTAGACTATATTAAAAAACTTAAAAACTAAGTTGTAACTATTTTTTAATTTTTTTTTACTAAGCTACCAATTTCCTAATGAAATCAACTATCAACCTACAAACCGTAATAAAATATTCAATCCATAACTAACAACTTATTTAATTACATAAATTACGTAATCTAAGTCTCTACCTTAACATCTATTTTTCTACTCTAATCAATCTAAGTCTCTATCTAAATATGCTACATAATAAATTATAATATTAACATATATCTAAACATTTCAAAATGTTAATTTTAAATAAATACCTTCATGTAGCCTATCTTGCACACCCACAAAAAACCTGCTTTTTATAAAAGATCAACTATGACATCAGGAATGACTGCTTGTCCTAAATAAATGGGAACTGTTCTCCTCATTTGTAGCTTTCTGCTTTCCCCAGTATTCCAAACATGTTGTGAAATGTGGGACTTCTGAAGCCATAAAACATCATTTTCCACTGGCCCACATTCAATTTTTACACCGCTTGATGAAGAGGAGGAAGCCATTGTGAATAAAAAAGGCAAAATAGATACTGTAAATGCTAGACACAAGTTGAAAACGAAGGAAAGTAAAATTTTTTTACTTCCTTCGCTATATATAGTGGTCCCGGGAAGGAGGGACCGAGTCAAAAAATGAGGGGAAACCGCAAGATAGGTTGCGGTTTCAACCTCTGTTCGACATGTGGCGCCCCAAGGTGAAACCGCAAGGCTCTCTGCGGTTTCCCCATACTCAGTCCACCTCTGCTTCCATGTAAGCCCTAAATGGGACTCGTGGCATGTTGTGGTGAAACCACAACTTGTTTTGCGGTTTCATTGCCACCTCAGAGTTGTGTGGACAGGTGTCACAATGTGGTGGTTCCGCAATTTATGGTGCGGTTTCGGTTCGGCAATCTGGTTTGCGGTTTAACAAAACAACACCAGATCCGTAAATATTTTGTAACCAACTCCATTTCGGTAAAATGTTTTCCTACAAATACTAGTTTGGTCAAAAAGCCTCCCTTAGGATATTTAGTTTTAACTTATCCCAATATGATATTTAGTTTCCGTAAATTTGGTTAATTTGCCTTATCTTAAGCTAGTTTGAAGGTATGAGATTGGTATAAACGTGTTGATGATCAAACTCTAAGTAATAATTGGGTTCATAGAATGTTTTTGAAAATCTAAATTTGTGAAGCTGTTGTCAGGATGGAAAATAGACGAGCGATAGAAACATAGTTGAGCGAATTGAGCTTTTCAAAATTTTCGGTTGAGTGAAATTTTGTTTTGATAAGTGATTTGAGTCTAGTTCCAAAACATGGTGTATGTTAAAGTGTCATAGAGCTGTTATGTTGCCGCTGAGCGGATTTGAAAGTAGAAGTCAATAGTATGGTTAAACACCTCCGCGGTTAGGTTACCTCTATTTGAAGCAAGTCCACCGTCACTTATTCCAAAGTTACTTAATTATTCCTGAGTGACTCAGCTGCATGCTTTAGCAAATGAGATTATAATAGCTGCCACCTCCAGTTGAAATTGGATGGAACCTAACCGCCTCGCTTTCTTGCACTGACTCTATTTGCTTTCCTTTGTTATGGCACCTACATGTGTGAGTCTGTCATCAATTTCTATTGCCACAATATCCTTTTCCTTGCTTCACATCCGCTAACCAAGTAAAACTCTAAATTACGCGGGTAACACAATTGGCTGAAACTCATCCATGACTAAATTTAACTTAAATCTACTTTAATGAATTAAGTCACTTGTTTAAATATAAGTAATTTTTAAATTGAAAAATAAATTACCATTTCTAAAGATTTTCTCTTGTTGCAGGTTCAAAACTACAACCTATACTTTCATTTTTCAGCATCTTTATTTATTTATTTTTCTTACGATAATTATAAGTTATGTTTTATATTTAATAGAATATAAGATATCTATCTCTTCAGTTAAGAAACAGCTATTTTATTATTAAAGAAAACATTAGACTTGATTTTAAAATTAAAAGATCAAATTAATTTTTTTATTAAATTTGAATTAAATAAAAATATATAAAGATTATATTATAAATTGATATAATATTTTTAATTTTTTTAAATAATACTTTTACTTATTTTTTACTCATAAATGAAATATAATGCTTTAAATATTAGTCTCAATATTAAGTTATTAAAAACAAATAAATGAATTCAATAAGAAAATCAATGAAAATTTTCATAAAAGAATAAATAAATAAAAATAAACCATGAATCAATTTTAAAATTTATTCATCAGAAACATATTGCAAAATTAATTCCAAAATCAATTTTAAAAATAATTTATCTTTTTATTTAAAATTAATTTAAAAACCAGTATAAAATTAGTTCTAAACTAAAAAATTATTTTAAACCAAAAATTATTTTTAATTTAAAATTGGGTTTGAACCAAAAACCATTTTTAAAATTTATTCTAAACCAATTTTTAAAATACTTAAATTGTTTTTTTTTATATAAAATTGATTCAGATCTAAAATTCATTCAATTGAATTTAGATTGGATATGAAATGAATTTTCAAAAATTCAACTCGTGCCCACACCCTTACAGCAAGCTCAAGTAAATGCACTAGCTGCTCCAAAGAGGGAGAGTTAAATAGAAGAGATGCAAAAATTACCCACCTAAAGGAGGAAAGGCCATCATCAAAAACATTTCTTCTAACCGGTAGGCAAGTTTTTGGAAGCACGAGTGGAATTGGTATAATGTGTTAGAAGGATGTTGTGTGGTGAGAAAATGAAATGAGTAATTGTTAAGAGTTTAAGTAGGAGGGATAAGTACGTGTGAGTAAAGTAGTGGTGGTTTATGTTAGATTGAAGAAATAGCTAAAAATGTCATAAATTAAAAGTGTTGATATCATTTAAAGTGCGGTATGCTTACGAAGGGAGTCATGGGCATAAGACTCAAATGTGGAAGTACTAAATTGAGTCGTTTCAACTCAATTTGATGCAAAATTCAATTAAAATCAATGGTTAAGAGTTCTCACTCTTGGATCTCATGTAAATGAAGAAATGATTGGTGGAACCACAAATGGTATTCGAATTATGATTGTAGAGTGTGTTTTAAGTGGTTTTATAAAAGAAAGAATATGATTTTTGCAATATGTATTAGGTCCTAATTTTTAGTATCATTTGTTGAGCGAAGGAGATCCTATAGTATAGAGGTTGCTCTCTATTACATATTTGCACAGCGAACTAGGTCTTGTTGAACAAATTTGTCTTTTTTAATTCCATTTCTAAGTATTTAGTGCCTTTGGTGAGTGATGAAACTTTAATTAAGAGTATTAAGCTCTCTGCTTCTAAAGCTCATACATTGAGCACTCTTGGATGGTGTTGAGTGGCGAGTTTATCTGGATGGGATTTTGTTGAGCATGAAGTGCATAATACTAAGCGATTATAGGTCTGATGCTTTGTTTCTTTCTATTTGAGGAATTTTTGGGTGTCCACATGTTCTTTTCCTTGGTTCAAGTGTTGTGAATTGAATTGTTTATGTATAATTGATGATTAGGATAGGTATTGAGATTTGTGTTGATGTGATGTCATTAGAGTAAAAGTTCCAATGTTCAGATGAACCTTTTCATGTAAAGAGCAATCCAATTATATATGGAATCATTATATTGTTTGAGGTGAAAATGAAAATACTCATTATCTTCTGAACCCCAAGCGAGCTATTCGACATTTAAGATGTGATTTTTCGGTGTATTGTGTATGAGAGTGGGTGGTACAAGGTATGAGATGCTTTTATAGATGAGTACGAGATATATCTCACATGATTTTTTGGTGTACTGTGTATGAGAGTGACTGGTACAAGGTATGAGGTGCTTGTATAGATGAGTACGAGATATATGTCACATGTGCGTGAGGTAGGCAAGTTGTTATGCTACGACAACATGGAATGGAGAGTTTGCTATAAAGACAAATGTCTTTGGGGATATGTTGTCAGACGTGACAAAGACATGTCAAAATATTACTTGGGTGATCTTGAAAGCTTTCAAGCATTGTGAGTTGGTGAGAGCCTAATGATATGCGATGATAAGTGTACTCCAAACAAATCATTAATGACTGAGATGTGTTGTAAATCCATTGAGTAATGGAAACACGAATTGACAATTGACTAATAAGATTCTTGGATTAAGTGGAATGTATGCAAGTGTTATATTGTGTGTATTCGGAAGATAGTATCACACAAAAACTTGTAGGTTTTGGTACTATTTTGTATATATGTTGTGTCTATGAGTCTGCGATGACACAGAAGGAAATTCACTCCTACATTTTGTTTCAAGAGAAGATCTGAGCAATGACAGACAAACGTATATTTTGAAGGATAATACTTTTTTTGTATCTTCTTTGAAGAAATTTATGTTAAAAAAATATATCTTTATACGAAGTATTTTGAGTAGATATTACTTTGAGCAATATAGTTGAATATGGTTCCGTCATTTAGGAAGGCACTCTTAATTTGATTTTTATGTATTTTCATTTTCGGGAAGACTTTATTCTTTATATTAAAATGTATATATTACAATTTATATTTTATACACAATTTATCTATATATAGTATATATTACAACTTTTTACATTCGAAGTTCTTATTATATTTCAAAAAGATTTTACTCGTAAAGTTATCGAATGGGCATATCAATTAACGAACACCCTAAGTACATCTATACGTCGGATAAAAGGTTTTGAAAAAGTTTAAATTTTTTAATAAAATTAAGCAAATAAAAATTTGGGATGTTATACTGTGATTTTTCTTTTTCTTACTATCAAGGTATGTTTCCGTTCCGAGTTAGAGATTTTTAATTTTTTCTTCTTTAGAGGCATTAAAATTATTTAAAATTTGACTCATTCTAATATAGATATTTTTCCGCACACAATAGATTTGAAAATCAAATTCTTAATTTTATACTCTTGATCGAAAGTTCAATTTTTCATTTAAATATGCTAGACATTTTTTTTAATGAACTAAGGATATCTTTGATTATAAATGATTGTTTTGAGATATATTAAGATTCACCGAAAAGATTAACCTTTCTTAACATGTTAGTAAAGAAAAATCTTTTTTTAACATATATCATACATTGACCTAAATTTAAATGGTTGATCATATTTCAAGAGATATAAACTTATCTATTACTTATATTTACCTATTACATTTATCATGAGCAAAAACATTAATCGAAGTAAGAGAAAGCCTTAGATAGTCACTAACCAAAGCAAGAAAAATTTTTTTTTACAGGTTTTTATTTTATGGGGTGATATTTTTAGTTTTTGTTTATTAATTGTCAAATTATAATTGGTTTTAGTCCAAATTTGATGTGTTAGGTGAATGTGACTATCCATCACTTTCTCCCTGAGGAAGGTGCCAAGGTCCATTCACACTTGCGAGTTATGACGCAACAGTCACAATGTCTCTGTTGGCAAGTAAGATTGTTACATAACACAGCACCAAAGGACCAATTTATTTCCAAAGCTTCTTGATAGATAACACAATATTCGTACATAATATCTTATAAAAAAATATTCATACAAAATATCTGTATGGCATATTCCTTTACCATTAAAGTTGTATTGTGGAGTACAAGTACTGGTTTTACGAGTGCTATCGAATTTGATTCTTTGATACCTTATGTTAAATATTGAGAGAAAGAACTTATTATCTGTAATGATTCTTTTCTATTTAAACATTATTGTATTTAAAAGAGAAAGAATTTTATTAGTCTTGTACATGTGGTGTCATTTTGATATTTTTATGCTTTTGTACATATTTAAAAGTTTCAATATCTTATTTTAAGTTTATATTTATTATATTTTAATACATTTTAAAATTTGTCATCGACCGATATTGGTGCATGATAACGTACATGTTAATTTGTATTATTCTTATATGTAATATTTACATGTTTTAATTAAAATGTCTTTCAATTTTTCATATTGATTTTATTTTAGTACAATAATATGTTTTTAAATTGTTTCATTTTAATATATTATATTTTAAATAATTTCATTTATATATATATATATATATATATAATTTATAAAAAAATTAATATTTACATGAAATGAGTAACAAATACTTAATTTAACACATCAATATCACTTTAATATTTAAATGCAATCAATTGGATAAATTAAGGAAATTACCTTTAGAAATCTCAAATTATAACTATTTCAAATAATTCTTATTCGCTCTAATATAAACTCATAACATAACTATAAAAATAATAATAATAATCTCCAACTTCAAAACAAAACACATGAAATAATATGTATCTTCATTCTTCTCCAAATATATATTACACAATTTTGAATATTTAAACAAGAATTATTTACAATATTAATTTGTATCCAACAAAGATAAGAGTTAGATTTGGTTTAAATATTTAACTTATTCAATAATACTGATGGATTAAACTGATTATTTTTTTATTGATTTCTTGTAATTATTGTGGTTGTATTTATAAATCTAAAGTATCTAAATAAAATTATTTAAAAATATAATATATTAAAATGAAATAATTTTAAAAACATAATATACCAAAATAACACAATTATAAAAATTTAAAAGACACGTCAACATTACTGAGTAAACACCGCAAAGAAAAATAATATAAGTAAAACAGACATAGGAAATGTCAAACCTTAAATTAAATTCATTATATATATTAGTGTAATTATAACTATTAGTGTAAATTATTTGACAGAGTTTGTTTAATAATTATTATTGTTGGTATAATTTTTAAAATATATATGTAAAATTAATAAATACATTATTATAATAACTTAAAAATTAGTTGAATATATGAAGCTAATGCATATAAATTAAATCCAAAACAAATATATCAATGAACAATGCCCTTATAAAATCAAGCCCCGTCTTTTTCGTAAACTTAAAAAACCTTTACAAAATAGAGTTATATTACTTGTGTAAAAAAGATTTTTTGAGTTAAAAAAGTATATAAAATTAATTAAAAATCAACGTGAAAAGAAAATGATATTGAAAAGATGAATTTTTTTACATTAATAGTTGATTTTTAATATTAGTTATATTTATAATTGACATAGAAAGTGGTTTAGAAATTAAAAAAAAATTGATTTTTTATATTGATTATCTTTTAACTGACGTGATTCAGAATTAAAAAAAAATTAAAAAAGAAATGCATATATAAAGAGGAACATATAATTAAATTGATTTATAGGCAAATGAGTTCATCGTAAGATCCCGTTGAGCATCTTAGTAAATCTAGTATAGAAAGAAGCCACTAGGAGGAATTGACATTAAAAAATATATAAAAAAATCTCTATTAGCTATATTACTAAGTGATCACAAAATAAATAGCGGTATAATTTGTAATTAAACTAATGAACCAATGTGCTCATATAGTATACTTACATCAGTTTTTACTTTTTCGTTTCTCTTTCTAGTCATCATCATTTTTTGAAAATTTTAGTAATATTTAAAATAATATTTCAAAAAGCTAGCTAGTAATAAGAAATATAAAACATATTTTTGAATCAATGTTTTTCTCATTAGGCATCACTCAAAAACTCTTCTTTGTACACCACTTTAATATAGTATACTTCAATTTTAGTAGGAATAAAAGGAAGATTGGTTATACATCATCTTTACAGAAACTGCAACTAAATAAAAACTGACATAGTATACTTACATCAGTTTTACTTCTTTGTTTCTCTTTGTAGCCATCATTATTTCCTGAAAATTTTATTAATATTTAAAACAATATTTCAAAAAGCTAGCTAGTAATGAGAAATATAAAACATCTTTCTGGATCAATGTTTTTCTCATTAGGTATCACTCACTCTTCCTCAATATAGCATATTTCGAATTCAGTGAGAATAAAAGAAAGATTAGTTATACATCATGATGGAAAACCATCTCCAAATCTTCAATAAAACTCTCCTAGTATCATATTTGTTAAATTGAGCTTTTAATTATTTTTAATAAAAATTCGCTGTTGATTTTTGCATCTGACCTGTTTCAGTATTTCGATCATAACTCGAGCTACACATTTCCAATTGAGGAGTTCTTGGTGCCAAATTAAAGAAGACTTCAAGGGCTACAAAAGCTATGAAGACACCAAAGCCCAGGTTGGACTTGATCCAGTAGGAAAATAAGCTTGAAGTTTGCGTTAGAATGCTTCCGGAAATTTTCAGCTTAAGCTTATTAGTAGTTTCTTTCCATTATATAATTGTTTTAAGGATTTAATTTGGGCCTAAACTTGTAATAAACAAATAATTAGTGACCCTTAGATAGGATTCTAATCCAAGGGTTAAGCTTACAAGCTTGGAGTGCAAGCTTAGTGCAGTGACCATTAGATGAGGATACTAATCCAAGGGCTAAGCTTAGAAGCTTGAAGTGCAAGCTTGGCGTCGTGACCATTAGATAAGGATCTACATCCAAGGGTGGAGGATTGATCCTTATTCTCCAAGTTAATCAAACTTGCGCCACAAACTTCCTTTTGTGGCCATTAGATTAGAATCTAATCCAAGGGTGGACATTAGTTCCTTGTATAACAAGCTAGCGCCACACCTTAGTAGTATAAATATGATTTCCTTTGTAATTCAAACACTTTTGATAAAATTGAGAATTGAAATTCAGAATTTGAGAGTGTTTTCTCTCTTATGTTCTTGTGAAGAACCTTGAATCTTATCAATGACTTCCTTGCTCCATTGTGGCGGTTCCACCTCAAGCTTATTGACACTTGTCATGGCCATACCATTCCTCTTCTAAACCGTTTTCTTCTTTTTTTTCTCTTTGAGGCCGTGAGCTTCTTCTACCTAAAAACAAAGCCTAGATTGAAGTATGAAGATCCGAACACATGAAACATTTCTCCTTGAGGATTGCATCAAATTTGGTATCTAGAGCTTGTTCTACTTCAATTGGAGCATTATCTTATCCGGTTTGAGTTTCTTACCTTGAGTTTTTGTTTTCTCTTCAAATTTTCTTGTAGATCCGTGATGTATGAACTTATTTGAGTTCTTCACATGTTCCTTGAGTTGTCTTCATTTTGAATTTGAGTTTTCATGTTAAAAAAATTCCTAGATCTAAAATTCCTATCAATTTTTTGTGAATTCACCATTTAAATTTCTTCCTATACTTGTTCTAGTAATTTTTCACATGTGTTCTTGCTTTTGCTTCATATGAATCGTGCCAAATCCATGCTATTCCATGAATTGCTAGTTTGAATGTGTTTGAGGTGCTATTCACATGTTTTGAGTGCTAAGAATTGTGCATTACAAGTTCAAGTAGCTATCACCATGCTTAATCTAGCTTATTAGTAATTTTAGACTTGATTTTGCCTTAGTCTTAGGTTTTTCTAATTTCGGTCCAGCAAGTAAAGTCAAGAAAAAGAGTATACAAAGGCAAAGGAAAAAAGAAAATCAAAAGAAAGATTACAAGAAAAAGAATCATAAGAAAATTCAAAGAGAAGAAAACAAGAAAAATGAAATTCTAGTGGAAATTCAAGTGAATAGAAAAGAGCAAATGAAAAGTGAATTTAGTGAATTTCAAGCCTAAAAGTGCAGTACAGTAACTTGACCATTTGAACCTCTAAACACTCCCAAAATTAGTGGTTCAAAGGACTTAGAATACTATAGACACTTAGGACTAAGCATTAGCATCAAAACTTGAGTTTATAGTAGCCTATATTCTTGGACTTGTGATGCATGATATGCTTGGTAGCTTGAAACTCTGTTTTTCCCTTGTATTTTGAGCATATTAATTGGCTGTATATTGGTGGAAAACTGCACCTATTCACATAAAAACACTTCACAAAATTCACTTGAAAATTGCCTAAGTTTCGGTCGCCAAATTGGTGTCAAATTGCTTCTAAATTGACTTGAATTTGTGTACTCGGTTTTGGTGTAATTTTTCCAGTTTTGAGCATTATTAGTGGTTTTCAAACTGCAGTAGTTTAAGTGCCTTTGTCACATATACATTTTTATATTTGAGTAGCCAAAATTTTGTTCACCGAGTACCTTTTATTGCTTGTCTTTTTGGACTCCTAAGTTTTGTCTTGAGTTTGTATTTCTTGGAATTCCTAAGCTTTACTCTAGAACCGTTCCTCTTTCACTTTGGAAACTTGGACCTTGAATGATTGATTAGAGGTTTGAACAAGAGTATAAAGAGAGGTTGAGTGGAAAAAGACAAGAGTGAACATTTGAGAAAGAGTCTTGAAAGTGTGAAATACGAGTGACTTGAATACATACACTTAGTGAGTGGAAAAGATCCCATTTTCTTATATATTTTTGTGTACTAATCTTTTTGTGCAACCATGGATAGTTCCCCTAGTGTAGGAAATGACCTTTCACCTAAAACTAAGAAAATGATGGACTTAATGAAGAGTATGTTACAAACTAGTTTAGAGGAGAGGTTTGACCTAGAAAGGAGAGCTAAGGAAGAGATAAAGATTAGGAAGGAACTAGAGAAGAAAATTCTTGGTGAGACAAGTGGAAATCATGAGAAATATAATCCTAAGGGTGCTGTAAATGTTAGTAGCCGAGGAGGAGGGATAAGTAGAGGGAGCCAATCCACACCTAGGAGTAGTGATGAGGGAAGCAATGGTGAGAGTGACCCCAACTTTAGAGGCAATAGGAGAGGTAATAGGAGAGGTAGTCGAAGGGGAGATTATGGGAACTATGGAAGGTATGACCGAGGCAACCATTTCTATGATGGAGAGGGTAGGATAGATGAGAGGAACCTTAAGCTAAACCTAGCTAAGTTTAATGGTGAAGAGAGTGCCGAGACTTACCTAGAGTGGATAATGAAACTAGACCAAGTGTTCTCATGCTACCCTATACTAAATGAAGAGAAGAAGCTAAACCTAGCAATTTTGGAGTTTGAGGGATATGTACTAGTATGGTAGAACCAAATCCTAGTAGAATCTGAAAGGAGGAGGAGACCACAAATTACTTCTTGGACCCAACTTAAGGATGCTATGAAAGGTAGATTTGTGCCACCAACCTATGTGAGAGACCAACATGTTAAACTCCAAAGGTTAACTCAAGGAACCAAGAATGTGCAAGAGTACTATAAAGAGCTTGAGTTAACCATGCTAAGGTGTGATTACCAAGAGGATAGAGAGGCCACACTAGCTAGGTTTACCTATGGGCTTAATAGGGAGATTCAGGACATTCTTGAACTCCAAAGCTATGTGACCAAAGCTATGTGACCATAGCTATGTGACCATAAAGGAGATCATCCATAAGGCTGAGAAGGTAGACCAACAAATTAAGAGGAAAGACACCTTCAAAAGATCCTCTAATTCATACACTACTTCTTGGAGAGACAAAGACAAGAAGGAGGGCTATTCCAACCAAAGGAACAAGTATGACCGAGACACTTCAAAGGTAAAAGAGGTACATTCTAACTCTTCTAGACCTAGTTCTATTAAGTGTTTTAAATGTCTAAGTCATGGACACATAGCCTCTCATTGCCCAAACAAGAAGACCATGGTGATAAGAGTTGATGGAGCCATAATAAGTGAAGAATCTAGCTCATCTTCTAGTGAGAATGGAGCATTAAGTGGGCACTCCTCATGTGAACCAACCAAAGAGGGAGACTTGCTAATGGTGGGAAGAATGCTAGGAAGTGCCTACTAAGAGATGGATGATACTCAAAGCGAAAACATCTTCCACACAAGATGCAATATACAAGGGAAGGTTTGCTCTTTGATAATTGATAATGATAGTTGCACTAATGTAGTGAGTACTAGACTTGTAGGTAAACTTGGCTTGAAAACTTCCCCTCACCCCAAACCCTATAAATTGCAATGGTTAAGTGAAAATGGTGAGTTAGTAGTAGATAAACAAGCCTTAGTTGCATTTAGCATAAGTAAATACCATGATGAAATTCTTTGTGATATAGTGCCTATGGAAGCAACTCACATGCTATTAGGTAGACCTTGGCAATATGATAGGCATGTTTTACATGATGGTGTTGCAAATACTTACATCTTTTCTCATATTGGCCGCAAGGTACATTTGAAGCCATTGTCACCTAAAGAAGTGCTAGAAGACCAAGTGAAGATGAAACTTAAAAGAGAGAGTGAAAGGCAAGCTAGTGAGGCCAAGAAGCATGAAAAATCACCTAGAATTAGTATAAAGAGAGCCTTGGCCGAAAGTTGCAAGACAATTACAGAAAATGCCACTGCACAAAAACAAGTGAAAAACAAGTTAGAAAAATCATCTAAAGGTGGTTCCAAAGAGAAGAGAGAGCTTATAGGAAGAAGAGACTTTTTAGCTAGGAAATCCATATTTTTATGTTTACCCACATCTACTTCTTTGAGTTCTTCTCTTGTAGGTAATCTTAGAGGTAAAGAGGGCCTATGGTTGGAAAGACACTTGAAAGGGAAGTATGACTTTGCTTTTAAGTTTGGTATTCCTTTTTATCCTAACTTTTTTATTTTGAGAATGATTGTGCTATAGATCCAAGCAAGAAGTTGTGTGTCATGGAACCATGGAACAAACATCATGGAAGAGATGAAGTGGTTAAAATTTTCAAGCTAACCATGGGGAAGATTTCCCTAACTCTTACTCATTCCAAATTACATGGTTACACTTACTTTACACTAGGTTCCCAAGAACTTAAGATGGAATTTTTTGTTGTACCTAATGATTTTCATTCTCATCATGTTGAGTTTCCTTCTAGGATGATCCAAAAGTTCAAGAAGGAGGGTACCCCACAATTCCATGGATCTAGGCAAAAGAGTTTGGGATATGTTTTGAAGGATCAACCAACTTCTACTTTTACTTCTTTTGATTGTGTTGCTGATGATAGAAAAGAAATTACCTCATTGTTATATGATGTGCAAACTAATAATTTGAGTAGGTTTAGGAAATTAAAGGAGTACTTGATTAAGAAGGCTTATTTACTTTCATACCTATGCCATAACTATAAGAAACAAGTTTGCATCTATTTTGCATCATGTAACAACAAAGTTAATGAACCATGTTTGACCTTTGATCCGGGTGGAGTTTTATCGTAGGTGAAGGTCATGTCAACTTGGGGACAAGTTGAAAACAAGAAGGAGGGTTTGATTGAGGACCATCTCTAAATGACAATAAAACTCTCCAAGCACCATATTTGTTAAATTGGGCTTTTAATTGTTTTTAATAAAAATTCGCTGCTGATTTTTGCATCTGACCTATTTCAGTATTTCAATCATAACACGAGCTACATAACTCCAATTGAGGCTTTCTTGGTGCCAAATTAAAGAAGACTTCAAGGGCTACAAGAGCTATGAAGACACCAAAGCCCAGTTCGGACTGGATCTAGTAGGAAAATAAGCTTGAAGTTTGCGTTGGAATGCTTCCAGGAATTTTCAGTGAAATATTTTAATGTTTAGGCTTATTAATAGTTTCTTTCAATTATGTAATTGTTTTAAGGATTTAATTTGGGCCTAAAATTGTAATAAACAAAGAATTAGTGACCCTAAGATAGGATTCTAATCCAGGGGTTAAGCTTAGAAGCTTAGAGTGCAAGCTTGGCGCCGTGACCATTAGATGGGGATACTAATCCAAGGGCTAAGCTTAAAAGCTTGGAGTGCAAGCTTGGCGCCGTGACCATTAGATGAGGATCTACATCCAAGGGTGGAGGATTGATCCTTGTTCTCCAAGTTAATAAAACTTACGCCACAAGCTTCCTTCCATGGCCATTAGATTAGAATCTAATTCAAGGGTGGACATTAGTTCCTTGTATAGCAAGCTAGCGCCACACCTTAGTAGTATAAATATGATTTCCTTTGTAATTCAAACACTTTTGATAAAATTGAGAATTGAAATTCAGAATTTGAGAGTGTTTTCTCTCTTGTGTTCTTGTGAAGAACCTTGAATCTCATCAATGGTTTCCTTGCTCCATTGTGGCGGTTCCACCTCAAGCTTATTGGCACTTGCCATGGCACTACCATTCCTCTTCTAAACGTTTTCTTCTTTCTTTTCTCTTTGAGGCCGTGAGCTTCTTCTACCTAAAAACAAAGCCTCCATTGAAGCATGAAGATCTGAGCACATGAAGCATTTCTCCTTGAAGATTGCATCGCATCATCCTTACATAAACTGCAACCAAACAGAAACTGTCAACCCGACCTTAAAGCCAAACTCGAATGTCACTAACCAAATCACACACCTTTGAGATCTAACACCTAGTAGCCAAACTCACATTAAACATTCAACTTGACCTCTAACACTTGACAAAAACATATAAGGGGGAAAAATCCAACCTGCTGTCTTTACTCTTTCCAATTATTTTGTTAACACACATTATTGAGTTCTCATCTAAGAATTCCTTGAACATTGTTCTCCCTGTTTCACGTGGATTTCCTCACATGCGAACCATCCTACCAAAATGACGAATGCTAGACTTTGAATTAGGGTTTAGACCGAGAAAAAAAGAATGAAAAGAAGAAGTACAAGAATAAAAGTTAGATTGTACCTATTAAGAATGTGGGCACGAGAGATCGCGAGTCTGAACAATGAAATAATGAACACACGAGAGAGCAAAGGGAGAGAAAATGACAAGGATGTGAGAGAGAACAAAATGACAACGAGTTTGAATAAAGACTAGGGCAAACATGAAATGTGAATGGCGTGGCAGAAACGAAAGTGAGGAGGCAAGAACAGGAACACAAGTCAGTGAGAGCGAGAGTAAGAATGAGAGAGACGAAGACAGAAATGAACAATAGAAGCAAAAGGGTTAGTAAATAAAAGAGATTTTTTACGTAACTGACATGGATTTCCTTAATTACGTAGTTAAATAGATAGTAAAAAGTTTTATGGCGTCAATTCTTTCAAAGAACTGAAGTAATTATGGAGACGTTGGAGGCTGCTCTTGTATTAATATATATATATATATATATATATATATATATATATATATATATATATATATATATATATATATATATTTCGAGAAAGCCTTTTATGTTTTGCATTTTTTTATTGTTTGTATAAGATGATTACTGTTGTTTTATTTATTCATTTGTTTGGTTCTGAGGAAGGTAAAAACAAACAACCAAACAAACTAATGCAATAAGTAATGTCTTTTGTCTAGTTTCCATTTTCCATATGTTTGGCAGTAGATCGTTTCTAATCATTTGTAGCTAAACCCTAAGAACAATTTTATTACTTCCGTGTACTTGTACATTATTCATATTCTTACTTAATAACTGAGCAATGTAGCAAAATGTTGGTCCCTATATTGAATCTAGAGGGGGGGTGAATAGATTCAAGTTCCCAATGTTCAATTTTAGTCTTTGTCAATTTCTTTCCCAATTCAGTTTTATCTATGTTAAGAATAACAATTAAGAGAAGTAGCAGCGGACATAAAAAGAAATTGATACACCTTTTCAAAACTCTTTTAGAATGAATCAGTAAAAGCAATTGTAAAGCAATAGATTCAGGTAAAGATAAGAGATAAGGTAGAGAGAAAGTTTGGACAGAGATTTATCCTGGTTCGATGTTCGGCCTACGTCCAGTCCCAACCCAACAACTGTTGCGATCGGTTTCCACTATAATGATTTCTTGTGTCTAATACAAACACATTGCACAAACACAAACAAAATCAAAATAACCAAAATACATGTTCTTCTCCTAAGAACATATCTCTCTAATTCTTGAATCCTTCAAGAATCACCTTTGAGAGCACCTCTCTCAAATTCCTTAACTCTTCTTCTAGAGAACAACTTTCTCTTAAGAGTTTGAACAAAAACAAATACAAAATCAATATAAAGATCAGTAAAGATTACACCTAATGTGTATGATCTGATCAAGTTTATAACCAAGTATTCAATCCTTCACACACTCTTCATCTCTAGAGAAAATCTTTTGAAATCTTGAAGAGAACTCTTAGAACTTGTGTTCTTTGTAAACTCAGATTTTCGCTCTTCCTTTCTTCTTGAAAAAACTCAAAGATTTCTCTTGTTGAATGAATTCTAAGAGATTTCAATTTAAAACAATTTAAAAAGATTTTTGAGATGTGTTCTGGTGTGGGTAATCGATTATTAGAATGTGGTAATCGATTACTCCAGAGAGTTTTAGGCTCCTCTGTTATCTCAAGCATGAGGTAATCGATTACTAGGATGTGGTAATCGATTACTCTAGAGATTTTTAGGATTCCCTGATTCCTCAAACTGTTAGTAGTCGATTACTGATATATGGTAATCGATTACTTCAGCTAAAATCATTTAAAAACAGTTTTCAACTTGTCAAATCAAAGTTAGGGTTCCCAAACTTGCTCTAGCTTGATTCTCAGAGTAGATTCAACTTCTCTGTGAAGTGAAATTGAATAGAAACCACACTCAAAGCCTATTCTATAACAATCAATACAATTAAGCTCCTATTTACAATCTATCATTAAATTCAAGAGTACAAGTAGATCAAAACTAAAAAAATAAGAGACGACTTCTTCAGCTTCAAGTCCAACAATCTCCCCCTTTTTGGTTTTGATGTACCAAATCATAGTGTAGTCGAGGATCTAATGAAAAAGGCTTTAATGTGTCCTGAAATGTTAGTATCCTTTTGCATACAGCTTTTAAGTAATATACAATTCATATCACTTTTCAATTAACAGTAATATTATAGCATCTAAGTAATCAATTACAAAGAAATTAAATTTAATGCTATTACAGTAATCCATAATTGTTCAAATTTTGATCTGCTCCCTCTAAGTAAAATACTTAAGAATTTACAGATTCAAATTGTTCAAAGATAATCAAATAACATTCAAAAGATATCAAATGAAAACATAAATGAAAACATATAATAACTACACTTCTACACTTCTACTCCCTCTATGTGGTATATCAAATAAGATTATGAGAGGTAGAGTTGAAGTTACTAATTTATGTCATCCTGGTTGAGTCTTTCCATCATTGTCTCCATCAAATCTGTCATCTCTAGGAAGTGTAAGTCTTGATGTTTTCCTAGATCATCTATCCTTTTGTTGACAATCTCTTCTAATTCGTCCATTCTATCAATCATGATGGATTCAAATCGAGATCTTGGAATCTACTCTCCAGATGCTAGATTATCTTCATCTTCATCTTCGTTTTATGCTCCTTCTTCTGGAACTTCTAGTGGATTAACTTGTTGTTTTTCTTCTCTAGTGATCCATCCTGCATCAGTTTTAATCAGCCTCATCATCTTCAAGGCTCTCTAACTGATCATGTGGACATCCTTGACTAATTCTCTGGATTCATCCGTTGTATCAATCTGAAAAATTTCAATTAGTCTAGAAATAAACAGAAAATATGGACATTTATTATCTAAAAGTCTTCTAGTCTTCAACATATTGTCCATTATGATGTGCGTCCAATCCATTTGAATTCCATTCTTCAGTGCTACCATGAGTATCATGTCATCTTCACTGATTTGAGCATGGTTTGCTCCTCTTGCGGCTAAGATCCAGCAAATGGTGTAATGAAGTAGCCTATCATCAGCATTTAGGCCTCCTATGTTGTATGTCACCTTTTTTCCTTGTGATCTCCTTGAGTTCTTTTCATCTTCCTAATTCTGTGGGATCCTCAGCATGCTCATATAGAATGTGTCCTTTTACAGATCAAATCCTTTCTCTCGGAGTTTGTCTATATGTGCAATGATTCCTTCTTTCCTGATACCAGCAATTTGAAGAAAATGTGCAGGGATTAAAATCATTTTAATACCCTTAACTTCAGAACTTACAGTCATTCGTTCCATGTTTGGTTTGAGATTTGAATAGAAGACTCGAACCAAATCTGGGTAGATAAAGCCTTTTAATCCCACAAATCTCTCCAAATGTTGTTGCCTCAGGTAGGTTTGGAAGGTAAAACTCTGGTCATCTAGCCATCGTAGGTCTAGAATCTTTGGTGGAACAAGACCTTTGTTAGCGAAATCCAGATGGAATCTTGTTTCTTGTCCTTTGCTAGAGAACCATCGATTGACAGCAGATTCAGGTGGATGAGTTGGAGCTCTTTCTGGTTGAGCTGGTGAAGTAGGTTGCTTCCCTTTGGAGGATTCTCCTACCTTCTTCTTACCTTTTATCTCCTGTCGAGTGTATCTATTGGCTCTTATTTTGATTCGTTTTCCCTTTCCTTGGTTTTCCATAGTTGCTGAGAGAGAGAGAGTGATTTCTTAGGGTTTTGGAGGAAGAAGATGAATAGTGAACTTGTAGGGTTTCACCTGTAATTCTTATAAGAGAGAAAAAAGCCCAAGAAATTAGTCCAAGAACGAGGTAATAGATTATCAGCAGTTGGAAATCGATTATCTCAGTTCCTTATATAGAGAGAAGAAGGAAATCAAGAAAAACGGTTGTGGTAATCGATTGACCTATTCTGGTAATCGATTACTCCAGAGGGGTTTGCAAAACCTTTATAACCTGGTTTCTGTGGTAATCGATTACGGGATCGTGGTAATCGACTACTACAGTGCCAATCTTTCTAAGAATTGAAAATGTGATTCGAAGTAATCGATTACATTTTTCTGGTAATTGATTATTTCTATCAGAAAAAGATTTTCTTGGAAAAATTTTCACAAAAACAATTTTATGGATAAGTGTAATCAAGTAGAAGGGTTTAGTTTAGATTTTCCTCACTCAAAATGCCGATGTTTGATCTAAGTTTGTAAAACCTTTCTTTTGGTAATGCTTTGGTAAAAATGTTTGCTAACTGATTTTCTGTATCTATGAATTCGATGTCACAATCTCCTTTTTCGACGTGGTCTTTGATAAAATTATGTCTGACTTCAATGTGTTTTGTTCTTGAGTGCAATACAGGATTCCTTGTGATACTTATAGCACTTGTGTTGTCGCATTTCAAGGGAATATGATCTATCTTTAGCCCGAAATCTTCTAGTTGATGCTTCAACCATATTGCTTGAGCACAACAGCTTCCCGCAGCTACATATTCAGCTTTTGCTGTTGACAGTGCTACACAAGCTTGTTTCTTGCTATGTCAAGATATTAAACATTCTCCAAAATTGTGACATGTGCCACTAGTGCTCTTCATATCTGTTTTGCTACCTGCAAAATCAGAGTCATTGAAACCAACAAGTAATGGTGAGGTTCCTTTTGGATACCACAAGCCATAATTTATAGTCCGTTTTAGGTATTTAAGAATCTTCTTTACTATTAGCTAATGAGATTGCTTAGGTGTAGATTGAAATCTAGCACATAAACATACAACATACATAATATCAGGTCTACTGGCTGTAAGATATAGTAGAGATCCTATAACACCTTTGTATAAGGTAGTATCAACTTCATGACCCGCTTCATCAATCTCAACATAAGTGTTAGTAGAAATAGGTATATTTGACACTTTATAGTTTATCATATCATATTTCCTAAGTAATTCTTTAGTGTACTTAGCCTGGTGAATAAAAGTGCCACCATCCATTTGTTTGACTTGGAGTCCTAGAAATAAGCTTAGTTCTCCTATCATGGACATGTCAAATTCTTCCTGCATATTGCTCACAAACTCTTCACAAAGTTGTTGGTTAGATGATCCAAAGATAATGTCATCAACATAAACTTGAACCAATAGAATGTAGTTAGATTTGTTCTTAATAAACAGAGTCTTATCTACTTTACCTATGTGGAATCCTTTTGATATGAGAAATTTACTCAATCTATCATACCATTGCCTGGGGGCTTGCTTCAACCCATATAAGGCTTGTTGAAGTTTGTAAACATGTGTAGGCCAAGTAGCGTCTGTGAAACCTGGTGGTTGTGCTACATAGACTTCTTCATTTATGTATCCATTTAGGAATGCACTCTTTACATCCATTTGGAATAACTTGAAGTTGTTGATACATGCATAAGCTAGGAGTAGTCTTACTGCTTCAAGTCTTTCAACAGGGGCAAAGGTTTCCTCAAAGTCAATTCCTTCCTATTGATTGTAGCCTTTTGTTTCTGACCACAACTCCATCTTCACTTAGTTTATTCTTGAATACCCATTTTGTGCTAATTATATTCATGTTGCCTTTGTCCGGAACAAGTTCCCATATGGTTAAGTTCCTCTTGCATAACCATGATCCAAAATTCATTGCTCAAGGCTTCTTCTATGCTGGAGGGTTCAACTTGTGATACAAAAGTAGTATTATAGCAAAATAGATTCTGTGAGGATCTAGTAGTTACCCCCTTGTGAATGTCACCAATGACATTGTCAAGTGATAGGTTCCTAGGTGTCCTCCATTCTTTTGTTTGATCAGACACTAGGGTTGTTTGATTTTGCTGATGCATATGATCAATTTCTATGCTTTCTTCACCTGTTTCATCATCATTACATAGCAAGCTTTCCTTTTGGAAAGTGTTAGTTTCATCAAATCTAATATGGACAAATTCTTCAATGCACATTGTTCTTTTGTTAAAAATCCTATATGCTTTACTTGTATTTGAATAACCAGTGAAAATGGCTTCATCAGCCTTTGTATCAAATTTTCCAATAGAGTCCTTGCCATTGTTTAAAACATAGCATTTGCATCCAAAAACTTTAAAGTAAGAAATATTTGGTTTTCTGACATAGAAAAGCTCATAAGGGGTTTTCAACAAAATGGGTCTTATAGAAACTCTGTTGAGAACATAACATGCAGTATTCACAGCATCAGCCCAAAAATGTTTAGGCATCCTGTGCTCATTCAGCATTGTTCTCCCTAGTTCTATAAGTGACCTGTTTTTCCTCTCCACTACTCCATTTTTGTTGAGGAGTTCTAGGAGCTGAAAAATAGTGTGATATCCCATATTTTTCACAAAAGTTTTCAAAATAACTATTTTTAAATTCAGTACCATTGTCACTTCTCAAAGCTTTGATTTTCAAATCCTTTTTGTTTTGAATTTTCTTGGCAAGTATCTTAAAAACTCCAAAGGCTTGATCCTTTTTGTTGATAAACAAAACCCAAGTAAATCTTGAGTAGTCATCTACAATGACTAGCCCATACAGATTTCCACCGAAACTAGCTATCCTAGATGGGCCAAATAAGTCTAAATGCAAGAGTTCAAGCGGCTAAGATGTAGAAACATGTTTAATATTTTTGAAAGATGTTATTGCCTGCTTGGACTTTTGACAAGCCTCACAAAGTCCTTTTTTGGAAAACTTCAGTTTAGGTAGACCAAAAACTAGCTCTTTAGATACAAGTTTATTCAAATGTAATATGTCAATATGTGCTATTCTCCTATGCCATAGCCAAGATAGATTATCATTAGAAGTTAAGCATGTAGAGTAAGGGGATGAGTGATCTACTTCCAATATGTAGATGTTGTTTGACCTTTTGCCAACCATGAGAAGTTCATCTGAGTCTTTATTGTTGATAAGACAATGTTCATCATCAAATGCAATTCTGTAGTTCTTGTCACACAGTTGACTAATACTCAGCAAGTTGAACTTCAATCCATCAACCAGTAATACATCCTCTATCACTGTATTAGCTTTGTATCCAACTGTACCGTAGCCTCGTATTTTTCCTTTGTTGTTGTCTCCATGTACAACTGATCCAGTTTCTCTTGGTGTGAAGGTGCTAAGATTCCTTCTATCACCTGTCATATGCCTTGAACAGCCACTGTCTAAGTACCATATTGAGTTTCTGCTGTTTAGGCTTTCCTGCAAGAGAAAAGGATTTATTTTGCGATTGATACCCAACTTCTCTTGGGTCCATGCAAGTTAGTGCTACATTTTTCTTTCTTAACCCATCTATATTTACCACTGGAAATTCCTTTCTTTCTAATCATGCAATTAAAAGATTTATGTCCTGTTTTCATGCAGTAGGTACAAGTGAGGTTAGCATGCTTAGAGTTTCCAAATTTCATGTTATCATGCCTTCTTATGTGAACACAATTTATAGGGGTGTTGAGTTCCTTTCTTAGTTTTGAAATATCATTTTCTAAATCGCATACTTTCTGGTTTAACAAGGATATTTGCTTTTTTAAAACTATGTTTTCTTTTTCAAATGTTTCAGCTTGATTGTAAAGCTCACAAAAAGCAGAATGTAGTTCATCATATTCATCCAAGGTAGAGTTTGTATCACTTAACTCACTGGATGATTTAACCATCAAGCACAAGTTTGCTTCCTCATTTTCACTTTCAGATGTTGAGGAGGTGTATCCTTCATCCCAAGCTATGTAGGCTTTCTTTTTCTTCTTTTCTTTTCTGAAATTTCTTTCACTTTCAGATTTTCTTACTTCAGTGTTGTTGCTTCTTTTCTGACTTGGACAATCTGATCTATAGTGCCCAATCTTCCCACATTCATAACATGTTACTTTGACTGAAGTGTTATCTTGCTTTTTGACTCTTTTTCTTGGTTGACCAAATTTCTTTTTAGAATTGTTCTTCATGAATTTTCTGAACTTCTTCACCATCAAATTCACTTGATCTTCCTGTGAGTCATTTCCGTCTTTAGAGGATTCAGATTCTGTTTCAGTATGCTCCATCTTGAGAGCAATTCCTTTGGCTCTTTTGTCCTTCTGTTCCTCATCTGCCATGCGAGTCATATCCATCTCATACTCTCTATGTTTGCCAAATAGTTCAACATTGGTAATAGCAACAAGGTTCTTTGATTCAGTTATGACTGTCACAGTAGGTTGCCACTTTCTATTCAGAGATTTCAGAATCTTGACATTCACTTCTTCTTCAATGAAGTTCTTGCCAAGTCCTTTGAGATGGTTGATGATGTGTGTGAATCTCTTCTGCATTTCCTTTATTGAATCTCTTTGGGAAATTCTGAATGTTTCATATTCTTGAATGAGTGTATTCTTTCTGACTCTCCTGACTTCAGCAGTACCTTCATGTGTTAACAAGATGAGCTCCCATGCCTCTTTTGCTGTAGTACAGGCAGAAATTCCAAAAAACTCATCAGAATTCAGGGCAGAATGTATAATGTTTAAAGCCTTAGCATCGTTTTCAGCCCTCTTAATCTCATCTATATCCCAATCCTCAAATGGTTTTTCTATTTCATTCTCATTTTCTATTTTTATTGGAACTCTGTACTCATTTACCACAGCCTGCCAGATGCTTCTGTGAATAGATTCCATAAAGATTTTCATGCGAACTTTCCAGAATGGATAGTTATCACTGCAGAACAATGGAGGTCTATTTATAGAAGCTCCTTCAGCGAAAGGTAAAAGATTACAAGCCATCACAGGGAACTATGTAGGATTACTAGATTGATTTACTAGTTTAAGCTCTGGTACCAATTGTTGGTCCCTATGTTGAATCTAGAGGGGGGGTGAATAGATTCAAGTTCCCGATGTTCAATTTTAGCTTTTGTCAATTTCTTTCCCAATTCAGTTTTATCTATGTTAAGAATAACAATTAAGAGAAGTAGCAGCGGACATAGAAAGAAATTGATACACCTTTTCAAAACTCTTTTAGAATGAATCAGTAAAAGCAATTGTAAAGCAATAGATTCAGGTAAAGATAAGAGATAAGGTAGAGAGAAAGTTTGGACAGAGATTTATCCTGGTTCGGCGTTCGGCCTACATCCAGTCCCAACCCAACAACTGTTGCGATCGGTTTCCACTATAATGATTTCTTGTGTTTAATACAAACACATTGCACAAACACAAACAAAATCAAAATAACCAAAATACATGTTCTTTTCCTAAGAACATATCTCTCTAATTCTTGAATCCTTCAAGAATCACCTTTGAGAGCACCTCTCTCAAATTCCTTAACTCTTCTTCTAGAGAACAACTTTCTCTTAAGAGTTTGAACAAAAACAAATACAAAAACAAGATAAAGATCAATAAAGATTACACCTGATGTGTATGATCTGTTGGTCCCTATGTGTGAATCTAGAGGGCGGGTGAATAGATTCAAGTTCCATTATAGCCCAATTTTCGCGAGTTTCAAATTCCTTTTAATTCAAACAAAACTATTCTTGATTACCTATCAATAGATGAGACAGATAAGCGAGAAATGCCAAAAGGAATACTCAGAAACACGTTAGTAATCAATATACAGCGTAATCAATATCAGTATCTAACTGTTACAGTTTTAGTTGATTACCGAGTTAATTACCGAGTTAATTACCAAGTCAATTACCGAACAAATTGCAGAAGATAAACCATGATAACAACAATTAATGGTAAACGGTAAAGAGAAGAAGGAAGAAGAAGAGTGCATAGTGATTTATACTGGTTCGGCCCACTGCCTACATCCAGTACCAACCCAACAACTGTTGCGATCGGTTTTCCACTATCAAATGATCCCTTTTGTGTTCTTTTACATTCACTCTGCAACAAGCAACACAAAAACGAAATCAAAACACCCAAAAGCCTGTCCTTTAACCCAAAGAGCAGTTCTTCCCTGACCTTGGAACACCCAAGATCAAACCTTTGAGAACACACTTCTCAAAGACCTTTACTCTATCCAGAGAGACCTCTCTCCTAGAGTAACAACCCAGAAATCAAAAGGTAAACAAAATATCAGTTTAGAAAACACCTGGAGTGTAGATCTGATCACAAAAGAAAATACTATGAATACCACCCAGTCAGAGAAAAGATCAAGTTTTGCCCTTTCTTTATGAAAACTTGATGAACTCTTGAAGTTCTTTATGGGTTTCTTGGAAAAGATGATGAACTCAGTTTAGAGAGAATTTGAAAGTGTATGAACTGTTCTAAAACTTATGTTCCAAGATCTTATTTCAATTTTCAACAAAAAAGTATTTATAGGTTCAATTAAAAACTCAATTTGGGCAACTTAATATTTTTCTGATAGGGATAATCGACTGCCAGAAGCTGGTAATCGATTAAACCAGTGAGCAAAGGTTTCCAGGGTGATTTTTAGTCATGGTAATCGATTAACCCGAGGGGGTAATCGATTACTCCAGTGACAAATGAATTCCCACACTCTGTTACCTACTGTTGGTAGTTGATTACCTGCTGTTGGTAGTTAACTACCTACTGTTGGTAATCTATTACCTCAGTTGGTTACCAAAGACATTTTCAAAACAATTTTGAGAACGAAATCAAACATTTGACACATGAGAAATCACACTAGATTGCCAAGCTCTCCAGCGCATTCACACAAAGAACAACCACATACATGCCTAAACTAAACAATCAATACATAGGAAACTCCTAATTACATTTCATCTACGAAAGTCAAAATTACATAAACATCAAAAGCAAAACACCAAGAGAAAGACTCCAAAGCACCTTCAAGCTTTAAGTCCAACAATCTCCCCCTTTTTGGTTTTGATGTACCAAATCTCAACCAAGGTTTTCCTAGAGGTTTAGGATGTGTGTTGATCTTCTACGAATCCTGCAACTGTTAGAGATATCCAAATATGCAGTATATACATTACAGATTCACAGTACAATCTATCTTAAACAGAGCATTATACTATCAATCATCAAGTTAAAATCATCCATTCAAAAATATAAGACATGATTCAGTTCACAATCATAGATCAAGACCAGAAGAATTAAAAACAAAAACGGAATATAAACCATAACGTGAAAAGAAATATTACAACCATATCGAATTGTTCAAGTTCAAATATCCAAAAACATAAATTGTTCAGATCAAACGAAAATAACAGAAACAAATAGTAATAGTTCAACCATAAATCGCAGATGCTACCAAAAACTACTCAATATTACTCAATATTAGCTACTCTACTCTACTCCACCTATCTAGGATAACCTATACATTCATCCATACATTCTCCCCCTATTTGGTATATCAAGAAGCAAAAGAGAGAGAGAAGTGATAAGAAGGGAATACTAGAGTGCATCCAAGCGAGTATGAAGAGACTAAATGACTCTTGAGATCCAAGAAGCGAGCATTGCTTGCAGCCTCCATATCATCCAATCTTTTGGCAGTGGTAGCTTCCAGCTCATCCATCCGATCAATGACAATTGATTCAAAACGGGATTTAGGGATGTACTCCCCAGCCGCCGAATCATCATCATCAGAAGGTGGATCGGTTGCAGCTTCTGTTTGTTGTTGTTGTTGTTGTGGGGCTTCTTCCCTTGGCACCCATCCAACATCGGTTTTTGTCAATCGCATCATCTTTAACGCTTTGTCGCCAATGATGTGAATGTCCTTCACCAAGTCTCTGTTCTCATTTGTAGTATCAACCTGAAAATGCTCAAGCAAACGTGAAATAAACAGAGAATAGGGGCATTTGTTGTCAAATAGCCTTCTCGTCTTGAGTATGTTGTCCATCACAACATGTGCCCAGTCGATTTGAATGCCATTTTTCAACGCTGCCATTATCACCATATCCTCCTCATTGATCTGAGCGTGATTGGCTCCTCTTGCAGCTAGGATCCAGCAAATTGTATAGTGAAGAAGACGATCGTCGGCGTTCAGCCCGCCGGTGTTGTAGGTTATCTTCTTCCCACGCTCCTTTCTTGCAGCCTTTTCCGCTTCCCATGCCTCGGGATTCTTGAGTAGGCTCATAAAGAACGAATCTTTGTGAAGCTCAATTCCTTGTGCTTGTAAGTGCTCAATCGTAGGATGTATACCTTCATTCTTGAATCCAGCAAAACGGAAAAATATATCATGAGTCAAAATCATAGGTTTGCCCTTTACCTCGGAGATTACCATTCCGGTGGCTTGGTGTGGTCGGAGGTTGGAGTAGAAAACTCTCACTAGATCGGGGTATATGTGACCCTTCAGACCAACAAACTTCTCAAGGTTCTGATCTCGGAGCAAAGAGTGAAATGTGAACCCTTGTGCATCTAGCCATCGGAGGTCCAAAATCTTCGCCGGAACGAGTTCCTTGTTTGCGAAATCTCCATAGAAACGTGATTCTTGTGCAGTAGAGGTGAACCACGGATTGATTGAGCGTGCCACTGTTTCTCCGGGAGATGTGGGTTCTTTCCTCTTGGAGGAGGATTCACCCTTCTTTGATCCGGGCGAAACTCTTGGCTTAGGCTTGTGACCCATGTGCTTGATCCACTTGCCTCGTCCTTGCTCTTCCATTGATGGTGGTGGTGGAGAAGATGAAGAAGATGAAAGGGGGGTTTTAGGGTTAGAGAGAGAAAGAGATTTTTAGGGTTTGTGAGATGTGTAGAATGAAACCCAAAACCTGAAAATCACTTATAAAACTTCCACAATTGAGGTTAGATTCAGTGAACAAAGTATTGGACTCTAAGAAATTGTAATCGATTAGGCCCAAAACCATGAAAAACCTTGAAAAACCCTTTCAGCAGCGAAGGTAATCGATTACCCTTACGTGGTAATCGATTACTCTAGTGAGTAACCAAAAGCGTTGAAAACAGAGGCCAAGGTAATCGATTAACCAGCCAAGGTAATCGATTACTCCAGTGGCTCACAAACTGGAAAATCCATTTTTGAAATCGTGGTAATCGATTACCAAGTGGGGTAATCGATTACTCTAGAGAGTAATTCACCAAAAACTTTGAAATCAAGCTAGGTAATCAATTGAAATGCAATGGTAATCGATTATCTATATCAGAAACATTGCAAACACTTGATTTTGCATGTTTTGAAATATAATTGGTCATGACTATGTAATGTATTGAACTCATACCTTGTTGGAGCACCATGAATGATCCAACTTACCATACTTAGAGAATTCATGAGAGGTGTTCCTCACTTAGTATACCAAGATTGGTTCTAAGTTTGAAGAATTTCTCCTTAGGTAGGGGCTTTGTGAAGATATCCGCGAGTTGGTTCTCCGTTTCAATGAACTCCACTTCACAGTCACCTTTCTCAACATGATCCCTTATGAAATGATGGCGCACCTCAATATGCTTTGTTCTTGAGTGCAAAACCGGGTTCTTCGTGATACTGATTGCACTTGTATTATCACACTTGATAGGAATGTGATCAAGCTTTAGTCCAAAATCCTGAAGTTGTTGCTTCAACCAAATGGTTTGAGCACAACAGCTACCTGCGGCAACATACTCTGCTTCTGCTGTTGATAGAGCAACACATGCTTGTTTCTTGCTGTTCCATGAGACTAAGCTTTCTCCAAACAAGTGACATACACCACTCGTGCTCTTTCTATCTGTTTTGCAACCTGCAAAATCTGAATCACTAAAACCGACTAGAGTAGGGACGTACCTTTGGGATACCACAAACCGCAGTTCGTTGTTCCTTTAAGATACTTTAGAATTTTCTTTACAGCAGTCATGTGTGATTGTTTTGGTGCAGATTGAAATCGCGCACAAACACAAACACTGAACATTATATCCGTTCTGCTCGCTGTGAGATACAAGAGTGATCCAATGATCCCTCTGTACTTTGTTTGGTCTACTCCTAGTCCTGTAGCATCATTATCTAAAAAGAGATTAGTTGACATAGGTATATTAGAGATCTTACAACTTTCCATGTCGAATTTCTTCAACAACTCTTTAGTGTACTTTGCTTGATGTATAAAGGTTCCTTCTTTCAGTTGCTTGACTTGCAGTCCTAGGAAGAATTTTAGTTCTCCCATCATAGACATGTCAAACTCTCCCTGCATGCTTTCCACAAATTCTTCACACAGAGATTGATTAGTTGATCCAAAAATGCTATCATCAACATACACTTGGACCAATAAAATACTGTTAGACTTTTTCCTAATAAAAAGAGTTTTGTCAACATTACCTCTGTTGAATCCTTTTGACAAAAGAAACTTACTTAACCGTTCATACCATTGTTTAGGGGCTTGCTTCAGACCATAGAGGGCCTTCTTTAGCTTGTACACATGCTCAGGGTAACTGAAGTCAGTGAAACCAGGAGGTTGTGAAACAAAGACTTCCTCATTGATGTAGCCATTTAAGAACGCACTTTTAACATCCATCTGAAACAACTTAAAATCATGAATGCAGGAAAAAGCAAGTAAGACTCTTACAGCTTCTAATCTAGCAACTGGGGCATATGTTTCATCAAAGTCTATTCCTTCTTGTTGATTATATCCCTTAGCTACTAATCTTGCCTTATTCCTAACCACTATCCCATTTTCATCTAGCTTATTCTTAAACACCCATTTTGTTCCAATTAGATTCATATCTCTATTAAAATGTACTAACTCCCAAACGTCATTCCTTTTAAATTGATTTAACTCCTCATGCATAACATTCATCCAAAATTCATCATTTATAGCATCATCAACACAAGAGGGTTCAAATTGAGATACAAACGCATAATCATCACAGAACATATTATGAGAGGATCTTGTGGATACTCCCTTATGGATGTCACCAATGATGTTGTCAAGAGATAAATCTCTTGGTTTCCTCCATTCTCTTGGCAGCTCATGAGAATTGGTTGGTGTATCTTCTTCAGTAATTGTGGTTTCTTCATTCTTTGTCTTCACCTGTAATCTCATCATCATCAACAAAAACACTTCCCTTTTGGGGATTATTAGATTCATCAAACTTTACATGTACAGATTCTTCAATGCATATTCTCCTTTTATTGAAAACTCTGTATGCTTTACTTGTTGATGAATACCCAATAAACACACCCTCATCCGCCTTGGTGTCAAACTTACCAAGTGGCTCTTTGCCATTATTCAGAACAAAACATTTGCACCCGAATACTCTAAAATGAGAAATATTGGGTTTCTTGTCCTTATAGAGTTCATAGGGGGTTTTCTTTAAAAAGGGACGAATCACAATTCTGTTTAGAACATAGTAAGCAGTGGAAACTGCATCAGCCCAAAAGTGTTTAGGCAGAGCACTCTCACTTAACATAGCTCTAGCTAGTTCTATTAAAGATCTGATTTTCCTCTCAACAACCCCGTTTTGTTGCGGAGTTCTTGGAGCGGAAAAGTTGTGATCGATTCCATATTTTTCACAAAAGTTTTCAAAAGGTTCATTTTCAAATTCCCCTCCATGATCACTCCTAAGAGACTTGTTTTTCAAATCTTTTTCGTTTTTTATCCTTTTGGCAAGAATTTTAAAAACTTTGAAGGTCTTGTCTTTATTTGGTATAAATGCAACCCAAGCAAAACGAGAGTAATCATCTACTAAAACCAGTCCATATAGGTTTCCACCCAAACTAGTAGTTCTAGATGGACCAAAGAGATCCATGTGCAGTAGCTCAAGCGGTATAGAAGTTGAAACAACATTTTTGGTTTTAAAGGAGCTTCTAGATTGCTTGCCCTTCTGGTATGCATCGCATTGGCCTTCTCTTTTGAACCTCAAGTTAGGTAACCCTTGTACTAGGTTCTTAGATGAAAGCTTGTTCAACTGATGAACATCTATATGAGCTATACGTCTATGCCAAAGCCATGATAAATCATCGTTTGACATAAGACATGCATGATATGATGATGAATGATCAAGTTCAAGGATGTAGATGTTACCATGTCTCTTACCGACCATTAATACCTCACTCAAGTCACTGCTACTGATATTGCAGCAACCATTATCGAATGATACTTGATAACCTTTGTCGCATAGTTGGCTAATACTTAGAAGATTGAATTTCAAACCTTCCACAAGCAGTACATCTTCAATTACAGTGTTGGATTTGTCTCCAACTGCACCTATACCCAGTATTTTCCCTTTGTTGTTATCTCCATACATTACTGAACCAGATTCTTTTGATTTGAAGGAGATAAAATTGCTCTTTTTGCCTGTCATATGTCTTGAGCAGCCGCTATCCAAATACCAAGTTGAGTGTTTGGCTCTCAAGCATACCTACACAGAAAAAGATATCACTTTGTTTTTGGTACCCAAGTCTTGTTGGGTCCATTAGTGTTAGAGCTGTGACTATCTTTCCTAATCCATTTAAACAATCCACTAGTTATTCCTTCCTTTCTAATCATGCAATTATAAGAGTTATGTCCAGGTTTCATACAATAACTACATGAGAAAGTTCTGTTTTTGCTGGTTTGTCTAAATGCAAAGAACTTCATGTTATTCCTTTTCTAGGAGACATCAAAAGACTTACACTTTGAACAGGGTAGTTTCAAGATATCATTTTCCTTTTTCAAACTTTGAACATCAGTTTTCAAAACAGAAATATCATTTTCCAAATCAGTAATTTTGTTTTTCAAAACCTTGTTCAACTTGCCTAGTTTTTCGGCTTCCTTGTAAAGTTCACAAAAAGCAGTTTGCAGCTCATCATAGTCAAAAGTAGATGAATCGGAATCACTTACCTCATCATCGGATGTTGGATTGGCCATGAGACACAAATTTGCTTCTTCATTATCACTTCCACTAGAGGTTGAGGAATCATTCTCTTCCCAAGCTATGTATGCCTTTTTCTTGCGAAATCTGTCCTTCTTGGGCCTTTCTTCATGCTCTACTCTTCTAGGCTCACTGTTGTTACTTTTCTTCATGTTGGGGCACTCCGATTTGTAGTGACCCATTTTTCCACACTCATAACAAGTGACCTTTGAAGATGAACTTTCATTCCTCTTGAAGCCTTTTCTGGAATTGTTGAATCTCCTTTTATCATTGTTCCTCTTCATGAACTTTTTGAATTTTCTTACCATGAGATTCATATTTTCCTATTCAGATTCACTACCACAGCTTGATGCATCGCTCTCACTAGCTGTGTCTTCCATCTTGAGTGCTAGACCTTTGGCTTTCTTATCTTTTTGTTCCTCATCAGCAATACGAGACATATCCATTTCATACTCCCTCAACTTACCAAATAACTCTGCACTTGTCATCAAGGCTAGGTTCTTTGATTCAGTGATTGTTGTGACAGTTGGTTGCCATTTTCTACTCAAGGATTTCAGCACCTTTACATTGACTTCTTCCTCAACGAAGATCTTATCAAGTCCTTTGAGATGGTTTACGATGTGTGTGAAACGTTTCTGCATATCCATCACGGACTCACCTTGTGCCATTCTGAAAGTTTCATATTCTTGGATTAAGGTATTCTTCCTTGCCCTTCGTACTTCAGCGGTTCCTTCGTGTGTGACCCTTATTAGATCCCAAGCTTCTTTGGCTGTGTTGCAAGCTGAAATTCTGAAAAATTCATCTGAATTCAAGGCAGAATGTATAATATTTAAAGCTTTTGCATCATTTTTAGCTCTCCTAATTTCTTCTTGTTCCCATCTCTCAAATGGTTTTTCAATCTCATTCCCATTTTCTATGTATGTGGGGACCTTGAAATCAGTCACAACCGCTTGCCAAATGCTTCTGTGTACAGACTCTATAAAGATTTTCATCCTCACTTTCCCAAAAGGATAGTTATCACCACAAAACAGAGGAGGTCTGTTAATAGAGACACCTTGTAATTGATTACCGGCCATTCTAAGGAACTATGGATCAAAATCTAGAGCAACCTACTAGATAAAGCTCTGGTACCAATTGTTGGTCCCTATGTGTGAATCTAGAGGGGGGGTGAATAGATTCAAGTTCCACTATAGCCCAATTTTCGCGAGTTTCTAATTCCTTTTAATTCAAACAAAACTATTCTTGATTACCTATCAATAGATGAGATAGATAAGCGAGAAATATCAAAGATACACAGCGGAAATACCAAAAGGAATACTCAGAAACACGTTAGTAATCAATATACAGCGTAATCAATATCAGTATCTAACTGTTCCAGTTTTAGTTGATTACCGAGTTAATTACCAAGTCAATTACCGAACAAATTGCAGAAGATAAACCATGATAACAGCAATTAATGGTAAACGGTAAAGAGAAGAAGGAAGAAGAAGAAGAAGAGTGATTTTATCTTGGTTCGCCCATCGCCTACATCCAGTCCCAACCCAACAACTGTTGCGATCGGTTTTCCACTATCAAATGATCCCTTTTGTGTTCTTTTATATTCACTCTGCAACAAGCAACACAAAAACGAAATCAAAACACCCAAAAGCCTGTCCTTTAACACAAAGAACAGTTCTTCCCTGACCTTGGAACACCCAAGATCAAACCTTTGAGAACACATTTCTCAAAGACCTTTACTCTATCCAGAGAGACCTCTCTCCTAGAGTAACAACCCAGAAATCAAAAGGTAAACAAAAGATCAGTTTAGAAAACACCTGGAGTGTAGATCTGATCACAAAAGAAAACACTATGAATACCACCCAGTCAGAGAAAAGATCAAGTTTTGCCCTTTCTTTATGAAAACTTGATGAACTCTTGAAGTTCTTTATGGGTTTCTTGGAAAAGATGATGAACTCAGTTTAAAGAGAATTTGAAAGTGTATGAACTGTACTAAAACTTATGTTCCAAGATCTTATTTTAATTTTTAACAAAAGAGTATTTATAGGTTCAATTTAAAACTCAATTTGGGCAACTTAATGTTTTTCTGATAGGGGTAATCGACTGCCAGAAACTGGTAATCGATTAAACCAGTGAGCAAAGGTTTCCAGGGTGATTTTTAGTCATGGTAATCGATTAACCCGAGGGGGTAATCGATTACTCTAGTGACAAATGAATTCCCACACTCTGTTACCTACTGTTGGTAGTTGATTACCTACTGTTGGTAGTTAACTACCTACTGTTGGTAATCTATTATCTCAGTTGGTTACCAAAGACATTTTCAAAACAATTTTGAGAGGGAAATCAAACATTTGACACATGAGAAATCACACTAGATTGCCAAGCTCTCCAGCGCATTCACATAAAGAACAACCACATACATGCCTAAACTAAACAATCAATACATAGGAAACTCCTAATTACATTTCATCTACGAAAGCCAAAATTAAATAAACATCAAAAGCAAAACACCAAGAGAGAGACTGCAAAGCACCTTCAAGCATTAAGTCCAACATGATCTGATCAAGTTTATAACCAAGTATTCAATCCTTCACACACTCTTCATCTCTAGAGAAAATCTTTTGAAATCTTGAAGAGAACTCTTAGAACTTGTGTTCTTTGTAAACTCAGTTTTTCGCTCTTCCTTTCTTCTTGAAAAAACTCAAAGATTTCTCTTGTTGAATGAATTCTAAGAGATTTCAATTTAAAACAATTTAAAAATATTTTTGAGATGAGTTATGGTGTGGGTAATCGATTACTAGAATGTGGTAATCGATTACTCCAGAGAGTTTTAGGCTCCTCTATTATCTCAAGCACGAGGTAATCGATTACTAGGATGTGGTAATCGATTACTCTAGAGAGTTTTAGGATTTCCGATTTCCTCAAACTGTTGGTAGTCGATTACTGATATATGGTAATCGATTACTTCAGCTAAAATCATTTAAAAACAGTTTTCAACTTGTCAAATCAAAGTTAGGATTCCCAAACTTGCTCTAGCTTGATTCTCAGAGTAGATTCAACTTCTCTGTGAAGTGAAATTGAATAGAAACCACACTCAAAGCCTATTCTATAACAATCAATACAATTAAGCTCCTATTTACAATCTATCATTAAATTCAAGAGTACAAGTAGATCAAAACTAAAAAAACAAGAGACGACTTCTTCAGCTTCAAGTCTAACACAAAATTTTCTATTATTATGTATAAAAAAAACAATGTTGCAGAGGAAAAATTGGTTATCCAAGCACAATATGTATTTAAAATCTTTGATCCTAAGAGTGAACTATTTCTTTATATTACAATTTAATTGATAAAAAAATGTATTTAGAAATTTGATTATAATTGAAATATCATGATCTTCCATATATTATTTGGAGTCTTCAACCGTGTAGATCGGCTTTTGGCGAGCAGCACCTCACCTTTGGTGAGTGTCGCCACCCTAGGCAAGTAATTGATAGCAAGTGGTCTAGGGCGAGTTACTATTAGCTCTCAGGAAAATGATCCCCTTGGGCAAGTAACTGATAGCAAGTGGTCTAGGGCGAGTTATTATCAGTTCTCGAGCAAATGACCCCTCGGTATTAGCTTTCCTCAATCGTTCAGGATCTTGATATCTAAGGGATTGCCCCTGATATCTATGGGACTAAGATCTTGTGTGGGCTTGGATTACCCCAAGAATTTCGGGCCTAATTCTATCTAGTTAGTATAAATGATTAGATTATCACTCCAAAGGATTTCTACCTTTTTTACTGAGTGCTCTAGTAAAGACAAAGTCTCTTTGGATGACTGCTTTGGAAAAATATTTTCAATACCGGAACATTTTGGCGTTGTTAAGTAAAAATGATTTAGCATATTAATTTTGATAATTATAGAAGAATGGTCAGACTGAAGAGTAGACTGAAGAACATACTGAAGACTAAAGAATGAGTAGACAAAAGAGGCATCAGATGCAGACTGAAGAATGATCAGACTAAAGAGGCATCAGATGTTCAGAAGAATGATCAAAAGAATCATTAATGGGCATAGACGAAAGCCTGAAAAGCAAATCTTGCTTTTTGATGATATCTTTGATCAAGTCAGAAAAAGTTTGTGCAAACATTAATTATTCTGATTGATTTCTGTAAAAGATAAAACACAAGAAGGGGAGTTGAATTGTGTTAATCAGAAAATTTAATTCCTTTCGTCTGTGGGTTTAAATAGGTTCAGACGAAATAGTTCTTATCTTCAAATGTTGATTTTAAAAGACAAACGTTACAAATAGATTATCCCCGTTAGTCACAAGTTCAGAGGAGAGAAACACAGATATTTTTATACTGGTTCATCTATTCAAGACTACGTCTAGTTACCCAGCAACAACTGAGTTTTCACTACAAACCGTGAAATGGTTACAAGTATTGTTTGAACCCATCCACTTCTGGCTAAAACAAGATATTCTTTGAACACAATCTTCTCAGGCTAAACAACCAGGTATTCTTTGAACACACAGCCTCCTCAAGCTAAAACACCACACAAGTAGATTTTAGATAGTTTTCTAAAAAGAAAAGTTTTCCTCTTCGTAGATAGGGATATACAGTAAAGCACAAAAGTAACAGTGAGTGAAATCACAATGACTTAAAATTTTAAGCGTGTTCGCCAACTGAAACTTGGAGGAGTGAAGTCCTTTATATAGACAGAGTCTTCAGATGTCCGTTAGAAACTGAAGAATGTCGTTGAACTTTTTCCAAGTGCATGTCCAAAAGGTGTCAGAGCGCAATCAAGTGATGGGATAGCGTGTGCAGCGGATTTGATGGCTTGCTCAGTCCTTTTTTTGACTTGTACAGAGATTTCCTGGAAAAGGGTGAAACCTTTTCGTGTTGCATATGAAAGCTCGAATCCCCATACTGATTTTGGAAGTTCTCAAGAGTAACTTAGAAGATTTGAATCTTGGCGCGAGTTACTCAAACTGTACTTCATCTCCTTGACAGACGATGTGAATCTTCAGTCTTAAGGTTGGCTTGTAAGTTTTATCTGAAGAATTTCGTCTATCCTTCCATCTGATGTTTTGGCTTTGAGATAGACGAATGACTTCTTCTTTGAGGGGTCATCTTCCGTCTATGCTTGTTCCGTCTGACTTTGCTTGCAAAGCTTTGTCTGAGATGTTTCGTCTGTGTCTTGTAATAAATCAAAACTTAGAGACGTTAATCACCTTGATCTAACAATCTCTGTCACACGTTTGAAGACCCCAAAAAAAATACTAACATTCAAATCTTCAGTCTAACAGATACTTCACAGAGCTCTCTATAAAAGGACTTCATCACGACGAGTTAAAGTGGGCGAATTTGCACAACAAAGAAATTATATTCAACTCTCGCTCAAGCTCTCAAGCAAAAGTTCTCTCGTCACGAACTTAGAATAGATCTTATTGTAAAATCCCTCTCTGCGCAGAGGATAATCTTTCTTTAGAACATCTTTCAAAATCCATTGTTATGGTGTCCTTAGCCTGAGGAGTGATAAGTGATAGATTATACATGTTTTCCTAGGTGTTTTCAGTCCATTTCCATCCATTTTCACTAGATTTAGTTGCAGTTTAAACAAGAAAACATTGAAAATATTATGTTTGTTTAGTGTTAGTCTTTGATTTAGTGTTTTGTTAGTTTGATAAGATTTTCTTGTGTTTTTAAGTCACTTTATCCTCTTTTCTGTTAATTGTAGGTTGATTGAAGAGGAGATAGAAGCTTGGAAGGAAAGCCCATGAACTTAAGATGAAGAATTGGAGTGCAAGCCATCAAGAAGAAGAGAAATTGAAGCTCAAGTCAAGAAATCAAGGCAGGAAATCACGCCTAGGCGCATGCTGAGGCGCAAATGGGACCTCCTTGCTGTCAAAACGCGCCTAGGCGCATGCTGGGGCGCAAATTCACCCTCCCTCTCTGCCCAAACGCGCCTAGGCGCAATTGGGGGCATCCGAGCGCAAAAAAGACGCGCCTAGGCGCGAGTCAGGGCGCACTACAACCCACTCTTGCTGGAGTTTTGCGCCAAGGCGCAAAACAACTAAATGGGAGGCGCAAATCATGCAGTATATATGGGTTTTTGAGCGCGAAAATAAGGGATTATTGGGGGGGACCTTCCTCCCCAATCTTCCTCTGCACGCTTCTTGCGATCTCTCTCTTCTCCACCTTCGTTCTCCATCCTCCACCATCAAACCTAGAGATTTCTGAGCTTGTGAGCTTGTGGAAGTAAGAATTGAGCAATTATGGAGTCTCTCTTGTGTTTGATTTCTTTTTCTCTTCTTTCTTTTCTCATTTCCATGCTAGGCTAGATTTCTAGGTTAGGGATGGGGATTTTGATTCCAGAACTCTTGTAACGGATTTCTATGTTAATTCAAGTGTAATTTCAGTTAATTGATTGATCTCTTCTTGCTTATTGCTAATTCTTGAGGTTAATTCATGAAATTCAAATAGATGATAGGAATATTGGTGTTTGGATTGGATTGAACTGTTCCTTAAGGATTTGTTTCTCGTTTCAATTATACAATTGGAAGATTGATAGTTGAATTAGGAGAGGAAGTAGATCGCTATAGCTATGCATGAGTCTAGGGATAGAACTTGCATGCTATGAGATATTGTGAATTCATCTGTTTCGCTTCTTGAATGCACTTATGTTTTCACCTAAGGAATTAGGGATTATATCAGTCATTCAAAGGGACTAAAGACCTAGGAATAGGATTAGTCTTCGGTATCACGAATTCTAGTCTCCAATTGATTGATCCTTATTGAATTGACATAGGAAATAGTTACTTGAGGGAAGGAATTGAATGAACCGTTTCCCTAACCTTCTTCATTATTCTGTTTAGAAAATTAAACATTTACTTGCTTTCTTTATATGTTTTACAGTGTATTGCTTACTTTTACATAGTTGCTTAGTTTTACACAAAATGCTTAATTCATTGATTCGTCCTAATAGCAAAGCATGTTGAGTATTCGATACTTCATCAACTAGTCTCTGTGGTTCGACAACCTTAACTACACTTTTTCTAAACTTGTAACGACCGGTACACTTGCCGAAGTGTGAACTAAATAAAAAGTTCAACAAGTTTATGGCGCCGTTGCCGGGGACTATTGAGTGAATATCGATAGTCTTGACATGCTCACTACTTAGGACATTTTTTTTTTTTTTACTTTACTCATCTGTTCATAGCCATATTTGTTTTTGTTTTTTTTTCCTTATTGAATAAAACTTGTATATTTTTCACTCTGTTTTTGGTGTTTCCTGTCAACATATACTCTGCAATTTTGGAAAAACATGGAAAGGAAGCACTTGGTGCAGACCCTCTGAATATCATGGCTAGTCTTCAACAGGGAGTGTTCTTATACTCTTTTGTTTTAATTGTTGATTGATGATTGTTTAGAGTACACTCCCCTATTTTGTTGCACCATATTATGAAGGTTGATTTCATTGATATAACATTGTCTCTGTAGTTCAGTAAAATAAATTATGCACATTTTGGCACTTAGGTTCAGCTCAAGGTTCTATGACAAAGTTGCATGTTTCTCAAATGTTTGAAGAGATGTTGTATGAGAATTCTAGCATGACAATTTTCTAGGTTGTGACATGATTAATGAATTTAGCAATGTTATGCAATGATTAATCCTGGATAGTCAATTGGGCCTCCAACATAATTCATTCTTGAGTGTTTTACCATCTGAAGTATTGTTCTAGAACTTGCTTTAGCCCTTGATCAAAATTACATACATTTAGATTTGGACACAAATGATAAAGACAATTTTCTTTCTTGTAGCCTTGAGCCAAATAGGCCTGAACCTTTAAATTTTCCATTGCTAGCCCCTTTGAGCCTGAATCAACCCTTTCTTTCTTGGATACTTAAGCTCATTACAAGCCTAAATAAGTGAAAAACCAATTGTCTTGTCATTGAAACTTTAAGAGTATTGGTTTCTATACTTAGAGGATAAGTTCAAGATTAAGTTTGGGGTTGAAATTTTAGGGTGCATGTGTAGTTGTTGACTTGAGGACAAGTCAAAATTTCAAGTTTGGGGTTGTTGTTATGTGGTTCACCTAATACAGGGTGGGTATTGGTGTAATGTTGTGAATAATATATAGTGTAGTATAGTTGCATTTTCTCTCTTTTTCATGCATACCATGCAAAATTTTTATTTTTCTTCATGTGTTGGCAATTAGTGAGACCACTTAAGAAAAGGCAAAGTGCAAAAATAAAGAGAAAAACAAGAAATTGAAAAGAAAGAATAAGGAAGAAGAAAAGAACAAGATGACAAAAGTTACAAGAAATGATGTGTAAAAAAGAAAAAGAAAGCAAAAATCAGAAGGAAAGAAAATAGAAAAAGTTATAAGAAAGCAAAAAGAAAGAAAAAGAAGCAGAAGAAAATGCAGTTTAAGAGTAAAAGAAATAAAGGAAGAAAAAAAAATAAAGTTGGTCTCATTACTTGTTTGTTTTTACTTATTGTTAGTCTCTGTTCTGTTTTTAATTTTTCGTCTGTTCATCATTAGTCCATGCATATCATATAGGTTGTATCTTTTACTCTTTAAAGTTCTTGTGGATATTTAGCCAGTTACCTTTTCTTTTAACCCTCCTTTACCTAAGCCCCATTACAACCCTGAAAAGACCTTTTGAGTGTCCAATTTCTACTTGAAGGCAGTGGAGATTTTTAGAGTCATTGCAAGCCTATGGTAACATACCTTCTGATTAGTAACATTGAGAGAAACACAAGCCTAAACACTTGAGAGATTGAGTGTAAACACTTAACTGGAGAGGACTGTTTGATGTTGCTAAAGTACATTTTTTTTTTCATGCCAATCTAAAGTTGATTGCTTATGCTTGATGAATTGTGCAATTCTTGAGAACGTTTTGAGCTCATGTTCAACTTTCATAGATAAATTGAGTTGGCTTAAGGAGTTAAGAATTGCATAATGCATTTTCAGTGGCTGTTGAGCTAAATGATTATATCATGCTTATTGACCTTTGTAATGATGGAATCTATGTTTGCTTGAGGACAAGCAAAGCTTTAAGTTTGGGGTTGTGATAAGTGATAGATTATACATGTTTTCCTAGGTGTTTTCAGTCCATTTCCATCCATTTTCACTAGGTTTAGTTGTAGTTTAAACAAGAAAACATTGAAAATATTATGTTTGTTTAGTGTTAGTCTTTGATTTAGTGTTTTGTTAGTTTGATAAGATTTTCTTGTGTTTTTAAGTCATTTTATCCTCTTTTCTATTAATTGTAGGTTGATTGAAGAGGAAATAGAAGCTTGAAAGGAAAGCCCATGAACTTAAGATGAAGACTTGGAGTGCAAGCCATCAAGAAGAAGAGAAATGGAAGCTCAAGTCAAGAAATCAAGGCAGGAAATCACGCCTAGGCGCATGCTGAGGCGCAAATGGGACCTCCTTGCTGTCAAAACGCGCCTAGGCGCATGCTGGGGCGCAAATTCACCCTCCCTCTCTGCCCAAACACGCCTAGGCGCAATTGAGGGGCATGCTGAGGCGCAAAGACGCGCCTAGGCGCGAGTCAGGGCGCACTACAACCCACTCTTGCTGGAGTTTTGCGCCAAGGCGCAAAACAACTAAATGGGAGGTGCAAATCATGCAGTATATATGGGTTTTTGAGCGTGAAAATAAGGGATTATTGGGGGGGACCTTCCTCCCCAATCTTCCTCTGCACGCTTCTTGTGATCTCTCTCTTCTCCACCTTCGTTCTCCATCCTCCACCATCAAACCTAGAGATTTCTGAGCTTGTGAGCTTGTGGAAGCAAGAATTGAGCAATTATGGAGTCTCTCTTGTGTTTGATTTCTTTTTCTCTTCTTTCTTTTCTCATTTCCATGCTAGGCTAGATTTCTAGGTTAGGGATGGGGATTTTGATTCCAGAACTCTTGTAACGGATTTCTATGTTAATTCAAGTGTAATTTCAGTTAATTGATTGATCTCTTCCAGCTTATTGCTAATTCTTGAGGTTAATTCATGAAATTCAAATAAATGATAGGAATATTGGTGTTTGGATTGGATTGAACTGTTCCTTAAGGATTTGTTTCTCGTTTCAATTATACAATTGGAAGATTGATAGTTGAATTAGGAGATGAAGTAGATCACTATAGCTATGCATGAGTCTAGGGATAGAACTTGCATGCTATGACATATTGTGAATTCATCTGTTTCGCTTCTTAAATGCACTTATATTTTCACCTAAGGAATTAGGGATTATATCAGTCATTCAAAGGGACTAAAGACCTAGGAATAGGATTAGTCTTCGGTATCACGAATTCTAGTCTCCAATTGATTGATCCTTATTGAATTGACATAGGAAATAGTTACTTGAGGGAAGGAATTGAATGAACCGTTTCCCTAACCTTTTTCATTATTCTGTTTAGAAACTTAAACATTTACTTGCTTTCTTTATATGTTTTACAGTGTATTGCTTACTTTTACATAGTTGCTTAGTTTTACACAAAATGCTTAATTCATTGATTCGTCCTAATATCAAAGCATGTTGAGTATTCGATACTTCATCAACTAGTCTCTGTGGTTCGACAACCTTAACTCACTTTTTCTAAACTTGTAACGACCGGTACACTTGCCGAAGTGTGAACTAAATAAAAAGTTCAACAAGGAGGTTGTGTTTCAAAGAATACCTTGTTTAGCTTGTAGAGGCTGAGTCCAAAGAATACTGATTTAGCCTGAGAAGGCTGTCTCCAAATAATATCTGTATTTAGCCAGGAATGGTTGGGTTCAAAGAATACTCTTAATGGAACCTTAGTGTGTTGATGGGGAACTGGATCTAGTCTTGATCATACGAACCAGTATAAAAATACTGTTGTCTTCTCTGTTGTTTTATCTGTTAACTAACTGGGGGATAATAACTTGAACAATCTGATAATAAAGTCAATCTTAAGAAGAAAACAATCTTGTGTCAGACCAAGCTTTAAAAACAACAGACACAAACGCATTGTCTTAGAGAAAAATTTTTTAAATAGTCTACACAATTCAACCCCTTTTCTTGTGTTTTTATACTTTACAGGTGCTTACCATGGGAAGACGGTAAAAAATTTCTAGTGCCTCAACTACTGAGTGAGACATGTGAGTTTGTGTGAGCATCATGCTGCCAACGAGAGACAATGAACCACATAACTTGCTTGTTACACCCATCATCGAACAATTACTGGCATTGATGGAGGATAAAAGGAAGGAAAATGAGGTGGTAAGAGCGGCTACGGAGGCTAAGAATGCGTAGGCTAGGAGATACGATAGCGATGCAAGTTCAAGCAACATAGCTTTGCTAGTTGGAAAGGGAAGTCATGGTGGAGCCTCCTCGGGACTTCTAGCCCTTCTCTAATGAAGTTGAGGCAGAGCCAGTCCCACCTCACTTCTAGCTCCGGAAGGTGGAGATGTTAACTAGAAGCTAAGAACCAATGAAGCACCTGAAGAAATACCAAGCTCACATGCTTATTAGCGGGTTAACCCCTACACTACAAGATGTTTGTTAAAACTTCGTGGGTGCAGCCTTGAATTGGTTTACGGGGATGCCCAACAAATTTGTTCATAACTTTGACGGACTATAAATGGTAGGAAAGGCGTTAAAAGCCTTCTTGACATGCTTCATCATTGGAGTTGTGATGATTAAGAACTCGGACGAGTAGATGGTGTTGGCGGCCTTCATAAGGGGCTAAGGGTGTGACCTTTAACAGAGTCGTTTGTTATATTAGGCTCCCTCTAGTGAGTCTGACGAACATGAAAGCTAAGGCAAGTAGCCACATTAAATCAAAGGAGGTTATCTCCAAGAAACTCAAAAGAGAGAAACGAGATTCTGGAGGATCAAAAGGAGGTGGAGGAGTTAGGGCGAATGACCATTGGGATTTCTTAAAGCCACGCTTATCCTAGGCAAAGTGTGGACATGACATCAGGTGACTGAAAAGGAGGTGAGTAAGAGACTTTTGAGCACTTCACCCTATTGATCGCCCTTCGCACACAAATTTTGCGACTGGTGAATACAACTGAGTTATTTTCCATCCATGTTGATAGTGGCGAAAGGTTGTTCAGAAGAGACAATAAGAGTTGGTGTGAGTTTCACAGAGCCTATGGGCATGAAACAGAGAGTTACCATGTCTTGAAAAAACATATTGAGAAATTGATCAAAGAAGGAAACTTGGTGGGCTATCTGCACAACAAGATTGGATGTTAGGGTAGTTTAGCAAGTTCACGGTCATCCAGCAAGCAACCCAATAGTGGTCTTGCATAGGGTGGACAAGAGTTGGCTGTCAAGGGCGACTTCAACATAGTTGTTGGTCAATTTGCGGGTGGAGGTGCAACTTATTTGGCACACAAGAGGTATGTGGATGCACCCCCTTGTGTAGTGAAGAAACTGCTCATCATCTTCACCGATGATGGCTACAAAGGTATGATGATATAGGCCTCCTTAGAGATTCTCCAAAGAGTCCTTGTGTTGCCCTCTCTAGCTTCTTCAAGACAAGCAACTCCAACCCAAAAGACAAAGGAAGCTTCGGTCAAGCTTCAATGGTGGAGGAAAACCGAGAAAGGAAAAGGTGAAGGGGGTGAGGAATGGAAGAGGGTGGCGCCATGGCAAGCCAATAAGCCTAGGAGGAACCGCCACAATGGAGGATGGAATCCATTGATAAGATTCAAGAAACCTTGCTAAGCAAGACAAGAGAAAACCTCTCTCAAGAAAAGCTCAAAGCTTATTCAGTTATCCAAATTATCAAAAGTTCTCTACAATTTCGTTTTTACATGTATTTATAGACCCTAGGCTACTTGGAAAACAAGCTAAACTAATCCTAACCATACCTAAACTAACTAACCAAAACTAACCTAGGCTTAAGGTAAACAACTAACTAATTAATGAGTAACTAGATTAAGTTACATGTCACTTTCAAGTGACATGTCACCCATCTTTGATCTAAACCCTTGAAGGGCTTTGGGAGATCTAGGGTGGAGATTCTTTCTTAAGTGGAGACATGGATCAACACTTAAGCAAGAACTCTACTTAAACCAAAGCTCTTGGATTCACAAAAGAATTTCTAATTAAACTCAAATTTAACTTGAAATTCTTAGGTGAATTTTAGTGCCTCATTAATTCCTTACTTGCATCCTTAAGCTAGGCATCTTAAACACAAATTTAAAGCATTCAAACTAAAAGAACAAGCTTGGTCGTGAGCTCTTTTGGCTCACTAACAAGGCCTTACACAAGTACACACTTAGAAGAATTATTCAAACAAGTTTACAAGCATATTGCAAAAAGTAAGTCCTAAACTATGGCTTGATTGAGGTTGTGCCATGTCTTGGAGCTTTCCCACTTCTTCCTTTCAATGCTTCTAGTAATCCTTTGAGATGTTCCTACATCACATGAAGCCTTACAAGGATGACCTGGTTATTATTTTGATTATCGTGGCAGGGTTCAATGTTAAATGTGTCCTAGTTAACCAAGGGAGTTCGGGAGATTAACTGTTCTGGAAAACTTCGTGCAGTTAGAAATTACAGAAGACTTGTTGTAGATATATGATGGAGTGTTAGTGGGCTTTTTAGAAGAGAAGGTATAGTTGTGTACCACGTCCAGGGTAGGCGAGTTTGCCAAGACGATCCCTATTTGTTTTATTATCGTGCACACACACTATGCTTACAGTGTTTTGTTGGGGTGCCTAACACTGAATCACTAGGGGCCTTGGTGTGTGTATCGGGCTGAGGATGAGCACCGAGCTCACCTCACTGACCGGGCCGAGCTCGACATAAACAGAACGTATCTGGACAAATATGGACATATATTTTTTCCCTGATTTATCGGGATTTTTGGGCCTGAAGCAATCTTTCCCATGAAATCCACGAATATGGAACCCTAATTATGATCCCTATAAATACTGATAAAGGACTCAAAATCGACTCACGAAAATAAAACCTAAATTACTCATACAAATCAACGAGGGTTCCAACCCCTCACGCTGTCGGATTTCTCAGGGCCGAGCTGAGCTCGGGCCACCTCAGAATCCAGCGATAACATTTGGCGCCCACCGTGGGGCAAGATAATTCTTAATCCCACAACCACCTGATAATACTTGATCCCACAACCATCCCAAATGGTTCGCACTCGCAGTCACTCTAACGCCGTGGTGGATCCCGCCATAGCGGAACTCATATAATCACGAGTGGATGCGGCGTTGGCAGAGGCTCAAGAGCGGATGGACGCTCGCGTGGAAGCTTTGCGAGCCCATAATCGAGAAACTGAGAGGGCCTTGCAGAGCACGCAGTACAACTTGGACACAGTCCAACAACAGCGTGAAACCGATCTTCTGGAATTACAGGCCCTACGATAAAGAAACCAAGGAGTTTCGGGTGGGACCCCCCTCATTCCCCCCCGGGATGACGAACTAAGACAGGAAGTGGAGGCTAGGTCAAATCGCGTGTTGGTCCCAATAAACCCCGCACAACGGGGGACAATATGCATGTCGTGACCTCTGCGCCCAGGTACGATCTCTCCCAGATTCGCGCAGCTGTCTCTTCAGCTCGGCCAGGCCCCTCCCAGGCTCAGCCGTTCGCGGACCTCAGACCTCATCCTCAGACACACGGACTTGGTAAGGTCTGGAACCTCCACCCATTCATCCCGGCCATCCTCTTTGCCCGGGTTCCCGAGTCTTGGAGATGGTCGTCCCAGGACAAACACAACGGAACTACGGACTAAGTTACTCATGTGAGGGCCTTCCTAACCCAGGCTGCCATGACCGTAGAAGATGACTACGTACTCTGTCAAATGTTTCCCTCGACCCTAAAAGGGACAACCCTTGATTGGTACTACTCACTCCCTCCGTTGTCGATAGACTCTTTTGACTCCCTGTTCGAACACTTCCAAGCCCGGTTCGCAGATGCCAAACCGACGCCTACCACTTCCATATCGCTTCATCATGTGGTACAAGGAGACAAAGAATCCCTCAGGGAGTATATGGCCCGCTTCACGTTGGCCTTCCGAACTATACCCAACCTCGATCATGCTGTGGCACTACATGCCATACAGGCCGGGCTCAACTCCGGCCCCTTCTCGGACTCCTTTTTTGCTGAACCTCCTATCAATATGAACGACCTCCGCTCCCGAGCTGCCCACTTCATGAACATAGAAGAAAACACCGAAGCTAAGCGCCGAGCTCGAGAGCATGGCCGCCCACCCAAGCAAAAGGAGTCCTCCTCCTGTCGGGCGGAGTCGAATAGGGACTGCCATGCCAACTCGTACAACTCATACACCCCCCTGAATGCATCCAGGGACAGAATCTTTAGGGAGGCGTGCACGTTAGACTTAGTTCGCCGTCCTAAAGCTTCGTAATCTCCCACGGACGCCGACCCGACTAAGCAATGCGCTTACCACCAGAATACTGGGCATACTACCGAAGATTGTCGCCAAGTACGAGACCTCATAGAATGACTCATAAGATCAGGAGAGCTACGAAGATTTGTACAAGAGGGAGCGAAACACCGTGAGAGATACACCGGGCCGAGCTGCAAGACCCGACCACGGGACTCAGATCAGGAAACCCGGGATAGCCAGAATAAATGCAGGGACAGAGGCTGGGGTAAGGAGACAGATCTGAATCCTGACAAGGTAAAGGGGACTATCATTACCATTGCTGGAGGCTTCGTGGGGGGAGGAGCTACGTCCTCGGCCCGAAAACGATACGCGAGAAGCGTCAATCACATAGGGTCGCCCAAAAAGAGAACCTTGCTCTCCATCACATTCTCGGATGCCGACTTTAGCATAGATGACCCTGACCAGACCGATCCCATGGTCATTTCGTGTACCATAGCCAACTGGCGGGTTCGCAAAGTGTTAATCGACCAAGGGAGCTCGGCCGATGTATTATATTGGTCCGTCTTCAAACAGTTGGAGCTGCCCGAGTCCATCATCAAGCCATACCCTGAGCCACTGCTCGGATTTATCGGAGAGAGAGTCCATTCCAGGGGCTATATTGATCTACTTACTACCTTCGGTGGAAGCGAGACTTACAAATCAATGGAGGTCAGGTACATTTTGATCGACGCCGACACCTCTTACAACGTCATCATCGGTAAAAGAATACTGAATCAATTAGGAGCCATTGTGTCCACGCCACACATGGCCATGAAGTTCCCTGAAGAAGGGGGAAAAATAGTCACAGTCAAGGCCGACCCGAGGACGGCCCGGGTATGTTATGCCCGAAGTCTGAAGGTCACACCATACTCCATCAAGAAAGAAGATAGGAGACCTACATCGAACATATGCTCTGTCCACAACAGTGCTGATGAACCGCTGGATATTGATCCCCGGGCTGAGTTTGAGGAGGAACGTCCCTCGTTTGCTGAGCCCCTTGAGCTGCTGCAGCTTGGCCCTGAAACGGGCCAAGTAACCAAGGTCGACACCTCCATGTCGGCCTCCTTCCTCCAAGAAGTTGTATCAACCCTGCATGAAAACGCGGACCCGTTCGCATGGAAACCATCCGATATGCCCGGTATCGATCCTAATCTCATGTGCCACAAATTATCCCTGCTTCCTCATGCTCGGCCAGTGGCACAACGAAAAAGAAAGTTAAGCGAGGAGCGCCGTCTAATAGTTCAAAAAGAGGTGGGTAAGCTTCTGGAGTCTCGCATCATTTGAGAAATAATATACACCACCTGGCTAGCCAATGTCGTGATGGTCAAAAAGGCGAACGAGAAATGGAGGATGTGCACGGACTAGCAAAAACTTAACGGACGCCTGACTGCCCTATCTCGGTTTCTGTCCAAGCTAGCTGAACAAAGCAAACCCCTGTTCACATTATTAAAACACCCAGCCCGTTTTGAATGGAACGATGAATGTTCCTCCGCCTTCGACAAGCTGAAAACACAGATAGCCTCCCTACCAACCCTGACCAGCCCTTCTCCTGAGCTGCCTCTATATGTTTACTTAGCAGTTTCCGAGGTCGCCATCAGCTTGGTCCTGGTCAAGGAGATTGACAAAGTTTAGACGCCGGTGTACTTTGTGAGCCGAACACTCCAACCTGCAGAGACCAGGTATCAAACCATAGAAAGGCTAGTGCTCGCCCTTGTCTTTACTACTCCACGACTACGACACTACTTTCGTAGCCATGACATAATTGTAAGGTCGGACTATCCGATCAGACAGATATTGCAGCGACCTGACCTTGCTGGTCGCATGACAGCCTAGGTTGTAGAGTTATCCGAGTTCGGGCTTCAATTTGAACCTCGAAGTCCTATGAAGGCACAGTTCCTGGCCGAGTTCCTCTCCGAGTTGCCCGAGCTCGACGATCGTGAGCTAGGTTGGACGTTAAGAGTTGATGGCTCTTCTAACAAGAAAGGGAGCGGAGCAGGGGTTATATTGGAAGGACCAGACGATCTTGTGCTGGAGCAAGCTATACACTTCTCCTTTGCAGCCTCAAACAATCAGGTCGAGTATGAGGCCCTGCTGGCCGGCCTCAGGTTAGACCGGGACATGGGTGTCCGACACTTGAAGTGCCTAAGTGATTCCCAGTTAGTTACTTCTCAGGTTAAAGATGAATTCCAAGCCAAGGAGCCCCTCTTACAATAGTACTATCATAGAGTGAAGAACATGCTTTCCCACTTCGCCAAGTTTGAGATTATCCATGTCCCTCGCGAACAAAACGACAGAGCTGACATCCTGTCTAAGCTGGCGAGTTCCCGCAAAGGGGGACAATACCATTCAATCATTCAGGAAGTACTCATCTCCCCGAGCTGGGACAAGGATGAGGTCTACTCGGTCAATACAGAACCGAGCTCGTGGATGACCCCCCTCATATCATATTTGCAAGACAACGTCTTGCCCGACGACAAGAATGAGGCCCAAAAGGTGCGTCGTCAAGCCCCTTACTACGTACTGCGGGATCGAGAACTGTTCCGAAGAGGCTTTTCTACTCCTTTACTAAAATGTTTGACTAAAGAACAAGCCAAGTACGTGATGGGCGAGCTCCATACTGACATCTGCAGCATGCACTCAAGGGCCAAAAACATGGCAGCTCGATTAATTCGAACTGGGTACTACTAACCCACAATGAAGAAGGATGCCAAAGACTATGTTAGGAGCTGTAAAAAGTGTCAGGAACACGGTTCGCTGCCGGCTGCACTGTCGACCGAGCTCCAGCTCATCTCGTCACCCTGGTCGTTCGCCTTATAGGGAATGGATATCCTCGGCCCATTCCCACCAGCGCAGAGGCAGACCAAGTTCTTACTTATGGCCATCGACTACTTCACCAAATGGATCGAGGTCGAACCAGTAGCAACGATATCGGCTAAACAAGTTCAAAAATTCGTTTGGAGACATATCGTTTGTCGACAGGGCATACCTCATGGCCTGATCACTGATAATGGGCGACATTTCACAGATGCTACGTTCTACACATTCTTATCCCAACTCGGTATTCAACACAGGACATCATCGGTGGAGCACCCCCAAACAAATGGACAAGCTGAAGCAGCCAATAAGGTTATCCTCAATGAGTTGAAATAGAAGCTCGGCCGAGAAAAGGGAGATTGGGCTGAGGAAATGCCAAGCGTATTATGGGGATACCACTGCACACCTCAATCCTCAACCAACGAAAAACCGTTTCGCCTCACTTATGGGTTCGACGCCATGATATCAGTTGAGGTCGGCGAACCCTCGTGGAGGAGGTTGACGTACACATCCTCAAACAACGAGACCTCCATTAGGGAGGAGCTCGACCTTATTGAAGAAGTCCGAGAAGAAGCTAGGGTAAGGGAGTTGGCCACAAAGCTGCGAGCAGCTCGTCGTTATAACTCCCGAGTGCAGGAACGGTCTTTCATCCCAGGAGACCTCGTTTGGAGAAAGACCGGGGAGGCTAGGCGAGACCGAGCTCATGGTAAGCTCGCCGCCAACTGGGACGGCCCCTTCCGCATCCTCGAGAACCATCAGAATGGATCTTACAAGTTACAGGAAATGGGAGGACGTCTAATCCCAAGAACTTGGAACGCCAATCATCCGAAGCCCTATTTCAGTTAGCGTACTCCTTTTAATTTAGTGTTCAATTCAATAAAGTTTAAACAATTTGTTATGTTTTAAATTTGTCATAGAGGTGTACTGTTTTTCCTAAGCTCGAGTTTTTCCCTAAGGAGGGTTTTTCCGGGAAAGGTTTTAACGAGGCACCACATTAGTATTCAAGAAAGGAGAATTTCTACCATCACACTTGTATTGTATAGTGTGCTCGGCGGCCACCGAGTTGAAGGAGACATCGCGTCCCTTTACCAGTTTATACTAAGCTAAAGGAGACACCGCGACCCTTTATCAGTCGTTATCGAGCTCGGCGGCTACCGAGTTAAAGGAGACATTGCGTTCCTTTACAAGTCCCTTACCGAGCTCGGCGGCTACCGAGCTAAAGGAGACATCGCGTCCCTTTTCTAGTCTTTACCGTACTCGGCGGCTACCGAGATAAAGGAGACATCGCGTCCCTTTACCAATTCCTTGCCGAGCTCGGTGGCTACCGAGCTAAAGGAGACATCGCGTCCCTTTACCAATCTTTACCGTACTCGGCGGCTACTGAGCTAAAGGAGACATCGCGTCCCTTTACCAGTCTTTACCGTATTCGGCGGCTACCGAGCTGAAGGAGACATCACGTCCCTTTACCAGTTCCTTACCGAGCTCGACGGTTACCGAGCTGAAGGAGACATCGCGTCCCTTTGCAGGAAACCAAGTCCTTCATCGTGCTCGGTCAACGTCGGGTCGAGAACGCACACCTGAGACCCGTTGGAGGTCAGTCAGGCAAACGAAACATCACAAGCATTCGAAAATAACGAGCTTAGGAGAGCATAGCATGAAGACAAGGCAATGATATTAAAATAAAAGAAGTAAGCATTGTACGACCAAAATGGCCTTAATTACAAACCAAAAGCGGCCTTAGAGGCCGGCAATAAAAGAAAATACAAAAAAAAAGATGAATCTACTCAGCGCGGTCCACCCACTATCCGTCCACTACATCCTTAACGTAGTCAAAAGACTCGGAATCGAGTGTCGGGGCTAGATAGCAGGCTTGCCGGACCGCTCCATCAAAGCCCTTGCAGAAGCTCGTCACCACGGCCTCCTCCATCTCGTCCATGGTGGCCCTCTATTGCCCCATGGTCTTCTCGGCCGCTTCGAGCTTCTCCGTCAGCTCCAGAACCTTCATCTCTGACTTCGTGGCCCGGTCACTAGCCGAGGCCACCTTGCCCTCGAGCTCTTCTTGGATGGCTTTGGCAGCGACGAGCTCTAGCGGCCTCCTCCTTAGCCAGCCTCAACTTGGTGGCCTCGATCTCCCAGGTCGTCACCCGGGTTGCAAACTCCTGCTCCCGACGAGTGGAGGCAGACTCTAACTCCGCCACCCGGGCAGGAAGACCGGTCGCCGAGTTGCCCATGTCTGACTATGGCGGACATGCGAGCAAGTAAGACCTCTGCCCAATCAAAATTCTCTACCACACCCACGGCATCCAGCAAAGCATTATCGTAGGAGCTGAGAAAAGGATCACCGAGTTGGATGTGCTCACCCCGAATGGCGGAGTCCCACAAAGATTGGCCGGGGAGGACATCAACAGCCATCTGCTCGATGCGAGGCTCCGATCCTTCCTTACTGATCCACGATGCACCAAGGGGAAGTTTGGCGGAGGTCTTCACAAAAGTGGGGGGCACACCTCCACCTTCTAGCACGGGCATAGACACCACTACTTCGACCCGAGGTGTAGGAGAAGTCGAGGTAGCAACACCCTCTTCCTGCCTCGGTTTCTTGGAAGGAGTCTCTACCCCTTTTGACTGGGCATCAGTGTCCTCTTCCCTTGGCCTCTTGGCGGGACTTGGAGAAATAGGTGATATTGGAGGACGAGGAGCCGAGCTGGGCCCGCCCGAGATCGCACCCCGACTTTTCGGCCCGGAACCCGGCTTGTGGGCCTTCAGCGCGGTAACAAGGTCGAAGTTTCCAAACATCAGCTCTGCAAGCAAAACGAAGAAGAAAACATATTAGAAATACATTTCCCAGCTCAGGCTAAAGACATCAAAATAATTACCTAAGAAATGCTCCAAAGGGTCATCCTCCCAAGCAGAGAGTATCAGGGCCCGACTACTAAGGGATAAGGGAAGACCATGTAAAACTTGAATGGCATTCTTGTCGCTCGGGGTCAAGTTGGCCTGGGGGAACTTAGTGTACTTGTGAGGGAGGCACCAATGTAATAGATACCTCAGTTCCAGGTTATCCTTCAGAAAGAAAGCTTTGACAGCCCTATTGTTAATGGGAGACATCCTAAAATACTGGTGTTTAAACCTCTTGTAGGATTGCGCGTAGGAGACGAGCAAGCCACCCCTTGCACGCGAGTTACTTAGGGAGTCCCAACCCACCTTAGACCTGTGCTTGAGCTGAAAGTGATAGAGGAAGACGCGGGAACTCGGCCTAAGGCCCAAGAAGTGACACAATATCTCAAAGGGTCGAAGAAAGCCCCAACTGTTCGGGTGAAGTTGGCTTGGGGCCACATTGAGAAAGGACAAGACCTCGGTTTGACAGCGAGTCAAAGGAAAAACTATACCGTACTCCTTAAACATGTACTCATAGACCGAGATGGTATATCGGCCATCCACGAGGGAGCGAGTGTGCACCCTTTGGTGAGGTAGGCACGACCTAAAACTAACCACCTCATTATACCGAGGTCTCTGATGAATAATTATTTTGATCAATTTCTCTACATTTAATACATCATATTACAACATTATTAATGGTCAATTAGCATGATTTAGTGCATTTACAAGTTTGGGCTCATTTGGGCCTTAAATGCTTATTTTTGTTCTAATTCGCTAAAATTTCCAGTTTTGACAAGGTTCGCTAAAAAGGACATAACTCTCATTACAGAACTCTGTTTGAGCTCTATTTTATGTCAAATTAAAGAGGACTTAAAGAGCTACAAAATCTATGAAGACGTGAAGAGCAAATTCGGACCGTATCTGGGGTGAAAATTTCCTTGAAAGTGATGTACGAAATTGATGCGGGAATTCCAGCGTGAAGAATTAGTGTAGGCCCATTTCAAATCATGTAATTGGACCATTTAAATGTTTGCATTGAGTGGGCTTTGAACCCTGCACCCTAAGTCACTTAAATTCATGTGACCAGCACATGACTCACTTATTATAAATACCCCAATTCAGAAAATTGTAGCACACTTTTTACCTTTCAATCAATTTCAATTTTTAGCATTACTTTTTTCCTTTGAAGTCGCTCTGCTAGGGTTTTCAGGTTTGCCATTCCAATTCTCGTTCTCTCTCCTTTCTTGCAATTTAATTCTTCTAATATGCAATCCCAATCTATGCTTAGTCTAATTTCAATTATGCGTAACTAATTTCTTCAACCAATTCGATCTCAATAGGATCCCTAATTTCCTTAGGTTCTCCGTTTTCAATTGCATGAGTGCTCGTTTTGGATTCTATAATTTTAATTCCATTATGTTGATTAATATTTTGGATTGAGATTGTTGATTCTTTCATTGTTGATTGATAATGAATGCAGAGAACTAATTATATGATTCGAAATCAAGTTGTGCGCTCTCATGCGATTGTGTGAGTTTAAAGGCCACTAAGTGTTCGATGATAATTCTCTATGATCTTAGAGCGTTAGTTCAGTGTTGACATGGAAAGATCTCGGTTCAATGCACTGCATAGATGAGTGCCTTTATTTTGTTGAACCATTGAGGGAAATTGGGATCTGACAGAGATCGGATTGGTACCTCTTAATAATCTATTAATTGTTTTTTAACTGTTGTTTAATTACTGTCATTGGTTAATTTTTACTATTTAATTGCCTTTAATTTTTCCTCTACACAAAAACCCCAAAAATTCCATTTATAATTTCGGCTACAGAGAAGTAACAGAGTAATCCTTAGGGAAACGATCCGAGTCCACTATTACTGCAAAGTAGTAGTTAGACTTTGGTATTATTTGACGCACGTTTGGCGCATGTGTCAAATTTGGCGCCGTTGTCGGGGATTGCTTTGTTAATTCTCATTGTTTATATGCATTTTTTATTTTTTTTATTTTTATTTTTTTTATTATTAGACTTAGGATAGGTTAGTTTACATTCAATAAGTGCAATAAATTTTTAAAAAATCATTTGATACTGTTTTGCAATTTATTTTGGTCATTTGGTGCATACTGACAACAATTTAGAGCTGAGTGCTGTGAGATACTACTGTTAGTGCTATTGATGCTATTTTTACTATTATTGTTAGCTTTTGATGCATGAACACTAGAAGTAGAAATACTGATTTGAATGCATTAAATCCTTAACTTGAGAGAATCATTCGTAATAGTAGGAATGCACGTAACAGGAATATTATACCTACTAAAAATATTGCAAATATGGATAATAGAACTCTTAAGGAATTGTCTGCTCCTGATGTCAATTACCAGCCCTTGTGCATTGAATATCCTGAACTTGATGCTGACTTTGAGTTAAAATCTGGATTAATCCATCTTTTGCCTGAGTTTCATGGCCTAGTAGGTGAAAATCCCCATAAGCATCTGAAGGAGTTCCATGTAGTGTGTATCACTATGAAGCCCCACGGAATTGATGAAGAGCACATTAAGTTAAGGGCCTTCCCATTTTCACTTGATGGGAATGCTAAGGACTGGCTTTACTACCTGCAACAAACAGCTATTAGGAGTTGGGGTGACATGAAACGCCTCTTTTTGGAGAAATACTTCCCAGCTTCTAGAGTTGCATCCATCAGAAAGGAGATTTGTGGAATTAGACAAGCTAATGGGGAGAACTTGCATGAGTACGGGAGAGGTTCAAGAGGCGGTCTCTAGTCGCCTCATCATCAGATCACAGATCAACTACTTATTGTGTATTTTTATGAGGAACTCTTACCCATGGACCGCAACATGGTAGACGTTGCAAGTGGAGGTGCTTTGGTGGATAAGACCCCAACTGCAGCCAGAGAACTTATTTCTAACATGGCTGCAAATGCCCAACAGTTTGGCACTAGAAGCAACAGTGTATACCATGTGCAGTCCACACCATCCAGTAGACCAGCCTCTACACCTGCACCATCACATTCCCCATATGCAGATCAGCAGATTCTGACCAACAAATTGGATGAGCTCACCTCTTTGGTCAGACAGTTAGTAGTGACACAGACAGCCAACGTAGCAGTTGCAGCCCCGTCGAGCGCAAATTGTGGTATATGTTTTGATCCCTATCATTTTACTGATGTTTGTCCAACCTTGCAGGAGGGGTACCAACAGGACCCTACTGTAGCAGCTGCTGGAGTGTTCCCTGGGAGACCTCAGAATAATCCTTACTCCAACACCTACAACCCTGGTTGGAAGGATCACCCTAATTTGAGATGGGGGAATCAGAACCAAAACCAACAATTTCATGTCCCAAGCATTCAGCAACAACATTGGCAGCCTCCACAGAATAGGCAATCTCAGCAGCATTGGCAACCCTCCAACAATCAATATAGACCTCCCTTTCAGCAACAAAGGGAGCCACCACAGCCTGAACCTCAGCAGGCATCCAGTGGCCCTTCCTTGAAGGAGTTGATGAAGCAAATGACCACTAATAGCTTGCAGTTTCAGTAGAGGACTGAGGCCACCATTCAGAGCCTGCACACACAGATTGGCCAACTGGCTAATGCTATTAATCAGAACCAGTCCCCTGCATCCTCATCCTCTACCTTGCCTTCTCAGACTGTGCCAAATCCGAACTCACATGACAAGAATGTGAGTGCCATTACCTTGAGATCTGGGAAGCAAGTTGACCCACCTGAGAGGCTAGCCAATGAACCACCACCACCTACAGATAAAAATACTACACATGCAGACACATCTGAGTCCATTCCTCCCCCTACAGTCCCTTTTCCTCGAAGACTTTCCCATTCAAAGAAATTGGCTGAGTTAGCATTGGAGAAGGAGATACTTGACACCTTCCGCAAGGTGGAGGTCAACATTCCCCTCTTGGATGCAATCCGCCAAATCCCTAAATATGCAAAGTTTCTGAAAGAAATGTGCACCAACAAAAGGAAGCTAGCAGGCCATGAGCGAGTTAGTCTCGGCAAGAATGTGTCTGCACTCATTCAGCCCATGCCACCAAAGTGCAAGGATCCAGGGACGTTTTTTGTTCCTTGTATCATTGGAAATTATAAATTTGATGATTGCATGTTAGATTTAGGAGCTTCTATTAATGTCATGCCAACATCTGTTTTTAAGTCTCTAGGATTAGGACCTCTGAAAGCTACTGGTGTTGTGATACAGTTAGCTAATAGAAGTAATGCACACCCTGCTGGTTTAGTTGAAGATGTTTTAGTTAGAGTGAATGAAATAATTTTTCTTGCTGATTTTTATATTCTTGAGATGGAGGGTGAATTAGGTTGTAGTAGCTCACCCATTATTCTTGGTAGACCTTTCTTGAAAACAGCTAGGACTAAAATTGATGTGCATTCTGGTACCATGTCCATGGAATTTGGTGATAGCATTGTTAAATTTAATATTTTTGATGCCATGAGACAACCTAGGGAAGAACATTCTGTTTTGAGAATAGATGTTATTGATGACATGATAGATGAGTTTCTGGAATCTATGCATGATACTTGTATGGTTGATGATTCATCTTGTGGGATTGATTTGAAATTATCTGATGTCTGTTTTGAGCTGTGATTGTGATACTCATTCTTGGTGCCATGTTTGTACTGATTATCCTGATATGCCCATGCATGAGTATGCTATAGTTGTTGCATCTGAATTGAGTTCATCTGGTACTGATATCTCTGCATCCAAGTTTATGTTTGATGTGAACAGTGAAGTCAGTTTTAATTCTGATTCTGGATATAATGCTTTGTATAGACTGCCTAAAGCTGCTTCTCACCCATTTGATCATTTTGTAGGTACCACTAGCTCAACTGAGTTGCTCAACTATGCCACTGTCAGACCTTCTATTGAGCAACCACCTGAGCTAGAACTCAAGACACTTCCTAAGCATCTCAGATATGCATACTTAGAGGAGGATCAGAAGCTACCGGTAATCATAGCCCAGAACCTTTCATCTGATCAAGAAGCCAAATTGCATGATGTTTTGAGGATCCACAAGAAGGCGATTGGATGGACCCTTGCAGACATCCCTGGTATTAGCCCCACTACTTGCATGCATCGGATATTATTGGAAGATGAAGCTAATCCAGTTAGACAACCTCAGAGAAGACTTAACCCACTTATTCTGGATGTTGTGAAGAAAGAGGTCACTAAGCTTCTTCAAGCTGACATTATATATCTGATCTCTGATAGCCAGTGGGTAAGTCCAGTTCAAGTTGTACCAAAGAAGTCTGGAGTAACCGTGGTGGCAAATGAGAAGAATGAGCTGATACCCACCAGAATCCAGAACAGTTGGAGAGTCTGCATTGATTATAGAAGACTCAACCAGGCTACTCGAAAAGATCACTATCCCTTACCTTTTAGTGGATGTTGTTTTTCAGAACTTTCTTTTATTCTTTTCAAAGCTGCATTTTATCACTTAGTGCATGATCATGATTGAGGCATTCATTTATATTTTCCCCACTTGACCAAATAGCCTACCTTGCATTTTATCCCTTGCTAGTCCCTTTGTGCCTTAAACCATTTCTTTCACTACCTACATTACAAGCTGTAAGAGTAAAACAATGTTGTCCTGATTTCACAGATATTGAGTTAATTGTTCATCTTTTGGTTATGTGAAGCAGATAACTGTAAGGGTGTCTGCTCGGGACGTGCAGAAAAATAAGTGTCGGGGTGCAATATTGCAATTAATATGATTTGGGTCTAAGTTTCAGAACCGATACATTTTGGTTGCTTTTTGACTAGCACACTCATGTAAATGTTATCTTAGTGCTATTTTGCTATTTGAGACTTATATGGATGAAAAAGAAAAATAAGTACTAAAAAAAATTGAAAAAAAAAGACAAGAAAAAATTGGAAAAAAATATATGGAAAAAGAAAAAGAAATAAGAGCAAAATAGCAAAATTTTAATCTGAATAAGTGTGCAAAATGAGTTGAGTACTTAAGCAGTTGTTGAAATAAAAACTTTGCAGATTTATTATGTAATTTTGATATCTTTTGTAATCTATTGATGTTGATTTCAATATCTGTGAAATAGTAGTCACTTGACCAAATTTATCAAACCTTTATCCTTGGCCATTACATCCTTTGCAAGTCCTCTTGAATCATGCATGACTGTGATTGTTGGTGGTAGAGAGCTAGAATGATTGCAAGCCTATGGTAAAATGATGTTCACTTTAATGGTTTGAGAGTAAACACTTGCCTGATACACTTGAGAGTTTGAGTGATACACTTCTGGTGAGGTCATTGCTTATAATTAACTTACAAGATTAATTCACTGTCTGATTGGTCCTATCTGAAGCAGGAATTGTTTAATATTGTAATATGTAATTATTAGACTGATTGTGCTCTGATCGCTATGTTCAGTTCTGAGGCATTGATGACTATTTTGTAGAGTATGAAATAACTTAGACCAGATGAAATTTTGCATCCAATTTAACATTTTCATTAGGACTTAGTTTTGCCTAGGAGTGCAAAAGGATAAGTGTGGGGGAATTTGATGAATCATTATTTTGATCAATTTCTCTACATTTAATACATCATATTACAATATTATTAATGGTCAATTAACATGATTTAGTGCATTTATGAGTTTGGGCTCATTTGGGCCTCAAGTGCTTATTTTTGTTCTAATTCGCTAAAATTTCCAGTTTTGACAAGATTCACTAAAAAGGGCATAACTCTCATTACATAACTCTGTTTGAGCTCCATTTTATGTCAAATTAAAGAGGACTGAAAGAGCTACAAAAGCTATGAAGACATGAAGAGCCAATTCAGACCGCATCTGGGGTGAAAATTGCCTTGAAAGTGACGCACGGAATTGATACGGGAATTCCAGCGTGAAAAATTAGTGTAGGCCCATTTCAAATCATGTAATTGGACCATTTAAATGTTTGCATTGAGTGGGCTTTGAACCCTGCACCCTAAATCACTTAAAGTCATGTGACTAGCATATGACTCACCTATTATAAATACCCCAATTTAGAAAATTGTAGCACACTTTTTACCTTTCAATCAATTTCAATTTTCAGCATTACTTTTTTCCTTTCAAGTCGTTTTGCTAGGGTTTTCAGGTTTGCCATTCCAATTCTCATTCTCTCTCCTTTCTTGCAATTTAATTCTTCTAATGTGAAATCTCAATCTATGCTTAGTCTAATTTCAATTATGCGCAACTAATTTCTTCAACCAATTCGATCTCAATAGGATCCCTAATTTCCTTAAGTTCTCCGTTTTCAATTGCATGAGTACTCGTTTTGGATTCTATAATTTTAATTCCATTATGTTGATTAATATTTTGGATTGAGATTGTTGATTCTTTCATTGTTGATTGATAATGAATGCAGAGAACTAATTATATGATTCGAAACCAAGTTGTGTGCTTTCACGCGATTGTGTGAGTTTAAAGGCCACCAAGTGTTCGATGATAATTCTCTATGATCTTAGAGCGTTAGTTCAGTGTTGACGTGGAAAGATCTCGGTTTCAATGCACTGCATAGATGAGTGCCTTTATTTTGTTGAACCAATGAGGGAAATTGAGATCTGACAGAGATCGGATTGATGTCTCTTAATAATCTATTAATTGCTTTTTAACTATTGTTTAATTACTGTCATTGGTTAATTTTTACTATTTAATTGCCTTTAATTTTTCCTCTACACAAAAACCCCAAAAATTGCATTTAAAATTTCGGCTACAGAGAAGTAACAAAGTAATCCGTAGGGAAACGATCCGAGTCCACTATTACTGCAAAGTAGTAGCTAGACTTTGGTATTATTTGACGCACGTTCGGCGCATGTGTCAGTCTCACAAGATCATATTTGTCTATTAAGCTTTGCACCTTATCTCGGTCATCATAGACGGAGATGTGGTTAAAAACCTCGCCTAAGAGCCAAGAAAAATCGGGCTCTTGAACAGGGACAGGGACAACGAGGTCGGCCTCCTCGAGCTCCCTCGTTGCCTCTTCCCTAGCCCTGCTAGGAGAAGCTCCCCCACCACCAGAAGCCTCTCTGGCGCCTTCAACAGACCTCACCTCGGCCCCAACAGGGAGAACCTCGGTGGCGACAGAAGCGGAGCCAGACTTAGGGCCGGCCTCCGCAGTGGAAACCTCGCGGGAGGAGGAAGCAACCTCCACGGATTCGGGCTCTGAGCCCGAGACAGAGCTAGCCACCATGCTCTTTATACTACGAGTAGCGGTAAAGTGTGAAGAGGACATACCTAAGACAATTGAAGCGAGAGAAGGTGGCGAACGAGAACGAGTGACGAACAAGAGAGGAGGCTTTGATTGGGAGAGCGGAAAATCTAGAGCGAGAGGAGAATGTCAGAGAGAAGGCGAAAGGGAAATGGCGAAATGGGCGAGTAAAAGAGAAAACGAAGAGGTGAAGGTTATTTAAAGAGGGAAATGAGTCGTTAGAGGGGGTGCAGTTAACACAAATGGTAACCGCAAAGCCCTTTAACGGCCCATTAACCACATTTAACGTAAAAATTAAATAAAAATCTTAATAAAATTAAATGAAGGAATACCAACCGTTTCGACAGTTTCCGCCATTCGACATTCGGAAGACCGAGATCATGACTTAAACTCATGCTACTTGATCGCTTGGCCTGAGCTTGGGGGGCTGATGTACCGGGCTGAGGATGAGCACCGAGCTCATCCCCTGGACCCCGGGCTCACCTCACTGACTGGGCCGAGCTTGACATAAACAGAACGTATCTGGACAAATATGGACATATATCTTTTCCCTGATTTATCGAGATTCTTGGGTCTGAAGCAATCTTTCCCATGAAATCCACGAATATGGAACCCTAATTATGATCCCTATAAATACCAATAGAGGACTTAAAATCGACACACGAAAATAAAACCTAAATTACTCATACAAATCAACAAGAATTCCAACCCCTCACGCCGCCGGATTTCTCAAGGCCGAGCTGAGTTCGGGCCACCTCAGAATCCAGCGAGAACAGTGTGTTCACTCCATCTGAAGGTCAAGTACCACACGGAAGATGGGTGGGCCATTGTGTTAGAAGTTGATAAGGAGATTATGCGGAAATGCTAGGAGAATAGCATGAGAGGTCACCTGAGGGTTAAAACAACATAACACCTGCCCAAAGTGTGGTTAGCTCGCCAAATAAACAATCTAGATCTCAACTAGAGATTTAGGTTCGAGGATCACCGTCCTTAGCCAGCGGAAGGACTTAAGGAGGTAGAGATCACCCTAAGAGGGAAGGTAGTGAGGATAAGATGCAACCTTAGCCCAAAGATAAAGAATTATTTGGTGGAGGTTTTGTTGCAGAATGTAAGATGGTTCTTTTGGTGCGTTAAAGACATGTCCGCCTTCATGAGCCACAGACTGTTGTTGGATCCTCGAGCCTACTCGGTAGCCCAAAAGTGAAGGATGTCTGGAGTTGAGAAGTCGGAAGCCATCAAAAAGGAAATGCAGAAGCTAATGACTACGGGGCATATCCGTGAAGTCCAATACCTATCTTAATTGTCCAATGTTGTACTGGCTCGCCCTTATACCTTTACTTGCCAGTGACAAATAAGGCCTTGAGTATAGCCCTAATGGTGGAAAATGAGGGTGAGCAAAGGCTAATGTATTTTGTGAGTAACGACATTAACGACCCTTAAGATTGCTCGCTTAAAGGAGTGAATGGAAGGGGGACACTGAACTTAGCAAACATAATCTCGTAACAATACATGAAGGGGTCTTCTCTGAGGCCATTGTAGACACAAACAGGCTCGCCTTCTAGGATCGATGTGGCAACAAAATCGCCCTCTATCCTTCCCACTGTCATCATTAGGAGTCATCCGAGGTGAGCATAGATGACTCCTTAAAGACGACATCCTTGACCCATCTAAAAGACTAGAATGACGCTACTTCATCTCTAGGTAACTAATTCATACTGTAAATTGAAAAGAGTAGGAAGAGAGGTGAGTACCTTTACTTGAGTTCAAGAATGATATTTGACTTACAAAAAGAAACTCAAAAATTATTTATTAAAAAGTTACAAATAATAATAAAATTTTACGACGACATCCAAAACTAAAACTAACTAAAAGTGTCCATATATTTAATTCAACAAAAGACATAACAAAATTAAAGACGTCCATTCCACTTAAATTAAATTCATAAAAAATATTTTAAGTTTGAAGTGAGAAATTCAAATAAAATTTAAGTGAAAAGTAAACATTTGAATTATTTATAATTAAATTCTTTTATTTTTAAATATACCATTTAGATCAAGTAATTAAATTTTTTAAAATTTTAATTATTTATTTAGATAAAGTAATTTATATTCCTTTATAAATTGAATTTACAAGCATGATGAATTCAAATGAAAAGGACAATAATGCAATTCGTACACAAATAATTTGTAACTACTGTGTATCTGTATTTTTAAATGAAGGATATTAGTAATTGAATTTTAAATTAAAAATGGAAATTGAAAAAAGTTGGGTACCATGTGTGGGTTGCGTAAGAAACAATAGAGAACAACAAGCGCTTGAGCCGGCTTTCCTGAGAAATAGAAATAAATATTTTAAGGTATTAGATAAAATTTCAATTTCCACCTTTTTAAGTTGTTTAGAGATGTAATCCATCCAATTAATGTAATTAAAAATAAGGTTATTTAAATACTCACTTAAAATTAATTACCCATTTAAAATACTCTAGTCAAATACACAGGGTATTTTGTGATCTTAAAATATGAAAACGGAAGAAATTGATTATAAACAAAGTGACGAAATTAGTTAGTTTTTACCATTATGACAAATAAAAAATGTGCACTTACAAATGCTCTAATTTGTATGGCTGCCCAAGAGCACGGAAACAACTTTTGTTGGTGTTTCTAATATCCTGTAACTTTTATTTTACAACCTTTTGATTTTATCAAGGTTTTCTCAAAATATTTATGCACAAATAATTAGATTGTAGCCATTAAAAAAGATTAATAAACCATTCAACCTATATTCTATACAAAATATTTATTAGCATTTGTGTATATAAGTAGATATGCATTAGAGTAACAGAATAGTTTTATCTTAGAATTTGAGAAGCTCATTCTATCTCAAATTCTCTAATCCTTTTGCTTATAATCTAACTTCCTTAAGTGTCTCAGCTCCGTAACAAAACAACTATTCTAGAGCACTCAGATGATGATTATGATGAAAAGTTTGCAAGCATGACAATGATTGCAAATATTCCAACTTTGAACAAACATATTTCTTTTAGAACAAACTACAAACCAGGGTAATAAATGGTTGTCGTCAGTACAAGGGAAATGAAAAAAATACAAGTCACCGGATGAGATTAACTATGCATGTTATAACAGAGTATATATAAATAAGTTGTACCCTATAATTATTAGTTTTGACCAAAAGTCAAATTCAGTGTAAGAATTTTTTAATTAAATTTTTTATAAATTAAATTTCACCGTGTATAATTTTTTTATATGAATCTTTTAATAATTTTTTACTTATGAAATTAGATTAATTAAATTGTTAGTCTTTTAATTATATCGAATTTTATTTTTCGAATTTTATTTTTTAATTGTTCCAGAAGTTTTTTTAATTTTTAATTTATCTTAAATATTTTAATCCGTGATATTAAATTAAATCTTTAAGAATATTAATATTGTGAGATATCGCCTTGTTTAATCAACATTTAACAATTTGAATTTATTAACATAAATTAAAATATTGAAAAATGAACAAATAATTAAAAGTTAGGAAAAAATTTAGAGAAGTTAAAATATGAAATATGAATTAATTTAAAGAGTAAAAATTTAATTAGTCAAATCAAAACTATTAGATAGAACTATTTAATCTAATACTTAATTATATTACATACAAAAAAATTTATATGATCTATAAAATTATTTAATAGTGGAACCAATTACATTATTTTGACATATAATGTAATGTTAAAATATATATACATATTTATTGTTATAAAATATATCTAAAACATGTCTAAAATATATAATAATACCCTGTCGGTGAAGCTGTAACAAAAATTTCTCTGAAATGTTCCCTATTTGAGGATATTTACCATAATTTGATAGAATGTTAAAATATGAAATGTCAAAATTAAAATTACCAAAAGTAAACAGATTTTGAACAGCCATCAATTGAAAGTGAACTACCCTCTCATCAAACACGAATATCATCGCCAAAAGAGAGAAATGATCATAGTGCAATCTCTAATTCACAGTCAGACCATAAACATAGAGATGATCATACTGGTTTACATCAAACAATCATCCGCAGTGCAATCTCTAATTCACAGGAACAACACTCATACATGGGATAAAAATCAAAACACACCAAGAAAGTGATCTGGAACAACAATCTGCTCTACAGAAACGTATTCAAAATCATTTATCAGAGTTATTAAAGCTTTCCACTTCATTCAACTCTTCTTCCTCTTTTCCACTAACACTTCTGTCAGACCACCCGGTCATTCTATAAAAATCTTTTTGATGTGTGCTATTTGGTTCCAATACTCTCCAACTTGTGGTTTGTACTTTCTGCTTTGTTCAGGACAATCATCAATTTCCAACATTTCAAGGGCAGTGAGGCAATGGATGTCATCTGGAAGAGACTGCAGCTTTGGACAACTTCGGATAACAAGTATTTTCAGACATGTTAGCATTGGCAGCCAATCTGGAAGCACTTCAAGATTATCGCAATTCAATAGAAACAAGGATACTAATGTGTTAACAGATCCTTGAAGCCAAGGAGGTAAACTCACTAGATTTGACAAAGAATCAAATAGCGCAGATTTTAGCCTTAAGTTGAAATATTGATCTACATGGCCAACAGACAATTCCAACTTGTCACAGTTCACAATTAGCAAAACCTCTAATGCAGGAAAATGTTTACTATCAAGTGGTAAAGACTTCAGTCTCTTACATCTCTCAACCGACAAAAATTTAAGGATAGGGAATTCCACCCCTGAGAATAAAGATTCCACATTGTCACAATCCCCAATACTTAAATATTGAAGATAACTCAATTTTGCAATTTCATTCTCAGGCAAAACAGCTTGCTTTGTGGTTATCATGAAATGACTGAGACTGATCAAGCTTCTTATACCTTTGGGCAGTGTTCGAAGCGCAGCACACCCACTTAGCAACAAATATTGTAAATTTTGAAGCTTACAAATGGAATCAGGGAGGCTCTTAATTTTCATATTACCACTAAGATCGAGAAATCTCAAAAGTTTTAACTTCCCAATGGAACTCGGCAAAGTTTCAAATGTTGAATGACTTAAGTCCAAAAACTGTAAGTATTTGGAACTAGAAATAAATGTTAAGAATGCTTCACTGTTGGCTCCCACACCTTCTTTAGGAAATAGAATGGTTCTCACACCTAATGATTTCGCTGTGAATAATTTGTCATGCATATCGTTTTCCACAAAAGATAGATGCCTAACATTTTCAGGTATACTTTGAATGTGGGAATTTACAACTAGACACTCATCTTTAGCAACAAACAAGGCAAGATCATGCACCAAATCATGTAAATTACATAAACAGAAAGCGCCACCATAGTCTACCAAATCTTGAATGAAAGATCTTGAGAGTAGTTCATGCAAATACTGATTGGCAACATGGGTCAGTGTCCCCTCCTTTTCAGTTGATGAAAGGAGTCCGAGTGACCCCCAGATTGAAGCTACATCAAAACTATTCATTCGATAATCCTTTGGGTAAAGGGAAAGCAGAGCAAAACATTGCCTCAAATAGGATGGCATGAGATCATAACTTACTTTGAGCGAAGGTAAAATGTCATCTTTCTTTTGTGGAAAATTCCAAATTTCATTGTCTCTGACACGCTCCCACTCATTTGCCTCAAATTTCAGAAATAGCAAACTCCCTAATGTTCTCATCGCCAATGGAACCCTCTGCCTTTATTCACAATTTCTTTGCCAATATTTATTAAATGAGGATACTTTCATCTTCTCCTTCTTTAAATGCCCATTTAACAAACAAAGACAATGAATCCTCCGCAGAGAGGCCTTCTAAAATGTAAGAGGAAACCGTACCCATCATGTTAGCAATGGAATGACTACGTGTTGTCGTTAGAATTTTACTTCCTCTAGCACCTACTCTTATTAAATCCCTCAACTCAACCCATTTAACAAGGTCTTCATTCCATACGTCATCCAAGACTAGTAAGAATTTTTCATGAGCCAGTTTGCTTCTCAATTGATTTTGCAGTTGCTCCAAATCCAACATGATTAAATTCTGTTGGAGATGAGGAGCATGTGCATGATCATCCGCAGAATTGATGATTTTAATAATGAGTGTCTTAACATCAAAGTCATCAGATACACAAACCCACATCTTCAACTGGAAACACTCTTCAATCCTCTTGTCATTGAAAACAAACTTTGCAAGGGTGGTCTTTCCCAAGCCTCCATCCCCACAATGGGGATAACAGAGAGACTAGTATGATCATCTTCATTAGGATTATGCTGCATCAAGAGGTGTATGATCTCTTTCTTATCATGTTCCCTTCCTATGACATCTGAATCAGTGACATGAGAGTGTGTCATGTCTCTCCTATGCACAACACGTCTATCAACATCAATTACTTGAAGACCAAACTTATGTCTATCAACTGCAACCTTGTCAAGTCTTTTGTTGATATCTTTAATTTGTTGAGCCATCTTATGACGGAAAACAAGTGGATTAGAGCATGAGAAGAAGTGACTTACCTTGTCTTTGGTGTCACCATGAGCTTTGACCACTTGATTTCGCAGTGTTTCACACTCAAATTCATCAAGCACAATTTCAGCATCATAGAAAACAAGTTTGATCTGAGTGAGCCATTCTCGCAGCTCATGGTTATGTTCCTGCTTTTGATCAGCATCCAACAACACAGCCTTGACTAAAAAAAGAGTCTGTTTAAGGTCATGGAGATGGTCGTAAACACCCAGCAACCGAGAAGCTTCTTCATAAGTATGAGAAGCAAGCTTTGTTATGAGTGAGTTTGCAATACTGAAGAGAAATGATTCGGCCATGGTTTAACTCAGTGGGGTTGAGGAATTGAGGTTAGAAATACAGACTAAAGAGGTTTGTGTGGTGGACTGATTCCACAATTCACTTTTGTCTTTTTATAATAATAATCATCTTGCTTTAGGTAGGTAGGGTCCACGTCTCAACCACCGCAATAATCAGTCAGCTATATTTTGAAAAATGTTATAACAATTATTTTTAAAATTGAAAATTTTATAATAAATTTACTTTACAATTTTAAAAATTTCATTTTCTTTTAAAAATAGTTAAGTTAAATTATTATAATTGTAGACAAGATTTTGAGAGTTTATAATGACGTATTTATGTTTCTTTTCAATATAATTTATTTTAATTTTATGTATTTTGTTAGATTAAACAATGGATTTTTTTAAAACATTTTAAATTATTTGAGCTCCAAAGTTTAAAAATAATTTTAATAAAATAATATAATTTTTTGGTCTTTCTTTAAATTTAAATTTATATCAAATATTTTTTTTCTCAACAAATAGTTATGAAATATTTAATAGTTTATTTTTCTATTAAAATGTTATATAAGATTAATAATATATACTGATATTAATACTTGTAAATTCCTATTTAATAAAAATAATAAGGAAATATAAGTATTGATATCTGAATTGCATAGAATAAATAATTTTTATTTTACAAATAAACACGAAAGGTTTAGTAAAACAAAGAATTAAATTGTGTTGAATAATAAAATTTGCTTAAGTATCATAAAAATTATATGACAGTAAAAATTATATGACAAGTTAGATAAATGTTTTCAAAATTAGATGAATGTTAGATAAGTAAAAGAAAAGATGGTAACAAAACATACGATTATTTTTATATATATGATTATTTTTAGATGGGTTATTTTATAATTAAAATTAAGTTTAATTTATTAGTAATAATTAAGATTTAAATAATGATAAAAATGAAATATTATTTAATTATTAATTATTTCTTTGGACATATCTTCTGATTAAAACAACATAACAAATATTCTGTATATATATGATTTTGAGACTTATCTTCACGTTAAATATTCGAAGTATTCTTTTAAAACAGATTAAATATTCTAATTATTTTTTAAATATAGTTTCTTTAGATTAAACATTTTAAATATTCTTTAATTAAACATTTTAAATATTCTTTGATATCAATCTTATGATGTTAAATAAATCAAATATTCTTTAAAAGCACTAATATAAAATATCGTAGGTATTCTTTAAATGCAATCTTTTTATATTAAATACTCTAAATATTATTTGAATTTAATTTGTAAAGACTAACACTATTACTAAGAATAAAGATTTATAACAAAAGTTTTATATAACTTTTACATGAAGAAAAATTTACAATAAAAAATATAAGATTTTAATAAAAAAATTAAAAATAAAACTTCAAATTTTCATTTTTCTTAAAAAAATATCTCTTATTCCAAAATTTTAATCTTTCGCGTTTATGTATATCTTTAACCTCCACTATAACTATTCACTTTTATTAAATTATATAACTAAAAGTATACATTAATATAATATGTACGAGTTTTCATAGTGTATTTAATTCGTTTTATATTTGACAATTTGTAAATATGAGTCTATGACTTTATACATTAAAAAATGAAAATAAATATAAAAATGTTATAAATTATTTAAATGGCAAAAACTAATTGAAGTGATAAAAGTACTATATTTGATTAAAAAATAGTTATTTGATATAAATAAAATAATACACTGGTAATAGTTTTCATATTTATTATTTATATATATTTTTAGAATTTTAAAAATAAGATATTGATCTTTTAAATAAAAAAATAAATAATATCGATTCTAATGATTTACACAATTTTAAAATCACTTATAAAAATCATTACCACAACAATTTTAATTACTGATATTTTGTTTGGCTCCTGCTTTTTGTTTTGTTGTTAGTAAAATGTTGCTTTCCTGAAATTTATCTTAAAGTGTAAAATAATTTAATCATTAAAAATTTTAGTTATTAAATAAGATTTTTAGGTATGATACTTATTCTATTTAAGACTTAAAATTATATATGAGGAAGTAATAAAATAGAAATTTAATTATCATTAATTTGAATTTCATTTCACAATGAATAGTAATAAAACTAATTTAACGAAAACTAAATGAATAATAAAATAATCATAATTTAAATTCAAATATTAAAAGCGGGTTTTTCCATCGTAATAGTATAACAATTATAAAAGGTAAAATAAAGTTTTAAAAAGATAATTTATTAATTTAATAAAATACATAACATCAAATATGGTGTGGTGTGACAAGTTAATTAGTACATCCCTACAAGTTCTTTCTTGTTGTAATTGTGTTGCACTACATACGCTTGATATTTGCTAAGATCTTATGCAAGTAACAACTTTATATTACACAGAAATGTAGAATATTACCATATATTCTTATTGTCAATTTTTTAGGCATTCAATCTCATATTCCATTAAGTTAAAAAATTTAAATATACATATCTATTTAATTAAATACCAAGACACAACATTTACAAGAGTCATATAATTTTTTTTTCTAAATAAAAAATTCAATTAAACACTATCGTACATATTAATATTCACAATATTTATGATACCTCGTAGGTATCTTAAATGACATTCACCATATTTATTTTAAATCAAATTAATTGAAACACAGTAAAAAAAATAGAACAAAAATTATAAAATATATGAAATTATAAATACCTCTATCCATTATAAATCTCCCATCTTTGTTTATATATATATATTAGTAAAACACGTGGCGAGAATGAATTTGCTTCTTTACAATCTAAACTGCCATAAATAACATATTAACGATTTTGACATCCTTTCAATTTATAAATTCGTGTTCCAAAATTGTCAATTTTTTCTTCACCATATCTCATCACAGATTAGATCTAAAAATAAAGATTACAACAAAATATATAAATTATAGATTTGCTGAAGAAAATAAAATTTATATTTCTAACATCAAATTCAAATAAATAAGAATAAATTTTAAAATTGTTGGTTTATCTTGTCCGTAATAACAATCAAACTAAACTAAATGATTGTCTATATGTAATATAATTTAATTATTAAATAAATTCTTCATTATTGAATAATAGTTACCGAATGTTGAACTGCATTTCTATTTCCTTATATTTAATGCAAGAGTTAAATTATAAACTATTAATATAAATTATTTTATATATTTATTCAACGATTAATTATTGTTGATATAATTTTTAAAATATTTATGTATACATAGTGATTTAAAATTAATTTATTAGGTAAAACTAGTGCATACAAATTAAATCTTAATAAATATATAAATGAACAATGCCTTCTACCCTTATATTCAACCCTAGTATTTTTGAAAAACTTGAGCAACCTTTACAAAATAAATTTAATTTTTATTTCACATACATAAGCAAATAAACTTTTGTCTAATGAAGAATATCTTCTGTTTAGTTCCATTTCCCATCATGATGTTATAGGCAGCCACCTCTAAAATTCAAAGAGTATTCCCTGTAAACAATTTTATTATTCCCTGTACTTTTAGAATTATACGTATTTGAGCAATGTTGTAAAATTTCTCATTATTATATAAAAAAACAATATTATCGAAGTAAATAAAGGGGTTGGTGGAGTTAGAATTTAGGCATTTAGTTAAGTTCAAAGATGAATTACGAATCCTGTAAAAGGGTAAGATGAGTTACTTAATAAATATACCAAAATAATTTATTGAAAGTTATGACTACCTCACATTAATTATTTCATTTCGCATTGCATTAATATTCGAGACACTGGAGTTGTATTGGGGCGACATTAAAATGGAAATTAATGTGGGGCCAACCATTATATTATTTAACTAGTAATCGAAGGAAGCAGTTATATATTATTTTTAAAGATATTTGTTTATTTTTTTAATAGTTGTTATATATTTATTTAGAAGATTATTATTAAATATACAACAATTTATGAAAATATACAAAATACATAACTAATTAGCTGGCCAATGTATCGGAGTTAATTACCACCGAGTAATTTCTCGTTAAAATTTAAACATTTAGCTCGTCTTATGAATCAATTTCGAATAAATTAAAATGTTAATATAAATTCTTCAGTCAAATGGTAAATAAATGTACAAAATTAATTTATTAAAAGACGTGACTGTTTAGTATTAATTATTCAATAAAATTAATAATTTAATTATTCCATCATATATTTATAAAGTTGTTTCATATTGCATTTAACGTATTTAGTTTTTCTTTATAAAATACTTTGTACGGGAAATAGAATCATTTGACCAAGAACTAATAACTTGTAAGTTGATAAAATTTTTATTTTTAAAGAAGAATAATGGTAAAAAATAAATAATATTTCTAAGAAAATTATCTTTTTTTTTATAAGAAAAAAAAATTATGTTCAATCACGTCATAAAAATATCAAATTACCTACAAATCAACTTCTTATTATATTACCAGCGCTGAAGATAAATCATCATTTCTATAAAACTGTCAAATAGATCTATTTAACCATATGCAACTTATCCTAACATGACATGTGTCTCTTATAGGTTAGTGGGACACTCATGTCTTTACGCGTTCTACACGACCTAAACTTATAAATATTTTCATGACATGTATAAGGAGGACCTATGAAACTTGAACTCTATTGCCTCTTAAACTCAAATCTCATTTAAATCTCCTCATTCTCTCAAGACTAATTTAAGCATTAGAGTTCTTGCATACACGCATTCCCTAGTCTCCTCAGTAGAAGCTTTCAGACCTTGGACTCCCACATCCATCCACCCTTAAAGGTAAAACTCTCCCAAGACCACACCATGGGACCTTTGTAAAATTTTTCCCAAGACCACTTATACATGGTGAACACTAGGAGTCAAACAACAACCTCACTATTACAACTCGAGATGGATCCCTCACTTCTTGAGGCATTGAAATCTCACATCGACACAACGGTGGCCAAAGTGCGCCACCAATCGGACGAGAACATGGAACAACTTAGGACACAACATCGGGAGGAAATGTGAACTCTTAGAAATCAACATAGAGAGGAGATCTCGGTTCTTTATCATTAGATTTCTTCAATGCAGCTTGACAAGGAAGTACAACCGACACAACCTCAGCATGAACACGATGCATAGTCATTTCCGACAGCCAAATCCACCCGAGTAGATTCACCCGCCATCCCTTAACAAAAACCCTTAAAGGCCTGACTATAGCCAAAGGTATCGTGCCCGTCTTCGCTCGCGTGCACATGACACAATCATGCCCTCAACAAATGCCCTTTATCACACTTCCCCTGCCTCAAGAGGAAGGTATCTGAGCTCTCTCTTCTTTTCATCCATTTACCCTAAGCATCATGCAAACGAGCCTCCTTAAGAATTGGAGTATCAGATCCCGTAGCTCATGAAGGCATATCTTACTCAAGTCAGGTTGGCATTTGATGACTTCTAGATACATTATCGGTTGTTTCTGAAAACATTAAAAGGAGTTGCATTGGTTAGTACTATGCCTTGCCATTTTTGTCCATTGACTCATTTGATACATTGTGATGTAAGTCTTCCATGGATACTTAGCTAATTTTTCCAATCTTCAATTCTTCAAAAGATACCTCATGGATTGATGGATGCACAACAAAATAAGATTCAAAAGGAGAATTGAATTTAGAAAATGGAAGAGACAAAAAGTGATAGGAGTGACATCCCCACTGTCTTAACCCCACAAATGTAGTTAGGGTTATTGATCCAAGTAATAGGAAAACACTCCATGACGAGGGATCCTGTTATTCCCCACCGGCATACAGATGTACTTGACATTCCACTTCATCTTCACAAATGTGCTGAGTAGTTTCCGCTCAGACTAATTGCTTAAACCCCTTGACTTCGGAAAGACTAAAAAATTTCTTGAGTGTGGGGTACCAATGTACTACGTCGAATCTCGAACCCCTGAATGACAGCTCAACTATTGAGGTGGAGTTGTGATGGGCGACATTAACCACCTTTAAGATATCTCGCTCGAAAGGAGTAAATGGGAGGGGGACACTGAACTTAGCAAACATAATCTTGTAAAAATATATGAAAGGGGTCTTTCTTGAGACCATGGTAGACACAAATAGGGTCGCCTTCTAGGGCGGGTTGCAACAAAACCACCCTCTGGTCCCTCCACTGTTATCCTTGGGAGTCATCTGAGGTGAGCATGGATGACTCCTTAAGGACGACATCCTTGACCCATCTAAAAGAATAGAGTGACGTTACTTCACTTCACCTCTGTAAATTAAAAATTAAAACTGGTAGGGTGAGAGGTGAATACCTTTACTTAGGTTTAAGGGCGATCTCTAACGCCATTATTCAATGAGAAATAAAAAGGGATATCAAAAATTCCAGTAACTTATAAAATAGAAGTTAAAGGACAATGTGTCTTAAAGTTACAAATAATAATAAAACTCTCAACAACCATCCAAAACTAAAATTAACTAAAAGTACTCATACATTTAATTCAATCTTTACGAGACATCGCAAAATAGGTCTATTTCACTTATATTAAATAAATAAAAAAGTATTTTAAGTTTGAAGTGAGAAATTTAAATAAAATTTAAGTGTGTATGAAAGTAAAATTTTGAATGATTTATAATTATTTATTTTATTTTTAAATATACCATTTGGATGAAGTAATTAATTTTTTTTAAATTTTAATTTTTTGTTTGAATAAAGTAATTTATATTTATTTGGGAATTGAATTTACAAGTATGATGAATTCAAATGTCAAGGACAACAATACAATTCGTACACAAATAATATGTAACGGTCGTGTATCTGTATTTTTAAATGAAAGATATTGGTAATTGATTTTAAATTAAAAATGGAAATTGAAAAAAGTCGGGTAATATGTGTGGGTTGCGTAAGAAACAATAGAGAACAACAAGCGCTTGAGCCGACTTTCCTGTACACGAGAAATAGAAATAGAAATTTTAAGGATTTAGATAAAATTTTTATTTCCACCTAATTTTTAGTTGTTTAGGGATGTAATCCATCCAATTAATGTAATTAAAAATAAGGTTATTTAAATACTCACTTAAAATTAATTACCCATTTAAAATACTCTATTCAAATGCACAGGGTATGTTGTGATCTTAAAATATGCAAAGCTGGCGAAATTGATTATAAACAAAGTGATGAAATTAGTTAGATTTTACCATTATAACAAATAGAAAATGTGCACTTGCAAATGCTCTAATTTGCATGGCTGCCCAAGACTTTTATTGGTGTTTCTAATATCGTGGAACTTTTCTTTTACAACCTTTTGAATTTTATCAAGGCTTTCTCAATATATTCTTGCACAAATAATTAAATTGTAACCATTAAAAAAATTAATAAACCAATCAACCTATATTCTATACCAAATATTTGTTAGCATCTTGTAGTACTACACATACATTAGAGTATCAGAATAGTTTTAACTTAGAATTTGAGAAGCTCATTTCTTGTGATTTTCCAATTCTCTAGTATCTAACTATGATCTAACTTCCTTAATTTTGTGTTTGGACAGAAAATTTGAAAAATTTCAAGAAATTTAAATACATAATATTTTAATTTCTTTAATTTAATTTTTTTATATTTTATATTCATTTTGTTTGGATGAATCAATTCAATTTTTTATATTTTAATTTTCTTGTTTAGATAAAGTAATCCAATTTTCAAGAAATTTAAATTTTCATTTTTAAATATTTATTTAAAAATTAAATTTTTAATATTGAATAAAAATAAATATTAACTATTTTTAAATACCATGGTACATGATGAATTCGAATATTACATATTATTTAATAATTAATTTTTTGATATTAAATAATTAAAAATATAATAAATACTTTATAGTAATTAAGAATTAGGTAATCTTAATCTTGCAGTAATATTAAATATGTATAAGAAATAAATTATTATATAAGTTATAGTTATTTATAAGAATTCAAATAAACTTTAAAAATAACAGTTGAAATACTTTATTGAAATATTAAAATATATATATAAATAGATAAAATATTAGACAAGGAAATAATGAAAAAAAAATCTTAACTATTAAAAATTATACTTATTTAATCACTTAACAAAAATTTAATAAAATAAATTAAAAACAATGACAACATTTACAAAAAGATAAATTAAAAAAATATATAAATTATCATTATTTAATCACTTAACAAAAATTTAATAAAATAAATTAAAAATAATGACAACATTTACAGAAAACTAAATTGAAAATAAAATATAAATTATTATTTTATAATCACTTTTTATTGTAAAAATAATTATCTTAGTTATATAAAAATAAATTATACTTATTTAATGACTTTAAAATAAAATTAATAGGATAAATTTAAAATGACGACAGAATATACTAAAATTTAATTAGCTTATTTCACGTTTTCTAAATAAAATTTAATTAATTCATATATTTTTAAATAAATAACACATCATATCATTAAATATATATTAGTTATAATAATATAAAAATAATAATTAAATTGAGTTTTACTTTTATGTATGATTTTTATTTGTATTTTTAATTATTATTATAAATTTAATTAAATAAATATTTAAATAATTATTTTATATAACATTAAAATATATAAAAATTAATATAAATATGATGAATTTTAATATTTAAATAAATTTAGAGTTTAATATTATTTAAAAAAACTTTAAAATAATACAATATAATTTAATTGAGGAATGAGAAGATTGATATGTTTATATTTTAGGTAGAATTTTAAATTCTTCCCCTCTGTGTAATTGAAATTCTTGACTTGATTTCATATTCTCCTAAATATTTTGTTTAAGTTAATTAATAAAATAATAATTTAATTATTCTGAAAACAAAACATTTATTTTAGAGCACTGAAGTGTTGATTATGATAAAAGATTGCAACCATGACAATCATTGCAAATCTTCCAACTTTAAACAAACATATTTTTTTTAGAACAAACTGCAGACAAGTGTAATAAATGGATGTTGTGTGTACAAGGGGAATGAAATAGTACAGGTTACTGGATGAGATAAACTATGCATGTTATACAGAGTAACTATAAATAAGTTGTACCCTGTAATTTTTAGTTTTGACCAAAAGTAAAATTACGCCAATTATGTGTTTTCACTGTGTATGAACTTTTTAATTAAGTTTTTTATAAATTAAATTTCACCATGTATAATTTTTTTATATAAAATCTTTTAATATTTTTTTACTAATGAAATTAGATTAATTAAATTTTTAGTATTTTAATCATCTCGGATTTTAATTTTTAATTGTTCCAGAAGATTTTTTAATTTATCTTAAATATTTTAATCCTTGATGTTAAATTAAATCGTTAAAAATATTAATATTGTGAGATATGCCTTGTTTAATCAACATTTAACAATTTGAATTTAATAACATAAATTAAAATATTGAAAAAAGAACAAATAACTAAAAGTTAGTAAAAAATTTAGAGAAGTTAAAATATGAAATATGAATTAATTTAAAGACTAAAAATTTAATTAATCAAATCAAAATTATTAGATAGAACTATTTAATCTAATAATTAATTATATTACATATATAAAATTTTATATGATCTATAAAATTCTTTAATAGTGGAACCAATTACATTATTGTTGACATATAATGTAATGTTAAAATATATATACACATTTATTGTTATAAAATATATCTAAAACAGTCTAAAATATATAATAATACCCTGTCGGTGGAGCTGTGACAAAAATTTCTCTAAAATGTTCCCCATTTGAGGATATTTACCATAATTTGATAGAATGTTAAAATATGAAATATCAAAATTAAAATTACCAAAAGTAAATAGATTTTGAACAGCCATCAATTGAAAGTGAACTAGCCTCTCATCAAACACGAATATCATCGCCAAAAGAGAGAAATGATCATAGTGCAATCTCTAATTCACAGTCAGACCATAAACAGAGAGATGATCATACTAGTTTACATCAAACAATCATCCACAGTGCAATCTCTAATTCACAGGAACAACACTCATACATGGGATAAAAATCAAAACACACCAAGAAAGTGATCTGGAACAACAGTTTGCATTACAGAAAGGTATTCAAAATCATTTATCAGAGTTATTAAAGCTTTCCACTTCATTCAATTCTTCTTCCTCTTTTCCACTAACACTTCTGTCAGACCACCCGGTCATTCTATAAAAATCTTTTTGATGTGTGCTATTTGGTTCCAATACTCTCCAACTTGTGGTTTGTACTTTCTGCTTAGTTCAGGACAATCATCAATTTCCAACATTTCAAGGGCAGTGAGGCAATGGATGTCATCTGGAAGAGACTGCAGCTTTGGAAAACTTTGGATAGAAAGTATTTTCAGACATGTTAGCATTGGCAGCCAATCTGGAAGCCCTTCAAGATTATCGCAATTCCATAGTATCAAGGATACTAATGTGTTAACAGATCCTTGAAGCCAAGGAGGTAAACTCACTAGATATGGCAATAAATCAAATTGCGCTGATTTTAGCCTTAAGTTGAAATTTTGATCTACATGGCCATCGGACAATTCCAACTTGTCACAGTTCACAATGTCCAAAACCTCTAATGCAGGAAAATGTTTACCATCTAGTGGTAAAGACTTCAGTCTCTTACAGCTCTCAACCACCAAAACTTTAAGAACAGGGAATTCCACCTCTGAGAATAAAGACTCCACATTGTCACAATGCTCAATCGTTAAATATTGAAGATAACTCAATTTTGCAATTTCATTCTCAGGCAAAACAGCTTGCTTTGTGGTTATATTGAAATGAATGAGACTGATCAAGCTTCTTATACCTTTGGGCAGTGTTTGAAGCTCAGTGCACCCATTTAGCAATAAATATTGCAAATTTTGAAGCTTACAAATGGAATCAGGGAGGCTCTTAATTTTCTTATTACCACGAAGACTGAGATATCTCAAAGTTTTAACTTCCCAATGCAACTCGGCAAAGTTACAAATGTTGAATCACTTAAGTCCAAAAACCACAAGTATTTGGAACTAGAAATAAATGCTAAGAATGCTTCACTGTTAGTTCCCACACCAAAATTAGGAAATAGAATGGTTTTCACACCTAATGATTTTGCTGTGAATAATTTGTCATGCATATCGTTTTCTACAAAAGATAGATGCCTGACAGTTTTAGGTATACTTTGAATGCGGGAATTTACAACTAGACACTCATCTTTAGTAACAAACAGTGCAAGATCATGCAACAAATCATGTAAAATAAATAAACAGAAAGTGCCACCATAGTCTACCAAATATTGAATGAAAGATCTTGAGAGTAGTTCATGCAAAAACTGATTGGCAACATCGGTCAGTGTCCCCTTCTTTTCATGTAACGAAAGTGTTGAGTATTTTGTTAATTCAAAGTCTCACATCGGTAGGTATTAGAAAGAAAGAGGAGTTGAACACTAATACTAATATAAGAGGGAGTGATTGTTTTATTCACTCGCACCACATAGAGTGTGTGTCCACCGGTATATTTTTTCACATATGGTTCCGAGTATAGCGTTTTTATTATCCCTCTTGAAGGAGTTGTTTTGCTGTACTCTTTAACATAGTGAATATTTTTCTTGACTAGGTCCTGTGGTTTTTGTCCCTCCTTACTCCTTTGAGATTTTATACTGCCGTATATTCTTGTTTCCGCTCAAGGGAAAGGTTTTATTTTTACACGCAGACTTTCAGGTTCTGTGTGTAATCCGCTGCGCCTTTCCCAACAAGTAGTATCAGAGCTTTCCCCCTCAAGGAAAATGTTTTATTTTTACACGCAGAATTTCAGGTTCTGTGTGTAATCCGCTGCGCCTTCCCCAACAAGTGGTATCAGAGCCGATGGTTCAACTTGGTGACCGGCTCAGATTTTTGTGCAATGATTGGAATGGATCTAAGTGGTCAGGTAGACCTACTTTTTTTTTTGGATCCCTTGTGTCGAAAGTCTCCTAGTAGGTTTGGCTAGGCTGCGTGTTCCGTTGATGTGAACTATCAAGACGGCGATACAAGAACTAGAGCATATTAACGACAATGTGAAACTGCTCAAGAATTGTCGCGACGATGGAAGCGTGTAGGGAAGGATGTTTTGTGATCCTTTGTTTGAGGGGAGGTTTGTTGGGATTCAAACAAAGTTCCACATTTTGTAGAATTTGTAATAATGTTGGACTTTGAATTAAGGGAGGAGTTGAACACTTATATATAAGAGGGAGTGATTGTTTTATTCACTCGCACCACACATCAGAATGTGTGTCCACCGGTGTGTTTTCCCACATATGGTTCCGAGTATAGCGTTTTTGTTATCTCTTGGAGAAGATGTTTTGCTATACTCTTTGACATAGTGGATATTTTTCTGGATTAGGTCCCGTAGTTTTTGTCCCTTTCATTAGAGGTTTCCACGTTAAAATTTTGGTGTTCCTCTTGTCCTATATTTTGTTTTTCCTTACTCCTTTAGAATTTTATATTGCCGTATATTACAGTTCTCTTGTTTCTCCCTCAAGGGAAATGTTTTATTTTTACTTTTACACGCAGGCTTTCAGGTTCTGTGTCTAAGTTTTTCCGCTTTGCCTTTCTCAAGGAGTCCGAGTGACCCCAAATTGAAGTTACCTCAAAACTATTCATTCCATAATCCTTTGGGTAAAGGGAAAGATCATAACTTACTTTGAGTGAAGGTAAAATGTCATCTTCCTTTTGTGGAAAATTCCAAATTTCATTGTCTCTGAGCTCCCACTCATTTGCCTCAAATTTCAGAAATAGCAAACTCCCGAATGTTCTCATCGCCAATGGAACCCCTCTGCCTTTTTTCACAATTTCTTTGCCAATATTCAGCAAATGAGGATACTTTTCATCTTCTCCTTTAAATGCCCATTTAACAAACAAAGACAATGAATCCTCCATAGAGAAGCCTTCTAAAATGTGAGAGGAAACCGTACCCATCATGTTAGCAATGGAATGACTACGTGTAGTCACTAAATTTTACTTCCTCTAACACCTTTTATTAAATCCCTCAACTCAACCCATTTGACATGGTCTTCATTCCATACGTCATCCAAGACTAGTAAGAATTTTTCATGAACGAGTTTGTTTCTCAATTGATTTTGCAGTTGCTCTAGATCCAACATGATTAAATTCTATTGGAGATCAGCAGCATGTGCATGATCATTAGCAGAATTGATGATTTTAATAATGAGTTGCTTAATATCAAAGTCATCAAATACACAAACCCACATCTTCAATTGGAAACACTCTTCAATCCTCTTGTCATTGAAAACAAACTTTGCAAGGGTGGTCTTTCCCAAGCCTCCCATCCCCACGATGGGGATAAGAGACTTGTATGATCATTTTCATTGGGATTATGCTGCATCAAGAGATGTATGATCTCTTTCTTATCATGCTCCCTTCCTATAACATCTGAATCAGTGACATGAGAGTGTGTCATGTCTCTTCTATGCACAACACGTCTATCAACATCAATTACTTGAAGACCAAACTTATGTCTATCAGCTGCAACCTTGTCAAGTCTTTTGTTGATATCTTTAACTTGTTGAGCCATCTTAAAACGGAAAACAAGTGGATTAGAGCTTGAGAAGAAGTGACTTACCTTGTCTTTGGTGTCACCGTGAGCTTTGACCACTTGCTTTCGCAGTGTTTTATACTCAAATTCATCAAGCACAATTTCAGCATCATAGAAAACAAATTTGATCTGAGTGAGCCATTCTCGCAGCTCATGGTTATGTTCCTGCTTTTGATCAGCATCCAACAACACAGCCTTGACTAAAAAAAGAGTCTGTTTAAGGTCATGGAGATGGTCGTAAACACCCAGCAACCGAGAAGCTTCTTCATAAGTAGGAGAAGCAAGCTTTGTTATGAGTGAGTTTGCAATACTGAAGAGAAATGATTCAGCCATGGTTTAACTCAGTGGGTCGAGGACTGAGGTTAGAGACTTAGAGGTTTGTGTGGTCGATTGATTCCACAAGATGACTTTTGTGTTTTATAATAATAATCATCGTTTTTGGCGGAGATTCATATATTCATGCACAAAATACGGACGTCATCGTTTTTGGCCACAATGTTGCTTATTATTAAGCAAGCGGAGATTCATATGTTCATGACATCTTTAGATCGGGAAAAATATGTTTTGTATCTTTTTATAATATTTTTTTGTTGCTTTTTCCTTTTATTTTTCACTCATCAATATTTTTGGTTTTGTCAATAAATACTAGTTTTTGTTATTTTTTTCATCGAAAAGGTTCAAATATATGATTTTCCCCCCTTCATCCTTGAATCTCATTTCTTCACTATGAGACCAGTTGTATTATTCCGTTCCACAATGCTTTTGTAGTGTAGTTCAAAATGATCATATTTTCCTCGAGGGTGAGACTTTATTGAATGGATGGGGTTTGAAGGAAATGCTAATTTCCATCAAAATTAAATCATCGAATGATTTTACAAATGATATGAATAACTTTTCGTTTAAGCCCCGTTACTTTAGAAACCTCTCTAAATTGGCTCATGCCACGAATTTGGAGGGAAAGGAAAAGATGGTTAGTGTCTTGCTTAATAATCTTTATGTTATTCCTTTTACTTTATTCTTGAAAGAAAAAAGAGGAAATTTTACTAAAAGAAAATGTAATTTTTTCTCACTCTTCATCTAAAGTTAACAACTTAAATAACTTTTTAGTCGTTTATGTCTCTGCTACGCGGTGTTTCCGCTACACTGGTGCTCAGTTGTATTTTATATAGTATATAACAATATAATGATGCAATCCCAAATTAAAGAAGGATTGTTGAAAGTTCAGTTTTCTAATACTACAATACTACTTTTATCAAAATGGGTAAATTTTCATTTAAAATAGAACCTCTTTTATAAATACGGCGTGCATACATTAAGACAAATGGACAACGGGTTTAATGGGTATGAGGATGAACAACCAAACCTAAGAATACCTCCTGCACGAAAACACCTATCAAATAATTTTTTTTCTTTACATTATATATATATATATATTTCTTTTTCTTCATAATTTAAAATTAATTGTCTGTGTATTTCAGTTGTCTATTAAATCATTTTCATAATTTATTGAGTAATAGTGAACCTTTTTCTAATGTAATTATTAACATTCTATTTTAAAAAAATATTGTAGGTGATTTAAAAATAAATACTAAAATTATTAAATAGTTTAATAATTTTGTTTGTAGTAAAAATTTTAAATTGTGTTCTTAGTAAAATTGTGTTTGTAGTAAAATGTTTATTATAATTTTTTTAATGTAATTGTTAACATATTTTATTTTTTTCAATTTGTGGGTGATTTAGAAATAAATATTAAAATTATTAAAGGGTTTAATAATTTTTTTGTTGTAAATTTTTTAAACTGTGTTTTTAGTAAAATTGTATTTGTAGTAAAATATTTATTATAACTTTTCTAACGTAATTGTTAAAAGAACATTTCAAATTTGAAGGTGGTTTAGAAATAAATACTAAAATTATTAAATAGTTTAATAATTTTGTTTACAGTAAAATGCTTATTATAATTTTTTTAATTAATTATTAGCATGTTTTATTGTTAAAAATAATATTAAGGTTGATTATGAGATCACCTATTCAACAAAGGATGTATATCAGATTTGGGTTTCTCCCTTAAGCATTAACAGATGATCCAATAAAAATTAGTTGCGGATTAGTTGAGCTCTACACATTCAATCTTATCCCTAAATGCTTCTTTAGAGGCACCCATTAAACGTTAGACGCGCTTTTTTAATTAAGCACACTCTATTTTATAGTCTGGTTTATTTTCATAATTAAAATTAAAAGAAAACCTATATATATATATATATATATATATATTTCAAAAAGCTAAAATAATAATTAAAAAAAAAAGAATAGGGTCTTTTATAGCCGAAAAAACACACACACAAAAAAAAAAAAAAGTAAAGTAATGTTAAGAACTTTTACATCTTTTTCGTTCAAAATGATGCTACCCACTGCCTTTGGTAGTATGGCCAAAATTGCACTTCATGAAGCGGAATGACATCTATGCGGCTATTGGCTATAATTTAATCCTCACCTTTCATTAAATACATTTTTGAAGAAAAATTGAATTGACAAAAAAATTGTACAAGTTATTATGATAAAAATGAGCATGGAATAAGATGAGAGATAAGGAAAAAATATTGTAGAAAATATTGAAATTTATTATATGAATTAAGTAATTATAATTATTATATGACCTTTGGATTGATAAAAGATTATTTGTTAATTGTGCTTTATAAAAATGTATTTGTTATCCTTATTTCTTAGTTATTCATTTAGGCTTTTTGACTCATAGTTTATTTAAAAAAAAAAAATTATGATGATGAGTTCGATTGAAAATTATTTACAACCTTGAGCTTGTTTGGATCGAACGCGCACTAGTGAACTTGAAGTTATTTGCGCCCAATCCAATAACTTATCTAAGTCAATTATGATTGGGCCATATATATATATATATATATATATATATATATATATATATGCTAAAAAATCGTATATGTTTAAGATTAGGATGTGTCCTAAGTGGACCTGACACAAAACAAATGCGTCCTAAGTAGACCTGACACAAAACAAATGCGTCCAAAGTCTGGACGTCTCCTATTCAAAGAGAATACGTCTTAGGTCGGTCGGACACTTCTTTTTCAAAATTAACCCACCCTTCACCCTTTAGTTTTACTTTCTTATCATTACTCTCTTTCAATTTCCTCATTTCTCTTACTTTTAACCTTCTTCTTCCTTAATTTTTCTTCCTTCTCCTAAATTTTTCTTCCTCCTCTTCTTCCAAACTATCAATTTTTATTTTAAATTTGTAGGTGATTTAGAAATAAATACTAAAATTATTAAATAGTTTAATAATTATGTCTGTAGTAAAATGTTTATTATAATTTTATTTAATTGTTAATATATTTTATTTTTTAAAAAAAAAATCAGGTTGATTGTGACATCACCTGTACAACAAAGAATGCGTCCCAGATTAGATGTCTCACTTACACATTCACACAAGATTAGTCGTGCCCTGCGCTGTGCATATTCAAACTTATCCCTAAAAACATTTTTGAGTTGGGCACTTTCATGCAAATTTTTGGTCTCCCTCTTCTCCTATTTCCATGTAGCTCACACTTTTAAAAGGTAAGTTTTTGGAAAATTATTTTTATTTAAGTTTTACATTAAAATTATTTTATAGTTAATTGTTAGTTTTAGTATAAAAATATATTTTTAGTTGAGGAATGTAGATATTTATTTAGAAAAACTATAGGTGGTTAGAAAAACTCTAGTTTATGAAATTATAGAATTCTGTAGGAAATTTATTAGAATAGGAACTTTATTAGATCAGGAACGTAGATGGTTTAGAAAAGTAATTTAAACTGAATGTATATTTTGAAAAAGAATTTTGTTTAGGAAAAAATGGAAAACAATATTTTATAAACTGTAACGAAATTTTAGTTAAAAAAGTAAAATGGAAATATAATAAAATTTATTTAAAAATGGATTTAAATTTAAAATATAATGTTTAATATGTAATATTATTAATGTATTTATTTTTTCTTAAATGGAAATATAATCATTTTTATTAAACGTACCGTAATAATTTGTAATAATTTTGTTAAAATTTGTTTTAACATAATTTTCTTTATTAAATTTTTAATTTTATGTTTTAAGTTTTTAGGTAATTTAGAATTAAATGTAAAATTATTAAATTGTTTAATAATTTTGTTTGTAGTAAAAATTTTAAATTGTGTTTGTAGTAAAATTATATGTTGGTCTCTAAGGGTAAATATAAAGGGGTGAATAGATTCAAGTTCCTAGATAGTCTAAATTAACTTCGTTTCTACTTTCTTTTTTATTTCAAACAAAAGCTAACTATAAACACTTTAGAGAAGATATCTAAGAGATACAACCAAAAGCGAATAAAGTGTTAATACAAGATATATCAAGAGATAACAGCGGAAACTTTAAAGAAAGATCAAAGAAACTTGTTAGTAATCAATATACTTGAGTAACCAATATCATTATTTGATAGCTCCAGATTTTAGTTGATTACTGAATCAATAACCGAACAAAAATAATGTTTAATCAAGTTATCGTTAAGCTTATAGGCAAAAGATAAGAGCGTAAGGGAGAAAAGAAATGCAAAGGTAATTTATACTGCTTCGGCTTGAGGCCTACGTCCAGTCTCAATCCAACAACTGCTGCAATTAGTATTCCAATCTCTTTGTGTTCTTACAAGAAAACTGCACAAGCATCACAAAACAAAATAAAAAACACTCAATACAACTAGTTCTTTAACCCAAAGAACCATTTTCCTTGATCTTGACACATCAAAGAATCAAACCTTTGAGAAACCTTTCTCAAAGAGACTTACTCTTTCCTAGAGAGACCTCTCTCTTAGAGTAACCAACCCAAAACGAAACTAAATAAAAGTTCAGTTATAGAAAACACATGTACGTGTAGAATTTGATCAAAGATAAGCATTAGCAATGTCAACCAATCAAAACTTTAATCAAGATTGTCCTTTGATAAAACTTTTCTTGAAGAACTTTGAAGTTCTTTAAAGATTTCTTGAAGAAAAGATAAAACTCAGTTTGAGAGAATATGAAAGTGTTAGCATAGTTCCAATTCATGTTTTTCCAAGTTATGAAAGAATTCGAAAAGAAAGGTTACTCATAGTTGAAAACAAAAACCCATTTTATGCAATCAAATTGAGTTTCTGATGAGGGCAATCGATTACATCATATGGTAATCGATTATCCCAGTAAACAAAACATCATTCTAGTGACTTTAAGGCATGGTAATCGATTACCTTAGAGACAAATGTGAAATCTCACTATGTTACCCACTTTTGGCAGTTGATTACCATTTTCAACTAATCTATTACCTTAGTTGGTTACCCGAAAGCTAATTCAATCTATTACCTTAGTTGGTAATTGATTACATCATTTTTAATCTTGAAAAGAAAACTAGAGGGAATTTCAACAATTTGAATATTGAGAAATCGCACAAGATGAGCTTAGTTTACCATGACATATGTTGTCCAATCTTCACTTCTCAAGATCCAAGCTCCACGAATTATACTAATGGGTTGCAGAATTCACACTCAAAGAAGAAAGAAATTAGAAAATGGAAGAGAATAGAAATGGTTGGAGCGCCATGCTTATGCAATAAGCTCAAGGAAGAATCGTCACATGGATTGCACCATGATAAGTCCCAAGAAGGATCAATGAAGAAACCTAAAAGAGAATCCTCTGTTACAAGCAAAATGCTTATCTCATTAATTGACTCAAAAGTGAATACAAATCTGAATTTTCTAGAATATATACTAAGTTAGGTGGTGTCAAGTAAATGCTAACCGGATTGCATAAGGATCCTTGGATGGAAATTGGATTAAAAGCATGGCAACCGTTTAGGCACATTACACGGATCATAATTGCATCTTTGGAATCAAAATCCAATCAAAGGCTACGGTTTACTTGGGAGAGAAAGGCATGGAAAATGTGACTCAAAGAAGGAACCTCCACCTCCTAATCAATTTTAGATCACATGGCTATGAATCACTCTTGAGTGACATGGAAAATGTGACTAAAATTTGAATCTCTACATTGTGATTAAATCTTGATCAAGAAGTCTTAATTCACTCTTGAGGTGGTACCTTAAGCATGCATGTTAAGAAACAATCTCCTCCCTTTGATGGAGAATCAATCAAGGGGTAGAGTTGGAAAAGAGATAGTGGAAATTCCATTCACTTTTCTCTCAAAATCTCTCCACCCTCTCTAGGGAGAGTGTGCGCCACTCTCTCTCTCAAATCACTCTAGAAAAAGTTCCCAAGTTATTACGCATGTAGGACGTGACATTGTTTGACTAGACAATGCCCAAATAAAAGTTCAATTCCTAATTACAAAAGGCTCATAAAATACTAAGACTATTACAAGGCTTGTTGACCAAGAAAAATTCTTCAAAGGTTGACTGTTGACTTTGGTATTGACTTTGACTTTGGGTCAACCTCTTCTCTTCTTCTTGTATTTTTTTAAGCATTGACGTTGTAATTCTTTTAGCATTGTTGACCACTTGATTTGGAGTAGATGGACCTCCATCAGCATAGGTTGTGTGTTGATCTTCCAAGAATCTTGCAATTGTTAGAACTTCCAAGCACATAGCATATGTATTGCAGATTCACATGTCTCAATCCAAAAAAAAATTTAGAGCATCAATCCATTCATACAAGAAATTAGATTATGAATCAGAGCAAAACCGCAAAAGAAATCATAGAACCAAAATATATCCATAAAGCTTTAGAGTTAAAAAGGTTCAAGGATCAATCAAAAGAATATTACAAACCCAATTCAAATGATTCAAATGTTCAAGGCAAAAGCAACTAAGCGCAGCAAATAAAAAATAAGCTAACTACTCCTAAGGATAAAGATATATAGCTGACCATTTCTCCCCCTGTCATAGATATTCCTAAACTACTTCTCCCCCTATTTGGTATATCAATAATAAAAAAGAGATATGCAAGTAAGGAAATACTAGACATCATCAAGACGATCATGAAGAAAGTCGAGGAGCTCCTTGAGTTCGATGAACCGTGAAGTTTGAACATTCTCCATGTCATCTAGACGCTTTGTAGTTGTAGCCTTTATCTCATCCAAACTGTGAATGACGGTAGACTTGAATTGGGACTTTAGAATGTACTCCCCAACAGCTAAATCTGAATCGTCATCAACAAGAGGATGCACTTCTTCTTCCTCTTGTTGTGGAGGGGCTTCCTCTCTAGGTACCCATCCAACATCGATTTTGGTCAACCTCATCATTTTCAACGCATTGTCACCTATGATGTGGATGTCCTTAACCAAATCTGTGTGCTCATCACTCGTTTCTACCTGAAAGTGCTCAATCAAACGTGAATAGACATGGAATAAGGGCATTTGTAATCGAACAGACGTCTAGTGTGGAGCATGTTGTCCATGACAACGTGTGCCCAATCAACCTTAATATCGTTCTTCAACGCCACCATCATCACCATGTCCACTTCACTAATTTGAGCATGATTCGTGGCTCGAGAAGCCAGAACCCAACAAATGGTATAATGAAGCAGACGGTCGTCAGAATTCAATTTGTCGGTGTTGTAAGTGATCTTCTTCTATTGCTCATTCCTTGAAGCCTTCTATACCTCCCATGAACCGGGGTTTTTGAGCAGACTCATTAAAAAAGAGTCCTTTTGAAGATCAAACCCATGCTCACGCAGTTAATTGGCACTTGGACGGATCCCTTCTTGCTTAAAACCAGCAAACTTGAAAAAGAGATTAGAAGTCAAAAGAATGGTTTGGCCTTTTACCTCAGAAATCACAATGTCAGTGGGGTGATGTGGTTGAAAGTTGGAATAGAAGACTCAAACCAAATTGGGGTAGATAAAGCCTTTCAATCCAACAAAATTATCAAGGTTTTGATCCTTAAAGAAGGAATGGAATGTAAATCCCTAATCATCAAGCCACCAAAAGTCAAGAATCTTTGTTCATGAAATCTGCATGGAACCTCGACTCTTGAGATTCCGATGTGAACCAAGGGTTAATGGGACGAGCTTCCTCGTTCAGAGAAGAGGGATTTTTCCTTTTGGAGGTTTCACCCTTCTTTTTCGAGGGTTTCTTTCGTGTAGCCTCGACTTCCCTTTCTTTTTCGTATCTTCGAGCTCTTTGCTTGATTCTCTTACCATGGCCTTGTTCTTCCATTGTATTTATTATAATTTTATTTCTAATGTAATTGTTAACGTATATAATTTTTTTTGAAAGTTTTAGGTAGTTTAGAAAAAAAAAGTTATTAAATTTAATTTTAAAAATTTGATAGTTTAAAATTTTAAATTGTTGCTTGTAGTATATAATTTTGTTAACATTATAGTAAAATGTTTATTATAAATTTATTTTTAACGTAATTGTTAACATATATAATTTTTTAAAATTTTTAAGTGGTTTAGGAAAAAAATAAAAAATGATTTAATCTTTGTTTTAATAATATTTTATATTAAAAATATTTGTATATTATAATTATTTTTAATGATATTGTTGACATATATTTTATTTTTTATTTAACATCTTTGGCTGGTAGCGTTAGGATTGATTCAAGTCCTATCGAGATATATGTTTTATGGATGCAAGTATATCATATATCTGAGCACATATGGAACACCTGGGGAGAACATGAGGCTAAAATTCAGACGTGCAGTGCCCATGTATTATGGATAGCCATGTTTTCTAATTTATTTTTGTGTACCTACATAAGGCAGAATTTTTCTAGGTGTGCAGGCTTGGTTATCTCAAGCTTGATGTTGGTTGCTTCATGCTTTTGAAGTGTAGTGGAGGCTAGAGACCCATACATTCCACATCCAGCGGCGTGGGGAGTGTACCATCACCTTCGAGGATGTGTCAGGTCAACCCTGCTTCTAGGTGTGCAGGCTTGGTTATCTTAAGCTTCATGTTGGGTTGCTTCATGCTTTTTAAGAATGGTGGAAGTTAGAGACCCATACATTCCACATCCAGCGGCGTGGGGAGTGTACCATCACCTTCGAGGATGTGTCAGGTCAACCCAGCAGGATTTGGAAGGGCCATATGTCAAGTTAAGTTGGTTGGGAGAATAGTTTGCAAATGTGACACCCTTCCTTGGTGACACCGAGGCACTCCGACGTTTTACCTGTGTCTAAATTTCACGCTTTATTGGGGTGTAATTTGTTGATAAGAACAACTCTAGAGTGTCTCTCAGATATTAGCAGTTTTTGGGGGATTTGAAAGAGACAAAGAAATATGCATGGGGCAATGCTCTCCTAGGTTACTTGTATCGGGAGGTATGCAATGCCACAAGTGTGGGTGGTGTCTCTTTTAGTGGGATGCTAGTTTTGGTACAGATATGGGTGTGTGAACGATTTATGTGCTTATTGATAACTCACAAAAGTGAGTTATTTTTATACTTTTCTTATTGTATAAATTGTTCATTAAACATTCTTAAGCAACCTAAACAACCACTAATTGTTCTTAATTCATAATATTTTGTGTTAGGACTTGTTGATGGTTTGTTTAAGTGTTTCAGGGTTAAAAATAGCCAAAAAGAGGAGAAAACGTGTTAAGGAACACATCTCTCGCGAGTTGAAACTCAACTCGCGCGAATTGGAGAACCAGTGCTCTCTTTAACCTTAACTTGCGTGAATTGTGACTCATCTCACGTGTGTTGGCTGAATTGAAGATCACGTTTTGCCTCTGAAACATTAGCTCACGCAAGTTACTAAACATCTCGTGCGAGTTGGACTCGCGAAAAACCAAAGATTTTTATCTTATCTTCCAAGATCCTATCTTATGAAAAGGAGGCCCAAGATCTTATCTTATCTTATCCTGTACAAAGAAAACTGAAGATCATATTTTATCTTCCAAGATATTATCTTATCATATATTGTGCAGAGGAAGCTCATGTCCACCAAGAAAACTATATATTCACAAGTTATTATTAGCAAAAGGAACAGCTTCTCACCGTTTCATGACCTAATTCATCTAAGGTCTAGAGACTCACAACCTCCAGACCTTTAAACCTCCCCATTCTCGGTTCGGTGCGACATTCGAATTCAACCTCAAGGCCTAAAAGAAGGAGACACAAGGATCATTCAGCTACTCAGGAAATCGATTGCCTATGTGTTCTCTTCCTTTTTATTCTTGTGTTGTTTTCCTTATTAGCATGAACTAAACTCCCCTTTTAATTTGAAGAACGAAGTAACCCTAATTTATTTCCTAATATAATTTTCGATGTTATTCTAATGTTATTTGTTAACTGACCATTAATGAATTGAGAAAAGAAACCTAAGTGGTACTGAAGAAATAGCCATTATTACGCTAGAGTTCTAGAGATAGGAGTAAGTAGTAGTGTAGACGCACCTAAGTTTGCCCCTGGATTCACAGATATAAAACACTAATTAACTCAGTATTGAATTAAGAGATTAATTTATCTAATTAACCTGAGCGGCGTGGGTGATCCTGAGAGGGACGATCACGAGGGTATAAATCCGATCCAACCATGATTATATATTGAATAATTGAGAGGAGAATATTAGGATAATTAGTGGTGAAATCGGGATCTCAATCGCTCTCTTTATTAAATCTTTTTCTATTTATTACTTTCTCAACAAACTTTTAACTACTTCTCAACAAACCCCTCAACAACCTTCTTCTAAATAATAGAATTAAAATAAAGATTAAACCTAATTGTTTATCTTCGTGGGATCGACAACCTTGATCTTATAAATACTTATTACTTGACGGTTCTGGTATACTTGCCATAGCAAGGGATGCAGGAGGTATAACTATCACATGTATTCCGCGCATCACTTATCACCATATATCATTGATGTGCTGTTAACCACCGGTGATGCGTGAGCACACCAATTGCCTGCTATGACAAGTATACCACAACCGTCAAGTAATAAGTATTTATAAGAATAGGGTTGTCGATCCCACAAGGATATGCAATCAAAATTTCAATTCAATTATATTATTGTGGGGGTTTGGGAAGTTGATGTGAGAATTAATTAGAATTACATTTAAAAGAAAATTTAATAATTAAGAAAGTGATTGGGATCCCGATTTCACCACTAATTATCCTAATATTCTCCTCTCTATTATTCAAATTATAATCTTTGGTTGGATTGGGTTCCTACCTTTGTAATCGTCCTTCTCAGGATCACCTACTAAGCCTAAATTAACTCGATTACTTAATCTCTTAAATTAAATTAAGTTAATTAGAGTTTTAGTTTTGTGAATCCAGTGATAATAGTTAGGTTATGTCCACGCTATTGTCTACTCCTATCTCTAGGACTCTAGCTCAGTAATGGTTATTCCTCTAGTACCACATAAGTTTCTTTTCTCAAAGTTCCCATAGGTTTATTATCAATTCATTAGTAGCCAATTAACAAATATCATTAAGTATAGAAGAAATAAACTTTTAATCATATACTAAATAACATCGAGAATATTATTAGGAATAATTAGGGTTGCATTGTTCTCCCAATAAAAGGGGGAGTTAGTTCACGCTAATATGGGGAACAACACAAGTATAATATTTAATAGAGTACATCGGTAATCGAATTCTAAGAAAGACTAATGATCCTTGAGTTTCCTTCGCTTAGGCTTGAGGTTGACCTCTAAATGTTGATTGAATGAAGTGTGGTCGAAGGAGCCGTCTAGGGTTTCTAGAGTCATCCCCAGATCTCTGTTGATCAAAAGAGGGTAAAAGATAATTTGCTAATAATGACATGTGAATATTTAGCCTTCTTCATGGACTTAGGCTTTTCGCAAACCTAACTCGTGCGAGCTTGTTAGTAAGTCACGCGAGTTAAAGTTTCAGAGAGCAAACACGGTCTTTAAGCAAGGGCAACGCGTGCGAGCTAAGTAGCAAGTCACGCGAGTTGAGGTTACGGGGAGCAATCTTGGGCTGAAAGTTATGTCAACTTGCACGAGTAAAGTTGACAGAGACGAGTGGTCCATCGCTAGAGCTCTAAGTCGCGCGAGTTAAGTCCCAACTCCTGTTTTTGGCTATTTTTAACCCCTGAAACACTTAAACAAATCATCAACACGTCCTAGCTCAAAGTATTACAAATTAGAGCATTTAGTGGTTGTTTTACCTTACTTAAGAGTGTTTATTTGACATTTAATAGAACCAGGTTTAGAAGGAGTAGAAACTACCTCTTTTACCTTTGGAGTGTCTCGATCATACTTTGTTCTAGATGTAAAATAACTCTCCTTTTTTTATTTGTCCTTCTAAGATGAATTGTGTGAAGTAGAATCTCTCTTGAAGGTGGTTTTCCTCTTAAATTGGTTCTCAATCTTTTTGGTCTTATGGATAGCATCATTAAGAGTAACATAAATTTGAAGCTCAAGAATGTCTTGGATCCCTCTATTCAAGTCATGGGTGAATCTTGCAAGTGTAGCCTCTCTATCTTCTTGGTAATAAACTCTTAACATGGTTAACTCAATATCCTTGTAGTATTCTTTCACACTCCTAGATCCTTAGTTCAATCTTTGGAAGTTGATGTGTAGGTCTTTTACATAAGTAGGTGGCACAAACCTCTCGCATCCTTTAATTATGTTCAAAAGGTGACTTAAGGTTTACTTCTCCTCATAACATGTACTAGGATTTGGTTCCACCACACTAAAGCATAGCCTTCAAACTTCAAGAGAGTACGCAACCAACGTAAAAAGTTTACACTTAACGGTTTTTTCGCGATTATTTTTTACATCACTTGCATAAAAATAAATGTAGAAAGTGATTTTTTTAAAAAAAAAAAATTGAAGTTGTTGTTGTGAGTGATGACTCTTTTAATGGCAATCAGCTTTATTTTTAATGAAGTCGTCGCTTCACTAAAGTTACCATTTTAATAAATAGTTTGTAACTGAAACCATTTTGATAAATACTTAACCAAAATGGTCTAGTTACGAAAAATGTCTTAAATTTTATAGAAGAAAAATTGATTCTTTGTAAATGGTTACTTGTTCTAAATGTGGGTTGACCCACATTAAATCCTGATCCGACTCGGTTATTATTACGAAGGTTGTAAAATATATGGTTTTGAAGGCTATTTTTTATAAGTTGGCCTTAAGGTACCACAGATGAATTAATAATTGGCTAAAATGATAATTGTGGGTTAAAATGATATGTTGGACTTGAAGCTCAGAGGAGGCTTGCTTGTCTACAAGTGTCTTTTGATTTTGATGTAAATATATGTAATTTTGGTTTCTTAGAGATGTAAATAGGCTTGCTATTGTATTGAATGTTTTTAGTTTAGGCCTTTGTGTTTGTGAGTGTTTAGTTTAGATTCATTGAGTTTTAAAATCTAATTTGGTAGTTTGCTCATAGCTAAGTGTTTGAGATTTCCCCTCATTTTTGTTTATAAAAAGTGAAAAACCAAACTAAAGTAGTCAATTACCAACAGAAATAATAGATTATTTTATTTAAGAAATTTTATATGTTTTAACTGAGGTAATAGATTACCAAATGAAGGTAATCGACTACCAAATAGTATTTGGTTAAAGGGAAACTCATGTACTTGCTGGAGTAATCGATTACCAAAAATGGTTAATTGATTATCACGAGTTAGAAATGTCAAGTTGGAACTCATCACTCTGGAGTAATCGATTACCTGATATAGGTAATCGACTATCCACATTAGAAAACTCATCCTCACTTATTTTAAACTGTTTTTCTATAAATAGCTTTTTGAAAAATATTTTCACAAGATACTTTTTTGATATTTTGAAAACCAAGAGGAGCAAGAACGAAGTGTCTATTGAGAACTACTTGAGTTCTTAAGAATTTTTCTCCAAGAAACTCAAAAAGATTTCAAAAGAATTTCAAAGATTGCTATGAAGATGAAGTGAATTGATGAATGAAGATATTTAGAGCTTTTTGTTCAACAGGTGTACTCTGACTCTGATATTTAGATTTTATCTTGGAGATATAGATTTACTCTTAGAGAGGAAGATCTCTCTAGAAGAAGAGTTTTTGTGGTTTGAGAAAGGTTTCTCAACATTGATTCTTGGAGGTACCAAGAACTGGAAAGGGAAGTTCTTTGTGATAAAGAAAAATTTGTATTGAGTGTTTTTTTATTTCGTTTTGTGTTGCATGTGTAGATTTCTTGTAAAAGACACAAAGGGATCATTGGTTTGTAGTGGAACACCAATAGCAGCGACAGTTGTTATATTGGGATTGGATGTAGGCTTGATGCTGAACCAGTATAAATACTCGGTGCAAATTTCTTTCCCTTACACTTTTATAAATCTATTGCATATATGTTTGAAAGAGTGATCTGAATATAAAAGTTTGGAAAGATAAATTTGAAAATATGATTGATCTATCTTCTTATGCTTTCATTGTACTAACTCTGAAATATATCTTTGGTTTATTGTACTGAGTATAACAAAGATCTATTAAAAGGTTGATATAAAAAGAGGATAGAAAGAAAGTTTGAAAATTACTGAGAGTTAGAATCTATTCACCCCCTCTAGATTCTCAATAGGGACCAACATGATAATTGTGTTAACGTCCAATTTTTTTTCTTTAAAAAAAAGGATAAAGTCTAACCGGAAAGGATATAACAAGATTTAGGTATCAAAATCACCAATTATTTTAATTGCAAATAATCTAAACAAGAGAGCAGGACTTCAAATTGGTATCTGGGTAGTGGTTATTCATGATATATAATAGAAAACCTATCTATATGATAAGACTTTAGGGTTTATATCTTATATGTCTGGAAAAGGCAAAATTTGTAGTATTGATACAATAGGTAAGTCTTCAATGTCTTCCATTCGTTAAATCTCTAATGTTAAATATTTAAAGTTCAATCTATTTAACATAAGTTAATTTCATGTCACTGAGATCCACAATTCCATGAGCTTGGACTTTTACTGTTAACATAAAAACATGTTTTTCCATGTCATCAAATATAACCTATAAAGGTTTACTCTCTCTTTGCACATAATCATTGTGATAGCTTCGCGCAATTTTAGTAGTTCCTGCTTTCAAGATAATATATGACAAGACTTTATGGTTTATATCTTATATGTCTGGAAAAGGTAAAATTTGTGGTATTGATATAATAGGTAAGTCTTCAATGTCTTCCATTCGTTAAATTTCTAATGTTAAATATTTAAAGTTCAATCTATTTAACATAAGTTAATTTCATGTCACTAAGATCCACAATTCTATGAGCTTGAACTTTTACTGTTAACATAAAAACATGTTTTTCCATGTCTTCAGATATAACTTATAAAGGTTTACTCTCTCTTTGCACATAATCATTGTGATAACTTCACGCAATTTCAGTAATTCCTCCTTTTAAGATAAATCCTCCAATTTGTACCTTTGAATTTTTTTTAACAAGGATAAATATATAATTAAAAATAAAAATAAATTTATTCTCTTAATTGATAGAAGAAAAATTAGTATTTCTAAAATTAAACTTTCACAGTCATCAAAATATAACATATCTAATACCATGTGATAATAAAAGAAATATTTAGCATAAAAATTGAGACATTTAAACTTAGAATATATTTTAAAAGTTAAAAAAAAAATACTATCTTACTTCATCTAATAAAAATCAATATTTTACTAAATTCTTCAATTTTCAATATGTAATAACCTAATATTCGGAGCCCATTGAGATATTGTAAAAAAAAGAAATAAAATAAAACATTGATGAAATTTAAGTTGGATTTGTTAAGACAAATGAGAATTACACTTGAGTTCCTGCATTTCAATATTAACTGAAAAAAAATAAAGACATAACAATGACATGACATATAATACACTTGTATACTATAAGGTGCCAAGTTGGACAAATTATCAACACATACAAAAATTGCATTAAGTCCTGCATTCTAATACTAAATAAAATAAATAAATAGATAAGACATAACGATGACATGACAAATAAAACTGGTGCATCAATTACAAGATGCCATTTGCAGAATATATCAACACACCACGCAATATGCGAAAAATCAAGGAACTTAAAACTATAATGAGATAGAAATGGGGAAGAAGCTAGGAAAAGTGAGGATGGAAGATTAATGTCTCTTGTGTGAGAGAGAAATGAAAAGTAAAAATAAAACAAATAAATTTTTTTATTATAGTTTAGAATTGAAGTAAAATGTGAAAGATTATTAAAACTGAGGTTGGAGCCAAGAGGATCCACTTAAAATGTGTCAACAATCCAAAATATAATTAGCAGTGGAGATGTTTTAAGTAAGTTCATCATTGATCTCATATACAATTATCACGAATTGCCTCAATATTATTTAAAAGACAAAATATTGTTAAGAAAATTTATATTAAATATCATAATAAACATATACAAAAAATTATAAAAATATTGGAATTTTAATTAACAGTTACAATCCTACACTTTATACTTTAAAGCCTGTCCTTACACTTTAATAAAGTTAAAGCTGTTATATCAAAAGAAAAAAATCTCAATTAATTGACTGAGTGAAGATAAAATTTTACTTTCGAGTACTAAAGATAAAGAAAAATAAACTAATTTATTTTTATTAAAAAATATAATTCATAGTGATAGTAGAATCATTTAATGTCAATATTATAATATAAAAAGTATTTTTTTTCTTTTAAATTATCCTAAATTTATACAAAATTAAATTATAAAATATTAAAAATAAAACCTTAACTAAATGAAGAGATCTTAAAAAATATATTAAATAAGTAAATTGAATAAGTTTTTCTTATATTTAAAAATCAATGCACATAAATTTTTTTCTCATATTCGAGATCCGAAGAAAAATAGTTAATAATTTATTGATTTGAAATACAATTCCTTTTAAAATCCCACTTATTGTCTTAGAGCGAGATAATAAATGTAAATTATTTCTTTTCATTTAAAAAGCAAAAATTTATACTTTGTTTTTCTCGCAACATATTATATAATAGAAGAGATGATAAAGAGGAAAGAAATAAAAATATTGATAAAAAGGAAAGACGTGACGTAGATAAAGAAGAGAAAAAGTAAATGTGTATAAATTATTATAAAAGAAAATTAAACTAGTAGAAATAAAAGGAAAACAGACAAGTGAGAAGAAAAAAAATACAGTATACATACATAAGATATGAGTGATAGATAAATTTTAATACGCGTAGAATTATTTATAAAATGTAAAAAAAAATTAAAAAAGAAATTATAAATATATATATAAATTAATTAATTGTGTATTGGAGTTGACTAGTGAAAATAATATATAAGATTCAACAATAAAAATAGTTTGGGATATTTAAAATTTTTACATAGAAATAAAAATAAAAATATATAATTTATATTTAATATATTATATAATAGTTATTATTTAATTTACTAAAAATGTTCCTTATTTATGATAATTAGATTCTTTCTTTTATACACTTATATTTTATTTCCTATATGTAATAAAAGTTCAAGAATATTATGATTGAAAATTTTACAATGATAACTAAAATGCAATGATTATGTTTTTCTAAAACATCAAACGCAATGAGAGGTAAAATAAAATGTTGATGAATTAACTATTAAATAGAACAATTAATAATATCTGTTCATTTTATTTTACGGTGAATTTAAGTGTGTGTATATATATATATATATATATATATATATATATATATATATATATATATATATATATGAGGTTTTATTATCTATCATAGTAAGATTAATAGAAATTATGGTAGTTTAATATGAGATGATAAGTTCTGGTAAATGAGAATAAATGAATAATATTTTTATAATTTCCTATATAAAATAAAAAAATCCTATAAAAAAGGAGAATCACTCCATATAAAGGTTATCTATCCCACTGGCCTTTTAACATAAAGTCTATTAATTGAGACCTCAGTTTCTGGCACAAGACTTAAAGGAAGACTCAATCAATACCCTTCCATGGTTCCCGATGAAGCTTCACCGTAAGTACTCACTCTCCTTACATCACTCACTCCCAACACTTTGATTAATAATTTCCATCCCTAAATAACAAAATAATAATAACAAGAACTTCAAAATTAAAAATAATAACTAAAAACCTTCAAAAGAAGAAAAAAAAAAACAAAGATACGCTAATTAATTAACCTTGTTAATAATTTCAAATTATGTTAGGTTCGAGACGAGTGAGATGCTGGCAACGTTTCTGGCGTCGACACCGCTGTTGTCAGAGTCATGGAGGCTGTGCACCACCGTCGCCGCCACCATGTCTCGAACCTTTGTGACGGAACACGGTGACGGCGGCGTGGTGTATGTTATTTTCCCTGGCGTGGAAACGGCGCCGGGATCGGACTCTACGTGGAGAAACTTAGTTCCATTGGAGAGCATCGGTGAGGTGCCGTTATTTTCTGCACGTCGCAATAAGGATGGCGATGAACCTGTTATGGTGCATGCTGGGATGCTCAATCTCTTCTCTTCCTTTTTTGAACCATTCCAAAACCAGGTTTCTTGATTCACAACTTTCGCGCTTAAATTTATTGTTCTCTATCGTTTTGTTATATATATATACATATAATATGCATTTATTCGAATAATCTATAAATCACGGAAATCTCTTCTTTTTTTTTTCCTATCTTTATTCTGAAGAGCCGACACCAAAACTTTTATTTTCTGTTGAGTAATAGTTGGATTAAATTTTCTACTAATATAAATACATAATTAATTAATCAATTAATTTATAACATATACACGTAATTACTTGATAATTTATTTATTTATCTACCAAATATCTCGGTAACTAAGTTTGTTCATGTGCATTTTTTTTTTTTAATTTTGAGAATTACTCTATGTTATAAATATCTCATTAATTAACACTTGATCATTTTTTTTCCAATGGTATTAATTATATGACTATCAATGAATACATTTCTTTCTTTCTCTCTTGTGTGTCTCCTTTCTCTCTAATCAATATGTGTGAAATAAGAGGAGTTTCCGCCGATCCTTTTTGTTTTGATAGTACTGCAACATGTTACATGTGTGATGAAATTTGTTTCAGAGTTATATATATTTCTTTTTTGCCAACTCGAGGGTGAGAATCATATTTATTAGAAGATATTGTAGAAATATTCTAATTATTCTAATTATTGGCGGGTGCATATCAATGATCATTGCCATAGAGATTTTAGATACTAACAACTGCACTACTATAATAAAACTTCTTTAGTACTATGTGTGAGTTTGTTTTAACGTTCGAAACCTCCTTTCCACACATTCCTAGTAACAAAATATGACAAAAAATTTCAAGATTGAACGCTATACAAACACACCAACATCGTTCCTATGTCACCAAACAAGTTAACTTGTGAAATATTCATTCTACATATATATTTTCAATTCACAAGGTCCGTGGATGCTCCGCAACAGGTTGTCCCTTTGCTCATCATCATAATTCGAAATCAATCAATTTTGTAGAGAAGAAAAAATTGGACTTGAGTCATTAACCCGAAAATGTTTGCCTATCTTTTCGGAATTTATCATGAATTGGTCGCGTCACTCGGTGTTTTATTCGAGAAATTGTTGATTTTCCTTGTCCTTTTATTAAGTATGAATCTAAAAGTAGGGTACAAAAGGCAAAGATTTTTGCCGTGTGTAGTGCTCCCGTGCTAAAGGCCACAACTTGGTGCCAAACATGGGTCCCTTTGAAAAGATAATAGCATTTAAGCCAATATATATGTACTACCAACCAAGCCATTATCACAGTCTTCTCCACTCTAATTCCAATTTGAAATTGGAGACTTAGTTACCACTTTTATGTAATGTAACAATTATTTGTGCCTCCCCCATCAATTAGATAATGCTATTGACAAATGACTCTCCAAGTGGGATCCATTTTCATAGTCAATGGTAGAAATTATAAACCCTCCATTAGTCTTATTTAATATCTTCATCGTCATTATATAGTGTGTTTATTAATAGGAAAGTAATTGCCACCATTGACGTGTGAAAAACTTGAAAGAAATCAATAAAACTATTAATATATCATGTCGCATCTATTTTATTTTTAATTTTGAGTAAATAATGATCGGATAATTTTCAGTGGTTAACTTTTTCGAGGAATAACATAAAAATTGTATTAGAATGTTTATGTTAGTGAGGAACATGACAATATTTTATTATAAAAAAAAAGTCAAATTAAATTTCTGGGTCAAATTAAGTATCAAGTATCCACTAACTTTGTAAATGATTAATATTTATCAGAAAAATTGAATGACTACCTTTAGTTGATCCTCTTCTCTCCATTATATTTTTCATTCACACGACCCAATTCTGAAAATTTGTTTAAGAGATCATAGTCCAACATGATAGTCACTGAATCATGTGGAATTAAGTCGAGATCTGCAAATAAGATTTTGAGTTCAATTCTTTTAGATGTAAAAATAACCTAATTTTCTTAATATAAATTAGTTATCAACAAGAATCCGTCTAACCAAAGTGTTGGAAAAAAAAAAAAAAAAAAAAAAAAAGCTTAGGAAGTCAAGGTGCGTTTTGATAAGCTTTTATGTTTTCAATTATGGTATATATTTTAAAAAATTTACAATATTTATATTGTAAAAGAAAAGCTAAAACCTATTTTTTAAATAACAAATTATTGTTATTTATTTATAATTTTTAATAAAAATAATTTTTTCCTAAAAGAGAACGTGAAAATATGGGATATCATTGCTAGTGACCTGATTTCCCTTCGCTGATTACTATGTCGGCAATCCATACATACGCACCAGTTGTATTCATCATTATGTACGTATGTTTGGAAGTAATTTATGTATATAATCATTTTATAAAACAAATAATAGATTATACAAAACAAAATCATTTATTTATAACTATGAGAAAGAGTGAAAATTATACTTATATCTGTTTTAATTAAAAAAAAATGAGAACCAAACAATTTAGTAGAAATCAAACAATCCGAAAAAGCATAATTGATGTGAAAGTAGAGACAGTGAGCTGTTTGGTACGTACAAAATTGGAAATATACAGCATTAGTCGTTACTCTATATTCAATGTATCGGCAGCGAGGCTAGGAAAACTCGTAGTCTTTGAGTCACATCCTACAAGCTAAGACCATTTCCTATAATTTTCATTTTTTTTTTATTTTTAAGAGTGGCGGTCCCAGAACACCACCTAACACGAGGTTTACAAAATCTCAAATGCCAAGTCGAATTAGATTATCTTAATCCAAATATTATCAAAATTATTTATATAAAATAATTATTTTGAAGTACTTTTTAATAATTTACAATTTTAATCTATAATATAATTGTGTTAATAAAAAAGCTATATTTATTTTAAAATTCAAAGTCCGGTGTATTTATTTTTTAATTTTGATTATTTAAATAAAGTCTAATAGTTTATACTTGTCATTTTCACTTGAATATATATATATATATATATATATATATATATATATATATATATAAAACCTGTCAAAGGTGTTAGATTTGAAATTTGTTGATTTACATCTTTCGATAAATTTTTATATAAATTAAACATAAATAATCTAATTATTCAATTTAACGATTTTAATAACAAAGTTATATATATTTTAATCATTTATCAAATTATTATATATGTATTTATATATTGATGGAAAAATAACATATTTAAAAAAATTTAAATTGTATAATAAAAACGTAGAATTAAACGGTAAAATCATTCAAATTATCTAACTAAAGTCATCAATCAATTATCTCGTCAAATTATATATATTTCTTTTATTATATTTTTCTTTTGCTTTATTTATATTCTGTGAGATTAGAAATTTACTGCCATCAAACATTTCTCTTTTATCTCTGATTGAATCTTATTTCTAACTAACAGATGTCTTTTTTTACCATTTAGATGTTGGGAATCATGGGAAACAGCAACACAAAATCAATTGTTATAACCGGGCACTCAATTGGAGGAGCCACTGCGTCTCTATGTGCTCTTTGGTTATTGTCTTACCTCCGCCACATAGCTTCCAATTTGTCTTTGTCAATCTTGTGCATCACTTTTGGTGCACCATTGCTAGGGAATGGCTCTTTCTCACGTGCCATTCTCAAAGAAAGATGGGGTGGTAACTTTTGTCACGTTGTCTCAAAGCATGACATCATGCCACGACTACTTTTTGCTCCTATAACCCCTTACACTGCTCAGCTTAACTTCATGCTTCAGTTTTGGCAACTCTCTATGACTGCACCAGGTTTTGGAAACCTTGCAGTTCCAATTTCTGACCAACAGAAAGAGTTGTTCAACTTTGTGATGAGTTACTTGGATGCAGCCACACAAGATGGAGAAGGGTCTTTAGCAAATGCTTTGTTTCACCCTTTTGGTAGCTACCTTTTTGTTTCTTCGGAAGGAGCAGTGTGTGTGGATAGTTCAAATGCTGTTACAAAGATGATGCATTTGATGTTTGCATCAGGCTCTCCAGCTTGTAGTATTGAGGACCATCTAAAGTATGGAGACTATATTAAGAATTTGACTTTGCAATTCTTGAACCAGAAAAATTGTATTCAGGGGAACATAACAAATTCAAGCTATGAAGCAGGACTTGAATTGGCAGTTCAGTCTTTAGGTTTGGCAAACCAGGTAAAGTCACTATCTTGTCTCATTACTGTGGAGAAATTATTGCATGGTCAGTGGTCCTTGAACCTCGTTAATCTCTATATGATACATACTCTAGTTTTATTAATTCTTTATGATAAATTGAAAAACTAGATTACATGTCATATAGAAGTTAGTTGAGATTATGGATACGTGATGGTATGAGGCCATGCAATAATTTCTCCACCACTGTGATGTTTCTTCCTCTATTTTTTCTAGTAAACACCAAAATGCCAATTTATTGAACACAGGTTGAGAATGTAGCATGAGTAACTTTGTCTTTTCACTAACTTAGTAATATTATTATATGATTCATAGTTTCCACTAGAAGCAGGAAATTTCACTAAACAAATTACTTACATTCTACTATATATAGGAATCGGCTATTGAACCTGCCAAAGAGTGCCTTAAGATGACAAGGAGAATGGGTCCTTCACCAACCAGGAATGCTGCTAACTTAGCGATTACATTATCAAAGTTTGCGCCTTATAGGGCCGAAATAGAATGGTACAAAGGTTGGTGTGACCAGCATGTTGATCAAATGGGATACTACGACTTGTTCAAGAGTAGAAGGGGCACTTCAAAACTGACCATGAAAATCAACATGAATCGTCACAAACTAGCCAGGTTTTGGAACACTGTGATTGAGATGTGGGAGAGAAATGAGCTGCCTCATGATTTGGCAGTTCGAGATAAATGGGTCAATGCTTCACATTCCTATAAACTCCTGGTCGAGCCTTTAGACATTGCAGAATATTATGGGAAGGGAACGCACACAACAAAAGGCCATTACATACAGGATGGCAGAGATAGAAGATATGAGATTTTTGATAGGTGGTGGAAGGATAGAATGGCCACTGCCGAAGAAAATAATGAGACGAGAAGCAAGTTTGCAAGTTTGACCCAAGATTCCTGCTTTTGGGCAAGGGTGGAGGAAGCAAGAGATTGGTTGAATAGTGTTAGAAGTGAGAGTGACACAAGCAAGGTGACTGTGCTGTGGAATAACATTGAGAAATTTGAGAAGTATGCTATGAAACTTATTGATAATAAAGAGGTATCCCAAGATGTTCTTGCTAAGAACTCAAGTTACAGTATATGGGTGGAAGATCTAAGAGAACTGAGGGAACTCAAAGCAAAGGTGAACGGATTCCCACACCACTTTAACCCATTTCTTGATGGGGAAGTAATTCCTTAGTAATTCTAAATGAAATCGATAAATAAAGTTAACTCTGTAATTTGCCTATGAACTACTAGTTTGTAAAACTTGTGTGCTACTTATGGCTTGGTTGAATCAGTATTTTACTTAAATTCTTACAACAAGTATGAAAATCCAAAATCAGTTATTGTTCTTACCTTTTTGAATCGAATAATGAACATGTTATCACTGACATGGAAATTCCAACAACATTGTTGACCATAGAATGTACAAGTCAAATCAACACAGGAGAATGAGATAAAGGATATTCTACCGGTTATTCTTTAAACTTCTAAAAGTTACACCTTGCCATTTTGAATCTCAATATTCCTAACTGGCCCTTTGAACCATTTTCTAGCATCTAACAGCCACCAAAGCATTATCAGACCCAGACCCACCCCCAAAGCAACTGGTGCATAATTGAAAGTATCCCAAGTAATAGGGTAAAGAGTTGGCAATAGGAATACAGAACATGTGTAACAAATCCATAGGAATGCCACCAGACAGACTGGTCTTCTTGCCTTGCCTAAATAAAACGGCCCTGGCTTGAAGTTCTTCTCAGACATCACAAGCCTTGCAAAGATAGGAACTGCATAACCACCAACCCATCCAATTGTACATATTGAAGTAATTGCAGTAAAAACTACATTGACCTTCAAAATTGGGAGGCCAAGAAGAATGCAGATTGCTGCACAGAGCCACACTGCATTTGAAGGAACCTTGTACTTCGGGTGCAGTTGCCTCCATAAGTGTGAAAAAGGAACTCCCTTGTCTCTTGACAGAGCATAAACCTGAAAATTTTTATATACACCATACTTTTAATATCTTTTTGGTTCATACACTAGTATACTTTCTTCTACCGGATAATCTAATACTTTCTTCTCTCAAAAGATAACTTCTACCGATTGCGAAGGTGCTAAATTGATCATCGAAGAAAAAAGGAGAAAAAAAATAATGTACTTACCACCCTGGCTGCACTTGTTGTAATTGAAAGCCCACCAAAAAAGAATGAACCCCAAATGACAAATAGTAGAATGATTGCTCCAGCAGAATTGTGATATCTTCCATGAAATGCATCATAGAGTATTTGTGCAGGCACAAATGCTCCAGCAGTCTCATTGTTCGTATCATAAAGGTAACCAAAATCCTGAATTAGAGTTAATAAGTAGTGTTACTAACTTGCTATCATCCTTTGAATAATAAAATCATTTTCCTTCGGAGCAAAGGCAAAACAAGGTGTCTATTGCTCGGTTATATCTTAAAGATTGTTATTACTAACTTCTTTTTGAATATGTTTACCTGAATGCTGAATGTAAGTGCCAAGATGTAAGCCCATCCGAATACTGAAATGATCCCAATACTACCTAGTATTGCAATAGGTCCATTTTTGTCTGCACCTTTGGTTTCTTCAGTTAGATGTGCTGCAGCATCATATCCATACAGGGAATACTGGCTGACAAGAAATGATAGAATGACTGCATATGGTTTGCTTGATATTCCTGTGGTTTCAGGGGCTAGTTCTAAGTTTGTGAATACAAATGAAGCAGATTGTGTAGTTAGTGACACCAGAGGTACCATTATGACTATCACCAATCCACCAATAACCTGACATGGAACAAATGAATGTGTGACACCCCAATACATCTGAAAGCGCTAAAAATGTTGAGCATATTGTGAAGTACGTTTCAGAATATATTTTTGCTAGAAATGAACAACTATTAGATATAATATATGCAGATCCACTGTGAAGCACCAGTACTTCAATTTATTCCGCGTATCTGTAGCTGATACCCGATACGGATACTCTTAGATAATTCACCGATACATATCCATGAAGTATCGTAACTACTGAATTTTCATATTTTTTTAAGACTTACATATTCACCGATGTGTACACATGAAGTACGCAAGCCTTTAAAAAAATTATAAAAATCCAATACAGCTACATATAAAATATAAAAGCACCTATAATATAGAAACATAAAACCACTGTCTCTTGATGAAAAATTTCAAGAAAGGAATGAGATTGATACTGTTTTTATTACGATAACAATGATTTATAATTTTTATTCTATGTTTAGCAATGGCCGAGAATTGTTTTTAATTTGAATTTAAATAGTTACAATCATCAATCTATTTGATATGAAGTTTTATACATACCTACATCGTATCCTATATATTTTTAAAACAATCGTATTGGATACATACATATCATATCTGATACATGCATTGTATCTGTGCATCATAGCAGATCCGTAAGTATTTTGTTTTTAATCAAAACATCAAGTTAAAATACACCCTTCTCTGGGGTGTCCACAAGTTGGTTTGATTCAGTTTTAGGAAATGAAAAAATTTGAGGCAATCCTAATGGATTGAATTTATTTGTTTTGCTTTTTCAACTTTTTTTTTTTTGGGGGTACCAAATCTATACCAGTTAAACCTTACTCAATTTGTTCTTTTAGTAATAAAAAGTAAACAAGCTTAGGCCATCCTATGTAAGTGCATACAAGAAAGTTATAATAGTACCTGCCACCAGATTGAAACTATATCGATTAAGGCAATCACTTCCAATGCAAATGTGTTTAGTGCTGCCCATATAACAGTGAGGCCAATGTACATACATAAGAATAGCCACTTTGGGGCAAAGTACCCTCCACCTTTATTTGTGCCTGTTGAGAGTAGGATTATACTCTGCAACGTCTGTGATCCTGCATATGCCTTTTCCAACCATGAAAAGCATGAGTTACCGTGTAAACATTCTCAGAAAATATTGAGTAGAAATTTCACTGTTTCAGCAAAGTACCTGAGTCCCTATCCCAGCTACAAGCCCTATGGTCTCAAGCCAAGCACAGCACCATGAAGAAAATGGTCCCCATTTTGGACCAGCTAAATGAGCAGCCCAAAAGTACAGAGAACCAGTTGTCTGTTTGATTGAATTGAAAGTGAAAGTTAGTTTTGTAAGTTACTAAATTCATTTACTCATTTGTATGAAACAGGAATCAACAAGTACTTTTAGGATGTAAAGTTTCCTATATGCAAAAGGGCTGCTTTTTTGTTCCCTATAAGTATTCTCTTTTTGAGTCAATCCCATTTGAGACATAGTCAAACATTAAGTGCGTGTTTCGATAATTGTTACGTTAAATGTAATTAGTTTTAATCCATTGAACGTGATTCAATGGAAAACCACACACACCCTAATGTGGCTACCTCTTCCAGTAGAAAACTTTGGTTTGAAATGTTATCGGAGACTAACTCCTTCCCCTCAACTCAATCCTTGTTGGCCAAAGAAGCTATCATTGACTCTAGATTTTTTCAATTTAAAAGGACACATTTTCTATGTTCAAACATCAGGGATTCTCTTCAAGATTGAAACAAATTCAGAATAGCTAGATCTGTAGGCCGTAAATATCTGTTAATTCTCCTTTATCAACTTGTTATATGACCATCAAAAGTTAATCTTTATGGAAACCATCTTAAATCTTATATATTTGAAATGTTATGAGTTTTCATGATAAACTAAGCATGTGTCAAATTATGTTTAAACTTTTAAGCCTTAAAGTGCTGCTACTAGAAAGAAATTGCATAAAGTTAATGAAAAGAGACGAACCGGGAACGATGAGCATATCTCAGCCATTGCAATCCCAACGAACCAAGTGAAGAAAGAAACCACTACCCAACCCCAGACAAGAGTTGCAGGGCCAGCATATTGAAGACTAGAACCATAGAGAGGTGTAATTCCAGTGAAAAGGGTCATTGTGGAAAATGATATTGCCAGAGTTTTGAACATAGTCTGCACCATAAATAGAAAAGGTAAACAGATTTGACTAAGAAAACTGGGATCAAGAATCACAACATAGAAAGAAAAAAATTAAAAACAAAATACACGTACCATTTCTCTTCTCAATTCTTGCTTGTAACCAAGTTCATTGAGCCTCTTCTCAGCTGAATCCATAGTTGTGTTTCCTGTAGACACTTCAGAAAATTGGCTTTGACTCCCCATGGAACCAAGCTTTGGTTGAGGTCCTGAGGAGTTACCTACCTAATATAAAATAAGAAAGAAAAGGAAGCAGAAAAAACCTCACAGTAGTGTTCAGATACCTCAAAATATAAGTAATAAAGATTGCAAAAAGTGAAGTATGTTTTGACTAGACCCTCAAATGTTTCAGCTGAAAGATTCAAACTTAGCAGTTGCAATATTTGAATGGTCTTGTGAGGCAACTAACCAGGACAAGTAATATGTTTCGTACTTCTTTTTCGTGCTTTCTCTCAAACTAAGAAAGGAAAAACGGTTTCACACAAGCCATCTTTGTCAACAAGGGATTTTGTCGTTATGCTACTTGCCTAATGATTTTCAATATACAGATCAGAAATAAAATTACTGCGCATGCAGTGCTTAGGGCGATAAAATTGCTCCCTAATCAATCTTAATACTTATTAACCACTCACTAATAAATATATATAACAACGTATAATACTATGAAAATATATAAATACATAATTGATTAAGTATTTTAAATGGTTATTTAAAAAAATTCGGCAACGAAAAAGTAACCAAGACTTTAATTATTAGAAAATATATTAAATTAATTTCTAAATTTTAGAACATTAGTATAAAATAATATTTTTAGTTTTTAATAATAAATTTATAAATAAATTTAATAATATATAAATTAAATTTATGTTAGGTATGAAAAATGTAATACGAGTGCAATAGATGAAATATATATATATATATATATATATATATATGAAATTGATAAATAATAGTAAATATCTTTAAAAAAAATCCTTCAAATTTGATAATAAAAATAAATTTGTGTTAGTCTGAAATTTTTAAATACGGCCTTGTCTTAATATCTGTGAATGAATCTGTATTATTTATGAACAGCAGAGTTAATTAAAAGCGTTCAAAACAGACAATATTTTTGTGTTGCTTTCACTTGGAACTAGAAAAGTGGATGCATCATTCAGCGTAGAGTTTCATATAATAAGCCAACGTAGTAATTGGTTAGTTTCATTTAGTCAAACAACTGTGTCATTTGTCACTTAGTCTGTGTTTTTTTAACATTGATCAACGATGAATTGGTCTTTGCCTTCATTGACATTTTTGACACAGAAAAAGATAGACATGGAATTTAATTATAAAAATACTGCAGAATCGTAGGGAGGATCCACAACGTGTCCATTGCTCATGTTCCCATGTTCCCTATTAGTATAGGTTGCTTCTAACCAGATATTCTTCTGAGAAAAATATTATTAGCAATACAGTTTTAAGATTATTATAAGTTTTAAAATTATATAACTCACTCTCCTTGTTTAATGGTTACATTGACATTGAAAAGAAATCGTAATTATTCAATTATAATAACCATTTATGATACGTTAGGTGTTTTTATATGAATATCTCAGAAGTTATATCAATTAGTAATAATGAATTGGGATTGAATAATTATAAAAAAAATAATTAATAATGTATAACAATTAAAATTTATTTTATTACTCTTTTTTGAGTCATGTGTATTTTTTAATAATTTTGGCTAACAATAAAAAGTGTTATTATAAAGAATATGTTAGAAAATGTATTAGTGACACTTCTCTCTACCACGTATGTTTGGCTTTCAAAACTGGCATTCATGCTAAGATTATGGTGACGGTTGGATGTAAAGGAAATAGTGGAAAATAAGTCGTTGACTTAATTATTAAACCGCATGTGATTAACATTATTCCTTTAAACTAAACTAGATATAGACCCACGCAATATTTAATTAAACTATTTAATTATATTGGTAATAATAAGTTATTTCTTGGTTTACGAAACATCAAGATTCGTTTGCAACATCATATCACTTTGATTTCTTACATATTTATGTTTATGATCTCATTTAATTAGAAACAATATAAGTCAGTTTCTCTCAAAAACAAAAAGAAATTAAATTTGTTAAATTAAAAAATATGTTAGAATATCTATTTTATTATTTGATGTGTTTCCTATAACTTTAATTTCTTTTGAACTTTGATATTTATCTTTTATCACCTTTTTACTTTACATGTGTTTTCCTTTTCAGTACATATTTTCAAAATAAATATTCAACTAAATTTTTAATAAGATCTTTTTTATTAGGTTACGAACGGTTTAACTATAACTTTTAATTTTATACGGAAAAATATAAATTTTTACTCTATATTTAAAAAGCAAAAAAAATTATTGATTAATAACTAATTGATGCGATAATTATCACTTTAATAACTAAGATTATACTTACTTTTATACCACTCATAATTTTTTATATTAATACTCATTTAACAGGTGCGACAATTATAAATATATATAAGATTTCAAAATCAATGAGTGATGAGATTCTTTTATTATCATATTAAGATTTTTTTAGTTTAGATTAGATTTTATTTATAATTTGTAAGATTTGAATGAATTTCATAAATTCTAAACGATTAGATGAATTTCTAGCAAATATTTAATGATAATTTTAAATTATAATTTTTAAAAAATTATAACTTAATTATAAAAATTCATGTTAACATGGTATATTTATTATTATCATTATCGTAGCTATTACACTTATTACCGGTGCTAGAAATACTAATAATGAAAATACTTGACAACGGAGAGATAATAGTAATTTACGTGAATATATATCATAACATAAAAAGAATTATATATCATATAAAAATATTTTAAAATTTTAAAGATAAAAGTCTCACAAAATTCATTATATCAAAAAATTTATCAAAATTTATATATTTTTTAATATCACAAAACTTTTTAAAATAATAAAGAGGTTTTATTAAATATTACCATTGGTAATATTTTTTAAAAAATATAATTATTTTAATTGAATATAACAAAACTTTTATAATTTTATAAACCATAATTGAATATGAGAAGAAATTTGTTTCGTCGTTTAAAAGCCTTGAATATTATAATTTTTTTATAAGTAATGAATATGAATATAGTAAAAGAAGTCAGAAAATATTTAAGTCTTCACGAAGGAGATAAGGAAATCACTTTACATTAAAGCTCAACATGCCAAATAGAAACACCAGATTCCAATTTAATGAATTAAACTATATGCAAATTCTCCAAAAGCCCCGTTTTTAAAACCAAAATTGTCTTCCCCAATCTTATATTCTTATTAGTACCATAAGAAAAGTCATTGCTGAACACTCTGATTTGCTCACTACTAAAATTAGTAGCTCATAAGTCATATCTCAATTTTTTCTACTTACCCCTGCCCATGTTATCCAAGAGAAAATAGTATTAACAAAACTTGATATTTAAAAGGTATAAGCGAATCAATTCAAAGATAGTAAGGTATCACATTGAATGTTTATTAATATCAATCATCATAAAGATTGACGTCAAAGCTATAAAATAGCCTTCTTCAATTAATATACGCGGAATTGATAGAGTAAAAAAATGTTAGCTCAAATGTGATAAAAAAAAAATAAAAACGGTTACAAAATTTAATAGAATACAAAGAATGCCGACTAAAATGTGATAGGAAATAGATATAGTTTCATATCATTTGATCACAAAAAAAGAGAAAAATATCAAGGAAATCATACGGTTGAAGAGTGTTAAAACATATCAAATAGATTGAAAATACATTTAAAGCATGTACGTTAAGTCTTGCTATTTGGTGTGATTTTGTAATTGGTAAAATAAATTAAATAATGGGAAAAAATAAGAAGAATACCTTGTAATTTTTTTTCTAATGAGAAGTCTCCATGTCTCCATTTTATTCATGATGAGAAGACCTCATTTTTTCTAGTATGTTTGAGTGAGAAATTTGTTTCATGAGTGTGCGAGTTTCAAGGAGTTGGTAACAATGAAATTGGTGGAGTAAATAAATATTGAGAAACACAAGTTTTATGAAATTTTCTGATGATAAACGTAAGTGAAGTTCAAATTTTTTCTGATGAGAAGCTTGTGTGGGTATGTGTGAGTAAGAATTTAGTTGTTGGGTTTATGCAATAGAAAAAGTGGTGATGTGAGTGAGAATTGGGCCATTGCTATGTGTGTGTGATATAGTAGAAGAGATGTGATATAGTTCTAGTTAATTGACAAATCAACAATTGTGCTGATATGGCAAATAATGGTGAAAGTGGCAAGTAATTGGTGAAACGATGCAGCAGGATTTCGTAACTTCGATTTTATATATATCATAGATATAAGTTATAATATGATGGTCACACTATAATTTTGTTTAATATGCACTTCAAATATTCAGCCTTCTTGTCAATGGTGACTTTCAATGTAGGATTTGCACAGAAGCAGTAGCCATAACTTAGGATTCGAAACTCAAGAAAGAATAAAAAAATCAAAACTGAACTTTTCATGCCACAGTTTAAGCTGCTGCATCAAATGAATGAAGAACTTGCTCTAAAATCATTCTCTTATGTGGGTCAAGTGGACTCTCTGGTTTATCAGAGTGAACAATATTTAGAAGATAGAGCTTCTTTGAGGTCACAAATGCTGCAGAAAATATCCTCTTCATCCCTCCCCTTGTACTATCAATAGTGTATTCAATTTCATATATTTTCAACCCTCCCTCCCCTGATCTTTCTTCCACTGCAATCAACTCGGCCTCCTTTGTACTTTCCTAAATGTCAAGGCAATAACTGACTGAAGTTAATACACCATACAATCACATAGATGTTTGATATCTAAGAAAACAGACATGTATATATCATGAGCAAACAAGGCACATGTTGGGATATGAAATGGTACATGAACATGAAAAATGTGAAATGGACAACTTTCACAAATATGAACTTAACTCGTTAAGCTCTAAGCTAAATGTTTTTTGAACATGGAATGGTTACTTTTTGTCATGAAAGAAGTAGAATGTTTCCTTGAAGTCGGTATACACCTCCTGCTTTGCTACTAGCTCAATTAGTATCAAGATTCAATGAATCTCTGTACTTAGCCAAGAGGTACAGGATTCTGAGTCTTGAAAATGGCTAAAACTCACTTTCAAAGATGGGAAAGCTTCGAGACACAAAGGTCAAGATGAGGGATCGCCCACAGTCATTACACTTACACTCAGCATCGCTGACTTGAAATCATTATAAGAAGTGCAACAAAGAATGTAAGAGCAAGTCAGTGCTTAACAAAAGTGCTTATGATAAGTACCTCTATTAAACACCCAATGCATGCATTGGAATGTACTGAGGTGGACAAGTGCTTAAGGAAAGGGCAGAGAGTGCGCTTTAACAAGCACCTGATGCTTGAGAAGAGAGGAGAGAGGATACTTTCGTGAGTAGTAATCAAATGGAAATTTTAAAATACAATTAATAATTATAGACATGAAGTAATTAATTTGTGGAGTCATGTGGGACTTCTGAAAGGAATGCTTAACAAGATTTTACGTTGGAATGATTAAGATCCTTAATTTACAAAAGTGATGTGTACATATGAGATCACCTCTAGTGTTAATAAATTATTGCTAAACACCCCATATAAGCATCTTCCATTGGACTTGCTCTAATGGATGCTAAGGTGAATTTCATTGACACTGTAATGTAGTGAAGTTCTTCTTGACAATCACAACCTATAAGGCGCAAGTCAAGGCTTTTGGAGTCTCCATGACCACAAAGCCGCATTAACAATATTTGTCCATAATTTTCCATAATATTAAAGATATCACAAAACCACAACAACGATTTATAACCTTGCAACCAAATGCTCAAGTCACCATCACCACTTGGCACAAATTTTATAAGTGCAAAAGAAAATGGCAGTGGGAAAAAGAACAGTTTACCTTACGTCTTTCTGCTTGTAAAAGCTTATCAGCAACAAACTGAGGAGTCCCAAACTCTTCAAGACTCGCAAGACGAACAGGGTTTACCACAACCCCAATATTGTTACTTCCCATATTTGCCTCTTGGAACAACACAGTTGCCCCTGCTTTATCAACCTGTTAACCACAACCCCAAAACTGTCCCTTAAGGAGAAAAAACACACAATTACTCATGATACGCTTATTTTTTCCGGGTAAACACACTTGCCAAAAATCAAGGATGTCATCTTCTCATTGTTTCTTATATGATTATTATCATCATAATATTATTATTAGGCATAGCTTAGTTGGTTAAGCATGATACATGAGTTAAGTTATTGTAAATATCTAAACACCTATATTCAATTCCTATGGATTAAAAAGAAATAGTCTACATCAAACCTTCCGTAGTAATCAATTGATTCAATATTGCTAATTTTTATTTCACAGCGATCTGTAATACGCAACGAACTTTAACACATAGCCAACCAATCAACTTACTCACAAAACACGTACAAATATGTACATTCACATTTCTCTCCCTTCACATTTTATAATTAGTTGTCTTGTTGTCAGCTTATTGCAGTTGTCTATCACATAATTTTTTTTTTTTTTCACAATTGCGTGAGCCAGACACACCTAAGCAGACACAACGATACAAGTATCCAACTTCTTAGTATACATTGCTCCTAAACTTTTCACATAATTATAATTTTATAAACATAGTTTCAATTTGAACTAAAAAGGGAGTAGTTTACCTTTGTCCAAGAAGAGGGTGTAAGAAGAGTGAAACCTTCCTTGGAATCGGTGTATCTCTGAAGCTCCAATTCTTGAGCCAGCACACTAGGCAACGGCACACACTGACCCCACAGAAATGTTGTGAGAAGAAGGGTGAGATTGAGGTTCCTCTTGCTAAAAGAGAGTGATAAATGCATGTCTTTGCGAGTGCAAGTGGGTAAAGATAACTTGGGGAACAACATTGAGACGACGATTCTGGAATGAGAGTGTTGGTGAAACAAAGTGCTGCGTAAAAGAGTAGACCAACTTCTCAAAGCCATATTGCAAAGTTTGAGGTTTGTTGGGTTTGGTTTCAATGTTTGATGCTGAATCGAGGAGAGACAACTAGGTAGTTAGAAGGCGTTCGTTAATCTGTTATCCACAATTCTTCCTTTCACTCTCTTCCACTTTCTAAGATTTTATTTACCTAAAACTCTCTACACTTTTATCTATTAGATTTTTTATTTTATTTTTTTTATGTACATTATTTGTCTCGTACCTTCAATCTTCATCCACAATTTATCACATGTTAAGTTATTCTCTATTTTATCATGAGTTAAAATTTATTAAAAATAAAAATAAATACAAAGATCTACCAAATAGGATTTATAAGGAGTAAATTATTATTTTGTTTATATTTTTAATCTCTTACATATAAAAAAATAATCTTATAATTTTTAAAAGTATAACATATTTATTAATTTAGTTCCTAAAAAATATTTATAATTTAATTTTAAATTATATTATTTATTATCGTTTTAATTCTTCATCCAATAAATTAAATTGAGATAATTAAAATAATAATAAATATTTTTTATAAATTGAAATATAAATATATTACAATTTTTTTAAAAAAAAAATCCATGTCTCAATAGTTAGAATGTTTAATCAAAATAGTTTACTCAATTTATAAAGTTTTATAATTTTTAATAAATTTAAACTAATAGTAAAAAAAATACAGTAGAAAAGAGGAATCATTATTTAAATAAACAAAATATAAAAACTGATATTTTAGTGTAACAAAAGTTGATAGTTGTGTAATAAAAAGAGGAAAATGTGTGTTAACAGTGTAATTAGCGGCGGAGAAAGGAGCAACGTGGAAGTGGTTGAACATAAATAATGAACCGAAATCAAAAGGAGTAAAAGGAGAAGAAGCTATGCAAGACGACGTGTTCCTTCCATAAACAATATCGCTATGTCTTTCCCACTTCGTTTTCATTCTCTCTCTGTAAGTTCCGCCTCTCTCTCTCTCTCTCTCTCTTTGTTGTATCAATATTTATGTTCATTCTTGTGTCTATGGTTAAAGAACCGGGAATACTTGTATTATCAATCAAACCTGAGGAAATTCATTTGCTATTTCGATTTTCTGATTTTTCTCTACCTTTTATTCTTCATTTTACTCATAATTTCCAACTTATGTGTTATTGCGTTCTACTCCAATGCATCTATTAGACTGAAAAATATTTACTTCCATTATCAATCAAATGAGAAGTTAATTTTTTGTGTAACAAACAATGTCATTCTGCAATCTGCATATTTAGCCTTGCTCTAAAAAATCTGCTCTAAATGCAAGCCACAATGCATCTATTATCCTGTAAAATCGACTTCTAACTGCTGAAGGAATTACTTAATGGCATGTGCAGTAAACTTCTCCCGGAGAATAAAATAAAAAGTAGAAAATGAAATGTACTAAAAAAAAGTGTGCAACTTTCTACAAGTCAACTAATGAAAAAGTAATTTTAACTTTTAGATAAGTAAATTTCTTTTTGTTTTCTTCTTATTCTTCCCTCCTATGTTTATAGCAGGAGGAAAAATACCCAAATAGGTCATAAATCACTTTCATTTTAATTATTTAGTTTTATCTTTCACTTAACTCTATATTTCACTATCTACTAGATGTAATGTAATGTAATGTTTCATAATGTGGTTTGCTTTTTCTTTTTTTATCTAAATGTACAGTCTCTTGGGGTTGTGAGGAAAGTGTTAGGGAGTTTTATAACAGGCAAGTATGCTCCCTCTTGCATACAAGCTTCTTTTCCTAGCTCACGTAAACTCTTATTTCAGTTCCTCACAGTTGTGGCTTATTTCACTGACTATAGCATTCTGTTTCTTCAAATTATTCCATATTCATAGATATTGTTCAACCAACAAGTGGAAATTGGCACTTAGCAAGAAGAGGTACAAGATTCATATCGCTCAAAGGTTGCGCGAGGCTCGTGCATACAAAATGTCGAATCTCTGTCCATGAGACCTCCCCAAGAAATGAGGAAAAGGCCTTGTCTAATATCTCCAGGGATAAGAAAACAGTTCCAGAGGCAGATCCTCCCAGTATCAAAGATGTTCATCTGTTGTATGAGTTTTTAGACCGGAGGTTAATTTCAATATTCTTGTTATTTCCATTCATATATATAATAACTGTACTTTGATCATTTACATTTTGCAAATTTTAACATCTGCGTAACTGAATTTCCATTTTAATGTACAGTACCAAGCTAACAATATTGACAGGAGCTGGAATCAGTACAGAGTGTGGCATCCCCGATTACAGAAGGTTCTAGTTCTTCTGTATACTACTTTCTAATATCATGAGGTTAACCAAAACATTTATTGAGGAACAGTATAGCATTGTAGTTTTGCTCAGAATTGCCCCTTGCTATATTTTTTTATGATATTGAAAATTCTTTCCCCTGTTTATTAATAATAGTTTTGGACCTTGACCTTGTAAATTTTGTGGATGTAGCATTCATAAACTGATGGCAACATTAAAGGATTAAATGGTTTACTTGCTTTCTTTTTTGGCCATGCTATAGATATTGTGCTAAGATTGATAATTATTGCTATGTTAGTTGATAGTAACCATAGTTTAAGAGAAGAAATGATAATTCTTATTTCATTGATTAATCAAACTATCAAAGTTACAAAGGATGATTATATGTAGATTTAGTTGGTTAGAGATTCAAAGACCAATCTGACCACAATTCAAACTGGTAGATAAGGGGAAAATAAAACAAAAGATAAGACAGATCAAATAAATCTGATCCCACTGTCCTAATTTTATCTTATTCCATACTAAGTTTCAACAATAATTATTTAAGTATTGAAAAGGGAAAAAAAAAAAATTCCTAGCAACTTTGATAGTAACAATGCTGCATCAATATGTATATGTGGCAAAAGAGGGTCAAGAAAAAGAATGGAGTGGCTAACTCCAATTATTTGAAACCAGATGCCTCAATGATGCATCAGTTGGAAGAGTCTGCCTCCCATGCACCGACAGTAAACCAGTGCTAGTTCTGATCAATATCCACCTGTCATTTATTAATGGAGTCCGAGATGTGCCATTCTTGGTGTTTATAAAGATTATATATGCTTCACTCCTCATTGATTTTGATATCTTTAGAATATGGAATGTATGACTATAATTTATTATTCATAATGCTAACTTTATCTTCCTTTCTTTTCTATTCACTGATAGAAAATTATTATTTATTGCAGCCCTAATGGAGCTTATAGTTCTGGTTTCAAACCTATAACTCATCAGGTGATCTAAGGCCTAAGATCATGTTCAACTAGATTTGCTTCTTATTATTTTATCAGTAAGATGTGGCCAATAGAAAAGTTAAAAATGGTTAAGAATAGGAAAACGTAGATCTCTTGCATTTAAATATCATGTTCCATATGGTTGCTTTAATGACTTGGAATTTTGTATCATTTTTCAAATAACTTAAATATTATGGTCTATAGGGGAAAGAAAGAACACAATACCTGCAGTATGCCAGTATCTATGGTCATGTTCTTGAAAGAGAAGAAAGGTTGTTGTTTGTCAAAAGAGTAGGATATCCGTATCTTGACATCAGGAAAGCCAAGTACCTAGGACAAAATAAAATTTTCTCCATCTACTGAACGAGAAAAAGACTTCAACTATTGATAAATTATTAAGTCTTTGGCATTAGTGTAATCATTTGTGCATATTTAAATTTTAATGTTTATGGCAATGACTTCAATGAAAAAAAAAACTCGAACTATAGATTTTCATGGCAAAAATAGTAGTGACTCATGATGCCCTTTCATCTTAATCTGTGTGTTTAAGTTTTCCTTTCTTTTGACATTACTTAAAAGGAATTTCTCCGTTCAAGTCGAGCTCGGAGAAGATATTGGGCCCGGAGCTATGCTGGGTGGAGGCAATTTACAGCAGCACAACCATCTGCTGCCCATAATGCTTTGGCAACATTAGATAAAGCTGGCCGAATTGATTTAATGATTACCCAAAATGTTGATAGGTACCTGTTACAATTATTTATCAATTGAGCTTTTTTGGAAAATGTGAGATATTAAAAGGAAGTCTATCCTGGAATTTTGTTGTGCCTTGTTCTCAGGCTACATCATCGTGCTGGTAGCAACCCATTAGAAATACATGGCACTGTATACACTGTAATTTGTATAGATTGTGGATATTCCTTTTGCCGGACCTTATTTCAGGACCAGTTGAAGGCCCTAAATCCAAAGGTTAGAATTTTCAACCAAGAGAAAAATGCTATTGTCAATGAATAAATGCTTAAGAAGTGATTTCAATATTGAGAAAATGCTGATGAAGTGAGCTTGTGGCTAAGTCATGATATTTATAAGATCTAATCCTTTTGTTCTATGGATAAAGTGTATTATTGTTATGTTGAGAGATGTACCACTTATATATAACGCATAATGGTCCGTGTTGGTTGATAATTATAGTATCTGTGTAAGCACAATGTGACTAGATGTGTTGGTGGTTTCTTTGGGTTGGTTTTGTTTCTGTTAAAAAAATTCCCTTTTTTTTATTCTCTTAAATCTGATGAACAGAGAGGTCATAGGAGGAGAAAAATGACACAGCAGGGTGCTCATTCATCTGGTGTGACATGGGGAGAACAGTGATCGCTCTTTCATTTTCTTAAATGGGCTATACATTTTCTTAAATGGGTTATACTTTATAAGTCTAAGACGAAATCTGATTGTTGAGAAGTGTGCTCTAGAAAGTAGAGAAAAAGTATGGGTAAAACTAAAAACTACTATATGCAGTGTAAGATCCCAAATGGCATATGCTAAACCTTGCATTTAAATAAGACTTACCCTAATTGCTGTCACTGCAAGAAACTACTTTATTGTAAAACTTCATTTACTTATTATTTTCTTTTATATTCCTTGACACCAATGTTTTGTTGAATTTTCTTAGGACAGTCCGTTGAATTTTCTTATGAACAATGTTTTGTATGTTTCGATCAATTTATATAATTTCATTTACATGATTGATATGTGTTCCTTGTGCTGAAACTCTGAATGTAGGAGGACATGACTTGCATCATTACTGTGCATTTAAAAGCAAGAATATATTGCTTCATACGATACCAATGCTTTAATTTAGTAGTTGGAGTTTTTTTTTTTCCTCAATACAATATGACTGCGTACATCTATTCTGAATTTCCCTTTCCTGATAAACCAGTGGGCAGAAGCCATTGATAATTTGGACCGTGGAAATCCTGGGTCAGATAAGAGTTTTGGCATGAAACAAAGACCTGATGGTGATATTGAGATTGATGAAAGGTTCTGGGAGGAGGATTTTATCATCCCAACTTGTCATAAGTGCAATGGAGTTCTCAAACCTGATGTAGGCCATCTTTTCTTTCAGTTCAAATATTTGGCCTTTACTTGTCTGGATACTTCAGCTTGTTAGCTATGTACATAGATTGTTCTTCATTATTGTAGCTGGTAATAAGTGGGGGCAAGAGAAGTATATGAAATCTTAATTATTACCTTATAATTTATAGATCTGAGTGAACATATGAATACCCCTTCCCTAAAAGAAACAAACAAATTACCATGAAACATTGCATGTCATAAAATTCAGTGAAGCTGAATAGACCACTTATGGATGTTTTGACTGCCAGATCCGAATATATAAGGTTATGAATAGGAATTGCAATTTGACACTATCCAAAATATATGGGGGGGAAAGTAGATCAACAATGGAAAAAGAAAAACAGGAATTCAGGTACTGATATAATGTGTAAAAAGAAAAACAGACACCTAGCGCTTTCTATGCATGGCGAACTTCATGATCCTCTCTGATATCCTCCCCCTCCCCACATGTCCCAATATAACAGAAACTCATTACACATTTGATACATTCTTCTCTCCTGCCATGTCAAACATTATTTTCATAGATCCCAGCTATTTTTATTAACATAAACTGTTCCCACCTTGGGCTTGGGCAGCTGATTACTGTACATTTGGATTTTGGTCCCAATTTCTCATTTAAAGTCCTAATAGGGTAACTAAATATTTATTTTTATGGAATTATGTTTTATGTAACAAATCCTGATGTGTGCTCTACTGCATCTTTTTCTTATGAGATGATTTGATGATGTTCTATATCTTCTTGAATAAGTTCAAGGTGTTTAAAGTTTCACAATTTTTCATGATTTATCTGGAAGAAACAAACTACGAGTGCATTCTGAAACAAATTTAGTTATTCTATGGACAGGGAAAACCGTACCTGGTCAATCATGTGTCTGAAATTTTCTGTGATCATTTTGATTTGTGTCTTATTATGCTGATGACATCACTAACATGCAAATGTTTGTTTAAGTAAATCTAACATGAAATATTTACAGTGTGTCCTTAATGTTCTCATTGTGAATAATTTTGAAGGTTGTCTTCTTTGGTGATAATGTTCCAAAGGACAGAGCTGTTTTGGCAATGGAAGCTGCTAGAAGATGTGATGCTTTTCTTGTACTTGGGTCGTCTGTGATGACCATGTCTGCCTTTCGACTTGTCAGGTAGATTCAAAATTACTAGGTCTTCTTGTTATGGTGTCAATATTATCTATATTTTAATATTTGTATACACGATAATTATGTGATTTGCATTCTGTGACATGGTAGATTAATAGTAGGTCTCGGTTTTTTGTGTTTGCACATCTTCAAATTAAACATTTGATAGAATTTGATGCTAGAGCTGAACCCTTCATCAACTTGTCAATCATTCTTATCATGTAGGTGCCTCCCGTCAATAATGCTTGAGATTAAAATACAACGTAGTTTTCTAGACTAATTCTGCAATTTCATAAAATGATAAGATGAATAAATAGCAAAGTAATTCACATGCTTTCAACAATATGATTGAAGGTACCTGTGCCTTCTTGTGTTACTTCTTGTTATGGGAATAAATAAATATGTTGATTTTCTATCAATAAGTTCTCTTTTTGGTTGTTATTGAGAATGAGATACATATCAAATTATCGTTTTAAACAAAACATTGGTGTTTGGAGTTAACTTCAAAACTGTAACTCAGAAAGATGAATATATTTGCTTGTGTTGCACTGGCTGGCAACATATCTGAAATGATTCGATTTGTAAAATTTACTTTAACAGAGCAGCTCATGAGGCTGGTGCTGCAACTGCAATTGTGAACATAGGTGTGACACGTGCTGATGATTTTGTGCCCTTGAGAATCAATGCACGATTGGGTGAGGTATGGCTCGAGTTGATCTAGCCTCACTATACTAAATATTGCACGATTACTGCCTCATTTCACAAGCTTTGCATTGTTGCAGATCCTGCCAAGAGTACTTGACATGGGATCTATAAGCATACCTGCTGTGTAAAAGATGTATCAAGTTGTATTTGAACCCTTGGTGTCAACCTCTTCAATGTACATCTTCCTAACTTTTTGGAGATGGATATGCCGGTTTCTCCACCAAAATATCCCAAAAATTAAAATGCATTATCAACTTCAGAAATCAGGAAGTGATTCTTGCAGTTTCAGCGGATGAATACACCTGCAGATGATTGTTGTAGTTTGTCGGGCTAGATTTTGAGATGTTATGATTACTGGCAGTTTTAATTTCATTGTCTAAATGCTTCAAAGCTCTGTCTATGAAATAGTTACTTTCGTTCTCATTAGTGACCGAATGAAAAGAGCTCCAAATACAGTAACTTGTATTTTATTTGATTATTGTTCCCATGTAACGATATTGACGACGAATTTAATAAATTCTAATTCACGTGTTAATAGATTTAAACACGCGCCTCGCTTGTTGATTAAAAACACATCTGACATATCTTATAATATAATAGGAACTTGCGTATCATGGAGTGTTTAAATTCCATTGAATATCTCGTCAGCTAAGTTTTAGTAGTAGATTCCCCAATTGTAGTACTGTGAATTGGTACCAGAACAAATTTTCTTGAGAAATACAGTAATGTGTAAACAGCATTCGCAAATCATAAATCCAATGTTTTCGTATAATTTTGTCTAGAATTATGTTAAAATTAAAATGGTACACATTATAAAATAAAGAGTTCAGTCAACTGTAACCCGAAACTTGCCTCTGATTCACAAATCATAAATCAAATGTTTTCGCATACAATTTTTAATGCAACAAACATTAGATTCTCGTGTTATTTTAATTTAAAAGAAATATATGCTATCCATAATCTTACATTTCCTCATCGTAGAAATAAATCTATTTATAAAATAGCATTGATAGTGAAAAAGAAAATGGTACCAAAGAAACATGACTCAGAAAAAACATGTGATTTGTTAACACGTGTAAAATGGAAGAACAGGGAAAAGAATGTTAAATACGTAAATTGTCTCCTCACCAATTTGATTAAATACAAAAGAAAGTAGTCTTATTTTAAAGATATGCTCGTGGAATTTTTTAAAAAACAAAAACAGCTAAATCAAAATAAGATATATTAAGGACTATAATCGGAAATCCATAAAATAATGCAATATGATTGCAAAATGTTTTCCTGATTTATGCGTTCTCATACTGAGACATTCAAGATGTCTCCCACACCTGTGCTTTCTTTCTCTCCTGTTTCATGTGTTCCAAACAGAGAAAGTTCTTGCTCATTCTTTCTGTTCCAAAGAGGGTTAATCACGAGCTTGTGGTAGCAGTAGATTGTAGCATATATAACTAATCACTTTACATGCATCAGTTAACCAGAGGTTTAAATCCAAATCAGTAGAGTTAACTAACTACTTAGCCTATATAACAGATGACTTTAGATGCATCAGTAACCAGAGGTTGAAATCCAATTCCTACAATACAAACCTCCAAGGATTTGATTAGACAAAATACACCACTTAGCCTTTAACTGTGGTTTCCAAAAAACTAGAAAATGCAGCCAATGTAGATCAACTTGATGCCCATCTCCTATGAATTCTCACTAACTGCCTTGTCAATTTCTTCGACATGGTTGCGAAGCACGTTCCACTGCACACACCAGATAAAATGAATCATTGAACATCAGCTAAACATCATTTGTTCTAGAACTTTGGAACAACCAACAGATTTGAGATAAGCATAGACAAAGAACTTGTTAATATATAACATCCATGTAGTATTAAGTTATACCTGGTCCATGGTCAATGAGATACCTGAAAACAAATATAAAAATTTCAGCGTAATCCACATTCATAAATCATATTACCAAACCCACAAACAGCCTTCCCCGTGAAAGTTTAGGAATAGGGGGGTTTAAACGAAATGAATAAATTAAGTATTGAGCTCTATTAAAAACCAATGTTTCAGGTAACAGCAAATATAAGATAATCTATTCATGCACTCCACTTGATCCCAACTGACTACTCTCTGTACATTCTAGAAGAATTTCTCAGTTCAAGTGAAGAACTAGGTTAAGGTTTTAAGAACCAGGTTGTGCAACCTGACCAGGTTTTTTTGTGAGTGTACATCTTGAAAAAGCACTCAATTCCACCAATTTTACCATTTTACCTGGCAGTCCCACTTTATCCAGCAACTTTTTTATTTACACTGGAAGTCAAGCAATTAAACAGGCAAAATGCAAATTGTAAGATCACACAGGTATTGTAGCAATCTTGACAACATTGCTAGAGGGAGTTTTTAGCTACCCATCAGAACCACAAAACTATAGCATGCAAATAGGTGCAATTTTGGTCAGGACAGCTGCAATTCTAAAATGCTCTGCAACTGTGCTTTTGTAATGGCCAAAGGCCACTCTGCACACACAATTAATAACTATGTATAAATGTTCACATAATCCAACAACTTTATTTCCAGTTAGCCAACAAATGGTGTGGTAACCATCATTTCCCATTTAGTCTGAAAATTTTCCAGATTCATGAACAATTAAGTTGAATGCTTATTCATTCAATATAATAATTCAATTAAACCAACAGCTACAAAGGTTTCAAATTAGCAAAACCATAGTAATCAATAGCAGGTAGCAGCACAAAGCAGACGACCACCCCTAAAACCTGTCATGGTGGGATAGCAGGAGCAGGATGGTCGCTATTTTGATCCTCTGAAACATAAAGAAAACACACCTAAAATTAAAAATTATTCTAATTCTAATTAAGAAACACAGAACACGGACAGCATACGCCAGATTTGTTTTCAAGTGCCAAATTCGCTGTTGCTGTTGCCTGAAGGTCTCGCACTGCCATCAATACCAGAAGGGGATGGCTGATGAGAGAAAAGAGTATCTAGGCTTAGGGAGAATGGTTTAGAGCTCTGATTAAAGGAAGAGGGAAAAAGGTAAAACTGAAAAAATAGTGTTGTAACATAGTAAACAGACCCATTTTTGAACAGTTTACCCTTAAAAGGAACCTGAAACGACACCACTTCAAAAGATTGTACAAAACTCTAATCTAAACACTAGCAGCTGCAAAATCTGCAATTCCACGTGATATCGAAAGCAAATCACAGCACATGAGCGCTACTTTCAGTTTTCATATCTTCCTCAATTTAATTGATTTCTCACAGACATTAATATATCACATTGTAGACTCAATCAATTAGAGTCTGTTATTTTACTTCTATTTATACAAGTCCTACAAGTTAAAACTCACTAAGAAGATAATTACAACATTCAGTATAACTTGTTCACCTGTCAATGCCCCACTGGAATCAAAGACTTCCATTGAAAAACAACAATAAACAGATATCTACACAATTGCATAAATATCCATTTAGTCCACTCAACCAATAATGACTAAGAAACAAATACAATCCACGAACATTACATTTCAGCCAACTCAATGCTATATATTATCTGAGTATTTTCAGGGACCATGTGGACAATTAAGAATACACAGACAGCAGAGCTATAAACACCTGAAAACTACACACAAGGGCATGAGTTTATCCCAGAACCTTCAACGGCATCAGCTTATCAACAAACTCCACATAAAAACTCAAAATAAATGGAAAAACAATTCATCAAAATTATGACTAGCAAAACAATCAAGGACATTAGCATTTCCCAAAACCTTCAAAGTTGTGACAACCTCACCATCAAAAGGTGACCTGTCAACAAGGAAATGAGAACAACAGCTACCACAAACTAAAACATAACATTCTATTCATTACTTTAACCATTGCTTGAACAAACTTATTAAGAATCCACAAGAGATCTAACGTATAAGCAAGCATTATTGTAATCCAATAAACAAAATAACATTCCTAGTATTCAAAACCCTAACCTAAAACCCTTCATATTCCTCGAAAAACACACACATAAAACTAAAACAAAATCACAAAGTTATCAAAAGAACAAGCAATCAGTCAAAAACAGTTTAAATAACCGAATGACCTTTCTTGCCAGGCAACTGCTTGCCATCTTTGTTGTAATACTCGCGAATGTCAACCACAATCCTCCCCTGCCAGGACCTCACAGTAACCCTCCTGTTCTTCGAAATCTACATTTCACCAAAAAAAAAAATCAAAATCACAATAACCCCACAGTAAAGTAAAACCGTAAAACAGTAGAGTAATAAAATGAAAAATGAAAAAAAAAAAAAAAAAAACCCTAGCATAGTAGAGTCAATAATGGACCTCGCACACGATAATGTTGTCAGAATCGTCATCGGAATCTTTCTTGAGTGACTTTTTGGGCGGCGCATGGCCTTCAGAGTCGGCGTCTGAAGCGGCGTCATCGTCTCTTCTCTTTGCCTTTCCAGACATTTTTTTTTTCTTCTCAAAACTTGTTGGGTGAGTCTTTTTCTTTCTGTGACGTGAAAGAGTGAGTGAGAGAGGGGATTTAAAAAGACACAGACGAACAAATATTATAAAATTTTAAAGGAAATGAAAATATTTGAGAAAATGAGAAGGGAGACAAAAATTAAAACCTAGAAACTCTTTTGGCGCCCAAATGAACACTCCAATCCAAGAGCAGTGAGCGTGAGGTGAGTATTAATGCGACTTCACTCTGTGTGTTTCAAAACTTTTTTTTGTTTTGCTTTTCTGCTTTTTAATTTTCCGTGTTTTTTTATTTTGTGCGCAAGGCAAGTATCGTTCGGTAGGATACTGTTGCGACTTGATACCTATGTCTAAGAAAATTTTTAAGTGCAACTTGGATTTTTAGTTTTATTTATTACTAAATAAATATAAAAGATTATCTAAAGTGTAAATAAAATAATATAGAATTCTTTTAATTTATTTACATATAGTTTCATAAAAAAAAACAAGATAATTTTATATTATAACATATTTATTATTTACATAGTTATGCAGAAAATATTTATTTATTGTAATATAATTTATGTATGAAAAAATAATATTTAGGGTGATTTTAACATATTTATAAAAATAACCATTCACTAAATGTACATCAGTATTAATTATATAATATACATTAAAATATTAAATACAGTAAATAAAAGTCGTTTCATCTAATACTACAACTCTAGATAAATATTTGGAATTTTCACGTTGCTAATAATCTCATCTCACCCTCTACTTTTCTTGTATGAATCACGTGAAATTCAAGATTTATCTTAAAATTCATAATCTTAATTATATATCATTTTATTATTCTAATTAATCACCTTAGAACTCGGTTACCAAATAACAATTAAGTAGGACAAACAACATGGTATAAGAGTAAAAAATAGTGGATTGAATAAGAAATGCATAAATGTTGATAGTTTGGCATTAGTAGTGCATGGAAAACTTTAAAAATAGGCAAGTGAGATTGACTAAAAGAATTTCTATCTAAAAAGCATAAATGACAATGCATGACTTGTATTTAGAAAATATTTGTGATATAGTATAAAGATGCTACGGTCAAAAAATACTTGTATGTTTTGAATGATACAGTGAAACATTGATAATTTTTAAGGAATTGTGAGTTGTCTTGAAGTAAGACCAACTGTAAAATACAAAAACACAAGAAAAGTGATTGAACTGTGTAAACTGTTTAAAAAAAATTCTCTAAGACGATGCGTTTGCATTTATTGTTTTTAAAGTTTGATCAGATCTAAGATTGTTTTCTTCTTAAGATTGATTTTACTATCAGACTGTTCAAGTTATTATCCCCCAGTTAGTTAACAAATAAAATAATAGAGAAGATAACAGTATTTTTATACTAGTTTATCTGATCAAGACTATATCCAGTTCCCAACAACCACACTGAGGTTCCACTAAGAGTATTCTTTGAACTCAGCCACTCCTGGCTAAATACAGATATTATTTGGACACAGTCTTCTCAGGCTAAATCAGTATTCTTTGAACCCAACCTCTGCAAGCTAAACAAGGTATTCTTTGAACATAACCTCCACAAGCTAATACAAAGGTATTCTTTGAAACACAGTCTCATTAGGCTAAGGCACCACAACAGTGGATTTTGAAAGATGTTCTAAAGAAAGATTATCCTCTACACAGAGAGAAATTATACAATAAGATCTATTCTAAGTTCGTGGCGAGCGAACTTTTGCTTGAGAGCTTGAGCGAGAGTTGAATATAATTTCTTTGTTGTGCAGTTTGCCAACTTTAACTCGTTGTGATGAAGTTCTTTTATAGACAAGGTTCATGAGGTAGTTGTTAGACTCATCCATAAGACTGTTGTCCTTTTTCTTGAAGTCTTCAAACGTGTGACAGAGATCAATCAGAATAATCAATGTTATGTTCAGGCTTTTTCTGACTTGATCAGAGATATCATCAAAAAGCAAGATTTGCTTTTTGGGCTTTCATCTATGCTCATTAATGATCTGACTGATCATTCTTCTGTTTGCATCTGATATCTCTTCTGTTTGCATCTGATGTTTCTTTAGTCTGATCATTCTTCTGTCTTCGTCTGATGCATCTTCAGTCTGATCATTCTTCTGTCTTCATCTGATGCATCTTCAGTCTAATCATTCTTCAGTCTGCATCTGATCATTCTTCAGTCTACATCTGATGTGTAAAATACAAAACACAAGAAGGGGGTTGAATTGTGTTAATTTAAAATTTAAATCCTTTCGTCTGTGGTTTTGAAAAGGGGTACAGACGAAACAGTGTTTTACTTCAAAAGTTGATTTTAGTGGACAAACGTTATGTTTTAAGTTATCCCAGTTAGTTCAACAATATTGATATAGAACACGAATATTTTTATACTGGTTCGTCTCTTCAAGACTACGTCCAGTTACTCAGAAACTATTGAGTTTTCACTACCAACCATGAAAAGGTTACAAGTATTCTTTGCACCCAGCTACTTCTGGCTATACACCGATATTCTTTGAACACAGCCTTCTCAGGCTAAACAGCTAAGGTATTCTTTGAACCCAGCCTACACAGGCTAACACCACACAAATGGATTTTAAAAAGATATTTTAAAATAGAAGGATTCCTCTACGCAGAGAGGGTTTTACAATTAAGTGTATTCAGAAGTCTTGAGCGAAAATTCAGAAGATAGAATAAGAGAAGCGCGCCTAACCGAAATCGATGAAGTGAAGTCTTTAAATAGGCATCCTCTTCAAATGACCGTTAGACTCATATGAATGTCGTTGAAAAGTTTCTTGAGAGCTTTCCAAAAGGTGTCAGATAGTACTTGATTGATTGATGGAGTGCGCAACGGATGCAGCGGATTTAAATTGCGTGCGCAGTACTTTTTCTGACTTGTACAGAGACTTTGACAAAAGGTAAAAACCTTTTTGAGTTGCATGTGTAAGCACGAATCCCTATACTGATCTTGGATGCTTCTAATGAGTACTTCTTTAGATTTGAAATCTTGGCACGAGTGACTCAAACTTTGCTTCACTTTTTGGACAGACGATATATGTCTTCAGTCTTTAAGCGGTTTCGTCTTATCCTATCGTCTGATGACTTCAACTTGAGACAGACGAATGACTTCCGTTTGAGGAGTCATCTTTCGTCTGTGCCTGTTCCGTTTGACTTGCTTGCTGATCTTCCGTCTGAGAAAGTTTCGTCTGTAAAAATCAAAACCTTTGATGAGTTAATCATCTTGATCTAACATGATGCCTCTTTAGTCTGATCATTCTTTTATAATTATCAAAATTAATATGTTAAGTCATTTTGACTTAACACAAACCAATATAAAAACTTGTGTTTCGGCCACTAACCTGCGAATTAACCTTTTAGGACACCGTACATCTACACATTTCGGCCACTAACTCTTTTGTGTTTAAGGTTTTCTTAGTAATCAGGAACTATAATCTAAAGGGTTAATGCAAGCTTGGCTTAACAAAATATAGTAGTTATTTTGCAACCTCTTAAAGTTCTTCAAGTTGTGGAGTTGCAAGGTTAGGCCTATCTTCGTTTTCAATTGTACAAATTTTGGTTCAATTTCAAAATTCTTTTAAAGAATATTTGAGGAACACAATACACAATGCGCGCATTAGTTTCTTATCACCTGATAATCTTTAGGGAGAAACCTTATTCAATGCTTATTTCTACAAAATAGGATAACATATGAGAAAATTAGTAAAACGCCTTATGAGTTATGGAAAGGTTGTAAGCTCAACATAAAATACATTAGAGTGTGAGGGTGTTTAGCGAAAGTTATGTTTCTTGACCCTAAGAAAAGAAAAATAGGATTTAAAACCCTTAATTGCTTGTTTATTGGTTATGTCAAGTGTAATGCTGCTTATAGGTTTAAGGTTTAGGGTTTAGGGTTTAAAAGTGACGTGCTTGAATGTAATACAATTATAGAAACTAATAATATTGAATTTTGTTGAACCTGTAATTTTCTTTAAAGTCTGAATCTTTTTATTGTGCAAATGTTCAAATTGATAATCAACACTCATATGAGAATTTGAGAAGAAACAAAAGACAAAGGAAAAAAATTACCTTTGAAAATGATTTTTATATTTACTTAGTTGGAGGAAATGATCCATCAACATTTTTCGAAATTGTTTCTTCTTCTGTCATCTTTTGGAATAAAGCTATTAAAATTGAAATTGATTCTCTTTCAAAAAAAAAAAAAAATTTAGATCTTGGTTGATTTACCTTATAGAGAAAATATATTGGATGCAGGAGAATTTTGAAAAGAAAATATAATCCTGATAGAATTATTGAAAAATATAAAGTTGGACTTGTAGGTAAAAGGTTTTAAAAAAACAAAGACTATTTTGATACTTTTGCTCTAGTTGTTAGAATTTCTTTAATTTGAGTTTTGATAGCTTTGTCCTCCATTCATAAATTGGTTATACATTAAATGGATGTAAAAACCGCATTATTAAATAGTGATTTAAAAGAAGAAATATGTATCAAATGAATGATGTGTTATTTCTGGTCAAGAAAATAAAATTTGTAAACTTTTACAATTATTGTATGGTTTAAAATAAGTCCTAAAACAGTGGCATGAGAATGAGGTTTTTTCTACTATTGAAGTAAATAAATGTGTTTACACAAAAATCATGGATGGTGAATGTGTGATTATTGGTTTATATGTTAATGATATGCTTATATTTGGTATTTATCATCATATAGTGAAAGTTACAAGGTATTTTTTTCGTCGAAGTTTGACATGAAAGACATGAGTGAAGTAAGTGTGATATTAGGTATTAAAATCATAAAAAAGAGTGATAGCATATTACTATCCCAACAACATTATGTTGAGAAACTTTTTAAGAAGTTTGGTCATCTTGATGAAAAACCAATGAGTATTCCTTATGATGTTAACACTTAATTAAAGAAAAATAAAGGTAATCACGTTGATCAATCTACGTATGCCCAAATCATTGGGAGTTTGTTACACTCGATGAATTTTTCTAGACCTGACATAACATATGTTGTGGGTAGGTTAAGTAAATACACTCATAGTTCTAATTAAAATCATTGGGATTGCACTTGTGAGACTCGTGATATACTTAAAAGGTACCATTGATTATGGTATCCATTATAATGGATTTTCCCAATGTATTGGAAAGATACAGTGAAGCTAACTAGACCTCTGATTCAGATGAAACAAAATCTATTGGTTGTTATATATTTACACTTGGTGGAGGTTCGATAGCTTGGAGATCAATCAAACAAACTATAATTGCTAGATAAACAATAGAGTCAGAGTTTGTAGCTCTAAAATTGGTCGGTAGTGAATCCGAGTGGTTAAAAACTTCTTACTAAACATTCCTATGGGAATAAAACCAACACGACCAGTGTTAATGCATTGTGATTATCAAACGACAATAGCAATTGCAAAGAAAAGAACTTTCAATAGTAAAAATAGACATATGCAATTAAAGTTAGTAAAGCAACAGTTAAATGTGGAATAATATCCATTGATTATGTGAAGTCAAAAGTGAATTTGTCCAATCCTCTAACAAAGCCTTTAGAAAAAAACAATTTATATGTGAAAAATAGATGGAAATGGGATTTAAGCCAATATGAAATTAACAATATGGTAACCCAACCTTTGTGATTGGAGATTTCATGAAGAATTCATAAGGGTAAAAACAAGCCACTTGTTTGTTCTGTTGGCACAATCTTATAGTTCATTCCTATGGTGTGAGATATGCTAGACATCATTATTAAAAGAATAAGCTTAAAGGCTTTTAATAATTTTCATATCCCTTAAGGGTGGTGTATGAAGTGTAGCATACACCTGAAGAAATCACCTATATGAGTGTCAAATGGAGCCGCTTGTATGAGATTACGGCAAAATCTCTAGACAACTCATGAATATCAGGCATGTGCATAGCCTATTTGCATTAAATGATGTTAATACTGAAATTTGTTGGGAACTCAACCTCCTTCAACAAGTATAGCAGAGTAAGAAAAAGAGCACACAAACAATATTAATGTGGTTTCGGTGCCTCAAGACCTACTCCACGGTTCCACTGGAACAAAATTAATTACTTGTAATTTTTGAACGAAAAAATTTCAAACTCTCTTCACATGTAATTTTTGAACGGAGAAATCATAAATCCTCACCACATGTAAATTTTTGATGGAAAAACTACAAACTCTTGCCACATGTAATTTTTTAACGGAAAAACTACAAACTCTTACTATATAGTTTGGCACACACTACCTAAAACCTAATACACTCCTTTACTAGATTTAAGGATGTGATGCAAATGAATAAAACCTAATATTCTACCTTATATAGGTTTTTCACTCATCTCTCTCTAATGTTCACCGATGTGGGACTTTGAATTAACACAAGATACAAAAAATATCTCCTCAATTTAAAGTCTTACAATTCTACAATGATCCTTCCTTACATCAAAATTAACAAAACTCCTCTGGAGTGATCTTCTGTTGCAACAGCAAAATCTTCTGAGTTCTAGAGTATCCTCCCTTGCAGCAAAATTTTCTGATAGACAAAATTCTTCTTCTCCTTCAAGTTCTGCTTTGTTCTTTTAACGTGGGACTTTGATTGCATCCCAACAATCCTCCCTTTAAACAAAGGACTACAATACTTTCTCCCTCTCGCAGCGGAAGACTTTTGACAAAGGGAATCATCTCAAGATAGGTCCATCTGACCTTCATGAATCCATCTCTCGTCACGTTCAACCTGATCTTCATGGATACATCTCTCATCAAGTCAAACCATCAGTTCTAATATCAGTTGTTGGGAACTCAACCTTCTTAAACAAGTATAGAGGAGAAAGAAAAAGAGCACATAAACAATATTAACGTGGTTTTGGTGCCTCAAGACCAACTCCATGGTTCCATTGGAACAAAATTCATTATTTGTACTTTTTGAACGGAAAAATTACAAACCCTCCTCACATATAATTTTTGAACGGAAAAATCACAAACCTTCGCCACATGTAATTTTTGAATAGAAAAACTACAAATCCTCGCTACATAGTTTGGCACACACTATCTAAAACTTAATACACTCCTTTACTAGATTTAAGGATGTGGTGCGAGTGAACAAAACCTAATACTATTCCTTATTTGCTTTTTCACCCATCTCTCTTTCTAATGCTCACCGATATGGAACTTTGAATTAACACAAGACACAACAAAATTGTGGGGTGTAATGTGATTGGTATACCTCTAGCATACATCAGAGTGTTTTTGTTCATAAATTTTGCTCCACCAATTTGCTTATACGTTAAATCTTACCCGTCTAGGTCTAGTTCATAATCCAAAAGATATCAGATTCAACACATGACATACATGTTGTAATGTAGAGCAAATCTTCTTTTTTCTTTGTTCTTGAGAAAAAATATTTTGAAATACGTGGAGAACTATTATGATTTTTAAATATTTTAAAATTTATTTATTTTGCAACGACCGTAAAATATTTTGGATTTAATATTCCAATAGAAACAACCATAAATTCATTTAATTCAATTTTTAATAACAATCATAAGTTTTACTCAACTCTTATAATGACCATTTTCCTAATAACTATAGAAAAGATCCTATTTTTTATACACAAAAATACATGAGTTTTATCGTATCCCGTCATCTGCTCTATGTTCCTATTCTATGCACATACATATTGGTTTGCTACCTTAGTTTAATGGAGAAGGAGCAGTTATATCCTACGCGGTTACGCATCACTCAAATTAACCCTTTAGGACAGCATACATCTACACATATCAGTCACTGATTCATTTGTGTTTCAGGTTTTCTTTATAATCGACAACTACACTATATTATCATAATTGTTATACATATGTAATGAAAAGTAAATAACTTCATTAACAAAAAAAAATAGTCAGAAAAATTATAGAATATAAATAAATTATTTACCCTTAATCGAAATATAGAGATGTCTTAAATAAAACATAATTTTTTTTATAGAAGTGTCAAAATAATAATTCCCTCAATTTGGTTTTTTTTTCTATGATAGAAAAATCAAAATACAAATTTCTTTTCATATACTCCAATGTCCCATTTTATTCCTATTTCATGTCATTTTGTTCCTCTTTTTCATATTTCAAAGTAACATTTTCTTCCAAAGTTTGTTTTAACTTTGTTTTGCACACTTTGTATTGCTCAGCAATAAAATGAGAGTTTGCTGAAAGAGTATCATATGATATTTCTTCTGATTCTGATTCAGGCTCAGATGAAGAGGATGAGATAGGAGAATCATTTACCTCAGAGGAAGGATTGTCTCCAGCCATGAGACAGATGTTTGCAGTTTCCTCTGCCTCTGTGGAATCGTCTAAGCTATTGTTGTCAAGGTCTTCCAATGTTAGCAAGCTCTATTTGCCCTTGTCTCTACGAGGATTCCATCTTCTTTTCAGCTTTGGACATTCAGATCTCATATGTCCGGGCTTTCTACACTCGTAGCAGACAATCTCTAAGCCTTCCTCCTTGTTTGAGGGTTTTTCAGGAAACTTCTTCTCTTTCTTTTTGAAGAAGTTTTGACCTCTTCCTTTCTTCATCATCATTTTCTTGAAGCGTCTGGCCATGAGAGATATTTCATCTTCAGATGATCCATCAGACAAATTTGATTCAGACGTCTCAGCTTTAAGAATCTTGATCTTCTTCTTCCTTTCTTTCTTGACAGATTCTACTTTCGGGACCTCAGATGGAAGAGCTATGGGCTCTTGAACTTTTATTTTGTCCCTTTTACAGAGAAGTACCTCATGTACTCTCAAAGCTCCTATTAACTCATCAAAAGTTAATGTTTTCATGTCACGTCGCATAGAGATGGTAGTAGACATAGCTTCCCATGGAGTAAGAAGGCTATCTAGAATTTTCATATTATTCTGAGCCTTTGTGAATGTGATACCCAGCGAAGTGAGACCATTTAATATAGTCTGGAATCTTTCAAACATCATCTCAATGGATTCACCTTTCTTCATAGAGAACATCTCATATTCTCTTTGAAGTGTGACAGTTTTTCTCATTCTAACGTCCTCAGTTCCTTCGTAGATCTTTAGAGTGTCCCAGAGTTCCTTGGCAGTCTTGTAGGCACATAATCTATTGTATTCTGTTCTTGAAAGAGCACATGTGAGTGCATATCTAGCTTTGTTGTTGAGCTCCATGAGAGAATATTTCTCATTTCCCCATTCAATCTCAGATTTGACAATGAGAATATCTCCTTGCGTGATGATCTTCCAAAGTCTATATTGAATAGACTTTATATACATCTCCATCCTGTCGGCCCAGTAGGGATAGTCATCCCCTGAAAAGGCTGGCGGCTTGTTCATGGAGGAGCCTCCTAAAAGAAACGTTGGACCTTGTGACTCCATCTGGATCTTTTCCTCTAGCAGCTGTAAAGCGCTCAACCCTTGGAGGTTGAGCTTCGATACCAAACTGTAAAGAACAAAACACAAGAAGGGGGGTTGAATTGTGTTATTAATAAAAATTTTCTTATCGTCTGTTGTTTTCAAACAGGTTCAGACGATGTAAAATTTATCTTGAAAGATTGATTTTAACAAAAAAAGTTATGCTTTAATTATCCCCGTTAGTCAAGAGATTAAATAACATAAACATCGTTATTTTTATACTGGTTCGTCTATCCAAGACTACGTCCAGTTACCCAACAAATACTGAGTTTTCACTATCAACCGTGAAAAGGTTACAAGTATTGTTTGAACCCAGCCACTTCTGGCTAATACAAGATATTCTTTAAATAGAGCCTTCCCAGGCTAAACAACCAAGTATTCTTTATTACACAACATCTTCAGGCTAAAACTAGGTATTCTTTGCACACACAGCCTCCTCAGGCTAAAGTACCACACAAGTGGATTTAAGAGAGTTTTAAGAAAAACTTAAGGATTCCTCTACGTAGAGAGGGTTTTTACAATGAAGAATAAATTTCTTTGATTCAAGAGCGAAGATAAGAATAAGCTTATGTAGCGTTTTGGCCAACTTGAAACTGTGAAGAGAAGACCTTCATATAGGCAACAGTCTTGGAAAGATCCGTTAGACTCAAATCTTAACCGCTGTCTTTTTCTTGAAGCTTTCCCATCAGTGGCAAAGATCAATCAGAATAATTAATGTTTGAGCAGCGGAGTCAGCGCACATTCAGTACCTTTTTCTGACTTGATCAGATTGGATAACAAAAGCGTGATCTGCTTTTCGTGTTACAAAGGTTTTGTACAGTGTCCAACCACTTTTGAAAACTTCCACGAGTAACGACTAGATTTGAAATGTGCACAAGTTACTTGTCTGTCCTTCAGCTTCTACTAGTAGACGATGGGTCTTGACAGAAAACATAGTCTTCGAAAGATATTCTGAAAGAGAAGTCCAAAGATAATGTCGTCTACCATCATTCTTGTATCGTCTAAACTTTGCGACATAACCCCGAAGATGAAATAGAAACTATTCAGATTGAGGAGTCATCTTTCGTTTAAGGTCTTCTATCGTCTGATCTTACTTCGTTTGAAAATATCGTTTGTCTTGTAATTATCAAAACAAAGAATGTTAATCATCTTGATCTAACAAAATCTCTATGTTATCCAGTTATAGGATTGTGAGTTATTTCTTCTAAACTTAACGATTTTCATTAATTGACCACTAATGAACTGGAACGTAAATCTGGGGAACTTTGAGTAAAGAAACTTAAGTGGTGTTGGAGAAATAATTATTATTGAGCTAGAGTATTAGATATAAGAGTAGAAGGTAATGTGAACCAAAACCTCACAGTTATTTTTGATTCACAAAACGTAAACCCTAATTGACTTAGAAGAGATTAAATAATCGAGCCAATTTAGGCAGCGTAATTGATTCTAAGAGGGATTGTTACGAGAATAGGAATTTGATTCATCTAAGAATATAATTTGAATAATAACAGGGAGAGTATTAGGATAACTTGTGGTGAAATCGGGTTCCCAATTGTTTCTCTTAGTTTGAATTTAAATCTCACCTTAAAAATTTGGTTACTAAGTTATATTATCTTTTAAATCTTATAAATTAGGAATATCATTAATATACAATTTGATTGCTTATCCTTGTGGGATCGACAACCCTGTTCTTAAATACTTATTACTTGACGGTTGACGTATATTTGTCATAACGAGAGGAGGTAATTCTCCTCTCTTCGCATCACATGCCAAGTCAAGATTTTCACTTAAGGGTTTAGAAATAATTAGAAACAAAATAAATGGTGGGAGAAAATTAGAAATAGTAATTGGAGTCGAAAGAAAGTAACAGTTGTTGGAAGCAATGTAGTTTAAAATGTGTATTAGATCAAAATATTTTATATCACTGAATTTTGATAATTACAGTATTAAGATAAAAGTCTAAACTTGTAGGACGAATAAGTCTTTAAGTTTTATAAGATGTAGGTTCAAGCATGATCAAACAAAGTAAGTTGATTCAACAAGAAGCAAGAGGAAAAATTATCACACAATAACCTGATGATCCCTTGAATCAAAAAACGAATAACAACCTTCATCAAACGTAAAGAGAAAATCAATCGACACAGTCAAGGGCAAACTAATGGTCAACAAACATAATTAAGAGCAGACTAATTATCAATAAATGCATAAAAGCTAAGTATCAATTCTATTAATTAAATGAATATTATCAAACTTGGATATCTTTGTTAACCTATGTGCAAATTAACAAGTGCCTACAAGAGCCACGTTCAAGATAATAAAGAAGTCAACCTAGTGCTTAACAAAAGAAATTACAAAACGTAAAATAGATGTTTCTGACATAGAGATTTAAAGCCAAAATAAAATCAATTTTTCATAATCTCTAAATCTCGTATTATAATAGCTTTCGACACTGATGTTGACATGTTCATACTCGCATTTAATGTAGATGAATGTTGCTGGCTTAGGATATCTGTTGAAAGAGGATCTACATTTCACTATGTCTAACAGCTACATTAGAATCCCCTTCGGTAAAAGGACTCAATCTTGAAGATTACAAGTTGGTGAACACGCTGCATGCTAAAAGAAATTCTAGTTCTTTGGATAAAAATCCTCTTGTAATCCATCCCTGTGTGCTTAAAATTAAAAAACTCGTCTTTGTGTGGAGGTTGAACCTTGAGCGAACTGAATTTATAAATTCTTCTTTGCATAGATGTTATCTCAAAAAGAACTAAACACTCCCAAAATCATTGGTGGTGTTTAGCTTGAAACTGTTATAAAAAAAATACTTTATTCGCTTGGAATGGCTGATACAAAAGATTACTCGATTTTACCTAGAGAAATGTCTAGCCTGAAGAGGTTGTTGTCAAAAAATACTTGGTGTATAACCAAAAGTGACTAAGTTAAAAGAATACTCAGTTTTAACCAAGGAGACTAGGTTTAAAGAATATATTGTTAGTAAGGAGTGGTTGGGTTGAAAGAATAATCTTGTATTTTCACTCAGTAGTAATAAAATCTTAACAAATTGCTAAGAAACTGGATAACGATTATGTTATTTTTCTCTCTTTCTCTCTACCTTGAATAGTTATTTCACTGCCTTATATCTTCGTTCAACTAAAACTAACAAACGTTAAATTAAACTAAGTTTTTCAAATATTTCTTACATTGTTTACTTAGAACTTATCTTTGTTTACATTTGATTACTCCAAAAGGAGTAACTAAGTTCTTTTGTTTTCAATAAGCTTGTGAAAATTATTTTAATACACAACTTAATCTCTCCTTCGTGTGTTTTTATTTTTATAATGTGTTTTATATATAATAAAAAGTAAAAAAGTAATAATGTTGATAATTTGAATGATTCATACCTAAAGTAAAAAAAAAAATTAACTTAAAAAGATTTTACTAGAAATAGAAGGGAAAAAAGTTTGAGGAAAAATAAACGGGTGTCTATTAAAAGATAAATGAGGTAGCAACAAATTTTCTTTGTTATATATTAAAATAATTATAACAATTAACAAAACACTTAAAAACCATTTTTCAAATAGTACGTGGAATAATTATAATATTGTTATCCTGATTGCCATAGTTGCTATTGTACATGTTCTTTCCGCAACGTTGATAAATTAAGTCATGAAAATCCTTGTCATGACTAAGTATCACAATTACAATTCAAATTAAGTCTCGGACAAATAAAATCATAACACTAAACACATTAATTTAATTAAAAACTCAAGAACAATTAACAAAGTTAAAAAAAAGTTAAAAAATTAAAAAAAATTAAAAAAAAAATATTAATAAACACGTATAGACTCACAGAACGTGTGAATTGCATGCCTCAACCCTAGTTCGTGAGTTATCAACTCATTCATCCATCCCTGGTTGAATAACTTGTATCTCAAGCTTTTAGATGTTTTAATTGAATAAGTCTTTAATTTTAATTTTATATCTTTATATTTTCATTCTCATAATTTGTAACCAATTTAGTTTTGTGTCCTTCTTTTTTATTTTTCATTAATTTTTATTTATGATATTATTTAAATTTAATAATTTAGAAAAAATAAAAAAGAAAAAAGAAAACAAAAGACAGGATATTTTGTTTTTCTTTTCCACAAATAAACGAATATCTTTAAATTTATTTTCCAATGAACAAAGAGAAACAACAACCATAGTGGTTTCTCTTTTATCCTACGGTGGCCAGGCTGTTTCACTTTAGCGAAAGATCAAAAACCCTGTCTTTGAAACTCTCTGTTTAGTCTCCGAAGAATACTTAAACACCAAAAACTTGGTTGATTTCGCTGGCTGCTACACCTATGATCAATTGATCATCAATACCCACTATCTTCTATGATCATCGATTCCATAGAAATTCAAAGGAGAACACAAATCAGATCAGAATAATCAATGGGTAATTTGTTCGTGAAGAAACCAAAGGTAACAGATGTCGATAAAGCAATCCTCGCACTCAAGACCCAGAGACGCAAACTCGCCCAATATCAACAAAAGGTTATCTTTTTTCTCCAAAATTAAATTTTCACCTTTGTGATTGTGAATTTTACCATTGCATTTCAATAGGGTTCCCATATTAGTAAACATACCAATCAATGAATTTGGGCTTTTTGGAATTCTTTCATGCATAGCTCGAATGAATACATGTAGCGCTGTCTCAAGAGATGCTTGTACTGTATTAGTGTTAGTATTAGTATTCTATCATAAAAATTTTGCATATTATGCTCCAACCTATTACAACATAGAATTGCAAACTCTGCACGCTAATACTATAACCTCCCTACCATGCCAAAGCCTTAGAGACTAACTCATAAGAATTGCTGCAAACTCAGTGGACAGATCTTGTCCTTATACTATGTTGCATTCAAATTAGGCAAATGCCAACTAGCGTCCTAAGATCACTGGTTAAGGAATTAAAAGGAGAATTTTTTTTTTTAATTGGGATGCTTAAAATTATGCTACTTAATATTTTTTTGTGTTCACCACATTAATTACTTTCTCTTTTTAGTTTCTTAATCAGTGTCCTCAAGATGTTGGTTAGCAAGACCCTTCAAATTAATCTGATAGCTGTGGCTGTTGGGCAATGTAAAACAATGGCCTGAAGTTTCCTGGCTTGACCAACACATTTTCTTAAGATCAAAACTTTAATACAGTTCCTTTGGTGCTGTTTTTCAATCAGAACTGAAGTGTCATCTTAGCAATTATTGTTGACCTTTAATGCGAATATTTATTATGTGGGAGAGTAGAAACTCTAATTTTGATAGGAAAACAGCACTAGAAGTACCTATAAAACTGCATCTAGTTTTCTCCTTATTTTAATCATTAGCATGTTTTGTGTTTTAGTGTGTATAGAGGATGCTTCTAATTGAAATTGTATGGTTTTATGTGATTGGATATGTGTGCTTGCATGTTATTTTATGCACATGTCTGTTGTTGTGAAGTTTAGAGGGGCATTGATTTCATTTTTCAACTGTTTTCCTTCGGGTTCATTGTCCATTTTTGTCCCTTACTACGCCGTAATCCTGTAAGTATTCTGACATGCCCAGGCACGTGTGTCAAATCAGATAGCAAATAAACTGATATAAAATGCTAGTAAGTATGACAATAGTAAGAATAGTCAGTTGAACTAGATTTTGTCTGTTGAGAATGTTGACCATGTATCCACTTTTTATTTGTTGTCTTGTCAACGATGATAGAGCATTTTAGTTAGAATACAAGTATTGTAGTACCTTTATGGGATATGTTGCCTTACTGAGTTATTTTCCTTTTTTACTTTTTGTTTTCTAGCTTGATGCTGTTATTGAAGCAGAAAAGCAAGCTGCACGAGAATTGATTCGTGAAAAGAAGAAGGACAGGGCCTTGTTAGCATTAAAGAAAAAAAAGGCACAAGAAGAATTGTTGAAGCAAGTCGATGCTTGGCTTATAAATGTTGAGCAACAAGTAATATTTTAATTTTTTATTTTATTATCTTTTGTTATATTTTTGTTTTGTTTCTTTTTTGTCCAATTGTACTAATTACTGTTATCTGTATTCATCTTTTGATGGCTTTATAACTGTCTGTGTCTGTGTGCCAATCCTGCCCTTTTTCCTTCTGGTGTCTTCTACTCATGTTCAGAGGAGATTATTGTGCATTAACATTGCTTACTTTTAATTTGATTATAGATGTAAAACAAATACATACTTATTCTTCTGGTTCAGTTAGCAGATATTGAACTGGCAAGCAAGCAAAAGGCTGTGTTTGAAAGTTTGAAGGCCGGTAATGATGCTATGAAAGCCATACAAAGTGAGGTAAACATTGAAGATGTTCAGAAACTTATGGATGACACTGCTGAAGCTAAAGCTTATCAAGATGTGAGTTTAACTTTACTATTGTGCCTACTTTGCTGTTTTTGAAAACTTATTTCCATGTCTAGATTTGTTATATTTAGTTGATACTTTTCATTTTTCAATTTCCATCTGCTTTATTTTTGTTCACATTTAATGTTAACTGATGGTGGCCGTAATTTTGTTGAATTTGAAGGAAATTAATGCAATACTAGGGGAGAAATTATCGGCAGAAGACGAGGAGGAGATTTTAGCAGAATTTGAGGACTTGGAAACACAGGTATATGGATTCCTATTTTTTGTTGTGCTCCATCAGTTCTGCTCACGCATATATAAATATCATCCATTGAAATTGTTCCAATTGAATAATTGGATTAATCATAGCAATATGGAAAGGACATATCTTAATGCTTCAATTTAACCCTGTTTGCATACTGTACCTCTTTGCTGGAAAAATGGCATGGGAATATTTTATTGTACTAACTAAGAAACACTTACTTAAATCACACCCAAGGAAGGAAAAATTGCATTGCATGCATGCCCCTGCAAGTTGTTACTCATGGAAATTGACAGAGTTCACATTATTGCTTCAGCTTACAGTCCAAGATCTTCCTGAAGCTCCTTCGTCAGTTCACGAAGGAATCGAAGAAAAGTTGGACCTTCCCGATGTTCCAACAAAAGCACCAGTTACCAGTGATGCTGAAGTGTCTACAAAAAGAAAAGGTATTTAATCTTCCTTTCACTCTTATCTGTTCCAACCCCCCTTCCTCCCCCAAAAAAAGAAGAAAAGAAATCAACTAACTATTAATGACTGATGATGGAAACAGTTATGGAGGAACCATTGGCAGCTTGAAGAACATTGCAACTCAAAACATGTCAACTACTTTGCATTGCATTGCAAACCAATGCATACGATCAGACCTTGTGTCTTTGCCTGTATCCTTACAAGTTCTTTTCCGAATTGCGTGCGGTTACTGCAGTTTGATTGATTTTACTATTTGCAGTGGCATTTAATTTGTACAGATTTGCTTGTATAATTACATATCAGTTTTACCAAGAATTATATACTGAGAAAATCGTGTTTTTGTCCACTCCCCCCTCCCTCTTTTCAATCACTCTATCACATTATTTACGTTAGATACTTCCTGTCCTGGTTAATCGATAATATTGACCAATAATATCCCAAAACACCTGGTTGATAAGGTTGTGCCTCCCCTGATGGCCTTCTTTTTCCTTGTGGAAACATGATTCATCAGCTACATGGTCACTGTGTTTAGGAGTTGATTGCAACTTTCGGCATACAGTGGATAACTAATATTTATCTTGAGCCACGTGTTATGATTATATTATATAATTAAAATAAATGGAAATTATGTATACAAAAACATTGTGATGAGTTAAAAAAAATTGTGATATTTTTTTTTCTTTTATTTGGATAACATTTTTTTTTTTTGGAAAATTGTTCCTTTTAGATAAGAAATTGATTGATTAATTTAAAAAAATATTTTATCTTGAAAAATTAATTTAAAAAGATAAGAATATATTTATTAATTGTAAAGGAGTATATATAAAATAAAAGATATAAATATTAAAAAGGTGGAGAAAATCAGCAAAAAAAAGTTATTTAAGATAAAACAATTTTGAAGATAAAAAAAATTAAAGTTTTAATTATAGTAGAAGAGGGTGAGATATTTGACTATACGTAACTTTTCTAATAATTTGTATATAGAGTTATAATGTCAAAATTTCCAAAGGAAAAAAACCAAATTGAATAACTTATCTAATTTATATATTGCCTGATCATGCAACAATTTCCCAAAACAAATTGAAAAGTGAAAATATGGTTTGATTTTGGTGGTTTTCAAACCATCTTCATAAAGGAAATAAAATATACGAAGTATAGTCTGTCCAGGGAATAAACCATATACAAAATATGATTTAATCTTGAGTAAACTAGGACCTGGGTTGTAAATACTAACCCTCTAGAATAAAACATCAGAGCTAAGAAATTGGTTGCAAAAGTGTTGTGGAATTTCTACAACAATCAATCATGTATAAATGTATAATGTTAGTGATTTGTGATATTTCTTGACCAAATTGGCTTAGTTGGTTAATTGGATTGTGTCTTTTCTTGATAGATAGAATGGGAAAATGTATTGTGATTTGAAATATTAGCAATCATAATAAATAAAATCTTTTTTACTGATCAGGTCAAAATTTTAATTGCCTAAGGATCGTTAGTTTTGAATGTCTATTAGTCGTCAAATTAATCAGTTATTTGATTTGAGAAAATATTTTATTTTTATTTTATTATTTCTTTTAATTACAAAATATTTTGCCTTATTTTTACTTCATTCCCTATTTCCAGCAATTAATATAGACATTAGTAAAATAGTAACAAATTGTCTTCATTATGTCTTATACTAATCTTTAAAAATAAAACAAAAATAAGCTGACATTCAATTGAAATTAAGAGTAGAAAATAAATATTAAAAAGAAAAACTTAAACCAAATAGTCCCAGACATTCCCATTCTCACGAATGCCTTTTCAACCGGTTTTCCTAAATATACTAATGGGGATAAGAATGCAAGGTTCCCATGAAAATGAGAAAACTTCATGCATACAAATGAAACATCGTATATTCGTATCTCAAATCAACAGTGGGAGGCTAATCCTCTTCACTGTGTAAACATTATGTTAAGTAAATTTTACCTCTCTCAGCAAACGAAGTTGTTTTTTCTATAATCTATAAACAGGCAACGGTGTTGAGAATAATTCGTTATTGGCCAGTTTTATACATTTTATGATTCTCAAAATTTACAGATGCAATTTATATAAAATCTTCATAACATACCCCAAAACCAATAATATCTTACAGTCACTGCCTCACAAATCTAAATGAGTACCCTCTCCTTTAGAACTAGCAGACAGATTAGATGAATGCACAATTACTTTGCCAAAATATCTTGAGAGTATGAGTCGGGCAATATTCTCAGCTGCCACTGCACTTGTCTCCATGGTGCTAGCTGCATTTTCAAATGCATTAACGTAGTATAGATGTCTCCTGTCCAATATAAATGGTGCAAATATTTCTGGGGCGTGGTAATGAGGATATGCACCCCAGTTTATGCGAATGGTCTCCGTCCTCACACTGTGAATGATAGCAATCAACAAAAATTATAAACTGGTTAAAGAAAATAGGTAAACCTTACGGTATTGGTTGGAGAGAAAATAGAGAGAAAGGAAAAAATGTCTTTTCACTACTTGCTCACTTTCTCTCCCTCCATCGAAATAAGCCATAAGTTCCACATTTTTATTATTAGGTTTGGTGTGTGAATCCATGGCTTACCTAAACCTCTTTTCTAACTGTGGAGGTTTGTAAAGATTTTGGTATACGAATCAAAAGTTCAACTAACAGCTGATATTATTACCTGAAGATGCTATCCAGTAATGTTTCTTCCATTGGTTGACGAGAGAATATTTTATAAGTGGATTCATTTTCGTTGTGCTTCTTGAGAACTGAAATGCTTGAAAATGGAAGGTTAGGATCCTCTATTGTACCCACAAGATCTGGAATTTTTGTCACAGCCTTGAGACCAAAATATGCCTAGTGTGCACAACAAAGCATCTCTGTTAGAAGTAGCACCCAAGCACCAACCAACATAAAAGGAGAAGATATACAAGACTGACATAGATGAAATCTGTTCCACATAATATGAATAACTTTATGCCTCAGATCTCAGAATACTCACAGGGTTTAGAAGGCCCCTGACAAAAGTTGTGTGTGTGTGCTGTAATTTTCTCTCAGGAATTGAAATTGGCGGAATGAATTGAATATCTATCTCATCCAATGGTGTAGCAACCACAGCAACTTCACATTTGTAACTGTTTCCTTTTGTTGAGTTGAGTTCATAATAATCTCCAAGGTCAGCAACAGATTTTATTTCTTCATGAAGGTGTAATTCAACATTTGACTGATTAATCAGTCCAGCAGCCATTTGCCAGTTTCCTCCTTTGATGGACCATAATCCTCCACCCGATCCTGCCAGAGAAACTGCACCAGCCAACCCACTCATGTAGACACTCTGGCCATAATTAATCCGTGTGATGACCTGCATAAATAACAGGAACAGAAGTTTCTTCTGATGAGTTATTTTAAATCTCAGACAATGATCCGTTCTATTGGTGTGAGATTGTTTGCTCTGTAGTAACAATTACTTGCGCATAAAACATCAATGTTAAATTGGCAATACACACAAATAAAACCCTGAAAAACTTAACAGTTTATACTTTTGAAGTATCGATCATGGCTCTCCAAATTGTTCCCCATTAAATAGTTGTTCAAACACTCCCCCCATCCCCCTCCAGAAAAAAGTGTTCTGTCACAAATGTACATCACAATAATAAAAAAGCAGTTTTGTAGTTGTGATGATGAAACAATGACAATCCCAGTAATCCAAAGCACCACCACAATAGCTGCTAGTAATGATAACCAAAATAGTACCATCAGCGCACTCAGCAGAATCAGCTGAATTGCCCAGGCCATTAATTGTGAATGTGTGATCTACATTTGAAAGGACAGTAAAAATTCTTACAGTGACAAGTTCATTGATCAACGAGGTAGACAACCCAGCATCCACCAATTCATCTTGTAAAGTTCTGGTAGTAAGATTGTACAGACCAGCCCATTGTAGCATCTCATCCACAGTCTCAAAAATAGGTCTCGATCCAGGTTCCTCATAGTACTTCAAGAATCTCTCCACAGTTCTCTAAATTAAAACTTCATCAGAAAACAACACACAGCAACAGTACACATTCTCACAGACATCACATCACATCACTTTCAATTGACACAACACCTTTTAAATTACTGTTCAATTATAGGTAGTTTATTGTTAAGAGAAAATAGTTCATGTAACACTGCTATCCAATCTCAGACTGTCATGTATGGGACACCAATCCTTTTAAATCACTGACACTGTTCAATTACATATAGTTTGTTGTTATGAGAAAATAGTCTATGTATTGACAGCATAAAAAGATTTTACACAACTATCTAATCATAAATTATCATGTATGATAGTTTTGGTAACGTTTAAATTAACCACTTAAAAAGTCATACTTACCATATTTTCTGATTGGTTTGCTAGCGTAAAATCCTTTTAGGCATAGAAATTACACTAATTAGTTAATTATGAGTACAAGTTTAATTTAATGCACTATTAATATAAAATGTCAATCAACCAGAAAATCACGGTAAGTGCAACATGCAAGGTCTCAATTAACTTATATCATATAAGGCAATTTTTTATTCATTCATATACTACTTTCCCTAATAGGTATAAAGTCTTTTTGATTTATTTCAATGAATTTCACATTCACATTCATGCTTTAGTAAAATAGACAAATAAACGAAATAGTTGATGAAATACCTGAACGAAGTTTTGCATCTTGAAAAGCGAGAAACCGTAGCGAACGAACATGAGTGCAGAATTAAAGAGCGATACGAGACTATTGATAAAAGGAAGTTTAAGGAACTTATCAAAGAGTGGAACATTGGAACTAAGCGTAAACGTTTTGAAAACGAACTTGTTTCCATCCCAAATTCCAAGAGAGAGGGAATCAGAACGAGGCTCTTTGACCTTGAGCTTCAGAATCTTCACGTAATCCACTGTGTGCAGGTTCTTCGGATGGAGAATGGATGCTCCGGCTTCGAATGTCTCCCCGGCCACCGTCACGGTGGCTATGCGGCCACCGACGACGCCGTTGCGCTCGAACACTCGGATTTTGGCGGCGGGAGTGGAGTCCGGCGAGTATTGGCGGAGGAAGTGGGCGACGGAGGAGCCGCCGATGCCGGCGCCGACGATGCAGACGGTGGTTGGATCATCGGAGTGCGGTTGGGCTTGGGAGAGTGCGAGGAAGGTCAACAGGAGAGGTAGTGCTACGGACATCATTTGCTTTCTTCAATGAATGGTTTTCTTAACATAAAAAAGAAAATTCGAGTAAGATATTATGACTTCAATCATATGCATCTAACGTTCAATCGAAATTTGTGATCGATTTTAATTTTAAGGTATTCATGGTATTTAACTATTTGTATAAATCTTTCAAAAAAAAATTATTTATCTAAAAGTTAATAAATGTTTTATAAATTATGCCTCACGAGATAACTGTGTAAGATTCTTTTGATTGAGTTTTAGAAGTGTTATCATTATAATATGCGGATGCCTCATGAGATAATTTATAATATATTTGTAAAAGGGGTGAAGTGATCTTTGATCCTTTCTATTTTCTTCTCAACGATAAAATTACCCCTTTTAGATTTATTATATATATATATATATATATAATAATAATAATGTATTATTTAGATTTTTATTTACCTCTCAATTTTATTAATAACTTTTAAGGAATTTCTTGTTCACATATTCTTATACCTTCTAAAAAATAATGCATTTCTCACTTTTAATTTTATTAATTAAGTTTCATATAATAAATTTTGTATGAGTTATTATTTTTTAATTTTTTTATAAATAATTTATTAATGAGATTCACATGTCTAAGTATTTATCGGAACCTGTTCTAATGTTGACAAAAGAAACTCACTTTAATTTTTCCAGCAACACTACTACAAAATAGGTGGACTAATACGATTTAAACAGATAATCTATGACGGTTCATGACTTGTTATTGCATCTGGTGTCGTAGTCTGTTTTTACAGACTAAGACGATTTTAACTAAACCCATCATTGTCGGTTGTGGAAATGACGTACACTACGACAATTTCTGATAGAACCGTTGTAGTATGCTCAGTTTTTTTTTAATATCATATTTGTTTTTTTACGTTTTCCCCACATTTATTGTACCTGTTTATTTCCACACAGACAATCCATACAATGATTTAGTCCACACAAACAATTCATATATATATTTTCCAATAATTTAACAATTGACAATTAATACAATGATTCATAATTCCAATTTCAAAATAAATCATAAGTTAAACTTTAACTTAGAAACTATTCCAAATAACAAATTTGTATTTACTAAGACTGTAATTAACCAGTACTCATTGAATGATATAATCCAAATACTTAACTAAAAATTATTAAATTCAAAACTAAATAATGATAAACTGACTTATATGTTTATTTCTAATTATCAGCTTTAGAAGACTCATTTGTGTTCTGTTTCTTACTACAATACACTAAAAAGGTTGTTCATTGCTTGCGAGTGTAGTCGATGACTTCTTCAGCAAATGGCATTGAGTCACTAAAAGTTTGGAAAATAATAAATAATTATTAACAAATATGTATCATTAATTAAATTACCAAACGGATGTAGGTAAAAAATCTGTACCTGAACCCAATGGTTTGTTATCCCCATCCGAATTATGCTTTCCATCCACTACATGACATAGAAACCACATTGCGGTCAATCCATTTGTTTATTAGCCTACAAAGAATTGAATGATATATCATAACACCTCAATTGTAGTAGAAGTGGACATAATGTTGTAATTGTGTTTCCTAAGAAGAGAAACATTTTTACCTTTGTTATTACAAGATCAAGTCTTGGTCTGGAACGACTATTGCTCGTGAGCATACGATGTCCAACATGAATACTGTTTAAATTATATATTATACATTAAATGTCAACTATAATTATTAAATATAAGTCAAATGAAAGATAACAATTAAATAACATTTACATACCCTTCAAACACTTTTTTCAACTTCTGAGGGATAGATTTGTGCAAGGAACAAAAGAAGACCACGAGATGATCCACCGAGCATAGAACAATAAGTTGTCAATGGCCACTACATGTAAAATAAATGATTGTTTCAACTATTTCTTTAAATTTTAGATATCAATTTAAATTATACTTACTTGTGAAGGTATGGTGCAAGGTAGATCCTCTTGTTCGATAGGACAATCCAATCCATGATATATGACTTGACATCGGTGAATTATTCTGTCAAGCCCAATATGGATTATGGTTCAAGGAATCCATAGACATTGTTGTTGCCCAATTCAATAGATAGTCAAAATGACTTAGCATCTTAATTTTAATAATTAGAAGACAGGCAGATGCATCAACAGACGTAGAGGGAACAATGATCAGACGGATGATCATTACTCACATAGACGAAAAATGCACCCTCAAAACATAAGAAGTTCCAGACGCAAAGTTCAAGTGGTCATACTTCAAGGCATTTTCATCAGACGAAGAACTTTCAAAGGTCAAACGGAGAGGGCATCTCAACTTCAAATCATGTGCTCAAGTGTGAAGATTTGAAGACTAAAGTTGAAGACGAAGATTGAAGACAGACGAATGAATAAAACACATAACTCTTTATAATTATTCAATTGTCTAGCCTCTTATGAAGTTCAAGACTCTGAGTAACACATGCACTCATTTCAAACCAACCGTTACTTAGAATGTTCTATAGGTGGAAAGGCATTTCAAAATAAACCTTTGCAACACGAAAAGCAGTTGTACGTTTTAGTGAAATCTCTGAGCGAATCAAGTCAAAGACAGATCTCACACTAACAACCGCTGACTTTTCATTAAATGTTCTAATTGTTCACTCTGTCAGATGTGAAAGTACCCAAGACAAGGACTAACGTTAACATCTAAAGTCTAACAGTTACTTCACAACAATGCCTATAAAAGGACTTCATCCCTGCGAGTTCAACTTGGCGAACTACTATGATCAAGATCATATACATACTCGCTCAAGCTCTCAAGAAAACAAGTTTGCTCGCAACAAACTTAGAATAGAATTCTCATTGTAAAATCCTCTTCTGCGTAGAAGATATTTTCTATTTGATCTTAATTGTAAATCACTGTTGTGGTAATCTTGTAGTCTGAGGAGGCTAAGTGTTTAAAGAATACCTTGAATTTAGCTTGCGGAGGCTGAGGTCTAAATAATACTGTGAGTCTAGCCTGTGGAGGCTGAAGTCCAAATAATACCTTCTTTAGCCTGAGGAGGCTAAGTGTTAAAAGAATACCTTGGTTAGCCTGTGGAGACTGTGTTAAAAGAATACCTGGGTTTAGCCTGTGGAGGCTGGGGTCAAAGAATATCACTTTAGTCTGAGAAGACTGTGTTCAAAGAATATTTGTATTTTAGCCAGGAGTGGCTGAGTTCAAAGAATACTCTTAGTGGAACCTCAGCAAGTTGCAAGGTAACTGGACGTAGTCTTGAATAGACGAACTAGTATAAAAATATTATTGTTTTGATTATTTTAACTGCTTACTAACTGAGGATAATAAATTAAACTACAAATTTAATTAAAATCAATTTTTGAAGAACAAGTTTAAGTTTGCGTCTGATCTAAACAATTTTATACAGACGCAAAACGCATCGTCTGAAAAAGTTTTAATTGATAAACACAATTCAACCCCCCTTCTTGTGTATTAGTATTTTACAAATATATTATTCAAATACCTTAATCATATTGAAATACATGTTAGAAAATGTATAAATTTTAAAATTAATTAATTAATAGTTAAAGTACTTACATGATCCAAAATTGCACGTGAGTTAGGTTCATCTCATCCATGCCTGAATACATCTACATGCAATCTGACATGTGAATGTATAGAGGCATGTTGTTGGTTCTACCAAAGAGTTTTGGATCCCAATAAAGCTCCAAACTCTTGCTCCTAATCTTATTAGCCAACTCCATCAAGCACTGTAGAGGATCATCAATTGGCTCTGACTCTAGTGGTGGTTTTCTGGGTGTAAGTTTCTTCTTTGGGGAGTTGATCTAATAAAATAAATTGTTAAAAACATGATACATATATTATAAGTTAATATAAAATATAAATATAAAAAGAATACACACATTTGCACTCAATTGCTTAACAAGATGTTTTGGTAATGCAATGAAACTACGAAGAGCTTGTCCTACCACCTGCATCTCTTTAGTGGGCAAGGGTAGTGGAGCACCAGGGTCATGTGTTTCGTCAACGGTGACCCTCAGCTCACTATCTCGCATGGGCTTCCCATGTATGGTTGCTCCCCCTACAATTCTTCCAATGACCACCAATCTAATTGGGTTTTCTTCAACATACAACCCATATTGAGCTCCATCTTCGGGGATGCCTCCGTCTGGTGAACAACTAAATTTCGTGCTAACACGAACAGTCTGCCTCACCTTTGTAGCAGTTCCTAGACACTGACCTTGTAGGCCTAATTACTGCATGATATTCTTTGAAACTTTTTGAGCCAACTCTTGTGTTATTTGTTCTTTCATCCTAATGGTAACCTCTTCGGTGATACTTTGCCTCAAGGACTCAATTGTTTGTTGGTTGATTGTAGAGTCAAAACATCAATGGTGTGAAGATTTTCCAAAGTATGAAACAATCCCCACACCTTGACCAACGCCACGAACACGCCCTAGGTGTTCGGGTTTGCCAATGGTAGATGAAAGTATATCGTCCCTTCCCATTGACACAAATGATCCCTGAGTGCTCTGCTCAACTAGGGAATCCTGCAAGTAAGGAATAGTTGTTATTATTATTTTAATTAAAACATGGAAAATTTTCAAAAAAGAATTTCATCAATTAATAATGTAAATAAACTTACAATATTTTCTACAATACATTTGGAAGATGATGATGTGAACTCGCCTGACTTTTTAATCTTGGCTAACTTCCATTTTTCATGCCTCTTTGGTGGGGATGGGGGACCTTCAAATGATAAAGAAGGATCTGTTGCAGTTGCTTCTTCTCGCAGCCTTTGCTTCTGAGTCAAGATCCTTTCCTCTAACACTTTATAACCCCCTCGAGACAAAGTATGAGGATAATAATTTGTTGTTTGACACTCCTTTGCCTTGTTCCTCTTTGCCTGTAACAAAAATTAAACATTTACTAATTGTTCAATGCTAGAAAATACCATTTCAAACTAACCTGTCACTCAGGAGACAATCATATCTGAACAAACTTCATCTTAATGGTCTGCTGATTGAAGGACCAGCTATGGGTTAAGAACCTAATATCGTCTCTAGACCTCCAACAACGAAATTTGTTCGACCTCAACCTCACAAGTCAACAATTTTACACCATTATATATATGGAGATTTCATGTCTGGAGTGTTCGAACCTCAAGTAGAAAGACACTGGCATCTGGATGTTGTAGATTGTCACGACCCTCAACCATTTAATATTCATATGAATAAGACAGAATATATTGGATTGGGTTACACTAATGGCTTGACACTTCCATGGATCAGGCCTTATTGCTTAGGAGTTCATCCAATTCATCATCTGAACTTTAATGAGTATGAGACACCAGAGGAATGTGTTCATTCCTTACCAATAGACAATAATTTGTCTTATGTCTTGATGGAGAGAGCATACAAAGACGAAATAAAAGGACAGCTTCAATCTTTTCGTCTTCTTCAGAGAAGGGCAGAGAAAGAAAGAAAATTCTTGCCTTTTCTAATGGGTTCCCAATTCTCTTGCATCGCCACTAATGCCACCAAGTTCTTCGTCCGCCTGGATCGTCTACGACCTTGCATGGTGAAGTATCTTGCTAAAGGCAAAGAGAAGAAGACTATGACGCCCCCAAAGTATTCAAGTTTGCTAGGCACATCCCCAAACGTCTACTCGAAGAAGCCTATGCACATATGAAGTTGGTTCAAGCTCAAGCTTCCAAACCACTTCACCCCAAGATGCTTCAAATTATTGAAGATCATGAAGCTACCATGGCTTACTGCTCAGGAACCAAAAGATTCTGCCACTGTTGGTAGGTATTATCCTGGTGCAGCATCTGCTTATACTCTTCCTCCTCATATGCCTCAATATCAACAAATAGTGAGCTACAACACGAATTATTCCTGACAATGGGACAGATCTTTCAGCACTCATATGGAGTTGTCTCTGTTCTCATTGCGTGTGAAGGGATCTCAAGTTGAGCCCATTATAGAGGAAGTAGATTCTGATGCAGATGAACCCCAACCTTCTAGAACATCTTTTGATGAGTCCGCTGAGAAGTATAGTACTTTGAAGCGCAAGTATGTTCAGTTAGAGGAAATCTATGAGCACATAAAGAAAAAGAATAAGCAACTTGAAGATAATCAAGTGGCTATTACTGTTCAGATGGAGCACCTTCAAAATATAGTCATGAATCTTGTCAAGCATTAGCCTCAGCCTCCATCATCATGATTTTGATGATTTTCATCCCAAAGGGGAGAATATTTGAAGAAAGGGGAGATAAGTTGAAGGAAGATCAAGCTAAGGGGGAGCTTTGAAGAAGCTTTGAAGAATGGGGAAAGCATCGTCTGAGGGGGAGCTCAAGACGAAAGATGAAGAACGTGTCTACATTGTTGTAAAATTTTTTATATGTTTTGCTCTGATACAATTACTTATTCTTTATTGATTCAGTGTATTGTCTTTGCGCTGATTCTTTACTCTTTTTATCCTTGTGATTTTACAAATGGATTACATCGCATTGATGTAACAAATCTTATAAAGAGGAATATTCAGAGAACATCGTCTTGATGTAATTCTGGCATGATAAACTGCTTTTTGGCTAACTTTGTCTTATGCAGATGCATCCTTCAATATCATTCTATGTATGGTCTATAATCATCAAAAAGGGGGAGATTGTTAGATCAAGATGATTAACGTCTCAAGTTTTGATTAATTACAGAACAGGCGGAACATATCAGACTGAAGCATTGCAAGCCAAAGTCAGACTAAATAAACACAGACGGAAGATGACCCTTCAAAGTTCATATCTGGTCAAGTCATTCGTTTATCCCAAAGCCACGTCATCAGAAGAAAGCATAAGACGATATGCTCTAGACGAAGTCTTCATACGAAGCTCTCGAAGTCAATACAAGTTGAAGTATCAGACTGAAGCTTAAAGATTGGATCGTTTATGAAGATTGAAGAAGTCCAAGTGTTTTGTCCTTAGTAACGCGAGCCAAAAACTTAAATGTTTACGTTACTCAAGAAGCTTCCAAAGTCAGAATGGGGACTCGCGCTTAACCTCTGCAACACGAAAAGTAAATCAGTTTTCGCTGTTATCTCTGCTAAGTCAGGAAAAGGTTCTGATTCCACTATGCAACTTGTCAAATCCATGATTATACTCTGACACAGTTGAAGACTTCAAGGAAGGAAAGGACAACAGACAGATTTATGGGTCTAACGGACTATCAAATCTTTGCTTATATAAAAGACTTCACTTGCAACTTTTAAATTTGGCAAACACGCTACAATTTGTATACATTTGTGATTTTGTTTACTCCATACTTAAACTTTTATACCCCTCTCTGCGAAGAGGAACTTGTTTCTTAGAAACTTAGTTTAAATCCACTTTTGTGGTGCTTTAACCTGAGGAGACTGTGTTTCAAAGAATACCTTTGTATTAGCCTGGAGAGGCTGGGTTCAAAGAATACTTAGTTATTTAGCCTAGGAAGGCTGTGGCCAAAGAATATCTTGTATTAGCCAGAAGTGACTAGATTCAAAGAATACTTGTAACCTTTTCACGGTTTGTAGTGAAAACTCAGTAGTTGTTGGGTAATTGGACGTAGTCTTGAATAGACGAACCAGTATAAAAATAACTGTTTATTTTTACTAAGCTTGTGACTAACGGGGATAATCAAAGTGTAACGTCTGTTATTAAAATCAATTTTTGAAGAAGAACAAAGTTTTCGTCGACCAATTTTAAACCAACAAACGAAAGCACAAAATTTTTAATTAACACAATTCAGCCCCCCCTTCTTGTGTTTTGTCTTTTACAGTTTGGTATCAGAGTTCAGCCTTTAAGGGTTGAGCGCTTAACAGCTGCTAGAAGAAAAGATCCAAGATGGAGTCTCAAAGGCTAACATTTCTCTCCGATGGTTCATCCATGAACAAGCCTCCAACGTACTTTGGAGATGATTATTCCTATTGGGCTGATCGGATGGAAATGTATATAAAGTCTATGCAGTATAGACTTTGGAGGATCATCACGCAAGGAGATATTCCTATCATTAAACCCCGAAGGAGAATGGGAAAACGAGGAGTATCCTACCATGGAGCTTAACAGCAAAGCCAGACACGCTCTCACTTGCGCACTCTCGAGGACAGAATATAACAGATTCTGTGCCTACAAATCTGCTAAAGAGCTCTGGGATGCTCTTAAAATTTCATACGAAGGGACAAAGGATGTCAGACTTCGTAAAACTGCTACTCTTCAAAGAGAATATGAGATGTTCTCTATGAAGAAAGGATAATCTATCGATATGATGTTTGGAAGATTTCAAACTATATTAAATGGACTCACCTCCTTGGGAACCACGTTCACCAAGACACAAAATAATATGAAGATTTTGGATAGCTTGCCTCCTCCATGGGAAGTTATATCCACTACCATCTCTGTGGGATATGACATGAAGACATTAACTCTGGACGAGTTAATAAGTTCACTCAGAGTACATGAGGTGCATCTCTGCAAAAGGCACAAGATAAAAGTTCAAGAGCCTATAACTCTTCCATTAGTTGATGATGTTCCCAAAGAAGATTCTAGCAGAAAGGAGAAAAAGAAGAATAAGGTTCTGAAAGCTGAGACTATAGAATCCGATTCATCTGATGATGAGATATCACTTATGGCTAGACGCTTCAAAAAGATGATGCTCGAGAAAGGAAAAGGTAAACACTTCTTTAAAAAGAAGGAGAAAAGGTTTCTTGAGAAACCTGTAAACTAAGCGATCATGTCGCTTAGCAAATTCCAAAAACTCTTCAACTTCAATCTCATACTCCATACTAATTTGACTTGCATTCATCCAACCACGATCCATACCTTAATCAAAGATATAGTCAACAAACATCAATATTCACCAAAGCTGATGAAAGCAAGTACTCACACAATCATTATTTATATATGTCCTAAGTATTCTAATCTTCGTAAGTTATTGAACAAATACTCTAAAATTGCATGTTTTGTTTTGTTTGTCTTCTTATTTTTATTTTTTTTAATTATTCTCTCCTTTAATAGTTTTCCCTCTTACTAAGACATTGGGTAACAAAATCATTCCTTAAAGAGTAAAATATCATCTTGATCTATGATTAGGAATGATATTATTTTAGTATCTATTTTTAAAAATTGATAAAATAATACAGCACAATGATAAAAGACTAAAACATACATATTAAAATGAAGATTAAAATAATATTAAAGAAAAATAGTTAAAATACAGAAATTCACACTACAAAACACACACTACAAAATTCACACTACATTTTCACACTACAAATTCACACTAAAAAAAATAATCAATAAGCAACTCGTGCCAATAAGCAACATATGAATGCATAATACAACTTTACAAATTCACACTAAAAAAAATAATCAATAAGCAAAATTCGGCGCACCTTTTAGAAGTGTTTTGAAGGATTGAGGGATTGGAGGTGACAGGGATTGACAGATTGAGGGATTGAGGTTTCACAAAGGAGGAAGGAGATGAAGGAGCAAGGCGCCGGTGACGGAGGAGTTGCGCCGGAGACAGAGGAGTTGCGCCGATGACGGAGGAGTTGAGGGATTGGGATTTTTCACGAAGGAAGGAGGAGAAGTGCAAGGTTTGAATCATGCCTAGGGTTTATACTTAAAATACAGACTACAACGATTTAATTTTAACCGTCTTTATCTGTAATATAAATATTACAAAAATGTCACCGCATCACACACCACTACGGTTACTGCGACAGACTACGACGGTTTAATTTGAACGTCTTTATCTGTAACATCAATATTACAAAAATATCACCGTGTCACAGATGGTTACTTATGAACTGTAATAGTGTGCGCGTTGTTGTTTGTCATTTTTGTACATACAGAGGTACTTAGCGTATAAATAAATGTAAATTATTTTAATAATAAGTTAATATATAAATAATTCATTTAACAAAATTTTTATTTAATTCTTAAAATTTTATTATCAAATTTTGTCATTTATTATTTTTACATGTTATTTGATTTAAAATGCAATTAAGAATTTAATATATAATATATTTAAGAATGTATAAGTAATTTTTTTAATGAGTTTTCTATAAATTAATTTTAACGTGATAAAACCTGACAAAGTAGGATAAATTTTAAAATCTTAAACCGCAATTTTAAAAAATCTGAACTCGAATACGCTCGGCCTTTTATAAGATGAGGGGAAGAGTTATACTCACCCGGGTTACAATCATACTTAATTACGGGTAGATCAAATGTGTTAATAAGAGAATCTTAGTTAATTTGTTTAAATAGAAGAATGATTAGAAAAGCAAAAGTTAGGAGGAATAATTTTTGCATGAACTATTATTTTAATTCCTAAATTAAACTAATGTTATTTTACTACTATATTTTTTTATGGATTAAAGTGATAAATATGTTGCATCTTTAAAAATTATTTTTATTACTTTTTATCTTTAAAATTAAATTATTCATCCCTCACACTTTTAAAAATCAAAATTGGAATTGATAAATATTGGCTTTTTGTCCAGAATGGACAATTTAAGAACAAAATACGTAAATGGATTTAGCTGGAAACATATTACTAGAATGAGGCAGTTGCGACACATCTTACAATCAACAAGTTGCAACACCCCATGCGACCCAATGAGATTTCGACACGTAGCAAAATTGCCTACGTGGAGTGCTGATGTGGATCCCAGTTGCAGGCCTTCTTGCGACCAGCTGTGATGACGACATGTGGCACGTTTGTTGGCTACGTGGACAGCCATGGTGGAGACTGAACAGGACATGGGTGACACGTGACGTAATCGCAAGCTCCTTTGCAACTTGCCACGTGTCGTTTGGTAAATGGTTAGGTTGGTGATGTGGCATGGTCACAGAAGACCGTGCGACCAGCCCTCCGTCAGCCACGTGTTCCCTGTTGGTTGGCCAATTCCTTGTTGACGTCACCTGGTCGCATTGTGTATTGCGACCAGTTTCTGTACTGCTCCCCTAGCCCCTTCCGTTGTACAGTTTGCTACCATAAAACCTTATATATACTGCCTCCCCTCCCCGGGTTCTATACAGAGCAACAAGTATAAATTTCATTATTTTTTGTTTTGTCTGCGGTTAATTTTATGTTCAATGTTTATAATTATTAATTAATAATATGCAATTGTAAATTTTGTATTTTTTTGTGTAGATAAATTGAAATTACATGGCACCTAAAGCAGTTGTTGTTGTATACACTAGGGGAAGAATCACAGAAACTGAGGAAGGAGTAAAATTTGAAGGATCTAGAATGATTATACAAATATAAAGGAATATTAACTTTATAGGGTTAAAAAAACACTACGTCAAAGATTAAAGTTACAAGAAGATGAAGTTATAGGATGTATTACAATTACATATTTTGTAGATAATAAATATGCATTATTTGAATTAGTTGATGACAGTGATATGAATCTTATGATAACACATTTTGAACAACCGGGTTTAGGTCATATAGAATTATTTGTAGAAATAGTTATTGCAGGTAGTGCGTCGTCGTATAATGAATGTGGTGCATTTGAGTCAGATGTCTGTAGGACATACGATGAAGGTGCTACGAGAATAAATTCAAGCGAAGATGATGAAACTTATATTGTCTCAGATTCATACGTGGATTCATCTTCTGATAATGAAGATTTTGAAAGTCATTTACCTGAATTAGATGATGATGAATTAAATGTTGATATTAAGGTATAAACGTCGAACCAATTGCATTAGCTCAGACAATAACAGGTGAGATTAATTTTCGTTGAAATTAAATTATCTAAATGCATATATTTAACGGTAAAATAACGAATTGTCAATGTATTGAAATTAGATGATCTAAATGCATATATTTAACCGTAAAATAACGACATTGTAGGTGATAGCCAATAACATTTTGGCATAATACACCGCATTATACTCAAAATAATTAAGTAATATAAAACTTGTAAAAAAATAACTAACTAAAATTAAACAAATAAATTATGTAACATACAACTTAAAAACAAAAAAAAAAAAAACTAAACTTAAAAAACAAATTGTGTATTATAAAAATAAAAAAAAATGACTGACTAAACTTATAAAAATTTAACGTAACATATAACTTTAAAAAAAATCCTAATTAAAATTAAAACAAAAAATTATGTAACATAAAACTTTAAAAATAAGAACTAACTAAACTGGAAAAAAAAATACTAACTAAACTTAAAACAAATAAAATTACAGTAACACACAACTTCAAAACAAATACTAACTCAAGTTACAAAATAACAATTACGTAAGTCATACAACTTAAAGAAATAACTAACTCAACTATTAAAAAATAACTAACTAAATTTAAAAACAAAATTACGTAACATAAAACTTAAAAAAAGCAAAAAACCTAACTTACAAAATTAAATTACTAACTAAACTTAAAAAAATAATAAAGTAACGTAACATAAAACTAAAAAAATTACTAACTAAACTTTTAAAAAAAAATTACTTACGTAAGAGTTAAAAAAAAAAAAAACTAACTAAACTTACAAAATAAAATTACTAATTAAACTTCAAAAATAATAAAGTAACGGAACATAAAAATAAAAAAAATAATAACTAAACTTAAAAAAAAAAAGTTACTTAACATATGCAACTTAAACAAAAATAACTAACTAAACTTTAAAAAAAAATCTACGTGACATAAAACATAAAAAAAATTACTAACTAAACTTAACAAAAAAAAAATTTAACGTAACTTAAGTTTTAACATGACACATACGTAACTTATTACTAAATTACCTAAAAAAAATTAATTAACTAAACTAAAAAAAAATACAAACGTAACTATTAATAATTAACAATATTAATAATTAACAATGTCACATAAAACTTAAAAAAATCAACTAACATACCACTACAAATCTCTCTAACTACAAATCTATCCTGTTAGATCAAGGATGATTAACGTCTCAAGATTTTGATTAATTACAAAACAGACGAAACTAAGCTACCAAGACTGGTTAAGACGAAACCAGCACAGACGGAACGAGACCCTTCAAAGATGAATTTCTGCGTCTGTCCAAAAGCCAAGTCATCAGACGATACATGCACAGACGAAAGAGGACTACTCAAGCTAAAGCCCTTCGTCTGTCCAAAGAGTGAAGTCTTAAGACGAAACAACAACTGAAGACTGAAGAAACATATCGTCTATCCAAAAGCTGAACTCAAGTTAAGTCATTCGCGCCAAGATTTCAAATCTGAAGAAGTACTCATGAGAAGCATCCAAGATCAGTATAGGGATTCGAGCTTACACATCAAAGTCAAAAAGGTCTTCACCTTTTGTCACATCTCTGTACAAGTCAGAAATAGTACTGCGCACAACCTAGTCCGCTATATCCGCTGCGACTCTTATCAATCAATCAAGTACAACTGACAACCTTTTTGGAAAGCTCTCAAGAAGATTTCTCAACGACATTCAAATGAGTCTAACAGCTATTTGAAGAAGATGCCTATAAAAGGACTTCACAACTTCAAGAATCAGTTGGCGAATACGTTTATCTCTTCAATCGTCTAAGATTTCGCTCAATCCAACTTAGAACTATATTGTAAAAACCCTCTCTACGAAGAGGAAGAACTTTGTTTTTCAAACATCCTTTTTAAATCCACTTGTGTGGTACTTTAGCCTGAGGAGGCTGTGTTTCAAAGAATACCTAGCTGGGTTCAAAGAATACCTTGATGGTTTAGCCTGAGAAGGTTGGGAGCAAAGAATATCTTGTAATAGCCAGAAGTGGCTGGGTTCAAACAATACTTGTAAACCTTTTCACGGTTTGTAGTGAAAACTTAGTGATTGCTGGGTAACTAGACGTAGTCTTGAATTGACGAACCAGTATAAAAATACTCGTGTTTATTTGTTTCGTCTGTTTAACTAACTGGGGATAATCGTACTTTAACGTTTGCATATTAAAATCAATCTTTCAATACAAACGTTGTTTCGTCTGAACCCTTTGGAAACCCACAGACGAAAGGGATAAAATTTTATAATTAACACAATTCAACCCCCTTCTTGTGTTTATCTTTTACATATCCACCTACTAACATAATACCTTCTCATTTTCCTAACTAAAAATCTAACCACCTAACTTAAATTTAACTAAAGAAAAACAAATATAATAATTATAATTTCAGCATAAAAAATTAATTAGAATTTTAAAATAAAAAATAAATAAAATTTGGAAAATACCTTCATGTAGCCAATTTTACACCCCCACAAAAAACCCATCTCAACAAAGAGATCCACAATAGCATCTGGAATGATGGGTTGTCCTAAATAAAGTGGAACTGTCCTTCGTAGTTGCAGCCGTCAGCATTCTCCATTGTTCTAAACGTATTGGGAAATATGTTCTTTTTGAAGCCACAATACATCTCCCCTCAACGGCTCACACTCTATTATTAAACCAGAAGAAGAGGAAGATGCCATGGTGAAAAACAAGAAATATGGGCGCACGGTGAAAATGCAGAAACCGATTGGGGGAGAAAGGAAGTAAAAATTTTTTACTTCCTTTCGTCCATATATAGTGGTCCCGGGTGTAAGGCGGGAAAATTTTTAAAAAATGGTTGCAAGCATGTATGCGACCAGGCCTGGTCGCAAAACAGCGTGCGACCAGGTCACGTCATGAAATTTTCATCCACCCATAACATGCCACGTGTTGCAAGTAGAAGTGGTCGCAATAGACCCTGTGACTGCGCCACGTGGCAAACAACAAACCACCAAACAACACGTGGCAGGTCACAAAGGAGCTTACGATCTGGGCCACATGTCACTCATGTCCTATTCAGCCTTCACCGTGGCTGTCCACGTAGCCAACAAACGTGCCATGTGACCACAGCTGGTCGCAAGAAGACTTGTGACTGTAGTTCACATTAGCACTCTATGTAGACAATTTTATCACATGTCAAAATCTCATTGGGTCGCATGAGGTGTTGCGACTTGCTATGTTGCGACTGACCCATTCTGATAATATGTTTCCAACTAAACTCATCAGGTATTTTGTTGCCTTAAATTGTCCATACAGGACAAAAAGCCATAAATATTGTTTATTTGGAGTAAGTTAAAGATGTTCATACTTTACAGTGGCTATTGATTTGCTTCAGCGGAGGAGTTGGTGTAAAAACAAAGTTTTGTGTGAAATCTAACTTTATCACGACAGGCAAAAGGGTGAAAAAATGAATTTCGAACTGAAAAATCATTTTTGCAAAACAATGAATTGTGCTTGAAGTATTTTTGGGTTTCCCCAGGGAATAATATATTATTGGTGATAGATGTAAACATACATATAGGGGAAAGATTTTACTATTTTGGAATACCTATTAATTTACTTGAGCAAGAGTTGTTGCAAAAGAAAAATTCACAGTGAAATTTTACTTTATCACACTAGGCAAAGGGTTAGAATAGGAACTTGCAATTAGAAAATCATTTTGGCAAAAGAATGAGCTATGCTTGAACTATTATTGGAAGTATTCCTCACAAATAACCTATTCTTGACATTAGGTGTTGATGTGTAGGTAAAAAATATTAATATTTTTACTGTTTAGATTGATTTGCTCGAGTGGAATTGTTTTTACAAAAGCAAAATTTTTATCACCACAGACAAAAGGTATGGTTATGATTGTGAAATTGGATAGTAGTTTCTACAAAACATTAATGAGCTTGAACCATTTGTTGGAAGTCTCATGAATATATTATTGATGTTTGGTACTCCCGTGTAGGTCAAAGATGTAATATTTTTGGGTCTCTATTATTGATTTGTTTGAGTGGAAGAGTTGTTGTGAAAGAAAAATTCGTAGGGCAAGAATATAAATTTAGGAATAGAAAGTCATTTCGCAAAATAAAGAAGTATGTTTGAACCATTTTGGGAAGCCTTACAAATAATTTATTATTGGCGTTAGGTGTTAACAGGTAGGTAAAAGATTTTAATACTTTGAGATCTCTATTAATTTACTTGAGTGGAGGAGTTGCTACAAAACAACATTCATAGTGAAATCTAACTTTATCCCAACAAGCAAGAGGGTGAGAATATAAATTTAAAATTGGATATCATTTTTATAAAACAATAAATTGTACTTGGACTGTTTTTGAAAGTCTCCCCACAAATAAGGGTTAGACGTTGATGAGTAGGTAAAAGATGTTAATACTTTGAAGTCACAATTGATTTGTTTAAGTAGAAGAGTTATTTCAAAAGTAAAATTCATAGGAAAATTTAACTTTACTAAAATAAGCAAAAGATGAGAATATGAATTTGGAATTGAAAAATAATTTTGCAAAAGAATGAATTGTACTCCAACCATTTATAGAAGGGTGAGAGATATAGAGAGAGTGGGCAAGAAAGTAGTTTTCAAAATAAAATAAGTATAACTAAGGCTATTTAGGGAAAAAATAATGAAAAAATAAAATAATGGAGGTATGCTTAACAATTTGATAGGATATATTAACAATAATCTCAATTTTTCACCTGAAACATGTACAGATAAAATTCTTTTCAACAAATTTTCACATTAAAATTTTATCAAAATTCTTTCATCTTATTTTAATATACTTCGAGGTTAAATTTATAAATAAGCTCTGATAATCAATTCTCTTTATATCAAAAGAAATATTAGGAGTACACTCTCTAACACTATTCCTAATGCACTTTCTAAATTTTTATTGGAAACAACAAAATCAAGAAATAGAAAATTAAATAAAACTAACATTTCTCTTATATATAAAATGTGAAGAAAAGACTGATTAGGATCCTCAAATTATACTCTGTTCCGTATACACCACAACAAACAGCCTGACATACCTGTAAGAACATGTGATGGTAACTCACAACAAAAGCAATTCATATTTCATAATACATTACTTGACAAAGATTACCTACATCTTTGGTCTCACAAGAAGAAGCAACATGAAAAAATAACAGCAGGGAAAGTATACTCTGACAGCCAGAAGCAATGCAGTTTACGGCAACCACCAACAGCTAGGAAGCTTATATTATAGCCACTTTGTCAATCATGCACTAATCTGGGTCCACATACTTGGCCTACTAATACACTAGTGTTTTCCATTCCTGTACAGAAACATGAAACCCTGGCTTAGATTTTTGCTAAAACAGTGATGATAAGATGTAACCAAGTAGCAACTAAGAATTTAAGATCAGTTTTCCACAAATTTTGCTCGCATACATGTCAAACCTTCTAGCACTATACATGGGGATAACAAAAACAAAAATCCAAACTAGAGAAATCTTATAACAAAAGAGGCATATGATAAGCAATGATGTTAGAAGAATACACATTCCATTAACATTAATGGAATGGTACATTGGTGCTGGCTGGCCCTGCTGTTAGACTTGTGGACATCCTACTTTCCTGACCACAATGATCAAATTGATGGAGATATAAAATCTGATTCCAAAAATGTTGCTCCACAGATACATTTTCAATCTACAGTAATTTTAGTAATCTGTTGACCTCTGTTACAATAACAATAACTGTAATTTTCCCTAGTTTATGAAGATTATTGCATAGTATGTATTAAATATCATGACAACAAAACCACCTTCCAAACTTTAAAAAATATACAATAATGTAACATCCATAAATCACAATATCAAACTACTAAACTGAAAATCCGTCCCCGACTCTCAATAGGATTATCATGGTGCTAAAATGCTACCAAGCAGGATAGATGTATTTACGTTGGTGAGGTAAGTGAAGTGAGGTAAGGAGTCTGCTGAAGTAGATAAGTTCTTTGCAGAATCATTTTTGTTTCTGAGATATATTGGAATTTCCACTTGATTAGTAGATACCAAGGCAGGTAGCAAACAGTTGTTTGGTGACCACTGCTCTAACTTATTTTAATATTTTGCCCGAATTATTAATAAACTTATGATTTTCTCAAAAGCCAAAAGGCAAAGAACGAACATAAAATATAATGAAAATTGCAGTATGACTCACTTTTCAACTTCAACATAATAACAGTAAAAAAGATTGCAAATGTACATTATTATTTTTTAAAAATTTACGAACTTAGAGAGTGACACTCAGTAAAATTGGTTGTCCATCCGGTATAAGTTCATGCATATGCAGAATACTTGGCTTCATGGTCCACTACATTGAGATTAAGCTAAAGTAGTTGAGATCCAAAGAAACATCATATCTGATTATCTATCGAGCAATTTAACATAAAAACTAACAACATCTACAATAGTTATATCAAACCGTAAAGTAATGAAGATATGCCAGATTGAGGGGAAATTTTGATATGCCAGGGTTAAGGCAAACCTTAATGAAGACACGCCTGGGAAGCTAGTAAACACATTTGAGTAGGACTTTGTCAGATATGTAAAATTGGTGACCGGAGGCAGACAAGGTACCCTTTCACCCTTCTTCAAAAGTTCTTGCAAGTTGAGTCTTTGCAAAGTCAAAACAGTTCTTGTCTCTTTCCAAATGAAGGCAAGGATACCATTTTCAAGAACAAAGAGGGAACCAGGCTTTGATCCAGGGTATCTGAACCCATAGCCACTTGCAATACCCTCTCCCATGAAAGTATGCTTGATATTCACTGGAACCAAGTCTGCATCAGTGTCCCAGGGAAAGAGTTCAGATGATGGATCGTTGATATTTGCTATAAACATTGCTGAACCATTAGGATGCAAGACATAGTGGGTGCCTTCCAAAATTTTGGTCGCAATGAGAAGTTGTTGTCCCTGGAACTCCTCATAGGAAAGCAGAAGAAAGAACAAGGCCTTTCCAGGTTTGTCTTCAGAAGGCTTTCCAGGAGGCCAACCAAAAGTCCCTCCCCACAAACCAGCATATTCTTCATCATCTCTGGGAACTCGCAATGGCAACTTGTAAAGCGCATACCGACTGTCATGCATATTTGGCCATGCTCGATAAGAAGATAGCTTCACAGTTGATGCTTTCAATGTTAGTCTTATTGTGTCACTTGATCTAAGAAACTCTTGAAGCCGTGCTTGCCTAATCTCACCACTTGAGATAAGCTTCTTAGAAACCGAATGACTGCTATTCATTGAATTCGATCTTCCAAGGATTTGTTTAATGCCATTCCAGACATATCCCCGAATACCTTTCCTCTTGACAAATTGAGTGTGGTCATCCTCTTCAGGCAGGGGATTAGAGATAGACCTTGAATGGTCAAGACTCACCCTAGCATCATCCAATTCTAATTGCGCTGGACCAATTGCCTCTTGAGAACTCGTCTTATACTCATCAATCCGACCACAACCAAGCTTGTACAATTGACTAAGGAGAGATCTTCTTTCCCAAAGTTGAACCAAATCCTTCTGAAAATTCTCCTCATCATCCCTCAACCTAGGAAACAATGGCCCAGCCATCCTATCCGGAACCAATTGTCGAACTTGGCTAGTAGTAACCTCAAGCAACTTTCTCCTATCACTAAAAGCTAACTTCCCAAAGCCAACCATCCCTTCATTTCCTACCATCTTTTGAGAACTAGAAACATCACTATTTGACCTATAAACCTTCCTAGACGACTCCACCCCCGAGTGGTGCACAAAACTTTTACTCTGCAACAAAGCACTAACACTCTTACACCCCCCAGGTTCAACCTCAAGCAAAAGCACATTACAGGACTTATCAACAGGTTTGACCAAACCCGGATAAACATAATTCATCCCCTTCTCCCTCCCATGAAGAAAAAACATCATAGAACCATCAAAACCACTAACAACTTCAAACACAGAAGCCCACAATACGGGACCCTCTTCAATCCCCAAAGGACCAAGCTCCTGAGGAATTATCCTACAACCAACAACAGAAACAAAACCTGGCATCACATACACCACGTTCCCAAGCTCAGGATTCTGATGAACCCAAATTCCAATCAAGGGTTTCACACTCATCAAAAAACGACAAAGCGCCTTGTAAGAAGCCACACCCTTTCTCCATTCAACAAGGTCCTTATGAGGAACTATGCCCAAAAGGTCACATTGTGTGAGCCAAAGCTTCTCAGAAGCCACAAGAGCGTTTAAACTCTTGCAACATAAACACAAATTACACACATCTCTCGGCGACAGAAACCGAGAAACGATGGCAAAAACATCATCGGGCAGAAACAAAAGTATGTTGGAATCACAGAGTTCGGGTTCCATCCCGATCCAACAAAGAAAAATGTAAACTTTGCACAATTTAATGCATACCCACTATTCGGAAAAAGCAAAAAAGAAAACAAAAGGACTCAACAAACCCTGGAAATTGGTGTTAAGCACGTGGAGAACCCGTGCAGTTGATAGGAGTGAAGTGATTGAAAGGGGGTTTGGTGGGTTCAATTATTGGAGGTTGGGGCCTGGGGGTATGAATTAGTGAGACAGTTTGGTTTGGTAGGATAAAGAAAAAGAGGGGGTGGAAAATGGAAAATGGAAAATGGGGGAGTGAAAACAGCAATTAAAACAGAGAGGGGAAGGAGATGGTGGTGATGTTTTGGAAGGAAGAGGTGTGAACAAGAAGAGGGAGCGTTGGTTGCATCATTGTCTTGTCTTTTATTGATTTCTCTTTTCTCTTTGTGTGTGACAGTGGCAAGTTGCAACTAATGTTGAATAGGAAGCTTTAAGTAGATGCCAAACAAGACCCAAGATAGTCAAAACGGAGCCCACACCTCTCACATGACACTATTAGAGGAAAACCATGACAATGCTAGTGCTAACTTATTTTCTCTTTTGTTCTTTTCCATTTTCTAACGCTAAATGCACCATATTTTTTTGTGTTTGTATGGATACCCGATTTGTCATGTGGTTTTTAATACACTCACTTTTGTGATAACACGTTATGGCAAGGAAAAACGGTAAACAGTTAAAATTGTGTGACTTGATCATTTAGATGATGTCTATTTATTATCTTATTTTATTTTAATATTTAAATTTAATTATTTTTTTATTTTAATATTTTAGACTAGGAGTTAAAATGATAAAGGATAATACAATTTAGGTGAAAGATTAAAATAATATATAATACATTTTTTTAACCTTTTTTTGTTATTTTTATTTCTTAAATATTAAATTATTTTTGTTATTTTTATTTTTTAAATATTAAATTATTCGACTCGTACATTTTTAATGTCAAAAACTATCTTATCATCTTCCGAGTTCAATGCTAAAAATACCCATGTCAAGTAATAAAATCAATGATAAATTGGTGGTGTTTATAGCTATATTTTGTTTTGATATTAAAAATAATTTATTTTATTTATTTTATTTATTATTTTAATAGAAAAATGTCATTATTATTATAATTGTGATTGTTATTTTTTTATTAGGGACTTATTTGAATTGTAAAATATATTGACTAAATGCACACAAATCTTGTTATTATATACTTATTTGTGTCACGATGATAACTAAAATAAATTAAATCAATTGGTTGGTTCATATTTGATATTACATTTAATCTAAATCGAATCAAATTGTATATTATTATTATTATTGTCTGAGTAATTTTATTTTATGTTTACTTTTTGACAAATATTAGGATAATTATTAATTATATTATTCTATTGACTTGAGTTAATTTACTACTTTAGTTAATATATCTTTAATTTCAATTCACTTTTACGCATAATGAGAAACACAACTCAATATAACTAATTTTTTCATCACTCGACACTCAATAATAGAATTTCAAGTTTTTTATGATATTTTTTTTGTTTTATTTGAACATCATTGTCTTAATAAATTGAACCAAACGGCATAAAAAACACTTTATATGTGTTACATTTTGGTAGGTGTTATTATGATTCTACTTATATTACAAATTATTAAAAATTGGAGTTATTAAAGTAAAAACTAAAACTTAAAACAAGTTTGTATTATATATACATTAAAAAAACACGTATATTTTCTTGTCACTTGGTGTCTTGTAACTTTAAAACATAAAATATAACTCCGTAGTTCTAAGTTTAAAGCTTCATAGAGATGTGCCACTTCATGCTTAATGTGTCAAAATAATAGAAGAAAAAAAGGAATGAGACATAATGTGTTTTAGCAAGTGCCCTAAAGACCCCAATTTGACACTTATTTCTAAAATATTGTTAGAGTTTTTATAAGATCATTTCCATAGACTTCATAATTCTTCTCCCTTCTTGAGCACTTATTTTCAAGCACTAGGATGTAGTTAACTACTCTTAACTCTGATACTTAAAAATAGACATCTTGACTAATCTTAAGGTCTCCTGTATATTAAGGTATTTAAGACTTGTATATTGTCTCCTAAACTATCTTAAACCTATCATATACCCAATACTTTATCTAATTATCCCATATTGCACACAAGCACATTCCTCAATCAAGTGTAACACATTCGAGAACCTCACAAATCAAGAGAGTATTATTTACCAGGTACTCACGCTTATTGTGATACCCTTTTGGTGTTAAACTTATATGATATTGCAGATTTTGTTGCATTTTATGTCTTCTCGTTGACATAAGGGAGGTCTCACACATGTGTAACCTTATCTTACACCTAAGGACCTTTCTATACACTCACACTAAATGCAACTGCATAAATAATAGAAGTGATTTTCGCACCTACTTCTACCTACAACCATTCTTAGCTACAACTGATTCTAATTAGTCTAAATCTATCCTAAACATGTGTATAATCTTTCTATGATTGGTTTTTCATATATATTCCATAAACCTCCACCTCTGTTTCCGCCAAATCTCTCAATTCCTTAGCCTAGAGTTCTCAAGCTCTAAAGGGAACATGCATAGCAAACAAAGAGAAAAAATAATTAAGAGAGAGAATTAGTTACCTTAAGGAACTTCTATCATGGGCCTCAAGCAATAGGTCTTAGGAACAGCTCGTTTCACCTCTTCTTTCTCTTTCTTTTTTTTTTCTTCCCCACATTTTCTGTTGTGTGTATGGATAAAAATAATAATGATTTTTAACTACAACTATGTGTGTTAAATAAATAAAAAATCATAATTATAGACATGTAAAACGAATTTATTTTATTTTAAACTCACAAAATAACATGTACAAGTTTTCATATTTAAATTAATTATTTTAAAATTTAAATCACATTAAAATTAACGATTTTATCAAGAAAAGATAATGACACCCACATGGATCTCCTTTATTATTTCCACTGTATATGGTAAGAATAGAAAGAGAATGAATAAAATAAAAAAAATATTTAAACTAAAAAAAATACGCATAGAATCCAATTTTTATTTTTTATTTATTTTTTCTTCTCATTACCTAGTTATTCGTCAAAACTTTTTCCCGCTAGTTATTTAACAAACACGTGTTCACTGCCTAGTTATTTATCAAAATTATTAAAAAGAAAAATAAATTTTCCCGCTAACGGAAACACATTCCCGTTGATTGAACTTAAAAATCGTGCCCTTTTCTTCTCCCAGGTCTCTCACCGATACACTCGCAGTCGCACACTCTTCGGCGTGAAGATCCTTACATACCAGACTCAATCGAAATCCCTAACCAAAATCACGTTATCGCCAAAACCCTATATATACTCTTCTCAAACTAAAGAACGCGCTCGCGCGGCATGAACGTTCTGAATGTGGCGGAGAAGCCTTCGGTGGCGAAATCGGTGTCCACTATTCTCTCACAGGGTTCCGCACGAATGAGAGAGGGGCGTTCCCGCTACAACAAGATCTACGAGTTCAACTACACCATTCACGGCCAACTCTGCCACATGCTCTTCACCTCCGTCACCGGCCACCTCATGGAACTCAAATTCGATGACCGTTACCGCAAGTGGCACTCTTGTGACCCCGCCGATCTCTTCACCGCTCCTGTCCAGAAATTCGTACCCGAGGTGAGAACACTGTTTTACTCTAACTTATTTGTTACTCTTTCCGTGTTTGATTTTTTGTTTCAATTTGTTTGTGCTGTGAATGTGTGAACCCTAGGACAAGAAGGATATCAAGAGGACATTGGAAGAGGAAGCCAGGAAGTGTCATTGGCTTGTGTTGTGGCTTGATTGTGATAGAGAGGGTGAGAATATCGCATTTGAAGTGGTTGATGTATGTGCTGCGGTGAATCATCGCCTTACTATAAAGCGGGCTTGGTTCTCTGCATTGATCCCCAGGTTTATCTTGACTTGTCGTTGTGGTTGTTTTTGAATTTTTTTTTTTGTTTTGTTGTTCTGATTTTTTATTGTTTTTGGTTTTGACAGGGAAATTCATCAAGCTGTGCAGAATCTTGTGGAGCCGAATAAATGGTTTGCTGATGCTGTGGATGCTAGGCAGGTGTGTAGGAGTTTTTTTCTGATGTAAATGGGGCTGACACCTTTTGAATTTCATTGCACGTTTGTTTACTTGTTGGAATTTGAAACTAGGTTTGCACGTCTATTTACTATCTATCACATGCTATTTGGTATTGTTGTCATTTTTGCGGTGATCGATGATTATTTATTTTCTGTAGGAAATAGATCTTCGTATTGGTGCTTCTTTCACCAGATTTCAGACCTTGTTATTGAAAGATGCTTTTGTCATTGACACTGCTGCAAATGACAGAAATCTTGTCATAAGTTATGGCCCTTGCCAGGTATTCTTCTGTTGAAAAATGATAGTATATTGTGTAATTTTTGTGCTAAAAAAGATATTTAATTCTTATAAGTTTTTTTTCCTACATTCATATTAACTACAGTTCCCTACACTCGGATTTGTTGTGGAAAGATATTGGGAGAGACAGGCACATGAACCAGAAGAGTATTGGTTTATCAATTGCACTCATGAATCAAATGAAGGCATTGCTAAATTCAAATGGATGTAAGATACAGAGCATTTGGTGTATTCATGGTTTTTGTTGTGCTTCAGTAACTACATGCTTGAATGTAATCTGATCCATTTGGCAGGCGAGGACATTTGTTTGATTATACTCTATCAGTTATAATATATGAGATGTGTATTGAAGAACCAACAGCAACTGTGAGTCTTCTTCAAAGTTTGTGATTGGGTAGGTGCTGAATTGAGAGTGATTCTTTTATTGAGCATATTATTTGTTGTTTTGCTCAGGTGATAGATGTTAGACATCAGGAGAAGCTGAAGTATCCTCCTTATCCTCTGAATACCCTTGAGCTTGCTAAACGCTCTTCACAATACTTCCGGATGAGTGCTGAACACACAATGAAGGTTGTTTTCATTCTATAAATTTATTGTTTCTATATGCATATTTCTTACACCTTATTCTATCATTTATAGGTGGCAGAAGAACTTTACCAATCTGGTTTCATCAGTTATCCCCGTACAGAAACTAATAAATTTTCTCCAAATACTGACTTACAAGTAGGTAAACCTTTTTTTTTCTCTTGTTAAAACATGAACAAATTCTATGGCCACTATACTTAATTATTGCACTTAAGATTTTCGCTTGTATTGATTAATTTGTACTATTTTAAAGCTATTATAGTTTTGCCCTTAATAATCTGTCTGTTTTCCTAATGATTGAGACTTCATTTTTCTTTGTTTTTTCCGCTTTCAATTGTAGACAATTGTGCAAGAACAACAAAGTCATCCCGAGTGGGGAACATATGCACAACGATTGTTGGACCCTGGGTCAGGACTTTGGAGAAATCCTGGAGATGGAAAGAGTGATGACAAAGCTCATCCACCAATTCACCCCACAAAATTTTCTACAGGGGAATCTGGATGGAGCCAAGACCACTGTGTGAGACATGATTTCTTACTATTTTCACTTTAATTCTTTAAACATATCGTTTTTGTTTTGATATTCATGTTCATATTATCTGTCAAATTATCACAGAAACTGTATGAGTTGGTTGTTCGCCACTTTTTGGCATGTGTCTCAAAGCCTGCTGTTGGAGCTGAAACCATCGTTGAAATTGATATTGCTGGTGAACAATTTTCTACAAGTGGGAGGGTGATTCTAGAGGTGAGATTTCTGTCATGCTATGCATTAATATGCATGCTTTGTACAACCATATTGTGATGTATTGGAGTATATCTTTACTCCTTTTCTCTTCTATGTTTGTACAACAGAAGCTTAAGCTTTAATGCTCTAACTCTAACTAACTATAGTTTGGTTAGAATTAATTATGGTCAGTTATGGTTAAGTTACCGAGACGCTTGCACTAAAAGCCATCAGGTATGTAAACCACATTGTAACTGTTTTTCTGTTGGGTTTGAATACAATTTCAATTTCACAAATCTCATTCTCATTTCTCTTAACTCTTCCTCTTAAACTCTATTATGGTATCATAGATTCCTCTTAAAATCTATCATGATATCATAGAGCTCTTCGATCCCTCCATCCTCTCCCTTTCACTTCTATGGCTTCTGATCCTCCTCCACTGAAAAAAATGATATTAAGAACTCTGCTTCTGAGCTTGATTCACCACCCAATCTCCCCTTTACAAATTCAATTTCATAGAAATTGGACTTCAACAATTATCTCTTCTGATGCCAACAGGTCGAGTCAATCATCAAAAGTCACAGACTTCACTTGCTTCTTAATCAGCAGATTCCACTGAAATACCTCTTTGTCATTGATCACGATAAAGGTAGGGTTTCTGATGCCTATCTTATTTGGGAACAACGAGATCAATTCTTCTGTCTTGACTTCAATCATCCTTGTCTTGTGACGTTTTATCGCACATCGTTGGTTGCAAAACCTTGTGGCAACTATGGGATTGCATTCATGCATGCTTTCATTCTTACACTTTTGCAAAAAGCGTGCAACTTTGCAACAATCTTCATAATTCCTTTACTTGAAGGACACATTGTGTCTGAATTCCTTTTGTGAATTCAAAATCTAGTAAATGCCCTACCTGCTATAGGAGAGTTTGTTTCAGCTTGTGAACACATTAACATAATTCTCAGTGGATTATCAGAACAATATGAATCCATTGTTTCTTTTATTACCAATCGATTTGACAAACTCTCAATTGGTGGAGTTGAAACTCTTCTAGCGCATGAGGTGCATCTTGACAAATTCAAGAAGAAAGCTATTGCTTTTATTAGTGTTGCTGAATCGTCTAATTCGGTTTCCCATACTTTGCAATTCCAAGCTAATGTTGTGGATCAAAACCCTAATCCCCATTTCAGTTATCCTTGTGGTGGATGCTTTGGTGGTCACCACAATAGTCAGGGTGGCCACAGCCGTGGGTATTATGCTGGGTTTCAGTGTCAAGTCTATCATTGATATGGTTACATTGCTTTGAACTATGTTCCTTCTTTGCCTCTTGATACTCCAACTCTTCATCTATGTTTATTTGTCTGATGTCATGTACAAATTGTATTTTAATCACAACAGTAATCGGAGGCATATTAGGTAGAAACTGTATTTCAAAAAAGATAATATGGAGCTAGTTTATATAGAGTGATAATATTGATTACAAATAATTAAAGGATATAGAGTTTCGTCTAAACCAGATATCAAATTTTAAGAATCACTATGGATTGAATCTGTAATGTTTATTCTTGATTTTCAGCACTACCCCTTAAGTTGGAGCATGTAAATCATATGTGCCCAGCTTGTTAAAAATATGGTCAATTTTACGACCTCTTAAAGACTTAGTAAAGGCATCAACCAACTGATCACTAGAGTTGACAAAACTTGTTGTAATTTCTCCTAATTCAATCTTCTCTCCGATGAAATGATAGTCTACTTCAATGTGTTTTCTCTTCTCATGAAGGCTGGATTAGACGCAACATGCAATGCTATTTGGTTATCATAGATCACTGTTATCTGTGCAGATTCTTCAAATGTAAGTTCTCTTAGAAGCTGCTTTAGCCATACGAGTTTGCAATTCATTAAACCCATAGCTTTTTATTCTGCTTCAACACTGGATTTTTCTACTACATTTTGCTTTTTACTTTTCGAAGATATCAAATTTCCTTGAATTAGTACACATTACCCTGAGGTGGTTTGTTTGTCATTGGGTGAACCAAACCAATCAGCATCAGAATAGCTAATAACCTTAGCATATCCTTTGTCTTCATAAATAACATCTTTTCCTGGAGCTTTCTTAATATTCTTTAGTGTGCAGATAACAACAATAAGGTAGATACACCCTTGGGATGAATGTCGGTAAAAAATGAAGCAAGTTGTTGAAATTTGGGTTGGACCTAACTTAACCCCATAAAACCGGCTTATGGGGTGAGGTTTGCCCCCACTTATATACACGCAACAAGGCCCATCTCTAGGTGATGTGAGACTTCACACCCCTCCAATATTGGATTTCCAACACACCCCTCCCACGCTGAGGACTGGACTTCTCGAGAGTGGAAACTATTCAAACGGGTGCTTCAATATGACCCGCTATTCAACGGGTAGTCCAATATTGGCTCTACAACGGGTGGCCCAACATCTTCATCGACAACTAGGATAGACTCTGATACCATGTTGAAATTTGGGTTGGGCCTAACTCAACCCCATAAAACCGGTTTATGGGGTGAGGTTTGCCCCCCACTTATATACACGCAACAGGTTCCATCTCTAGGTGATGTGGGACTTCACACCCCTCCAATATTGGATTTCCAACACAGGTCATACCAAATTGTTGATAATAGTGCATAAACCTCTTATTGCGAAGATGACATACCTTGGTAGAGGACTCTCCTCGAGCAACAAATTTAGGCAGTTGCTCCATGTAAACCTCTTCAAGATTACCATGCAGGAATGCATTTTTAATATTAAGTGGAAAAAGAGGCCAATGACAAATAGCAAACGTGGACAATACGAGTCTGACTTATGCCATTTTGGCAAGAGACAAAGGTATCAATTGTATTCTGCCCAAACACCTAGGTGTAACCTTTGGCAACACGGTGAGTCTTGAAACGATTGATTTTCCCATCAGGTCTAACTTTGTGGGTGTAAAGTCAATGCACCAACAATAGATTTTCCAGGTGGAAGAGGGATCACTTCCTAGGTACAACGTGAAAAATCATCAATAAAGGTTACAAAAATACTTAAACCCAAAATGGGAAGCAAGACGAGAAGGCCCTCACACATTTGGATGAACTAAGGCAAATGGAGAGGCAACCAATTTCTGACTCCATCAAGAAAGGAACTACGACTATATTTCCCTAATGGACATGACTCGCGGTGTAAAGTAGACAATTTTTAGAGATGAGGTACCAACTACTAAAACTTCAGCTAACCAGGATGACCTAGCTATGCGTCGAACCCATTCATCACTCATGTAGTCTCTTATTTCTAAACTCAACTCTGTCATTGTGCTTAAAGATTTGGGCAACCTTGATTATTTTTCTCGGCATTGAAAGCTCAGTCTAATGGTTCTCTCATTCTGATTCAATCAAAGTACATAAGGGATCTTCTCGTCAAGAGCAACATGAATGGTGCTAACAGTATATCTTCTCCCATGGTTAGTGGCTGCAAGCTATCGAAAACTTGTTCTATCAACTTTCTTGACCCTTCTCTTTATTGCTCCATTATTGGAGTTCTGCAACATGTTACAATAAAGTGACCCGAGATCAGCTTATCTGTTAACAAGGTCGGCCAATTCATGTCTCATATTGGACTGCTGTTAAATGCATTCTTTGGTACCTCAGAGGCACCATTCACTGGAGGCTTCACTTACTTCCTGCTCCATCCAATTCCCTTATTCAACTATACGCTTTTTGTGACACCGACTGGGCTTCTGACCAGATGATCATTGTTGTACTTCAGGAGCTGCCTGTTTTCTTGGGTCAAACCTCATCCTGGTGGTCCAAGAAGCAGATAGTTGTTGCTCGTTTGAGCGCAGAAGCTTCATATCACACCCTTGCTCATGCAACTACTGAAATCACTTGGATACAAACTCTCTTATCCGAGCTTAAAGTTTCTCATACTGCTTTGACCATTTTTTGTGACGAAACAGAGCAAGATTGGATCTGCTCTGATACCAAATTGAGAGAATTTGAGAGATTGGGTATCAGGGCTTAGTAGCTTTGAGTGATTCATTGTCTCACTCAGCTCGGACTATATATAAATTCAAAGTTCAAAAGAGTACACAATACAAAAGGTGGGTTCAGGTCTTAACCCATTTTGACAGACGAAACGTTACTTTACAACAAAATATAATAAACTAAGAAATACATTAACAAAAGTGTTGAAAATTAGAATATTGTATTCTGATTCTAATGATAATAGCATTTTATAGGCATATTATCTTTGATTTAGACGAAATAGAATATCCTCTATTTATGTTTAATTAATGTTATTATTCTATATAAAAATGTACCCGCCGTGTACTCTGATATAGGTTTTTACTCAATCATCCCTCTTTTTCTCGCATTTTAACATAAAGTATTTAAAAATCCTTTTCTCCTTCTAAGAGTTAAAGAGAGTCATATTACCATAGCAAAATTGAACTAATCTTTGTAAAATTCTTTTTCAACCACACTGCTATTTCAATCATTCATAAATTCCTTTTCAATGCTTAACAGTAGCAAGAACTGCCTATTCCTGCCGCCTTGATTATTTTGTATTATGAAACTCCTTAGTTATTTATTGTTGTTGTTAGAATCTGTTTTATTAGCTGTATTATTTCTGTTAGAATCTGTGTTTTATTAGTTGTATTGCTTCCTTATTTAGCAGATTACAGTTATAGTGTATGATGGGAATATCCCTGAATGATAGGGATCTGGTTGTCTAGGTGCTATTATTATACTTCCTAAGATAGCTTTCTAACCTTGTATATATAATTGTATTCTCAGCATAACTTAATAAGATCAATTATGTTATTTTACCCTAAATTCTATTCTGGGAGCCGCCTCTGACTGCGCAAATCAAAACCTTAGACGGCAGCCTTCATTGCTGTCAGTCATATTTTTTTTTAGCAGCCGTTATTGCTGATTGGATTTGCAGTGTTGTCAGCCTTCATTGCTGTCAACCATCCCTTTCAGGACGGCCTTCATTGCTGTCAATCATATTTTTTTTAGCAGCCTTTATTGCTGCTGGGATTTGCAGTGTTGTTTTTTACCGTTGTACTACGGTGGACATGGATGACCCAATTACTGCAGTGGTGAATACTGAGTCGCAGAACACTCAGGAACAACTGCAGAACCTCAACACTGCCTACCGATTGTATGAGAAAAATTACTTGAAATGGGCCCAGCTGGTCCGCAGAACTTTGAAAGGGAAAGGGAAAGCTTAACCACTTGACTGAAATGCTCCTAACGAAGAAGATCCCAAATTCACAAAATGGGATGAAGAGGACTCTATGATCATGGCATGGCTATGGAACTTGATGATCCCAGAAATCACTGATACTTGCATGTTTCTTAATTCTGCAAAGGAGATTTGGAATGCCATGGAGTAGACATACTCCAAAGCTAAAGATGCTGCTCAAATATACGATGTGAAGGTGAAGACTGTGGCTGCAAAACAGGGAAACAAGATTGTTACAGAGTACGCCAATCAACTCAAATCACTGTGGATGGAGTTAGACCATTACAGCGTCATAAAAGCCAAGTGCTCAGATGATTCAGTAATGCTTAAAGAGTATATTGAACAAGATAGAGTATATGATTTCTTGGTGGGGCTTAACTCTAATTTTGATCAAGTGAGAGTCCAGATCCTTGGAAAAGAAAAAATTCCAGGAATTAATGAAGTAGTAGCTATGGTCAGAAGTGAAGAAAGCAGAAGGGGCATAATGCTAGAAACCTCAACCATGGAAAATTCAGCCATGGTAGCTTCAGGATTGGCCATGATGGACTAGAAAAAGGGGGGAATAGCCAATATGGAGAAGAAAAGTGAAGGAGTGTGGTGTACCTTCTGTAACAAACCTCGCCATACTCAGGATAAATGTTGGAAGCTGCATGGAAGGCCACCTGGTAGAGATTGGGGGCCCCACAACCGAGACAAGGAGTGGGAAAAAAAAGGAGACAACACCGGAAAGGGCGGGCAGGCACACATAGGTGCTGCAACCAGTGAAGAAAACAGAGGAGAAGTGATTCAACTTAACCAGGATGAAGTAGAGCAGATGAGATCATTCCTCAACAAGTTGGATAAGTCAACAGGTAGTTGCTCTCTGGCACATTTAGGTACGTTTGGTGAGTCTCTTTTTTCTTTTGGACTGAATGCCTCAGATAAAAACTATAACCCATATTGGATTCTGGGGCTATCGACGACATGACACCTCTACCTAAACATTTCTCCTCTTACACCCCTTGCCCTAGCAACAAGAAAATATCTACAGCAGATGGTTCTCTGATGACTGCAGCAGGTCAAGGAGAAGTTCAAATAAGCCCATCCATTACCCTTAAAAATGTCCTTCATATTCCTAAGTTGTCTGTCAGTTTGATTTCCATAAAAAAACTCACAAAAGACCTATCATGTAATGCTATTTTTTATGACAATGTTTGTATACTGCAGAACAAGTACTCGGGGAAGACGATTGGACATGCTAGAGAATGGAATGGCTTATATTACTTGGACAATCCAAATTTGCCACCAGACCTGGAAAATAACAACTCTTTTTTCTCTGATTCAATAAAGACAAACAAGGAGAAGGTCTTCCTACATCACTGTCGCCTTGGACATCCTTCCTTTACGGTCATAAAATTGTTATTCCCTTCCCTTTTTAGCAAATTAGATGTGGAAAGTCTCCATTGTGAAGTGTGTGAGCTTGCTAAACACAAGCGTGTACCTTTTCCAGTTAGTAATAAAATGAGTACTTTTCCCTTCTAGTTAATTCATACTGATGTGCGGGGTCCTTCAGCTGTCCCAAATGTTTCTGGTGCTCGTTGGTTCCTTAACTTTATAGACGATTGTACTCGTGTCACATGGGTTTTCTTACTAAAACAAAAATCTGAAGTCAGCTATGTGGTTCAGCGTTTTTTCTCCATGGTAAAAAATCAGTTTGGTGTTAGCATTAAGAGGATTAGATCTGATAATGCCAAAGATTTCTTTAATCATGAGCTTATTTCCTTTTGTCAAAAAGAAGGCATCATTCATGAGTCATCCTGTGTCAAAACACCTCAGCAAAATGGGATTGCTGAGAGGAAAAATGGTCACCTACTAGCCCAAACTAGGGCTCTTCTTTTTCAACATAAGGTTCCTAAAAGGTTTTGGGGGGAGGCTGTCCTTACTGCATGTTATCTAATTAATAGACTACCTTCTAGTATTCTAGGCTCAAAAAGCCCTATGAAGGTTCTGTCCTCTTTTTATCCTAATGTGGCCATATCCAACCAACTTGTCCCAAGAATATTTGGGTGTGTATCCTTTGTCCATGTCCATAGTGGTAATAGGTAAACTTGATCCTAGAGCCTTAAAATGTGTTTTCATAGGATATTCACCCACACAAAAGGGATATAAATGTTATCACCCACCATCCAAAAAATTCTTCGTGTCTAGAGATGTCACCTTTTTTGAACACAAAAGTTACTTCCACCAAGATCATTCTCAGGGGGAGACTGCAAGAAAGGAGGATGATCTTCTTATGCTCCTTGACTTAAGTTTCGGACCAGAAACAGGGACTAAAAGTGTAACAACTGAGAAGGAACCCACTAGATCCACTCAAGATGGAGCTGATGTAAGATTTGGAAAAAAACTGATTTATACAAGGAAGACAAAAGCCATTCCAGAATCTGTCCATGTCCAATAATCCAACCCAACATTACATGAGGTAACTACCCCTGATCCTTTAATCTCCACTGAATCAACCTCTGATTTTCCAACTGTACAGGAACTCGAATCTAGTTCAGCATCACTTTATGAGGACCTAGATATTCCAATTGACCTTAGGAAAGAGACTAGGAAATGTACCACTAAGCCACTGTACCCTCTAGCAAATTACCTATCCATTAAAAACTTTTCACCTACCCATAAAGCCTTCCTCACAAGCCTAAACACTACAGCCACACCTACCTCTTTATCTGAGGCAATGAGAGACAAAAAATGGAAACAAGCCATGGACGTGGAAATGGAAGCATTAGAAAAGAATAGTACCTGGGATTTGGTTGCTCTCCCAAATGGAAAAAAACCAGTAGGGTGCAAGTGGGTCTATACTATAAAATAAAAGGCTGATGGATCCATTGAGAGGTACAAAGCGAGGTTAGTAGCTAAGGGATTAACTCAAACCTATGTAGTGGATTACATGGAAACATTTGCTCCAGTTGCAAAAATGAATATAGTTAGGGTGATATTATCCCTAGCGGCTAATTATGGTTGGAACTTGCAACAATTTGATGTTAAAAAATGCCTTCCTCCATGGAGAAATTGAAGAAGAGATTTACATGGAATTGCCCCCTGGATATGGCGAAAAACCAGCTGCCAACACTGTTTGCAAGCTAAAAAAGGCATTGTATGGGCTGAAACAATCACCACGAGCGTGGTTTGGAAGGTTTACTAAAGTTATGATAGGTTTGGGTTTTAAACAAAGTCAAGGAGACCACACTCTGTTCATTAAACACTCTAAGTCAAGGGGAGTAACAATATTACTGGTTTATGTGGATGATATTATAGTGACAGGTGATGATGAGGAAGAGCAACAACTGTTAGGCCAGCATCTAGCCAAGGAATTTGAAATTAAGACCCTGGGAAAATTGAAGTATTTTTTGGGAATTGATGTGGCCCATTCTAAAAAGGGAATATTCATATTGCAACAAAAATACATCACTGATTTGTTGAAAGAGACTGGTAAGACAGCATGCAAGCCTGCAAGTACACCAATTGATCCAAACCTGAAATTGGGAAACTTAGAAGAAGATACTGCAGTTGACAAGGAAATGTATCAAAGGCTAGTTGGTAGACTGATATATTTATCTCACACTAGACCTGATGTTGCATTCGCTGTGAGCCTAGTTAGCCAGTTCATGCACCAACCAAAGGAGGTTCACTTACAAGCTGCAATGAGAATTGTGCAATATTTGAAAGGGACCCCAGGGAGGGGAATTTTGTTCGAACGAAATGGGATTGTAAGTCTGGAAGCATATACAGATGCAGACTATGCAGGGTCAATTGTGGATAGGAGGTCAACTACAGGATATTGCACTTTCCTTGGAGGGAATCTTGTGACTTGGAAGAGTAAAAAACAAAGTGTGGTAGCCAGATCCAGTGCTGAAGCAGAGTTCAGGGCAATGGCACAAGGGATATGTGAACTACTCTGGCTAAAGATCATCTTGGAAGACTTAAAAAGAAAATCAGATGAACCAATGAGACTGTATTGTGATAACAAATCTGCTATTAGCATAGCTCATAATCCGCATGATAGAACCAAACATATTGAGGTTGACAGACATTTCATCAAAGAAAAATTAGACAGTGGTCTGATCTGCACTCCATATGTCTCCTCACAAGACAACCTTGCAGATATTCTAACAAAGGGGCTGAACAGCAACAACTTTGAGAGGATTGTTTCCAAGCTGGGAATGGAAAATACCTGTTCACCAACTTGAGGGGGAGTGTTAGAATCTGTTTTATTAGCTGTATTATTTCTGTCAGAATCTGTGTTTTATTAGTTGTATTGCTTCCTTATTTAGCAGATTACAGTTATAGTGTATGATGGGAATATCCCTGAATCATAGGGATCTGGTTGTCTAGGTGCTATTATTATACTTCCTAAAATAGCTTTCTAACCTTGTATATATAATTGTATTCTCATCATAACTTAATAAGATCAATTATGTTATTTTACCCTAAATTCTGAGAGTTGTAGATACTATCAAAATTCCAATTCTTGCCTTTTTACAAACTTGAATCTATAATGACTTTAGCATTGAATTACTTATGGGAATAACTAAATTTCTTGTGGTACATCTTCATACTTATAAAATTTTCTTACTAAACATCTGATAAATGTTTGGTGCAAGTTGCAAATGTTCTGATTATGTTATTGTCTGGTTTTACTGTGATCAGAAAAACTACTTGGATGTTTATCGATATGAATCTTGGGGTGGATCAATGATTCCAACATATACTATTGGTGAACAGGTTTGCTTTCAATATAGCATCAGAATCAAATTATACACAACATTGTAGTATTAGTGGTTGATTATTTTGTTGTATTTTTTCCTCATATTATAACTGGAACTTGCCATTTTCCTCACATGCTGTTCATTGTAAATATGTAATATGTCAGGTTCCTTATGAAATTCCACACACAATAAATCCCAGTATATCTCATTTTGATAAACTATTATACTTAATTCTTGTGTAAGCTCCACTGTTGTATTTGGTGCCATATTAGAGGCTGAAGATTTAGGAGTTTGACGAATTTTGTTTTTGTGATAGAAATGAAGACAACATGACCCAAACATAAAATGTTGCAACTAGTTATCCTAACTATCTATTTAAGGTGCCAATAAATTTGAGAAAGTTGGCATTTTGTTGTGGCGGAGCTATGTGTGAAGTTCTACTTGCCATTTTCCTTACAAGTTGGGCATTCTCAACATCTATGCCCTAACTTGAGGAGGATATGTGTTGATAGTTGTATGCTTTTATTTTAAATTTAAAATTCAAATAAGAATTCAAGATTTAGGTAGTTAAGATCAAGATCAGATTATTCAGATTTGATTTCTCTTTATTTTCTCACTATCTTATCCTTATATTTATTTTGTAATCAGGGTGACTAGGATTTTTCTTGGCTATGGCTTCCTATATAACTTAAACAATTCTGACCAGTGTAAAGTAATACAGATAAATTTCTTTTCCTAAAATTACACATTATAATAAGTCTTTAGTAATCATTTCTTCTGAAGCTTACTTTTGGGATTAAGTTAGACTATGTACATTTCTAATATGACATTAAAGCCTATCAAATCTTGATTTTAGGCGATTTGTAGATTTGATATCTTGCAAACTTCATACCTCAAATGTCCAATCTTAGGAGTGAGTGTGTGTTAAGATGTCCCACATTTGCCAGGGATATGGTTCAAGTATCACATGTAAGACTTGGACAATTTTCCTTTTTTGAGCTAGTTTTTGAGATTGAGTTAACCTAATGTTAAGGCATAATTTAGATACTTCCTCTGTTTATATTAATGTAATATTTGGGTTTATATTTGCATTGTATGCATGCTATTTGCATCCGAGTCCGAACAATAAATGTTCATGAAAGTGTTGTTGACATTACAGTTCATTCCAACAACATTAATCCTTGATTCAGCAATAACCCAACCCCCACCTCTTCTGAGTGAAGCTGATTTGCTGAGTTGCATGGATAAGGTGAGAATGATTTAGAATATGATATGACTGAATAATATATTTAAAAATTTGATACTTTGTTATGTGCAAGTTAAATCATGTGTCATAGAGTGTGTTTGGCCTGGCTGTTTTTGGGCTTAAACGCTAGTTACAAAAAAAAACTGGGTCAAACAGAGTTTAAGAGGAATTCTTAAAAAAAAATCTATTTATATAATAAGAACAAAACTAAAGATTAAGGAGCTTTCGAGAAAGCTATTTTGAAGAACTTTTAAATAATTTATGTGGAGCTTTTCTCATAAACCACTGTTAATATTGTATATTCTTTAATAACATCAATGCACAAGCCTAGTAGTATACTAACGTCATTCATTTTATTTTATTTTTCACTACTATTAATATTTTTAATAGGGATGAGTCAGTACATATATTGTTAAGAATTTGAGAGAGACAGAAGCATTAGAGAGAGATTTTGAGAGAAGAACTAGATATTATTAACCCAAGAATTTACAGTGTACAAAGATGACTTATATAGAGATAAGTCTTGGGCTTGGGCTTGCAAAAGGCAAGCAACAGAAAGTACAGCTTGAATTTACAGTCTTGACTTTCTTGAAATAAAAAGAATACTAACTAATGCTTACTGTCTGTTACACTGTTTTACTAGTAAACTAAACAAATGTAGTAAAGTATTTACTCCTTATATATATTATTAGATCAAATTCCATATTGTGCAATAATCAGTGTCACCAATTGACAAATTTAATATTAAGTTGCATAATTGGTGTTTATGAAAGAATTATAGTTATAGGTGAATATTGTATTTATATAATTTGGTATTATTAAATTTGTTAAAAATAAATTAATTTTATTCTTAAAAAATATTATTAAAAAATAATTAGAAATTTTAAAAATTTTATATTTTATCCAAATTAAAAAATATTGAGACCGAGTATATTTTTATATTTTTTTAAGCTTTGAATTCTAGCTTTAATTTAAGTCAGTAAGTTAAACATACCCTTATTTGGCATTGTTCTTATTTCTTTTCAAAAGGAGGGTATTGGTACCGATGCTACAATGCATGATCACATCAAGAAGCTGCTCGATCGGTCTTATGCAACTAAGGATGCTGCTACCACTCGTTTCACACCAACTAATCTCGTAAGCTTGTACCAGTTAGTTTGAAAGAGAATATTATCTTTCTTTCTTGTGACTAAAATTTTTTGGGTCTGAGCTTAACTCAAGCCCAAAAACTAGCTCATAGAGTGAGGATTTTCCCCACTTATGTACACTATTTAGACATTATCTCTAGTCAATGTGAGAATTGAGTTTTTCAATACATCACCTCATGCCCAACATATTGGGTTTGGAGTGTGGATAATAGAGTAGGTGGCCAAATAAAAAATCTAGGATAGGTTGCTCTTGCTGTAATACAATTTTAGAATTCAGATTTAGACCTAATTCAACCCTAAAATCTAGCTTGTAGAGTGAGAGTTGCACTCCACTTATATACATTCTTCATGCACTATCTCTAGTCAGTGTAAAACTTAGTTTTTTCCCAATGAGGAATATTTTTGTTTTTTTATTAGTTTATAATGTATTTAATTCTCAAAATGTGATTGCACTGGCATAAAAAGAAAAAAATACAATGGCATTTGATATTTTTTCATATCACATTTTTATTAATCACGAGTTCGACATTATTGTAGGGTGAGGCACTTGTTATGGGATATGATGACATGGGGTAAGTAATCCGCTCATTTTACGTGTCTCTAGTCTCATGTCTATTCTTAGTATTCTTTATCTAACTTGAATTGATGTCTATATTCTGTCAGTTAGATGCAATAATTTTTTTTGAAAGATTACAAGATAGGAATTATTGTTGAATATATTTCTAGTTTATGGACAATTAACCATTTGATTAGATGTGTTTATGATGGGTCTCGTCCTAATAATGTTTTAGATGATTAATGATGTTCGAAGAGTGCTTAATATTAATCCAACAATTGATTCAATGATTATGGTTGTTAGTTGTTGCTAAATTGGAAATCATTACTCAGAGAATTTTTCGTAATCATCCCTAAATATTCAATCATGTAGATGAAATGAGTTGAGTTTAAATTCCTTTTTTATGATTAAATCCAAAGAGTGTTTTTCACATTCAATACCTCTTCCTTTGGCTCCAATTCAGCATGATATTTTCCCCCATCTGCAATCTATTCAGTTACTAGGGTAGAAGATGCCATTTGCATCAAAAGACATTGTTATCCTAACAGACTTTATTGAGCCTTTGTCCTTTTCTACCTTTGAGGTTCCAGGTATAAACTATGGAAGCCATATCTTAGAGCAGTTATGGAACGCGACATGAAATTAGTCGGTGAAGGAAATAAAGCCAAAGCTGAAGTTTTAGAAACTAGCTTGCAGCAGATGAAAGCTTGCTTCCTAGATGTAAGCAGTCATTTGGTTCTTGATTAGTTGCTTGTATGTTATTACTTGTTACCAGGGTTTGGTTATTCAGAAGATTTGTCCTCTCATTCATCTCATGTTAAAATTGCATCTTTTGAATCGTAATTTCCAAATTTGCTATCTATTATTATGTGCTTCATAAAATGGTAAAATTCATCTATTTGTGTTTGAACTATTTGAGAATTTTTAAATAGGTTTCTATCTAGGATTCTGTCGAAGTACAGGGACTTATTTTCAAAGTTTCAAATAGTTTAGGCCTTTAGGGATAAGATTGCTAGTTCAATCATTTTCTAGGTCCTTGAACTTTGAGAATTTTCTAAAGGGTGTGATAGAACCCTAGTCAGGGTCTTATCGAGGACTTAATTAGAAACTTCCAAAGTATAGGGACTTGTTGTGTCCAAAGGCTCATGCTGGAAGCTGAGCGACAAGTTCATGGTCCATTCCATTTAATCTTCAAGTATTCTAAAATAATTTTCAACCAAAGTAGCTCAAAAATGTCGTGTGCCATAGCTCGAAAGTCAACTTCAGTAATACTAAGGCAAGGTTCAAAATTGCATCCATAGAGATATATGGTGGAAGTTTACTAGCAGTAGGCAAGTTTGGACAAAAAGAGGAAAAGTACATCCATAGGACTCTTAACTCCCATGATTCTCTTTCTGTCCTAACTTGTTCATTTTTAGTAGACTTCCACCGAATATTTCTGGGAATGCAATTTCAAACCATAGAGAAAATTCAGTAACTTGGAGGAGTGAAAAACAAAATGTTGTGGCTAGTAGAATGTTTGGTTATGACATGCACACTCGAAGAAAATGTTTGGTACTCAATTTATTATTTTCATAAGTAGTTTCTCCATTTAATCTACCTTTTTAGTTGCATGAAATTTATCTTTAGATTCTTTACATGTTTATCATGGTTATGGAGATTATGAATATAAATGGCTGATAACCTGTAAACATATGCAGGCGAGACTGAATAAATTGAAACTTTTAGAAGCCATGGCAATATTTTTTGAAAGGTTACTATTCTGCAACCTCCCTCCACTTGAATTCCTTATGCAAAATATTAATAGATATCTTCAAACACTGTTGCAGATCTAGTAGATCTGGCAGTGATGAGCTGCATGCAACTGGGTCAGTTGTTCGACGATGTGTACTTTGTCAAGAATCAGACATGGTGCTGAGGAAAAATCGAGTACGTATTTTAGGTAGTTGTGATTCCCTACCAAGGGAATGATTACATTCAGTGAACAAAGTTTGGAGTTTATTTGGTGGTTTTTTTATTCTTTTCCTGTGGGTTAAAGGTGGTGACATTTATGGGAATTAAATAATGGCTCAAATATGTGCCATGCCATTCATGTTCAATCATGTGGTGATTAAGCAATGAACTTGGAACTAGGAGAGTAAATATGGAAAGTTAGGTTGTCAGTAGTAAATAATTTTATGGCCTAAGCATGAAACACAAAATAGACAAGACAAAGTAGGAACAATCTGGTTGATATAAATTTTAAGTAACAACTAATTAACCATATCTCCTTGAATACAGCTGTATATTTTCTTAAGTTTATATTTGCTGAATTTCAGAGGGTGAGCCTTGGTGACCAGTTGGTCATGGGCTCAAATATGGAAATAGTCTCATTCCATATAAAAGAAGGCTGCTTACACTGATCCTCTCCCATTCCTCAGCGTAGCAAGGATCCTTCTAGCACACTTATAATCTTGAATTTCAGTACTTCTGTGCATATGGGCTTGCTTAATCATAATCTTGATTTTGTCCTTTTGTTTTATGTAATTTGTATTTCTTAAAGGAATACAGGCAGAACCTTTTATCTGATTAAATTTTTACGTTATCATTTACCAGGATGGCAATTTTATGGTTGGATGTTTGGGTTACCCTCAGGTTGGTGTTTTTTTTTTTCCAGTTACCTGTCAATTACTTTGTTAAAAGTTACAACTTACTACCCTTGGAGTTGGCAGTTGCCAATATGTTGTTGTGCACCTATGCTTCCCCCTTCCCTTGTGGATGAAAGAGAGAAACAAACAGGTAAAGGCAAACAAATAACATTAAGAAATCCTCCTTAAGACCATGACAACTGATAGAACAAGGGTAATCAAATGGCCTATTAGTGTTTCAGGTGTCCAATCTAATATGGTATCCCTGTGAAAGAAGCCATGGAAACAACATCAAATAGAAGCAATAAAAACTATCCTATCCCATAACAGTGGCAAGGATGATGTTGGAGATCCCACATTGCCTAGAGATATGACCTGTTAGTATATAAGTAGGGGTAATCCTCACCTTATAAGTTGGTTTTGTAAGGTTGTGGAGGTTCTTAACCCATGTTTTTAAGATGGTATCAAAGCCTATCTTAGGATTGTTCGTTGTTGTTGTTGGGCATATCATGTTGCATGCTATCAGATCACTCATTGTTTAATCTCCATGGTCGAGATGTCCAGTTCTTGGTGTGAGGGGTGTGTGTTAAAGATCCTACATTGCCAAGAGTATGACCTGTTTAGTATATATAAGTGGGGGGGGCATTCTCACTTCTTTAGCTAGTTTTGTAAGGTTGTGTTAGACCATTAACCCACATTCTTAAGAGATAACAATGTAGTGAAAGTACTTATGAAAATACTTGCATTCTTCTTTAACCCCGTGTACCAAAGAAGTGTAAAAGCAGTATACTGCCTTAAAGTTTTGCTTTTCTTTTGTCCTTCCAATTGTTCTAAAATTTTGTTGTTCCTATACTCAACATGCAGTAAGTTGTGAAGTTTATAAATTGTAGACAATATTTCAAGAAAAAGTAATTGTTTGATGAAATGTATAAGAATTTGGAGTCAATATCACACAGTTCAGTTAGTTCACATAATCGTTTATTCTCCATCAGAAATAAACTAGGCTGCCTATGTCAATCCTAAAAGTTTTCTCTAGGGAAGGGTTGCCCAAGTTTTCTCAGGAATGTTCTGGTTATATTCTTATCCAATGTGGGACATCTTAACATTCATTAACTTCCATTAATTTGTCTTTGAGATACATAGTCTGAATACAATATCTCTTCGCATTGAAGGTAACATTTTGAATATAATTTCCTTCCTTATATCCTATTTTTAACCATATTTTTGAAGTAGGCATCATTAAAGAGAAAGTAATTAAGTGCTAAATCAGATAGATAACCAATTTTATCCTCTTTGAATTCAGTTCAACTGAATTTTAGAAGTCTTGTTTGGTTTGCTTCCATTTCTGCCCCTACTCTATTTTTTCAGATCATGTCTCACAGACACTAATATAAATTTGACTTCTATAAATGAACAGTGCAGGAATGCTGTTTGGCTCCCTGGATCACTATCAGAAGCTGTTGTGACCACCAATACTTGCAACTTTTGTACTCCTGGTTTGTTTTGGATCTGTAGCTTTGCCCTACATAAATATATATATCAGTGGCTTGCATATTAATGCATGATTTTGACTTTTTTTCTCTTTATTTTTTAATAAAATAATAAAGATTTGGTTTTAAAGACTATGAACAGTTAAGTGGCAACGACCTCGTTGTTCAGAGTTGTGATAGCTGAATAGCTTGAGAGAAACCCTATCAGCCTTGAGAATTTTATATAGCAAAGATTACAATCAAATTCCTTGATTTTAGGGATTGAAAATATCTCCTATTTACAACAGATATATGATAAACTGGTAAACTAGGAAGCTAAATCAAAACAATCAAAAACAATATCAACAACTTCATTGTTCAGAATTACAATTTGCTCATCTACCTTGGTTGATAGTGAAATTATAGGGTGTTTAAGTTAGATTAGAGAAAATAGAGATTTTGAACATGTTTTCCTGGAGTATGATGGTATATCAGCAGATGGAGGATATGTTGTGGGAAATCTTAAAGTACTTTGAGGAAAAATATTATAAGAAATTGGGGTAATAAGCTGGGATTTGTACAGATCTGTGATTAGGAAAATCCCACGAATCAAGGGATCTTAGAGTAGAATAGGGAGATATTCTATTGGAAATAAACTTGAAATGGTCAATCTCAATCAATTAGTAATAGGAATGAGGACTTTCCTCCATGGTTATCAATCTCATATAGCAGTGTGGAGTGGCCACCTCCAGAAATGGGACAGCGGATAGTGGTATATATATATATATATATATATAACCTCAAAGAAAAATACTCAATTTATCCACCAATCATCTTTAGTAACAAAAATTCATTACTACCTTATGTCCTTAACAAAACATAAAGTGAATAACAATAAAACATACGAGTAATCAAAGTGTTCAAACCATTAAATCCTCTATAGCTTAAACTTAGTAACTACTAAAGTAAATCACTAGACGAAAGCAATGTGTTTTCTCCCCATTCATCCTTTTTCAAGATTCAAGTCTTCATCTTCTTCCTCCTCATTCTCACTAGCATTATGAATGTACTTTTCCCCCCTTTCATCTTCATCTTCCATCACTTCATTCACATTTACTTTTTCATTCCTAGATGCAGAGCTCCTGCCTTCATTTTTGTTTGTCTCCTAGTATATTTTAAAGGTTCACTAGCCCCGTTTGCATTAGCAACATCTCTCCAAGTTAAAACATCATTGAAAACCAGATCATCTTCGACATTTTCATCTCCACCTAATTCTTCTCCCACTATCTATTTGTTGTTATCATGAATGTCATTTAAAATAATAGGATCAATGAAATCTTGACAATTATAGTGTTCATGAAGAGCTTGGTTATACTTAACATTAACCCAATCTTGAAGCTTCTGATGGTCAAGTCTACTTCTTTTCTTAGAATGGATTTATAATAATTTTTTTTTTTTTAAAATGGATACTATTATTAGTTTCAAATTTCAATTTAACTTTCAAATTTCAATCTGATCTAAAATTTAATTTGTTCATTACATACATGCTTAAATATGCTCAAAGTGCACTCGTCCAAATGAGTTACATGTCAAACTTAGAATTTCAATGGCAAGGTTTTGCAAGTGTGATGTTTTCGCTCCATACATCTCCAACCACTCAACTGTAATGCAATTTATGTGCATTATTATTTACACCAATCAATTTAATACAAATTAAAGAAATTGAATTTTCCTACTTACTATTAGTCATTCAATTCCTATTCCTATCTATTGTAGGAATACCAAACATACCTCCACCTCTTATATACATTAGCAACTCATTATGAATGTGGTTTGAATTTTTGCATTTTCACTTGACCTCTCAATAAATACATAAATGCCATCCAACACTTCACCTTCATTGTGATTGTTTTAAGAAACTCAGGATTCAGAGAATAACCCAGTGCATGCAAAGTATGGTGAAGTTGGCAATCTCATCTTCTATCAATGATTCTAAAAATATCCTTGTACTGGTCTTTATTGTCGCTGAAAGCCTTTTGAATTGCCTCTTTAGCCTTGTCCATTTCTTCATAAATGTAACCCATTACAAATCTTTTTTTCATTATCCACTAATAGCAACACACGTACAATAGACCCCATAGCTTTCGAAACATATACAACATCAATCCAAAATGTAGGCATAAGAATGATATCAGTTGCTTTCTTCTGTTTAGGATCTTTACCTACTTTAGACTTCAACCATCCATCAATAATGAACATCCTTCTAAGATTGGTCTTCTACTTCCACAATCTCTGCAAAGTAAGGAAGGTGGTAGTAAACCTTGTAACTCCATAATTTACCAATTCAGTATTGTTTGTGAACTTCCTCATGGTATTCAAAGCCAATGAGTGGTTGTAAATGACGCCTACAAGCTTGATGCCCCTTTGTATAGCCCTTTTAACCTTTGTTATCTTTCCAACATCTTCATGCATTAAGTCAAGACAATGTGTAGCACATGGAGTCCAAAACAATTTTGGTCTTGTGGATAGTAAAATTTTTCCTAAATAAAAGACTAAGATCCATATACTTGAATAAGTATTAAACTATTGATCTACAATGTTAGTAACAAGTAAATCTATTAATTAAAATTTAAAACTTAAAACTATAAGAATCTAAGAATAATGCTTACCTACCAATTTATAATTACTCTCATTTTGCATCACCACTTGAGCAACATTATTTTCTCCAATCTCCTTAAAGAAGCTATTCAAAAGCTCATGTATTTTGTCCTCAGACTTAACATATTCAGAAGCATCGACACTTTTTACAAACATTTTTCCAAATGAAAAATTTACCAAAAGATTGATCAAATTCCTATTCTTCCTATCCATCCAACCATCTAACATAAGTAAGCATCCATATTTCATCCGTTCCTCCTCATAATCCTTCATCAAGTCCTTTGTGTATTCCAACTCCTTTTAAAGGAGTTGAACTTTCACTTCATGGTAGCTTGAAGGCTTTAAATGAGCACCATAGTTTTCAATCGTTTTAATCATCAATTTGAAACTTTTTTATCACGACACATTGAACGGAATAGAATTTGTGAAGAAACAAGCAATGTATTGAATAACCTTCTCTCTTATTTGTTTTTTTCTTGATTTTTCCTAATTTGATAGTTGCTTCAGGTGGTTGGAAGAAATATGAATGATTATGGTTCCAACCACTAGAAACAACTATCATATTGGGAAAAATCAAGAAACAAATAAATATGAATGATTATGGTTGTAACTTAAAAGAGAAGACAATACAGTACATTACTCATTTCTTCTTCAGAAATTCCATTCCATTCAATGTGGTGCAATAAAAAAGTTTCAAACTATTGATTGGGGCGATTGGTTCCCATGTGATGCCTCTAAGCTATCATGAGTTGAGAATTCCACGCTTTTAAAAGGAGTTGGAATACACAAAGGACTTGATGATGGGTTATGAAGAATGAATGAAATACACATGCTTAATTACATTACTCATTTCTTCTTCAGAAATTCCATTCCATTCAATGTGGTGCAATAAAAAAGTTTCAAACTATTGATTGGGGCGATTGGTTCCCATGTGATGCCTCTAAGCTATCATGAGTTGAGAATTCCACGCTTTTAAAAGGAGTTGGAATACACAAAGGACTTGATGATGGGTTATGAAGAATGAATGAAATACACATGCTTAATTATGTCGGATGGTTGGACGGATAGGAAGAATAGGACTATGCTCAATTATTTGGTAAATTGTTCATTGGGGATAATATTTGTAAAAAGTGTTGATGCTTTTAAATATGTGAAGTCTGGAGACATAGCTTTTGAATAACTTCATTGATAGACAATGGAAATTATAAATTGGCAGGTAAATATTATTTCTTAGAATCTAATAGTTTTAAATTTTTAATTAATAGTTTTTACTTGTTACTAACATTGTAGATTAATAGTTTAATAATTATTCAAGTTTATGGATCTTGGTATTTTATTTGGTAAAATTTAACAATCGAAAAGACTAAAACTATTTTGGACTCCATGTGCTGCACATTGTCTTTGACTCACTGCTTAAAGATATGGAAAGTTAAAAGGGTTATACAAAGGGGCATCAAGCTTGTAGGCTTCATTTACAACAACTCATTGCCTTTGAATGTCACAAGGAAATTCACAAACAAGGCTAAATCAGTGAAGTTTGGAGTTACAAGATTTGATACCTCCCTTACCTTGCAAAGATTGTTGAAGCAAAATGTCAATGTTAGAAGGATGTCCACTCGTGATGAATGGTTGAAGTCTAAGGTAGGTAAAGATCCTAAGGGGAAGAAAGCAATTGATCTTGTTCTTATGCCTACATTTTAGATTGATGTTGTATATGCTTTGAAGGTTATGAGGCCTATTGTATGTGTGTTGCGATTAGTGGATAATGAAAAAAGACCTGCAGTGGATTACATTTCTGAAGCAATGGACAAGGATAAAGAGCCAATTCAAAAGGCTTTCAATGACAATGAAGACAAGGATATTTTTGCAGTCATTGATAGAAGATAAGATTGCCAACTTCACCACCCTTTGCATGGAACAATATTATCTAAATTCTTTTATGGTAATCCAAACAATCGCAATGATGGTAAAGTATTGGATGACCTTTATGTATCTATTGAGAGGCTAGGTGAAAATGCACTAATTTCGAAGTACATTCACAGTGATTTTGCTAATATATAGAAGAGGTGGAGGTATGTTTGGTATTCACGCAACAGTTAAGTTTGTTTACCTTTTATTAAAATGATCAGTTTAAATAATAATACACATGAATTGCATTACAGTTGAGTGGTGGAAGATGTATGGAGCAAAAACACCACACTTGAAAAACCTTGCCATTAAAATTGGACCTTTATGTTGCATGTAAGTTATGAACACCTTAAATTTTAGTTTAGATTGAAATTTCAAACTAGTAATAGTATTCATGTTTTTTTTAAAAAATTATAATAAATCCATTCAAAGAGAATTAGACTTGAGCATAATGCTATAATTGTCAAGATTCCATTGATCCTATAATTTTAAATGACATTGATGATAACAATGAATGGATTGTGGGAGAAGAATTTGGTAGAGCTGAAGATGTTGGGGATGATTTGGTCTTCAATGAAGATGTTTTGTGTTTAGGGATGTTGCTAATGCAATCAGGACTCATGAACCTTAAAAATATATTAGGAGACAAACAAAGGCAGCAGCTGGTGCATCATCTGCATCGAGGAATGAAAAAGCAAATGTGGATGAAGTGATGGAAGATGAAGAGGAGGAAGAGTGCATTTCTAATACTGAGAGAATGAGGAGGAAGAAGATGACCCACTGTTTCGGTGACAAAGTGCTGCCCTTGTCTCAGTTTCAGGCAAGGGCGGCAAAACCTCTGACCACTAGCCGTCTTTTATCCAATGATTTATTTTCCAGCAAACCAAAAGCCGTCGTGACTCTTTCTCTGGTGGACCTTTGTATAAAAGAAAAAGAAAAAAAAACTTTTTGTGTTTGTTGTGATGCTTCTCTCTCCAACAAGCCCAATGCTGCTTGACTCTTTTGCTCTGGTGAGTCTTCATGGAAAAAAAGGCCATGATGCTTGCAAGCCTAATGCCATTGTGGCACTTTTCCTCTAGCCATCTTGCGTGATTGGAACCATGTCCCTCCGAAAAGTTGAATGTCATCTGACATGTCACCATCTACCACAAAGATGCACTTTCTTCAACCAAAAAAATAAAATCTCTCCATTGTGCCTACATGAGTAACAAGCATATTTTCTTGTAACAAGCTGAGAGCTTAGTAAACTTTAGCTTGAGGGGGAGTGTTAAGAGTCAACATGAATATTATTCATTTATTATTAGAGATAATTAGGGATTCTTTTATTAATTATTTTGATCCTGTGTAATGGTATTATTCTGTTGGAGCAGTGCAGTTATCCTTGACCCTCACTAATTCCACTAAACACACTTTTTGTTAACACTTATTGTTGTGTTTAACAAGAAATGATATTCATACTACTGGAATTCCCCACCTGGTGTCACTGTCACACAAAGTTAGCTTCTGGTGTAAATACAGTTAACTTTGTCTCACAATTTGTTAAGACTAAATGTGTTACTGTATACAATTAGCGATCTGTACTTGTGGCACTAATGGTTAAATATGCCTCACAAGTGATTAACAATGTGTCATGAGGTTATGAAATGTCTAATGGTGATAATTTTGCCTTGCAAGTGATTAAGAGTAAATGAATGTGTTTATACAATTATCAATCTGTACTTGTGGCTCTAGTGGTTAAACATGTCTCATGAGGTTATTAAATGTCTAATGGTGCTTAAGTTTGGTTCACAAGTGATTGAGTAAAGAATGTGATTACATACAATTATCAATCTGTATTTGTGGCACTAATGGTTAAATATATCTCACAAGTGGTTAAGAGTGTCTGAGGTTATTAAAATATCTATTGATGGCTAACTGCGTCTTAAAAGTGCTTAACTGTCTGAACGAACACTGGGTGGGCAATTCCCAGCAGGATGTTGATAATTTTTCTTCCTTCCCTTATGTGATTTTAAAGTCACCCATTGGTTTTCCAAACAAGCTAAAAGTCTTCAGCAGGTCCTTGGATAAGGTATGATTGAGATATGCTTGGTACATATGAACTATGTACTCTTGAGTGGGAGTTCTAGAAATGGGTATTATTATGTAAATAGTCCAGGTTCTTTGCAACAAGAAAATATACAAATATGAAAAATTTTATCTTTTATTCATTATGTTCATTATATAAATACTCATGGTGTAGTTGAAACACTTTTCTATACGGGCTTTTCTTCTTTGTCTCTCAACTGTATTATTTAACTTATTTATGTTTTAGTGGTCTTTTTCCTGCATTTGGTTTTAGATACTATTGTCATATCTGATTTGATCATATATTATAGGTCCTGTTTACTTGATTCAGTTTAAGTTTAGGCAGCTGGAAATACCACCAAACTACAGTGCAGACCATTTGGGTAGGTGCACCTCTGCAACATCAATTCCTCACTTGATTTTACTTTTTGATATCTGCTGAATGAGCATTAGGAGACCTAAACAAATATGGGAAATGATTCTTTTAATGTTGTTGTTTTACTCATTAGTTCATTCATGAATATCTGATGGCTACTCAAACCCCTTTTTAGTCTAAATATGCTTATGTTTAATTAATGCATGCAATGTGATAGGTTGCATTGGTGGCTGTGACCAGATTCTTGCACAGTTAACTGAAATATGTGGCAGGGGCCCTCGCATGCCAGGTCTGTGTGAATACCCAAGTAATTACTGGAAACGTCATTAAAAGTATAGCTGGATTATACCTGTTGTTTCATATGAATTACTGGTTCTTTGCAGACTGCTGTCTAGTTGAACAATATTTTTAAGCAATGTAAAACTATTTTTATGAAATTACCTATGTGCATATGACTGTTTCAATACAGATTCTGCTGATTCATGACATTTAAACATTTTTAAGAGACTAGGATTTAATTTATGGATATTATTAATACCTCTAGCTATAGTTTACTTTTTCCCTGTTTTAATCTTCAGTGTAAAGTAAGTTTTAGAATTTTTTGCAATCAAAAGTTGGTGAGAGGTGACGGAACAGAATACATGCTTTGATCTGTTTGCTTCTATTCCCTCTGTTTCCACAAATAAATATTGGAATCCTCTCATTATACCTTACCATGTTTTCCAGCAAGAACTCGAGGACCAGCTGCGCCTACCAGCAATACCCATCATGCTAACTCAAGGCAAGGAGTTTGTATAAACTGTCAAGAAACAGGACATTCTTCTAATGATTGCCCTTCACGTTCCATGCATGTCCGACAGCACGGAATGAGTGAAAATAACGGTAAGGTCTCTGTAGTTTGTAAAACTCTACACAAGTTTAGTCAGTCTAGAGAAATAAAAGAATGTATTTCTTGGATATTTAGAGTATTGCCACAGAGATAAGAGCAAATGATGATAGTCGATAATGAAGTTACTAAATGAATATTTCTTACAGGCAAATATTATTTTGGATTCTGTGAGGACTGCTGGTGGATTAGTGAGTTTATTATAAAGTGGTTTATATCAGTTCTCTGGGCTTTCCCCTATGACATATACAATGCTTAGTTTCACAATGATCACTGAGGACTTAGGGTGTACTGGTATTTAGGGTTTGAAAGTTAAGAAGCTGTTCGTTGTAATATTTTATATTTTATTGATCATGGTGAAATTTCTGTTTTCACTGTGCTTGTTGGCCTATGACTTACTGTAGCCTGTTGTCAAACTGCATAAAGTTTGGGTACACTAAATTTTCTATCAAATCTAGGTTTGGGAAACCGTATAAAGCTTTGGTTCAGGATTTTGATTTTCCACTTTCATGATTTCTTGCATCTCTTTTTGTATTTTACTATTTTAGGCATTTCATAGACACCACTGCAACATATTTCATATTTTTGCCTTTTTCTCCTTTATTTTTCTTTTTTATCTAGATTTCCCTCCAGTATTTTGGTAATCAACCTATGATGCCCTAGAAACAAATCTGTCTGATCCACGTAAACCCATGTTACAGATGATAAATGTTAAAATTTAATGATAGACTTATTTTTATATATCATTGCCACTCTAGCTCAAGGTATGGTTTGTGTTCGTAACTTCTGTGTATATTTTTTTGGCTGGGATGTTAAAAAGTGAGAACTGACTTATTTTGCAAAAATAAAAAAGGAATCTTCTTAACTTAGTGTATCATGTTATATATTCCTGCTCTTCATTGATTGTGAATTTTGCAGTCATTATTTAGCTCAGCTGCCAAAATTGAAATTTAAAGCTTTGTATTTTATAAACTATTAAACAATGCAGGGGAAGTTACTGTTTCATGCAGTTCATGTGGAACACCATGTGTTTTGCGAACTGCACATACAGTAAATAACAATGGAAGGAAGTTCTATTCATGTCAAGCACAGGAGTGCAACTTTTTTGTGTACGTGAGCTCTCTTTATTTATTTATTTGAGGATTATATTTAAGCGTTTTTGTGCTATATTCACTGATAGACATGCCAGAAATATGAAGAATTTCAACAATTTGAGTTTGCTGGTCATTGTGTTTTAGCTTATGCGTAGTTTTTTTGGGGGGAGTTATTCTTGTTTCTGGCGAGGATAGGGGGATTGACATTGATTATCTATACCAAATTTTTGTAACTATCACATCTTTGATACTTCACACTTAATAATGTCCAGACTCCTGATAACATAAACATTCTTTTTGGCTGCTTTTCATTCACTAATAGCTTATGCTGACATTTATAAAATTGAGTTTAATTATGACTGCTGTTTCCCATTACATCTAACTTTTGAAGAAGAATCAACTCTTTATTTTCAAATTATGTAATGGATTATGTGTCAAGCAGTTTAGAGAAATTAAACATTTTGCATGGTTTTGAGATAGTTTATTTGTTTAAATAATCCTTATCATCCCTATCACAGATGGGAGGATAGCCTCAATGATGGCACTCAAGGAAGAAGTGTTACACGTTCAAATAGTGGACGTGGATCCCGTGGTAGAGGTGGGCAGAATGGATCCCGTGGTCGAGGTGGTCGGAATGGATCTCGTGGTAGAAGTGGCCAGAATGGATTTCAATCTGCTAGCACTGCATTTGTATCAGCTACTGGGGATCCTATTTCTGGTAGGTGCTATGTGTGTGGTGATCCAAATCACTTTGCTAATGTCTGCCCCAATCGTGGTGTCTGATCTCTTCCCAATGATTCATCTCAGCTGTATAGTAGGAAAACCAGGTTGTGCATCCGGAACCTTTTTGTTTTATTTATTTATTAATTTATTATTATGCATGTATTTGATCAGGCACTGGTAATGTAGTATGTCAAACTTTTTTGAGCATGCATTACCAAAACTTGTACTGGTTCTGATATGCCAATCCAAATCTTTGTATTCATTTATCTCTTGCATAAAGGAACTTGTAGTCGTACAATTAACTTAACTGAAAAAAATGAAGAGTCTTTTTCGATGGGATCTTCTTTGGGGAGGAGAATTTATAGTTCCTGATTTCCTGGATATCTGCAATACAAATATGCCCTTGAAGCCAATTGATAGAAGGTATTATGACTGATCAAAATTCATGTCTATGATCTTTAATTGGTAGGGCGATACGTAAATTCATTAGCCCTAGTGGAAGACAGCTGAAATAGGACAACATTATTTTTCTTAAACTTTTTCTCATGAAAAAATTAGTTTGTAATGCATGAGTCACATTTTTTTATTTCCATGAGGATGAGGATTGCAGATGCACTAAAATGTCATAAACTTTTGTTTCATTTGCATCAACCAGTGCATATTTTGTAATACTGAGGTACAATCGTTTTCAAATCTAGAAAATTTGATCACACCATCTCTTTGTCGAGCACATGGAGGGTAGGCTGTCACGAAACACTCCATTTGCTAAATCTGAGGGAGCATGTGCGAGGGCAAGCTTACAACAATTGTTTGACTGCTATGGACGGAGCATTAAATCCAAAAAAATAAAATAAAAATAGAAACTCTTTGATTAAAGCATTAAATCCATGTACTTAGTAACTGAACCCTACATCATGTCTCAATTTTCTCTGCCAATGTCTAATTTGCTGAGAATATTTTTGTGGATGCTTTAATCTAATCAAAGCATATGAATATAATGGAGATTGAATCTGTATTAGATTAATTTTGTAATGCTCTATAGTGGATCAAAGCTATCTAATTATTTTTTCTGGATTGAAGAATTTGTTCGAGTTGATTCATCTAATCAGTTTAAATTATTGTCAATTTGAAGATCTTGTACGTATGGGTTTTAACATTTTGCACGAAATACGGGCGTCATCTTTTTTGGCCACAATGTTGCTTATTATTTACATAAGCAAGCGGAGATTCATGTATTCACGACATCTTTAGATCGGGAAAAATGTTCTTGTATCTTTTTATAATATTTTTTTGTTGCTTTTTTCCCTCTATTTTTCATTCACCAATATTTTTGTTTTTTTGTCAATAAATACTAGCTATTGTTATTTCTTTAATGCAAAAGGTTCAAATTTATGATTTTCCCCCTTCATCCTTGAATCTCATTTCTTCACTATTAGACCAATTTTAGTATTCCATTTCACAATACTTTTGTAGTGTAGTTCAAAATGGTTATAATTCCCTCGAGGGTGAGACTTTATTGAATGGACGGGGTTTGAAGGAAATGCTATTTTCCATCAAAATTAAGTCATCGTGATTTTACAAATGATGTGAACAACTTTTTGTTTAACCCCCATCACTTTAGAAAGCTATCTAAATTGGCTCATGCCAGGAATTTGGAGGGAAAGGAAAAGATGGTTAGTGTCTTGCCTAATAATCTTTATGTTATTCCTTTTACTTGATTCTTGAAAATAACGGAGGAAATTTCATGGAAAGAAAATGTAATTCTTTCTCACTCTTCATCAAAAGTTAACAACTAAAATAACTTTTTAGTCAATTATGTCCTGCTATGCGGTGCTTCCGCTACACTGGTGATCAGTTGTATTTTATATCGTATATAACAATATAATAATGCAATTCGATAATTAAAGAAGGATTGAAAGTTCAGTTTTCTAATATCACAGTTTACTTTTATCAAAATGGGTGAATTTTCATTTAAAATAGAACATCTTTTATAAATACAGCGAGCATTAAGACAAATGGACAACTAAGGAGTAAGGATGACAACGTGCATTTTTATGGGCATGTTAATCACGCCGAAAGGACAATCAAACAATAATTTTTTACCAATTCAAAGGTCAGATAATAATTATAATTAATTCACATAATAAATTTCTATACTTTCTACAATATTCTTTTTCATTATTTCTCATCTTATCAATAATAACTTGTACAATTTTATTTGTCAATTCAATTTTTCTTAATGAAAGTAGGTAATGAAAAAGGTGAGAATTAAATTATAGTCAGTAGCAGAGAGATGTCATTCGGCTTCATGGAGTGCAATTTTGGCCATACTGCCAAAGGTAGTGGGTAGCATCATTTTGAACCAGAAAGATGTAAAAGTTCTTCCCACATGATCTTTTTAGAATATTTTAACTATTCCTTTACCTTTTTTGTGTTCTCTGCTATAAAAAGACCCTATTGCTTTTTGTTATTATTTTAGACTTGACTTCAATAGTGGTGCATGGAATTTCAAGGTAGGGAAAAGGCATCAAAATGAAAGCCACCGCTAGGAAGGTTAGGTATGCATATATAGACAGAGAGGGTTTAGCAAGATTCGCAGAGGACAAATAATAGCTGCTATATGTGGGCACATGTGCGCACTTCTTAATACGTGAAATAAATAAAGGAATACAAAGTTCACTTTATTTTATTTTAAAGTTTTTATTTTGCTATATTCTTTTTGTGTTAAGAAGGAAAAAAATCTCAAAAAGTTTTATGTACTGATATTCTGTTAATTATATTAATCTTTTCATTAATGAGAGTGATGTGCTATGTAATTAATTATGTATTAATTTATCTTTTAAATTTTAGAGTGGTGTGATATGTAATCACACTCTGCTTCCGGCAAATATGCATATTACATTACTTCTTTATTTTATGTTAAATATACACTTTTTCTCTCCTCTTATATTAAAATATATACTTCTTTCTGCAGATAAATTTTAGTTTAAGACACGTTAATTCTTTATAAACTATATTACAAAAATATCTTCTATACTATCACTTCTAATAAATATTAATATAATGATGTTCCGTCTTATACTAAAATATATTATTCCATCTCTTATCAAATCCAAATATTCTACATTTATTTTATTTATTGTTTTTTAGTTAAAAATAATTTTATAATTAAAATATTTTTTATATTATCCTATTAAGAGATATTTAAATATTATATTTTCTAGTAGTGAAGTAAATAATTAAATATTATATTTAATTTATGTAATATTTAAATATCTCATAACAGATAATATATAAAATATAATTTTAAAATTATTGCATATTTTAGTTTTTTAAATTGAAAAATATAATATTTAAATATTTTATGATATAATAGTGTAAAATATTTGAATTATGAATTTTTTAATTAAAAATTTTGGTTAGAATCAAACGTAGTTATTTATATTTGAAAAGGGAGGGACATATATTTTAATATAAAACGAAATGTTCTAGTACTTATATTTGTTGGAAGTGACATTACAAAATGTATTCATGTAATTTACTTTTCGTAACGGCAATTTAACAAAAAATAAAAACGAGTGAACTATTCCACCCTAAAATCTTCTGTGGAAAGTGTACATTTTAGCATAAAATAAAACTCCAGTGTAATTTTGCATAACATATAAAATAAATAAAATTAACAAAGAAAATTATAAAATAAATCAATATATAATTAGATGCTCTCTTAAAAAATAAACACAAAGTTGACTAATTTCGTGGGAAGGATAAATGAATTTGGACTTTAAAAGTGAGTTAGGATAAAGTAAGTAATTCTTGTTAGTTGAGAAAATTAACTTGATGTTACTTCTATTCTCAAAGACACTAACAGAATAAAATCTTTTTAATAATGATCAATCAATAAGGACTATAAAAACCTTGTTAATGAACTTGTGGTGGCAATTATGTAATTTTGAAAAATATTTTGACTACTGCTGCACAACATTCATAATTATTATTTGTATTTTCTTAACTTAACTTTGATTCTCATTTTCATATGTGGTCATTGTCTATGTTTTTTTTAGTCTAATTATGATTTTTATCATCAATCATCATTAATTTTCACAAGTTAAGATATTATATTTTCACTCTCATATCACCCTCTCAAACCCTTAGTTGAATAGACATATTCACGTCATTTTCTTAAGCCCCAGGTAGTACTCTTTCACTGTGCCACTCTTGTATGTCACTCCATGCTACTCTTGCGATCCGCTCTATGCTACTCTTATGATCCGCTTTGTCACATTATTTTTGTGCTCCTTCACAACGTCATTATCACACTTTGACCCTATTTTTAATATGGTTTCCTTTTCTAACATTTGGATTTTGAATTAATTTAGTTTAATATCCTCCTTACACTAACATGCTTCTCTTATTTTTCATTTAGATTTTGAATTAATCATGTTATACCATGTTCAGTTGCCAATGTTCCATTTATTCTACTTTTCCTTCAACGAAACTAACTTATTTGTGTTATCAAAAGAGTGTGATTTAATCATTTTGGCCTTTATGTTAATTAGACGGATCAATGTAAGGAAATTGATTCTATATCTTTTCCATGATAAGTCTTAATGGTTCTCAAGACTAACAATTGCAGAAAACTTAAGAGATCTTACAATATATAATTCTCACGCAATAATTAGATAGAAAGGCATACTTATCTTGACCCATGAGTGACCTAAAGCGAATAATTTCTTGAATTTCCTTTATCTAATTTGTCTCTTTACAATATCTTTTCTCATCACACTTTTTATTGATGGTAAGTGGTGAGTAACTTTTATTTATAGAGACATAACCTTATTTCACGTTCTTTTTCCAACTCCCATCAAGTAGTTATCATAATTTTTTTTAAGAAAGAGAGAATAATTCTCATATAAACCAATAGATTCTTTTATTTTATTAAATCACATTTAGACCCATAATTATATTTCACATGACTCACTTAAATAATTTGGTTCCATCATTAATCATAATTAAAGATGTAGATATAAAATGAATTATGGTAGTTACATGTTATTCAATCATCATATTCCCTTCCATGTACTATTATATTATCATTCTCCTAAATATGAATTTACAATGAAAAGCCCATAATGGGTAACATAATGTCATCTTCATAAAAAATAACATAATTTGTTTTCCATATCATAATTTGCATGCATATACATAAGGTAGAAAACATAGATTTCAAAAATTTATATATCAATGAGCTTAAAGTGTCAAATAGGCATCAATAATAATATTCAACATTCACTAATATTCATAATGCCCATATTCTCATTATGGTTAGTGTAAAATACAAATTCACAAGAGGGGGGTTGAATTGTGTTTATTAATTAAAACTTTTTCAGACGATGTGTTTTGCGTCTGTATTGAAACGTTTGAACAAACGCAAACTTAAACTTATCTTTCAAAGATTGATTTTAATTAAGAATACAGTTTAAATTGTTATCCCCAGTTAGTATGCAGATAAAAATAATCAAAGCAATAATATTTTTATATTGATTCATTTATTTAAGACTACGTCCAGTTACCCACCCAGCAGCTTGCTGAGGTTCCACTAAGAGTATTTTTTGAACCCAGCCACTCCTATCTAAAATACAGATATTCTTTGAACACAGCCTTCTCAGGCTAAACTGGTATTCTTTGACTCAGCCTCCGCAAATTAAACCCAGGTATTCTTTGAACTCAGTCTCCCCAGGCTAACCAAGGTATTCTTTCAACACTTAGCCTCCTCAGGCTAAAACAAATATTCTTTTGCACATTAGCCTCCTCAGGCTAAACTCAAGGTATTCTTTAAATACTTAGCCACCAGGCTACAGATTACCACAACAGTGATTTATAATTAAGACCAAATAGAAAATATCCTCTACGTAGAGAGGGATTTTACAAAGTGAATTCTATTCTAAGTTCGTGGCGACCGAACTTTAAAACTGGAGAGCTTGAGCAAGATAGATGAGTATAATCTTTGTAGTGTAGTTCGCCAACTTGAACTCGCAGTAATGAAATCCTTTTATAGGTGTTCTTGTGAAGTATCTGTTAGATTGTAGAACTGAACGTTAGTCATTTGTCTTGGGTACTTTCACATCTGACAGAATAAGCAATCAGAACATTTAATGTAAAGTCAACGGATGTCAGCGTGAGATCGGACTTTGACTTGATATGCTTAGAGATTTCACTAAAACGTACAACTATTTTTCGTGTTGCAGAGGTTTATTTTGAAATCTCTTCCCACCTTTAGAAGTTTTTGAGTAACAGCTTAATTTGAAACGAATGCACGTGTTACTCAGTGTCTTGAACTTCATCAAACATATAGACGAATGAATAATTGAATAAGTTGTGTGTTGAATTCATTCGTCTGTCTTCTTTCTTCGTCTTCAACTTCAGTCTTCATATCTTCACACTTGAGCACATGACTTGAAGTTGGGATTAGCTCTCTGTCTGGTCTTTGAAGGTTCTTCATCTGATGAGGTTGCCTTGAAGCATGATGACTTGAACCTTTTGTCTGTTGCATCTTCTGTTTTGAGGGTGCATCTTTCGTCTATGCTGATAATGATCCGTTTGATCATTCTTCCCTCTGTATCTGTAGATACATCCATCTTCTTGTAATTATCAAAATTACGATGCTAAGTCATTTTGACTTAACAATCTCCCCCTTTTTGATGATTACAGACCATACGAGCAAAACTATTATCTTTTTCTTGATTCAAAGCTTTTAAGAATGTATCAGATCTTGAAAGATGTAGATGCTTCAGCTTGGTCTTCATAAGATTGAACTTGTTATCAGATATCTTCATAAGCTTGAGTTCTTCAGACTGATAAAATCATAATTGATACATTGTGTAGATATCAGAACAAAATTTGCATAAGACATGTTAGTTCAAGATACACAGAATATATCAGAGCATAGTAAAATCACATCACATCGAGATGATGTTCTTAAACGTTCTTCTTTCATATTAAAGTATTACATCAATGTGATGTAAATTTTGTACAAGTATCAGAGCAAAAAAAATGTTAGAGTCACATGCTCTAAAGTATATAAGAGATTGTAAAAAAAAATTCTTAGCTCCCCCTGAGCTTGATCTTTATTTTATGCTTATGCTCCCCTCAACTTGATCTTTTTCTTCTTTTAATCTCCCTTCAGATTTTGCTCTTCTTCTCTTACTTGTTTTTTATCCCCCTTATCCCTTCTTTCTTTTCTCCCTCTTGGGATGCAATCATCAAAACATCATAATTGATTAAGCAGTCAATGTCCAGATGTAGACGATGCGCCATGATCTCCTCCCTTTTGTGAGTTCCTAGATAGTAGTTAACGTATAAGGGATTCAAGATAATCTATTTTGTGTAGGAGAACATCTTGTTTAGATTTAATGGACAAGTTCTCTTTTTCTAATTCAAAGTATTTTCTCTTGAGAGATTTGTAGGCTTGAGCAGATGGAGTTTCAGCTTCTAGAAAATGAATGGTGATAAACGGAAGAGTTATCGTGACTGCAAAGGGCTCATTCCATTTTCATTTAAATTCTCGCATAACAGAAGTGAGTTGAAGTTGAACATGTACAGAGTCTAGCTCGTATGCGTGTGCGCCACTAGGATAGAGTTTTCCACCAATAACGGAATCCTCCATTCCTAACTCCTTACCAGAAGAATAAGCCAATGTGGCTTTATGATCACGAATCTTGGTAAGAGTTCTACTGTGGAAGGGTTCTTTTTGTAAAAGACGTTCATATTCAGACGATGAAATAAGCTTAGGAATATGACGTGCCCACAGAACCTCTTGGGCTTAGAGTACTTCTTTTTCTATTTGCCTTTAGCTAAGTACTTTATTCTACATGGACAAGATTTGTCCAGTCGAATAGAGAAATAGGTGTTTGAGGAGAAGATAGAGGAAAATTGAGTTCCAAGGAAATGAGACAGAGATCTTCCTTCTTTTTCAGCGTTGCGTATGATATAATGGAGAGAGGTAGCTTGCTCCTTTCCTTCCCGTGATATGCATGTGCCATCAGATGGAAAGCTATATCGTGGTCGATAGGCAAGGCGTGAGTCATATCTTTTGGAGTTTCATGATCAAGAAGTGCAATCGCCTGAGTTATGTGCACTTCTTTGCAGTGAGGTCAAATCCATGGAAGAGTTTGTTGGACTTGAAGCTGAAGAAGTCTTTCCTAGTTTTAGTTTTGATATACTTGTAATTTTGATCTTTATGATAGATTGTATATAGGAGTTGAAATGTATTGATTGTTATAGTTTAGGCTTTGAGTGTGGTTTTTATTCAATCTTTTCATAGAGAATTTGTTTTAACTCTTGTAAGATGAGCTAGAGTAGTTTTGAACCCCATTTTGTTTTGAAAAGAACTCAAAAAACTTTAGTTTTAAAGTTTTAAGCTGAAGTAATCGATTACCCTGAAGCTGTAATCGATTACCAACAGACTTAGAAAACAGGGGAACTCAACTAGCTCTGGAGTAATCGATTACCACTCCATAGTAATCGATTACTTCGTGCTTGAAATACAAGGGAAGACAAAATCTCTCTGGAGTAATCGATTACCAACATCATGATCGATTACCACAAATTCATCTCAAAATGGTTTTGAAACTGCTTTAAATAGACCTTCTTCATTTTGTTTTCAAGAGAGAGATATTTTAATGTTTTAGAAAGAAAAAAAGGAAGAGAAAAACACTGGTTTACAAGTTCTGGAAACCCTCTTCAAAGATTTCAAAAAGATTTTCTCAAAGAGATGAATATTGTGTGAAGGAAGGATTGGATACATTTGGTTATCATTGTGATCAGAGCATACACACAGGTGTAATCTTTACTGATCTTTATCTTTTGTTTGATAGTTTTGTTTTGGTTTGAAAACTCTTAAGAGAAGGTGTTCTCTAGAAGAAGAGTTAAAGGTTTTGAGAGAGGGACTCTCAAAGGAGATTCTTGAAGGATTCAAGAATTGGAGAGATATGTTCTTAGGTGAAGAACATAGAGAGTTTTGAGTATTTGATTTGTTTTGTGTTTGTGCAGAAGTGATTGTATTGAACACAAGATTATAGTGGAATACCAATTGCAACAGATTGTTGGGTTGGGACTGAATGTAGGCTGAAAGCCGAACTAGTATAAATCTCTGTCTACTCTCTTCTCTATACCTTGACTTTACTTTTCATTGATTTCTTGCATTATATTTTCCTGTATCTTTCCGCTGTTATATCTCTGGTACATTTCTTATAATATAGATAAAATTGAATCGGGAAAAAATGAGAAAAAGATTGCTTGTATTAGGGAACTTGAATCTATTCACCCCCCCTCTAGATTCATATAGGGACCAACAGAGTTAGACCAATAGAATAACCAAGACCAATGTATTCGGTCTTGAGGGATTCTCCAAGGAATTGGATTATGGTCATCCATTGTATCCAGCGTCCAGTAAAAGCATTCCTTGGGCACATCGAGGCAACATGCTCTATCCTTGAGTAAGTAATGATGAAATACAATAGTTCCCTTATTTCTGAATAGGTTTTCGAGGACGAGCTGTAAAAGGTATAATGTTTGGCTCATAAGCCAAAGCACGAGTTACTACATCAGATTCCTTCAAGAAGATCTTGTAATTGTTGATTCCCTTAAGTCCCTTGATATTTATCTTAGCAAGACTGTCCCAATCTAATAGACAAAGCCATTTTCTCTCATCTTCAATAGTGTAGCATTTGGCAAAGTCTAGCAGCGTAGGCTTTAGGGGATGATAGAATAGAAAAGGATATGATGTCTTTTTCACTTTGAAGCCTTTGGTTCCTCTAAAGTTGTAGGGATCTTGCGTCTCAAAGAAGGGAGACGATACTTCAACTATTTCTTTTTCGTTTATCAGCCAATCTAGCTTTGATAGGGACTGTTCTTCATTTTCACAAAATTCCTTCATGAAGAAATCGTCAAGAAAGGCATAGTCTATCTTCTTTCGAAAAGGGAGTTCTTTAGGATCAACCACTTCTGAATACAGAAGGGGTTCTTTTCTTGAAAGTACAGATTGTTCTTCTAATAGAGAATCTTTTGTCTGTAAGAGGACTTCAAACGCTGCTTCATCAATCTGTTCATGTATGAATGTAGCAGACTCTAATGGAGCGTTGATTGCCTCTGAGTCCGAATTTTGGAAATCTTCAATAGTCGCAACAGGTGTTGTACCAGATGTACCTCCTCCATTTCGTCTTTCTAAAGCAAGTCTATTCTTCTCACATGACTCTTCTTTTGATGCTTCTAATGCTTTCTTTAGTTCCTCATCAATGTTGTAAAAGATAAACACAAGAAGGGGGGGTTGAATTGTGTTAATTAAAAATTTTATCCCTTTCGTCTGTGGGTTACAAAGCTGTTCAGACGAAACAAAATATGTTGAAAGATTGATTTTAATGAACAGACGTTATAGTGTGATTATCCCCTGTTAGTTGATCAGACGAAATAAAAAAAATAAACACAGTTATTTTTATATTGGTTCGTCTATTCAAGACTACGTCTAGTTACTCAACAACCACTGAGTTTTCACTACAAACCGTGAAAAGGTTACAAGTATTGTTTGAACCCAGCCACTTCTGGCTATTACAAGATATTCTTTGCTCCCAGCCTTTTCAGGCTAAACCAACAAGGTATTCTTTGAACCCAGCCTCCATAGGCTAATACAAGAGGTATTCTTTGAAACACAGTCTCCTCAGGCTAAAATGCCACACAAGTGGACTTTGAAAGATGTTTTGAAAAACAGAGTTTTCATCTACGCAGAGAGGTGTTTACAATATAGCACAGTCAGAGATATTGAGCGAATCCTTAAGAGATAGATGAAGATAAGCGTATTCACCAACTGATTCTTGAAGATGTGAAGTCCTTTTATAGGCATCTTCTTCAAATAGCCGTTAGACTCATTTGAATGCCGTTGAGAGTCGTTGAGAGATCTTCTAGAAAGCTTTCCAAAAAGGTTGTCAGTTATACTTGATTGATTGATGTTGAGTCGCAGCGGATATAGCGGACTAGGTTGTGCGCAGTACTATTTCTGACTTGTACAGAGATGTGACAAAAGGTGAAGACCTTTTTGATCTTGGAGTGTAAGTACGAATCCCTATACTGATCTTGGATGCTTCTCTTGAGTACTTCTTCAGATTTGAAAACTTGGCGCGAGACTCCAATTTTGACTTCACTTTTGGATAGACGATGTGTGTGTGATCAGTTGTAGTTGTTTCGTCTCATCCTATCGTCTTAGACTTCGCTCTTTGGACAGACGAAGAACTTAAGCTTGAGTAGTCCTCTTTCGTCTGTGCAAGTATCATCTGATGACTTGGCTTTTGGACAAACGCAGATCTTCACTTTGAAGGGTCTCGTTCCGTCTGTGCTGGTTTCGTCTTAGCAAGTCTTGGGTAGCTTGGTTTTGTCTGTCTTGTAATAATCAAAATCTTGAGGCGTTAATTTTCCTTGATCTAACAATCTCCCCCTTTTTGATGATTACAGACCATACCACGAAAATCTGCACAAGACATGGTTAGACAAAAACACACAGTCTTAAAAGCCAGATTGACATCAAGACGATGTTTTCTGAAAAAAAAAAATCCCTCTTTATAAAGATTTTTACATCAATGTGATGTAATCAGAGTCGAATATTACAATGGTATTACAAAGCAGAAAACACTAAAGAATTACAATGTGTATCAGAGTAAAAAAAAAAAATTGTATAGAAAGTATAACTCCCTAGGACGATACTCCTTGTTCTCCTTGCTCCCTCTCAGACGAAGCTTTTCTTCCTTGCTCCCCCTCAGACTTTGCTCTTCTTTCCCTTGAATTAGGCTCTCCCTTGGATTATGCATTATATTCTCTCCCCCTTGGGCTGTGATCATCAAAACTCTGATCAAGAAGAAGGCTTCTGCTTTTTCTCTTGCAGCAGAGTCATCACAACGTCTGTAAGCTGCTGCACTTTAGACGATAGAGAAGCTTGATTTTCTTCAAGTTCTCTGTTCTTTGCTTTCAAGTGCTCGCAATCCTCTTCCAAGGCATCATATTTGCGCTTCAGAGTCTTATACTCCTCAGCTCCTTGAATATCAGCCTTTGCAGATGGTTCATCAGCCTCAGCTCTTTCCGTAGCCTCAACCACATTTTCAATCATCAGTGGTGTTTGAGGGTACTTCACAATGGGTTCAGTGTCATTAATAATGATCACTGGTGTGGTCTTCTTCAGACGTAATGTAAATAGTGGAAGAGCTAGGTAGGCAGTGAAGTTCCGCTCCCATTAGTAAGTGTACCACTTTGTTGGAATGGACACTTCAAGAAGTGGTTGTTCCTGAGAGTAGACGAATGCACTTCCAGGAAACACTCTGCCACAGACTGAAGAATCACTCTCATCATAAGTGGTTCCAGAACAGTGTTGGAACGTGGCTTCAGACGGATGCTTCTTCTCTTTTCCTTTAGCCAAGTATTTTACCAAGCATGGCCTTTTTCTGTCTAAGATGATGAAGTATTTGGTTTCTTCAGTCACCAAAGAAGAAAACTGAGATCCAATCCAAAGAGGATGATGATTTCTGTAGTTCTTCTCAGCTTGTCGCTCTATATGGAGAAAAGAGATGTTTCTTTCTTTAACTTCTCTCCTATAAGCATTGGCCATCAACTGGAAGGGGATATTGTAGTCTTCAGGTAGGGAGTGAACGAACTCCTCAGGTTCTTCTCTTTCATCAAGGAGCAGGGAGTATCTTGGATGAATCCCGGAGCAATGAAGTCTCGTCCATGGGAGCACAATTCCTAGAGTGTGGCCTAAACCAACATACTCTGTTTGGTTGAGTGGAATTGTGAATTTTAAGGGATCATGGCTAGTTAGAGCGTCAAGATGCCAATGTGTGCAATCTTTTGGCTCATAACGGCTGGATTCATCGTCTCCAAATCTGTGATGAAGAAGCGGAGCGTTTATTTCGATCCGAACCTTCCATCTTGGATTCTTTCTTTGTGGGATGTGAGGTTCATAGCCAAGTGCTGGTCCTTCAATCTCGACGCAAAGAAGATGATCCTTGTATTCTTTTATTTTCTCTAGTCCCTTGATATTTAGTGATGCCAGTTTGTCCCAGGGCAGACGCTTCAACCAATTGCGTTGCTCCTCTGGTGAATAGACAAAATCTTCATTAAAATCTTCTGGCTTCAGGGACTTATTGTAAAGAATGGGGTTTTTAGATTTCTTCAGCTGGAATCCCTTCTTTCCTTTGTACTGATAAGGGTTCTTCAGCTCTATGTATGGTGTATTCTGTATGTACAGGTCTTCATCGTCTGCTAATGAAGCAGGCTCAGACGATTCAGCTTCATTGGAGGCTTCATCAAACTTCGCTCCAATGATCCAATCTGGCTTGATTGGTCTTTCAGCACAGGTGCTCTCGACAAATCTTCTCATGACTAATTCGTTTAGGAACGAATAGTCCATCTTGTGCTTTGGGGGTAAGTCTTCTGGATTAATCACTTCAGCATGTGACCTTTTCCAAGAGGCATAGACCTTTGAAACCTCAAGTTGATCTTCATCAGACGAAGAATCAACATCTTCAATGAGCACAAAGTCTTCAGACGGAAACTCCTTCGTCTGTTGGTGGGATGCTTCTTCAAACGCACCAGATATCGTCTATGCAAGGCAAGCATTAAGCGGAGACGCAACAAGTGGCTCAGAAGAGGTTGTCATTTGTTCGTCTAGGAGTGTTGTTGATGGAAGAGTTTCCATTGTAGAAACTTCTTCACTTAACATGGTTTCCAACTCCTCCGCTAGTTGGGCATTGTCTTTTTGGATCTGGGCTGTCTCTTCACTGTTCATGCCCTCTGAGGTTGCTTTAGCAGATGCTCCCTCAGACGATCCAATGCCTTGAATGCTTTCGAGAAATATCCTTTCTCTTTCAGCTTCGAGCAAGATGGAGACTCTTCTAGCCTCTTTGAGTTGTTTTTCTTCTTCTGCCTTTCCAACAACGATAGAAGCCAATTTTTGTTTCATCTTCTCCTTGCCCTTAGCAGCTTTCTCAAGCGCAAGCTTCCTAGCTTGTGCCTTTTCTTCTGCTTCTTTCCTTTTCTTTTCTGCGTCTGTGAGTATCTTCACAGACGGAACTTTCTCAAACGGAATGGTGACCCCTTCATTTTCACTTGGGTATACCGTCTGTTCTTTTGACTTAGCACCAATGTGCTTGATTCTGATGGACCTTTTCTTTTTCTTGAGGGGTTCCTCAAGAACATCCTCAAATGGAACTTCAGATATTATCACGGAAGGAGGAGGTTGAGGTTGGTTTGGTGTTTGGGCTTGTGTTTGGGGTTGTGTTTTGGACGGTGTTTGTGCTTGTGTTTGTGGCTTTGCACGCTTGATGCGAGCTCTGTGAGGAGGGTCTTTGGTGATAGGTGAGAGGGGTACATCCTCTTTTTGAGAGTGAAGGAGAATGCTTGGTGTCAGATGCATTTTGGCGAAAGTGCTAGCCTTCACTTCCTTTCCCTCTTGGTGAAAGACAACACCAGCAGTATCAAACCCTTGGTTGATAATAATCTTTGTGAAGAGGGTGGCGTAGGGGATGCTGCTTTTCCTACGAATATTGCGGTTCTTCAACGCGCTTGTCCAGTGATCAAGGATGATGTGTGGGAGACTCATCCTTGCTTTTCTCAGACAGTAGAAAATGCAAAATCTGTCTCGAGCACTAACGTTGTCCCTTGAACCAGTCCTTGGCGTAATGATATTATAGAGGAGGTTATGGATGATTCTTGCAGTTGGAGAGAGTTTCCCAGATCTGAAGGACTTGGGATCTTCAGAGTTGGGTTTCTTCAAATAGATGCTCTTGTCAACATGTTCTTCTGATTCATTCTTCATCCAGTTGGGGCTGTAGAAGCGCCCCTCGGCCTTGCAATTTCCAGCCTCAGCGATAGAGTCCACCGTAATGATGTACTCTTTGTTGTCTATGGTACCCATGATACCATCATCAAACTCCTTGGCATCGCTCCAGAACTCGGCGTATGCCTCCATCAGCCATGGTCCTCTAAGTTCAGCGAAACCCATCCATCCGGTGTGGTCAAACATCTTCAATACCCTTTCAGAGACACTCCACAGGGTCTCTCTTGAGATCCACTTGCTTGGCAAGAATAAATCTTGGGCGAAAAAGGTGGCTTCAACGGTTTTGGTAGCTTTGGTGTTCTTGGCGGCCATTGTTGAAAATTTGAAAATAGAGAGAATGAAAGCTTAGTAAGTATTAGGTTTTGGAAGGTTCAAAAGATTGCAGATTGCAGTAAAGAGTAAAAGAGTGAACTTTCAAGAGTATTTATAGATAAAGAATAAAACGGTTGTAATTCATCAGACGAAAGATTTCGAAAACCGCCCCTGATTTGACGTGTCCATATCATTGCCCTTTTAATGATTGATTTGACCTCTACAATTCACGGCGCGTGCTTATCATTGTCCTAGAATGGTGCAATAAATGACAGACACATTTATTGCTCCCTTTAATTTGTCCCTGCACACTTGAGATAAACTTGTTAAAAAGTAACAGTTGCGTCTGTTGAATTTTACCACAGTAACTATTCAACTTGATCAGACGCAATGTTTCGTCTTAACACGAAATAATGTACAGACGGAACAAATCCAATCAATAACTCAGACGAAACAATTTTCAATCTGTTAAAGAAATAATTCCAAGATTTTCTTTAATGAAATTGAATCGTGTTTCATCTAAAGCTTTTGTAAATATATCTGCCCATTGAAAATCAGTTTGCACAAACTGTATATCGAAAATACCTTTTTGGACATAATCTCTTATAAAATGAAAACGAATTTCAATATGTTTGGCTTTAGAATGTTGAATAGGATTTTTGCTGAGATTGATTGCACTTGTGTTATCACAAAACACTGGAATATGATTCTCAAACCTGGAATAATCCTCAAGTTGATGTTTAATCCATAGTAATTGTGAGCAACATCCGCCGCAAACAATGTACTCGCTTGAGCTTGTTGAAAGTGCAATGGAGTTTTGTTTCTTGCTTGACTAAGATATTAGTGATGATCCAAGATATTGGCATCCACCACTTGTGCTTTTTCTCTCCACTTTATCTCCAGCATAATCAGCATCACAAAAGCCTCTTAAACTGAAATCACTATTTTTCTTATAAAACAGAGAGAGATTAGTTGTTCCAACAAGATATCTAAGAATTCTCTTTACAGCTTGCAGATGAGATTCTTTGGGATCAGATTGAAAACGTGCACATAGACGATTTACACCGAACATAATGTCGGTCTACTTGCAGTTAAATAAAGGAGTGAGCCAATCATACCTCTGTATACCGTCTGATCAACAGACTTACCTGACTCATCCTTGTTGAGATTTGCTCCAGACGAATGCATTGGGGTCTTCATAGGCTTGGCATTTTCCATCTTGAACTTCTTAATAAGTTCCTTTGTGTATTTCTGTTGATGGATGTAGATTCCTTCTTTCGTCTGCTTGATTTGAAGTCCTAGAAAGAACTTCAATTCTTCCATCATACTCATTTCGAACTCATCCTGCATTAGCTTTGAAAAATCCTTGCAAAGAGAGTTGTTAGTAGCTCCAAATACTATATCGTCTACATAAATCTGGACTATAATAAAGTCTTTTGCAATGCTTTTCTTGAAGAGAGTTGTATCAACCTTTCCTCTTGAAAAACCATTTTTAAGAAGGAAAGAACTGAGTCTATCATACCAAGCTCTAGGAGCTTGTTTGAGACCATACAGTGCTTTCTTGAGTTTAAAAACGTGATCTGGTTGAGACAAACTTTCAAAACCAGGAGGTTGTCTCACATACACTTCTTCTTCAATAAAACCATTTAGAAAAGCACTTTTTACATCCATTTGATATAGAACGATATTCTTGTGAGCAGCAAAAGCAAGTAATATTCTAATAGCTTCTAATCTAGCTACAGGTGCAAAGGTTTTAGTAAAATCAATATTTTCTTGTTGATTGTACCCTTGTGCTACTAACCTTGCTTTGTTTCTTACCACTTTTCCAGCTTCATCAAGCTTGTTTCTGAACACCCATCTGGTTCCGATGATGCTTTTATTCTTTGGTCTTTCAACAAGGATCCATACATCATTCCTTGTGAACTGATTAAGTTCTTCTTCCATAGCTAAAATCCAATCATTGTCTTGAAGAGCATCTTCAATATTATTTGGCTCCATATCTGATACAAGAGCGTAGCTTGAGATATACTTCACTCTTGATCTTGTTTGAACACCTTGGGATCTATCTCCAATGATGAGATCTTCTGTATGGTTTGATGCAAACTTCCATGCTTTTGGCAGGACTTGATCTCCTTGTTGATGAGTATCAGACGAAGAGGGTTCGTCTGTGCATCTATCGTCTGTCCTTGTATCGTCTGACCCTTGTTTATCCTCTTGTCTTGAATTTTGACCAAAAGGGTTAATCTGCAAATTATCAAACAAATTTTCTAGGTCTGATATTTCTTTATCAGCCTTTGAGTTATCTTGGAACTTTACATGGATTGATTCTTATACAACTTGCGTCTTAGAGTTAAATACTCTATAGGCCTTAGATGTATTGGAATATCCAAGAAAAATTCCTTTAACCACCTTTGAATCAAACTTTCTAAGTTGATCTTTGGTGTTTAGGATAAAACATTCACATCCAAAAGGATGGAAATAAGAAATGTTGGGTCTTCTTCCTTTCCATAGTTCATATGGAGTCTTATTTAATATTGGTCTTATCAATATTCTGTTTTGAATATAACAGGAAGTATTAACTGCTTCTGCCCAATAATATTTAGGGAGAGAGCTTTCATGCAACATAGTTCTCGCCATTTCTTGTAAAGTACGATTTTTCCTTTCCAACACTCCATTTTGTTGAGGAGTTCTTGGAGACGAAAAATTGTGAAATATACCATTTTCAAAACAGAAGGCTTTGAACTCAGAATTTTCAAATTCTGTTCCATGATCGCTTCTTACAGACGCAATACATATTCCTTTTTCTTTTTGAACACGTTTACAGAATATTTCAAAAACCTTGAATGACTCATGTTTATGGGCTAGGAAGTATACCCATGTAAATCTAGTATAGTCATCTACAATGACAAATCCATATCTCTTCCCTCCAAGACTTTCAGTCTTAGTGGGTCCAAAGAGATCAATGTGTAACAGTTCTAATGGTCTTGTCATGGAAACAACATTTTTCGATTTGAAAGAAGCTTTGAGTTGTTTCCCATGCTGACAAGATTCACACAGACGATTGGTTTTCCAAGATATTTTTGGCAAACCTTTTACGAGATCCTTTTTAGAAATTTTTGAAATATACTTAAGACTTAAATGTCCAAGCATTTTGTGCCAAATATCTCGTTCATCGTCTGCTGAAATCAAACACGTTACATTCTGATCACTCAGGTCAGAAAGACGAACCTCATAAAGGTTATTATTTCTTTTCCCAATGAAAAGAATGGATTTATCTTTGTTCTTTACTATACACTCGTCAGAGTTAAAAGCTACTTCATATCCACTGTCACAAAATTGACTTATGCTAAGTAGATTGAAGTTAAGACCTTTAACATATGAAACGTTCTGGATAAGGGTATTGGGTGTCTTACCAACAGTCCCAATGCCAAGAATTTTACCTTTTCCAGACCCGTATGAGACAGATCCTTTACTTGGTCTGAGGTCTTGGAACATAGACAGGTCTCCCATCATGTGTCGTGAGCATCCACTGTCCAGGTACCAGCTTGAAGTCCTGTCTCTTCCCATTGAGGATATCTCTGTTGAGACATGATCTCCAGCCATGAGGCATATGTTTGCTGTTTCTTCTCCTTCAGAGGATTCTTCTGAGCTTTCACTGTCAAGGTCTTCCCAAGTCAGTAAGCTCTTCTTGCCTTTATCTCTTCTAGAGTTCCACCTCTTTTTGAGCTTAGGGCATTCAGATCTCATGTGCCCAGGTTTTCTGCACTCATAACAGACAATCTCAGAGCTTTCTTCTTTACTTGAAGACTTCTCAGGGAACTTCTTCTCCTTTTTCTTGAAGAAGCGTTGGCCTCTGCCTTTCTTCATCATCATCTTTTTAAATCGTTTGGCCATGAGAGAGACTTCATCTTCAGACGAATCATCAGATGATTCAGATTCAGTTGAATCTGCCTTCAAAATCTTTGCTTTCTTTTTACTGTCCTTCTTGACAGATTCTTCTTTAGGGGTGTTGTTGACGGACGGAAGAGCTATAGGTTATTGAACTTTGATCTTCTCCCTTTTACATAAGAGTACCTCATGTACCCTTAGAGCTCCTATTAACTCATCTAGAGTTAATGTCTTCATATCTCTTCCAACAGAGATAGCTGTGGACATGGCTTCCCAAGGAGGTGGGAGACTGTCTAAGATCTTCATGTTATTCTGGGCCTTTGTGAAGGTGATTCCCAGAGCGGTGAGTCCATTTAATATGGTTTGGAATCTTCCAAACATCATATCTATTGATTCTCCTTTCTTCATAGAGAACATTTCATATTCTCTTTGGAGAGTGGCGGCCTTCCTCATTCTGACATCTTCAGTGCCTTCATATGAGATTTTGAGAGCATCCCATAGTTCTTTAGCGGTTTTATAGGCACAGAATCTATTGTACTCAGTTCTGGAGAGAGCACACATAAGAGCATATCTTGCTTTGTTGTTCAGCTCCATCATAGAGTATTCTTCATTTCCCCATTCGCCTTCAGGCTTTACGATGGGGATATCTCCTGTGGTGATTATGTTCCATAATCTGTATTGGGTTGACTTGATGTACATCTCCATCCTGTCAGCCCAGTAAGGATAATCATCTCCAGAGAACGCTGGAGGTTTGTTCATGGAGGCACCTCCGGATAAGAACGACAGTCCTTGTGAGTCCATGTTGGATCTTTTCCTCTAGTAGCTGTGAGGCGCTCAACCCTTAGAGGCTGAGCTCTGATACCAAACTATAAAAGATAAACACAAGAAGGGGGGTTGAATTGTGTTAATTAAAAATTTTATCTCTTTCGTCTGTGGGTTACAAAGCTGTTCAGACGAAACAAAATATGTTGAAAGATTAATTTTAATGAACAGACGTTATAGTGTGATTATCCCCTGTTAGTTGATCAGACGAAATGAAAAAAATAAACACAGTTATTTTTATACTGGTTCGTCTATTCAATACTACGTCCAGTTACTCAGCAACAACTGAGTTTTCACTACAAACCATGAAAAGGTTACAAGTATTGTTTGAACCCAAGCCACTCTGGCTATTACAAGATATTCTTTGCTCCCAGCCTTCTCAGGCTAAACCAACAAGGTATTCTTTGAACCCAGCCTCCACAGACTAATACAAGAGGTATTCTTTGAAACACAGCCTCCTCAGGCTAAAATGCCACACAAGTGGACTTTGAAAGATGTTTTGAAAAACAGAGTTTTCCTCTACGCAGAAAGGTGTTTACAATATAGCACAGTCAGAGATATTGAGCGAATCCTTAAGAGATAGATGAAGATAAGCGTATTCGCCAACTGATTCTTGAAGATGTGAAGTCCTTTTATAGGCATCTTCTTCAAATAGCCGTTAGACTCATTTGAATGCCGTTGAGAGTCGTTGAGAGATCTTCTAGAAAGCTTTCCAAAAAGGTTGTCAGTTGTACTTGATTGATTGATGTTGAGTCGCAGCGGATATAGCGGACTAGGTTGTGCGCAATACTATTTCTGACTTGTACAAAGATGTGACAAAAGGTGAAGACCTTTTTGATCTTGGAGTGTAAGTACGAATCCCTATACTGATCTTGGATGCTTCTCTTGAGTACTTCTTCAGATTTGAAAACTTGGCGCGAGACTCCAATTTTGACTTCACTTTTGGATAGACGATGTGTGTGTGATCAGTTGTAGTTGTTTCATCTCATCCTATCGTCTTAGATTTCGCTCTTTGGACAGACGAAGAACTTAAGCTTGAGTAGTCCTCTTTCGTCTGTGCAAGTATCATCTCATGACTTGGCTTTTGGACAGACGCAGATCTTCACTTTGAAGGGTCTCGTTCCGTCTGTGCTGGTTTCGTCTTAGCAAGTCTTGGGTAGCTTGGTTTCGTCTGTCTTGTAATAATCAAAATCTTGAGGCGTTAATTTTCCTTGATCTAACAAATGTCTTCTGGTGAAGATGGGGAACTATAGTAATTTTCTTTTTCCCTTCAGCAATTTCCTGTTGTTTGGCTTCAAGTTTCTTCTTCCTCAGCTTTTTTTGAATTTTCATCAATACCTTCTTTGGCAATAAATTCTGCTTCAGAAGTATTGGTAGCAAGTTCACTTTCCTCAGTATGAGTGTCGACAATCTCAACTACAATTGCCTTTTTTTTTTTGTAGAGCAAGAACGTCTTCTGACAAAAGGTTGCTCTGGAATGAGGTCATTCAATGTTTCATGAATTTGAATAGGAGATTGAGTTTGAGCTTCTTCTTTAATATGTACGGGATTGTGAATTTGAGATGGTGTTTGAATCTACTTTTGAAGTTGTGTTTGAGCTTGTGTTTGGTCAAGAGTTTGAGGTGGCTTTGGTGGTTTTTGGGCAATTGTTTTGAAGCGTTTGGCAGGTGAGAGTTGTTGAGATAGAAGAACATTGGATGATCTTAATTTTCTCTTCTCAGGTTCATCTTCAATAGACAGATTATTTGACAGGCACATTTTAGAGAAAATGTTCTGTTTGATTTCCTTCCCACAAGGATGCCATTCTACATCTTTGGCTACAAACCCTTGATTTACAGCGATACAAGAAAAGATGGAAGGATATGGTATACACGACTTCTTTGCTATGCCTTTGGCTTTAAGGGCGGTCAACTAGAGATCCATGATGATATAGGGTAGACTTATATTTTACTCGTTGCATAAGATGAAAGAGACAAAATATGTCTCTGTTGTTAACACTATCTCTTACTCCAGTCCTTGAAGTAAAAACATTGAGCAGAAGATAATGAAGAATTTTACATTTTGGGATCAACTTTTTAGCTTTAAGGAATTTTGCAACTCCAGAGGTTCGAGCCTTCCTGTATAGCATTTCATCAATTAAGTTGCTATAAAGGTGAGCATTTCAATTTGGCTTGTAGATAACTCCTTCAATCTTGCATTTTGTAGCAGCAACAATCGTATCTAAATTGATCACATATTCATCTTTTGAAATAAGACTGTCGATTCCTTCTTGAAGGAGAAGACAACCGTTCTAGTATTCAGCGTATGCTTCCATCAACCATGCTCCTTTCCATTTTGCAAACTCCATCCACCCAGCACCGGTGATTATCTCAAAGACTTCTTTAGACACATTTTGAAGTGTTTTTCTGGTGATATGTTGACTGGGAAGGAACCATTCCTCATCAAAGAAGTTGATTTCAATTTCTTCAAAGGTAGCTTTGGTATTTTGGCGGCCATTATAAAATTTCAAAACTTCTTGCTAATTATACCATTGAGCCCCTAACCTTACTTTGTTTCTGAAAACTTTTCCATCTCCATCCAGCTTGTTTCTGAAAACCCATCTCGTTCCAATGATGCTTTTATCTTTGGGCTTTTCTACCAGCGTCCATACATCATTTCTTGTGAACTGGTTTAGTTCTTCTTCTATGGCAAGTATCCAATCATCTTCTTTCAGTGCTTCCTTAATGCTTTTGGTTTCAATTTCTGACACCAAAGCATATCCAGAAAGATCTCTAAAATTCGACTTGGTTTGCACTCCTTGATGTTTGTCTCTAATGATCAGATCTTGTGAATGATTTGAGGCAAATTTCCACGTTTTGATCGGAATCTGGATATTGTCAGGTTGAAGAGTAGACAAAGAGGGTTCGTCTAATCCAGCAGATGCAGTTTCGTCTAGTTTAGCTTCTATATATGTTCTGGAAATAGCATCATTTTATTGATTTGATGGATTGACCTGCAAAAAATCAAATGATGTTTCTAGGTCTGATATTTCTTTGTCTGCCTTTGAACTATCTTGAAATTTGACTTGGATGGATTCTTTTACAACTTGAGTGTTAGAGTTGAAAACTCTATAAGCTTTAGATGTATCAGAATATCCAAGAAAGAATCTTTTATAGATTTTTGAGTCAAACTTTCCAAGATGATCCTTAGTATTAAGAATAAAGCATTCACATCCAAAAGGATGGAAATAGGAAATGTTGGGTTTTCTTTCTCTCCATAATTCATAAGGAGTCTTATTCAATATGGGTCTTATCAAAATTCTGTTTTGCAAATAGCAGGATGTATTTATTTCTTCTACCCAAAAATATTTTGGAAGTGAACTTACATTGAAAATAGTTCTAGCCATTTCTTGTAAAGTCATATTTTTCCTTTCCACAACTTCATTCTGTTGAGGAGTTCTTGGAGACGAAAAACTATGGAATATGTTGTTTTCAAAATAGAAGGCTTTAAACTCAGAATTTTCAAATTCAGTTCCATGATCACTTCTTACAGATGCAATACATACTCCTTTCTCATTTTGAACATGTTTACAGAAAATCTCAAAGATATTGAACGACTCGTATTTATGAGCTAGGAAGTATACCCATGTAAATCTAAAGTAATCATCTACAATGACAAATCCATATCTCTTTCCTCCAAAACTTTGCATCTGGGTAGGGCCAAAAAGATCAATGTGCAACAACTCTAGCGGTCTTGTCATAGAAACAACATCTTTATATTTGAAAGATGATTTAAGTTGTTTCCCATGCTGACAAGGTTCACATATAGATTAGATTTCCATGAAATATTTGACAAGTCTCTCATAAGATTTCTCTTGGATATTTTCGAAATATATTTCAGACATAAATGTCCAAGCTTTTTATGCCATATTTCCCTATCATCGTCTGCTGAGATTAGACATGTTACATTCTGATCACTGAGGTCAGAAAGACAAACCTCATAGAGATTGTTCTTTCTTTTACCTTTAAACAGAATGGATTTATCATTGTTTCTAACTATGCAATCATCAGAGTTAAAGAAAACTTCATATCCGCTATCATAAAATTGACTTATGCTAAGCAGATTAAAGTTTAGTCCTTCAACATACGACAAATTTTGTATAAGTGGGTTGGATGTTTTACCAACAATTCCAATCCCTAGAATCTTACCTTTTCCAGACCTATATGAGACAGACCCTTTACCTGGTCTAAGGTCTTAGAACATAGACAGGCTTCCTGTCATGTGTCACGAGCATCCACTGTCCAGATACCAGCTTGAATCCTTCTTTCTTTCGGTTAAGGATATCTGCAACAAGAATAATTTGTAATTTTGGTACCCAAATCTTCTTGGGTCCTACATTGTTAGTAGAGGGTTTTCTTATGTTAAAAGTCTTTGGATGACTTTTATATATATTTGGAACCCTGTTATAATTTGCATGCATGCTCTTATGTATAGACGAAATAATTGATGACTTTCTTTCGTCTGTACTAGGATCATAACCAAGTCCACTTTTATCAGATGGAGGTCTTCCATAAGTTAAAATATTTTTGAGCTTAGAAGAACTTGATGTGAACTTGGTTAGGTCCTTTCTTAAGGAATCATTTTCTTCTTTCAATCTTTTGATTTTAAAAAGAAGATAATTCTTTTCATATTCATCTTGAGACAGTTTCGTCTGATGTTCCTTTCTGTGACAAACTTTCATTTATAACTTTTAGTCTTGAAACTTCTTCCAAAGTTGTTTTCAGCTTGGTTTTCTAAGATTTATATTATTGAGCTATAAATTGAGAGTTTGCAAGAAAAACATCATAAGATATATCTTCTTTTTCTGAATCTGAATTAGATGATAATGAAAAAGATTTGTTTAAAACTTTTACCTCAGATGATTTCAAGTCTCCAGCTATGAGACATATGTTAGCAATTTCTTCTTTTCCAGAATCATCTGAACTCTCTGTATCAAGATCCTCCCAGGTGCGTAGGCTTTTCTTCTTGTTGTCCCTTCTTGGATTCCACCTTTTCTTTAACCTTGAGCAATCAGTTTTTATATGCCCTGGCTTTCTGCACTCATAGCAGACTACTTCAAATTCTTCTTCTTTATTGGACGATTTCTCAAGGAACCATCTATCTTTTCTTTTGAAGAATCTTTGGCCTCGTCCTTTCTTCATCATCATTCTTTTGAATCTCTTAGCCATCAAGGAGATCTCATCGTCAGTTGATTCTCCTGAATTGCCAGATTCAGTTGAGTCAGCTTTGAGAATTTTGTGTTTCTTTTTGTCTCTCTTGCTGGACTCTTCTTTTTTAGCTTCATCAATGGATGGTAGAGCAATAGACTCTTTGACTTTAATTTTCTTCTCTTTGCTCAGGTGAACTTCGTGTACTCTTGGAGCACTGATGAGTTTATCAAGAGTTAAGGTTTTCATGTCTCTGCCAACAGATATAGTAGTGGATATGGCTTCCCATGGGGCAGGAAGACTATCTAGAATCTTCATGTTGTTTTGGACTTTTGAGAAGGTGATGCCCAGAGCAGTTAACCTATTCAGAATTGTTTAGAATCTTTCAAACATTCCATCTATAGATTCTCCTTTTTGCATGGAGAACATTTCGTACTCCCTTTAAAGGGTGAAAGCTTTTCTGACTCTAACATCCTTAGTTCCTTCATGAGAGATTTTTAGACCATCCCAAAGCTCTTTGGCAGTTTTGTAGGCACAAAATCTGTTGTATTCTGTCCTAGATAAAGCACACATTATTGCATAACGTGTTTTGCTGTTAAACTCCATTATAGCGTATTCTTCATTTCCCCACTGTGCTTCTGGTTTTGCTAGGGGAATGTCTCCTTCATTGATAATTTTCTAAAGCCTGTATTGAGTGAACTTGATGTACATCTCCATTCGTCCCGCCCAGTAAGGATAATAATCTCCAGAGAAATTTGGAGGTTTGTTCATGGAAGATCCTTCTACTATCAGCATTGTCTTGGAAGTCTCCATTCTGGATCTTTTCCTCTAGCAGCTATCAGGTGCTCAACCCTTAGAGGTTGAGCTCTGATACCAAACTATAAAATACAAATACACAAGAAGGGGGGTTGAATTGTGTTTATTAATTAAAATTTTTTCAGATGATGCATTTTGCATCTATATTGAAACGTTTGAACAAACACAAACTTAAACTTATCTTTCAAAGATTGATTTTAATTAAGAATATAGTTTAAGTTGTTATCCCCAGTTAGTAAGCAAATAAAAATAATCAAATCAATAATATTTTTATACTGGTCCATCTATTCAATACTACGTCCAATTACCCAGCAACTTGCTGAGGTTCCACTAAGAGTATTCTTTGAACCCAGCCAATCTTGGCTAAAATACAAATATTCTTTGAACACAACATTCTCAAGCTAAACTAGTATTCTTTGAGCCCAGCCTCCGCAGGTTAAACCTAGATATTCTTTGAACCCAGGCTCCTTAGGCTAACCAAGGTATTCTTTCAACACTTAGCCTTCTCAGGCTATAGATTACCACAACAATGGTTTACAATTAATACCAAATAGAAAATATCCTCTGCGCAAAAAGGGGTTTTACAAAGTGAATTCTATTCTAAGTTCGTAGCGAGCGAACTTTAAAACTGGAGAGCTTGAGTGAGATAGATGAGTATAATCTTTGCAGTGTAGTTCGTCAACTTGAACTCACAACAATGAAGTCCTTTTATAGGTGTTCTTGTGAAGTATCTGTTAGACTGTAGAAGTGAATGTTAGTCCTTTGTCTTGGGTACATTCACATATGACAGAACATTTAACGTAAAGTCAGCGGATGTCAGCGTGAGATCGAGCTTTGACTTGATATGCTCAGATATTTCACTAAAACGTACAACTGTTTCTTGTGTTACAAAGGTTTATTTTGAAATCTCTTTCCACATTTAGAAGCTTCTGAGTAACGACTTGATTTGAAACGAATGCACGTGTTACTCAGTGTCTTGAACTTCATCAAACATATAGACGAATGAATAATTGAATGAATTGTGTGTTGAATTCATTCGTCTGTCTTATTTCTTCATCTTCAACTTCAGTCTTCATATCTTCACACTTGAGCGCATGACTTGAAGTTGAGACCAGCTCTTCGTCTGGTCTATGAAAGTTCTTCATCTGATGAGGTTGCCTTGAAGCATGATGACTTGAATCTTTCGTCTGTTGCATCTTCTGTTTTGGGGTGCATCTTTCGTCTTTGACGATAATGATCTGTCTGATAATTCTTCCCTTTGCATCTGTAGATACATCCTTCTGTCTTGTAATTATCAAAATTAATATGCTAAGTCATTTTGACTTAACAGTTAGTAAATGTTTTGGGCAATAACCCTTTTGTCAGAGTCAATAATCATAAGATTTGTGCTAATATGTTCTATTGACACTATGTTTATGAACTTTTTCTTAACGACAAAATATTTCAATTCCATATGCTTAGCACCTTTGAAATACTTGTCATTTTTAGAAAAGAAAACAACTTCAGAATTATCACAATAAATTTTCAGTGATTTCGTAATATTATCAACCATTCCAAGCCCTAAAATAAAATTCTGCAACTAATTGGGTTAAATTATGACCACAAAGCATGCTATAAATTCAGGATCCACAGTGGATGCAACAATGACCGATTGCTTTACACTTTTCCATGAAATCACTCATCCGACTAAAAGATACACATAACCAGATTTTCTTGTATCCATACAACTAGCAAAATCTGAATTTGTATATGCAATTAAGATGATTAGATCTTCTATAAGTAAGCATGTGATTATTTGTCCTTGTAAATATCTTAAGACTTATTTTTTGCAGCTTTTCAATGATCCAATCTTGGACACTCTAGTATATACCAAGCATATCAATTGCACTGCTAGTATCTGGCATCGTACGTGTTTGAGTATACATCAAACTCCCAACAACAAATACACAAGGGGTATTTTCCATTTGTTTCCATTCCAAACCATTCATTGAACATTGCATAAAACTAAATTTGTCTCATTTATGTATTTGAATGGGAGATGTTGAACATTTATCATTTCTGAATCTTTCTAAAACTTTATTAATATATGATTTCTGAGACAAACCTAACAATCATTGTGATCTATGACTAAATATTTTTATTCCTATCACATAATATGCTTCACTCATATCTTTCATCTTAAAGTTGTTAGCGAGAAACTTCTTAGTCTCATTAATAGACCAAGATCATTAGTGGAAATCAAGATATCATCAACATACAAAGCCAAATATATAATCTTACTTCCATTGACCTTCAGATGTATACATCGATCAATAGTATTTTCCTTAAACCCAAAGGACATAATAGTATCACTGAACTTGAGATACCATTACCTGAAAGCTTGTTTAAGTCCATATATTGATTTTTAAAGTTTACACACCATATGTTCCTTTCCCTTTTCAATGAACGCCACTTGTTAGTCTATATAAATCTCCTCTTCTAAATTCCCTTTTAGAGAGGCGATTTTAACATTCATTTGTTGCAACTTAAGACATAATGAGCTATTAATGTCACGATAATTTTGAAGGTATCGTTCTTAGAAAGAGGAAAAATTAATGAGTTATTCTTGTAACGTTCAATATTTCCATGAGAGTCACGTATAGTCTTAAAGACCAATTTCAACCTCATTCTCTTACATCCTTCTAGCAATTCCATAAGGTCTCATACATCATTTTGTGTCATTGATTTAAGCTCATCTTTCATGGTATCTAACCACTTATCTGAATTATCACCATTAATGGCTTCTTTAAAAATGAAACTAGATCATTATCAATGCCTAATTCGTTTTCTGAATCTTGTAGATAAACCACGTAGATATTTGACATTGTGTATTGAGAATACCATGTTTCTTAAGAAACTTAGCAAATGCACCAGGGTGTTGTCCATTTTCATCATATTTTTCATAATGTTCACCACTTCTATCTGACCTGACAATTTTTACCTTACTGTCTTATTGTCTTTCCACTTCGTTTATATAAATTTCCAAGGCATTCATTGCTTGAGATTTCTCATGCAGTAAATAGATATACCTATAACGTGAAAAATAATTAATAAAGGTGATAAAGTACCTTTCTTTATTAAAGTCCAAAATATACCAGTGTGTATAATTTCAAGAAGCTGAGTGCTTCTTATGGCTCTCTTAGTTGTGTATTTTGTTTGTTTGCCTTCAATACATTCAGATCAATAAAATTAAAATTCGAAAGGATTTCATTTTTTACTAATCTTTGCATCCTTTCTATGGAAATGTGTCTGAGACACTTATGCCACAAGTAAGAAGAACATTCATTCACTAAACTAAGTTTAGTGCCAACATCATGATGCGAGGTCATAAAAGGTTCAACATATATACTATTAAGATGAAATTTATATAATTTGTTATAAAGTATAATAGATCCAATCATACAAGTGTGCTTATACAAAATGAAACAACCATTCTCAAACCTAAAAGAGTATTCGACAACATTAAGTTTAGACAAAGAAACTAAATTCCTAGAAATACTACGTACATAAAAGGTATCACACAAGTCTAAATGAAATCCAGTGTCAAGAATTAAACGATAAGAAGAATCAAGATCAAAATTCAATTGATGACCTAGGTGAAACCATGACTAGGGGCAGACTTAGAGAGGCCCAAGAGGCATTACAACACAAGGTGACCCATGTGTTGGAGACCGAATCATTAAAGGTTCAACAAAGGAAGAAACATAGGATGATTACATGTATAGCTTGTAAAAAACATTGTTAATTTTTTTTAATAATTAGTTAGAAATAGGGTTTGAAGCTAAAACCATGAGGATAGAATGTCTTAGTGAATCATTTAGACAATTTAGCATTACATGTGAAATAGACATTTTAATTTGCTTTTATTTACTTCTAAATGAGGTAAACCCATATAGATCTAATTTGTATTAAACCTCTTGGAGTTGAGAAAATGAGACACATATTATTAAGTTTATTTTTTGTGAGTTTAAGTTTTGTTAAGGTTCTTGATGTAAAATGGGAAGTCTGATCCATTATTTTCGTGTAGATTTGCATTTAATGTGTTTTAATGGGTTTTTAATTTTCGTGTAAATTTTTAGGCTAGATTTAATATGTCTTTATTAGGTCTTTTATTACTCTATTATTTTTGTGTTGATTTTTAGGCTGAATTCAATGTATCTTGTATTTCATTCAGTCTATAAATGGATACTCTTTGTATTTTGATAAAAAGAGTTGAATTTGAATAAAAATATGATTTTTTCTCTAATATTAAAGCGTTTTATAGTTCTTGAGATAAGAACTAAATCCGATCTTATCAATTTTTGATTGTGCGACGATCAAACCCATAACTTATCACTCACCTTCTTATCCCTTTCCTAAGTGTAGCGTTAATATCCTTCCTCAAAATGAAAAATCAGGACGATCCCCTTCCGCGAACACGTCATTTGGTATCAGAGTTTCGGCTCTTGATTTTCATACGAGTGGAACAAGTAGTCATGAATGTGTCGTTATTCATGATGAAAATGAAATATTCACCAAGGCAAAGGTGCATTTAGAAAATTTGTTTAACAAGTTTTTCAAATAGTGACTAGAGTCATTGGATACAAAGATATGCCTCCTTGAGAAAAGGAACAATTCAATGAAGGAAAGATCACACGAAGAGCTACAATTATACTAGCAAGAAAAAATGTGAGAGAACGAAAAGAGGTTAAGAGAAAGAGAGAAAACAAAAAAGGAAGAAAAACATAAAAGAGATAAAATAGAGAAGGAAGAACAATGAACAAAAGAGAAAACGGAGAAAGAAGAACAAACAAAGGAAAAAGAAAACAAGGAAATTTTAGGTTCTAATATTATCCTTGTTGATAACTTAATGGTGCAAGAATTGGAGGAAAAGTTTTCTGTGGAGAAGCATGAGTTGCCATGTGTGGAAAGGAAAATTGTTGATATCATTCCTAGTGCCTAGTTATTGACCCTATCAAAATACGAGAAAAAATTAAAAAAATTGAGGATAAATGTCAAATTATTTCTTTCCTTCTTGAATATTATGGAGGCTAACACATTGTGCATCTTTAATGTTCATGGAATTTACAACATTGTACAACTTGTATTTGATGCTGGAGGAAAGTGAACTAGGAAGTCTGGCCCATTATTTTCATGCAGATATGCATTTAATGTGTTTTAATGGGTTTTTAATTTTTGTATAGATTTTTAAGTTGGATTTAATGTGTCTTTATTAGGTATTTTATTACTTTATTATTTTGGTGTAGATTTTTAGGCTGAACTCAATGTATCTTGTATTTCATTCAGCCTGTAAATGGATACTCTTTGTATGTTGATAAAAAAAGTTGAATTTGATAAAAATATGAGTTTTTCTCTAATATGAAAGCGTTTTGTAGTTCTTGAGAAAATAAAAAAATATGATCTTATCAATCTTTGATTGTATGCCGATCTAACCTATGACTTGTCAGTCACCTTCTCATCCATTTCCTGAGTGTGACGTCAATATCTTTCCCCAAATTGAAAAATCAAGACCGTCCCCATCCACGAACGCGTCAGTTCTTTCCTGCATCTTCGATCTTATCAAGAATTTTTTTTCAATTCTTGTGTAGCGATTATCTTTGGCTTATCAAACAAACTTGTTTGTGATGCTTTCCTTATCATATCTGTTTTCTTTTCATTATTCTACATTTTATTATATCAAAATCCTCAATACTCATTTGACTCCAAACCTTAATTCCCAAATCTCAAATCTTCTATTAATTCTGGTTTGGATTCATATTACCTTCACTCTATTCTCTTTATAGACAAACTTCTCATTTGGGTTTATGGTTCAAGATGAAAGGAATCCTTGCATCATATTTGAAATATGAGTTGTACATCTAGAGCTAATCCACCAAGTACTGTGGTGAACTTCAATTAAGTTTTATCGAAACATACATAAGCATTATGCTCACTTTTCCTTTCGAACCAAACTTTACGTTTTGGGCAGTTCTACCAGAAATGTCCCAACTTTCCATATAAATGAAATTTGTCATTTTTCTTTTGAATTTTAGTAAAGGACTCATTAATATTTAATGGCCCTTTACTCTTTCCATGTTTCTTGTCAACTTTGTTTCTAGCTCCCTGATTATTCACATAATGAGTAGAGTGGTTTCCTTAATTCTTAAGCCCGATTTCCTCCTGAATTAACATATTGTGCAATTTGTGCACATTCCATTTGTCTTTCATGGTATTATAGTTCATTTAGAAATGACCATACTCAAATAGGAATGAGTTCAAGACGAATTGCACAAGAAAATTATCATCCACGACCATTCCAAGATACTTAAATCTTGTTGTAATATTTTTCATCTCAATGACATGTTCATGCATAATACGAAAATCATCAGATTTTATGGAGCTTAAAGTACTCATTAATGTCTCGACAAGAGACATATCAACAATTTTAGGAATGTTCTTCCATGAATTTCTAAATTCTTTGCACTTTTAGTTTTGGTAAGAACGAACTTAATGTTACTTACTATGCTCATTCGCATAAACATCACATTAAGTCTATTTAACTTTTCCTAAACTTTATAATGAGCTTTTTCATTACTATTAGCATTAATAAGAACGGTAAGTTTCTTAACTTAAAAAGTCAAATCAAAATCTAACACACTTAATTAAAATTAGACTTGTTCACTCCAATTAAAAAAATTCAATCCATTAAATAGTGATTTAATGGCACAAACATCGCATGCAAATATAAAAATACAGGAACATATGCTATAATTAAAACTATTAATACTTTGAATCATACATTAAACATACAACGCAGATTTATAGAATAAACAATCATTCTAGGATATTAATGTTGTCCATACGTTAATACGCAAGCAGCTAGTAATTTTAACATTATTTAGTAAAAATATTCATTAATTAAAAATACTTATTATTTTTAGATATATAAATAAAATGAATAAAGCTAATAATATACATTAATTACCAATAATCATATTCATTTATCATAAAAATAACTAATCAACCCTCGTATGACCCATAAATATCCTGTAACAATGAATTTCAATTAATCTATAAACTGATTATTTATAATTTAGCATCCAATTTAGAGATAATTAAAATTAAATAAAACATAAAAGATTTGATCACGGGTTAAAAACTATCATATTAATCCCAAAAACGCAAAGCTATTATTAGCTTCTTCTTTATTTATAAAACCTCTTTTTAAAGGATGCTCACGCGTAGTAGAAAATAACAGAAAAAACAATTCTCCATGTGTTTAAATGCAATAAAATATTTAAAAATTTATATTTAATAATTATTTTTTGGTTAAAAATAATTTTTAAATATTTATAACTATAAATAATTTTTTAGTTAAAAATAATTTTCTAACTAATATATATATATAAATCTACTTATTATATATAATAAAATATTTTTTACATTGTTTGAGATATTTAAATATTATATTTTAAGTAAAAAGTTGAATGTTATTTTTAAATTGTATAATATTTAAATAGTGAATAAAAATATAATTTTTAAAACTATTTTATGGTATATTTAATTTTTAAATAGAAAATATAATATTTAAATATCTTATAATATAATAATGTAAAATTTATTTTATTTATATAATTTTTTAATTAAAAATTGTAGTTAAAATCTAATAAAATTATTTATATTTGACAAATATATATATATATATATATATATATATATATATATTAACATAAAATGAGACATCCTAATATTTATATTTATTAGGTGATATTATAAAGGATACTTTTGCAGTTTAATTTTTGTAGAAATTTAACAAGAAAAAAAAAGTATTACCCATCAAAACCTTTTCTAATAAGCCAATTTACTTTAAATATATATATATATATATATATATATATATATATATATATATATATTTTAAGGGCGAAGCTAGAAATGAGAGGGACTAATATTTTCTTCTTTTATGTTTTATTTTATTTAACTTATTATTTTTTAAATTTTTTATTTAATTTGAGATAATTTATTTTTAAAATAAATTAAAATAGTTTTAATTTATTTATTATAATTTTTATTTATTATTAAATGTTCAAGAATTTTTTAAATAAATATATAACATAATAGTAAAATTTTAAAATTAAAGATAAATATTAAAAAATTTAAAATTAAAAATTAAAATTTATATATATATATATATAATGAAAAATATGGGTGGCCACCGCCCCACGGGCGTAACGTGGCTCTGCCCCTAAATCATAACTAGGGAATGTCTATCCTTATAAAAACTAAGGAACTGTAATGTGCGGTTATAAAGCATGTCCTTTCAATGATATGTGAATAATTATTAATATTAAAAGAGAGTAACTAAATTTTGTACTAATAAACATATAGATCGATTAACATAAAATTATTCTACTTTTGATTAATGTTCTGAACGATATATAGTCTCGAAAAATTAAAATTTTGTACGATAAATAATTTTACAATCTATAGTGCAAAAAAGATTATGTATCACATTTAGCAAATATAAAATAACAATAAAATTAAGTTCTCGTCGAATACTTTATTTGAAAAAACACAAAATTAAATTTATGTTTATATTTTATAATTGTTGGTTGATGCAAGCCGTCGTAGACCTTAGTTTTTGAAGCTTCACGTTAAGTAAATGCTAAAGTTTAGTTTTATAATCAAGCTATTAAGATATTTTACCTAATTCTCTTTCTTGGCCTAAGTTGTATCGGAAAACAAAGGAGGGGCATCGAAATTTATCTTCTTAATCCTATGATGCATGCAAGGACAACTTATTTTTCTTAGTTCATTGAATTATCCTTTGGCACAAGCCTACCAATACAATAAAATCTTAAATTAATTTTTTATATGTTGTTTTGTTACCGTTCTTTTTTTAAGAAAATGTTATTATATATTCTTTCAAAGATAATAAACAATTATTAAATTCATTCCTTTATACTATTTTTTAATTTTTATAAAGAAATGTAAGTATGTAACAATATTTTTAATTTTGAAGGGACTACATAAATAGTGGAAATATTTTATAGTAATATTTGAAAATCAGTTAAAATGTTTACTGATTTTCATTATTACATTCACAAGGTCATCTATATACTATCATCGCAAACGACAATGAAAAATCTTTTTAATGATGACTTCACGTAAAGACTATCAAAAGATTTTCATGTATTCCATTACTTATTGTTATTTCGTAATAATAAAAAATTTAATGTGGGTTAATCGTAAACTCATTCTTAAATTCCCAACACTAGCAATTAGCAAATTAACACAATTATAATTGGATACTCTAATGTTATGGGTTGAGTAGGGAAAAGAATCAAACTTTTAATTTGGAGGGTATCTCTGACTCCGTAAGCAATCTATGGTTTCCCCACATTTCTTTGCCTTTGGTTTGCTTTTCGAACGGCTAGTATTAAATGGGTCCCTTCCTTAACAAAAAAAAATTGGTAGCAAGTGTATGGGTAGTCGTTATACTTTTATAGTGACATCTTCAATAGGAATGGTATATTCTTTTACATTGGCTTCCCCACATGCCACATTTTTTCCCACACCTCAATACTTGATATGCACGTAATATTTTGATTATTATTTTATTATTAAGATTTTAATGAGCTGAGTCTCAAAAACAAGGTAAAACAAAACTTTGTCACTTATACCCTAAACCCTTCTTAAAAATTATGTTTTGCAATTCTCGTACAAATTCGGCATGAAAATTATATTTAGAATATAGACATGTATTTGGTTGTCAACAAAACTAATATGCAAGAAAGAAAGAGCGCATTCAATACGTTGAAAAAAATTATAAAACTTCGTTCATATTTGACACATGTGTAAAAAGTATTAACTCTCTCAAATATTTGGGAAACATTATTTATAGATTTAAAAATATGGTATAAATGAATTTTTTTTTTATCTAGACTTCGAATTAACATAACACCCAAAAATATTCATTATTTACTAATTTTTGTTTATATTTTAATTTTATTTTATTGTTGGTTTACGATGTTTCATTTATTTGAGTGAAAATTATCCTAATAGGTTGGCACAACCGCAAAAGTTTTGGACTACGAACTTCCAACACCCTGAATTTATTATAGTAACAAGACATTAGGAAAATCTTGGGGGAGGATATGAAGTTACAGCTTTAATGGATTCAATTCCAAATTTCCCCTTGATTTCTAAGTAAATAGTACTAATACTAGTATAACTGTTATTATTTCTTTTTCTATGTGATATGCTGCATTTAATGATGAAAACATCTCATCCACATATCATCACTCATACAAAATATCTTAACTATAATTACTATTAATTACTCAATGCACTCGCATATTTTATTTTAATTATTAGGACACGTGCCTGACAACAAGTGATACTATGAAAATGAGATGATAATCGCCCATATCTTTTGCATTATATTTATATCCCAATATTTATTATGGAGCCATTTTCAAGTTATTAAGTGAAAGTGACTTTCACACACCATTTTTTTGAATAATAAATTATAATAATAATAATATTGAATAAGTACATTGACGAATAACATTAAGAATCAAATATTATGATACAATAGTTAATTATTAATTAATAAAATAATCCATATTAATTAGTAGTAACATCAAATTTTATATATTTAATGGGCTTGAAAACATCATTATTTTTTTTTCTGGTTAAAGAGGGAAGCAATTAAAAACAATGTAAAAAACAGTGTTTCACCATTTACATTGGTTGATCAACATTTTCCCTCAAAAAATTTGGGTGATTAACATTTAATAGTGTACATGAATGGTCAAGAAAGCAGAATCATTAATTCTAAATAAATGTGGACCTCGCATTAAAGTTTGCATAGAATGATTTGACCTCTAACATTATTATTTATCACATAATTGTATATTCGGCCACACAACATCGTAGCCAACTTTCATAATGAACACTATAACATATAACATGCCAACCAATGAGTAAAGTTTACCCTGCAAGTTTTTTAGTTACACTGTAAATCAAGGTTTCATGCTTTGAAATGTTCAAAGATTAAGACCCTCATGCAGACCAAGATTTTAATTCCACCGATTATTTAAATTATTAAATTTCAATTTAATTTTCCATCAACGCAATACTTTTCTTTATTTCGAAATAATGACTTCTATTGGGACAACTTTAATTTTTTTTTTATAAATTAACAAATTAAAAACATATGATTATTTGTGTTTAGATTATAGTATATTTTTTTTACATCGTTTATATATTACATTATTTATTTGTTATTAAATGAAAAGGTATTATGCTAAATTCCAAAATTATGTTTAGATGATTATTATAAAATTCAGTATTAAATAAGTATTCTTATACTTAGATGATTTTTTTTTGTATATATTTTCCATTTTTTATTAAATGAGAAAGTACTAATTATCAAAACTATGTTTAAATAATTCTTATATGATTAATAAACTTAATAAATGTGAGAAATTTATATTAAACAGGCAGGACATTTTTACGTGATGACCATTTCTTTTTGGTATAGCTTATTTGGTGAAAGTAGTTTAATATATGAATAATAAAAAAAGTACGACGGCAAATATATCATAATGTTTTTACCAAAACATTTCAAAACACAATTTTTCCGTGAAAAAAATCTAATTTATCTAGTAAATACCATGATAAGAATTTTTTATGTTTATTCTCAAGACCAATGAACAAAATTTCTTTCAACGATGGATTAGGAAAACCATGTTAGAAAAACACACACACAAACAACAAAAATTCAGTCTTGATATTTTACCGTGAAGAACGAATCAACTTGTGCTTTTTAACGATGCAAAAGTAGTCTTTTTCAGATAGTAGACTCTGCAGTGCTGTCTACAGTACCTGCATGCGTCTTGCCACATCCAATCACTGCGTCGACGATACAGCATTTGCCACGTCATAATTGTCGATAATTGATAAAATTGATGTGACCGAGACGAGGTTCATGCCACGTTAGCACGATAATGGTCGTGGCAACAGACGGTCTAGAACGAGTCTATAATCGTAACATTCGCCAGCGAAGCAGCGTAACATTACCCAAAATACAGTTCAACACTGCGGTTCTCATTCTCGAGCACGAATCGTTGTTCTCGTTCTTCTCTCTTCGCCATTCCCAAGATAAAAAGCATCACCACGAGAAGAGAGAGAGAAAAAAAAAAGAGAGAGAGAAAGAGAGAGAAAAAAGCGCGAGAACACAAAAAAACAACAAAGTTACTGCTCCGATGAAGTTAATCGGCGACACTGCCGGTGGCCGGAAGGTCCTCGTCGGAGTCAAATTAGATCCTCGCAGCCGCGAATTGCTGACGTGGGCGCTCGTTAAGGTCGCGGAACCCGGCGACGTCGTCATTGCACTTCACGTTCTCGACACCATCACTGGTCTCTCTCTCTCTTCTTTCTCTCTCTAACGTTATTATTCTTAAATGTTAATTAATCTGATTAATGATAAGGATAATGATAATGATTTTGTTTATTGTTTGTTTCTTACAGAAGGAACGGCGTCGTTGTTATCTCTTGTTAAGACATTTGATTCCGTTCTCGCCGTTTACGAAGGATTTTGCAACCTAAAACAGGTTCGTTTTTGCAGTTACTTTTTTTTTTTTTTTTTTTTTGCGTTTTGGTTACGCGAATGAATGAGGCGTTACTTTGTGTTGTTTTTTCAGGTTGGTTTGAGGCTTAAAGTGTGTCGTGGTGGTTCGGTGAAGAAGGTTTTGACGCAAGAGGCAAAGGCGTTTGGTGTTTCCACTGTGATTTTGGGAACTTCTAAATCTCACCACACTATTCGTTCTTCCGCGTGGGTTGCCAAGTACTGCGCCAAGAAATTGCCTAAGTGTATCTCTGTGTTCTCCGTTGATAATGGCAAAATCGCGTTCCGTAGAGATGCTACTGGATTGTGTAGTAGTGATCGAGGTTTTGCTTTATTCTTTTGTTTTCTATCTTTCTTTTGATGAAATATGCTTTGTCACCGAAATGTGTTTTACTTTATTGTGAGGGGCGTTTGTTGTAAAATTGAGAGTGATACAGTTTTACTTTTATGGCAGAAAAATTACACGAAGGGGAAAATTTGCCGTCAAAGTCGTTGGTGGTTTATACGAATAAGAATGTGAAGAAGAGATGTGAGGGTTTTGCGTTACAGGAGAGTTCTGAAACTGAGTTTGAGCTAGGGTTGTGTGATGGTGTTGAAAAGGGGAATCCGCTTGCTTTGGTTCCGTTTAAAAAGCATGATGATGATGATGATGGTGGTGGTGATGCTCCTTGTTATCCAGTTGTGGTGGATAATTCGAAGCATAAACCTGGGTGGTCGTTGCTTCGCCATGTATTTCAGCACAAGAAGCATAGGCATAATAAGTCTTGTACGAAAAATTCATTTGTTTTTCAGCGGGCGTTGCGGCAGCCCAATTTTCATTCTTCGGCTGTGGTTCATCCAGATCATAAACAAATTAGTATTGAACAGATTTATGATTCCCCTTTGGATGGGGTTAGTGGTGCCATTGTGCCATTTGGATCTGCTGCTACCCTTGTTCTTCCATTGCTTTGCGCCGATTTGAGTAGCCTTCCCGAAGAATTGTTGGTATTACAAGAGAAGTACTCATCTTCGTGTAGAGTATATAGTTTGCAGGAACTTGTATCTGCAACCTCCAACTTTGCACCCGGTTAGCTTTCCTTGATTCAACTTTTGTTTCCCTGGTTTTGTTCTGGTTGCTTGTTTGGGGTATTCATGTCTTTTCTTATTGTGTTTTCAGAAAATTTGGTTGGCAAAGGTGGAAGTAGTTATGTTTACAGAGGATGTCTTCCAGATGACAAGGAAGTGGCTGTGAAAATTTTGAAACCATCTGAAAATGTGATAAAGGAGTTTGTTCAGGAAATTGAGATCATTACAACTTTGCGTCACAAGAACATAATATCTATATCTGGCTTCTGTTTAGAGGGGAACCATTTACTACTAGTTTATGATTATTTATCAAGGGGAAGCCTAGAAGAAAACCTTCATGGTAGATACTTATTTGGATTTGTTTGCTAGAGATTGCATAAATCTTTTCATTCTCTAATTTGTCTTTCATGAATTTTCTGGCAAAGGCAACAAGACGGACTATAGTGCATTTGGTTGGCAAGAAAGGTACAATGTGGCCGTGGGTGTAGCTGAGGCACTGGATTATCTGCATAATGGCTGTGATAAGGCTGTGATCCATAGGGATGTGAAATCTTCGAATATCCTTCTTTCTGATGATTTTGAGCCTCAGGTATTGTACTATATTTTCTTCCCTTACTCAGTTAGGTGATGTTACCTTTTGAAACTGTTTCCACTTGATTTTACTTATCCTTAAATATATGTGTTTATATCCTCAGCTTTCAGATTTTGGACTGGCTAGTTGGGGTTCATCTTCTTCCCATATTATTTGTACTGATGTGGCCGGGACTTTTGGGTGAGTAGCCATCCCTTTTGTTCCTAATTTGGCTTGTTTACCTTTACTTTTTGAATTGCTCAGAACAATTTTTATGTGGCAGATACCTCGCACCTGAGTACTTTATGCACGGTAGAGTGACGGATAAAATGGATGTGTATGCTTTTGGTGTTGTACTCCTTGAGCTTCTCTCAAATAGGAGGCCCATTAACAATGAATCTCCAAAAGGCCAGGAGAGCCTTGTTATGTGGGTAAGTTTTTTTTTTTTTTCTCACTTGTAAATTCAACATCTAAGATTGTTACAGCTTAACAACACTTAATTTAAATAAATGAAACATGTGCCAATATAAGAATTGAACATCCTGCATGCATGTACTATATCCTATGAATTGGAAGTTGATGAGATTAATGACAACATCCAGGCTACACCAATTTTGAAAGATGGGAAGTTTTCGCAGTTGCTTGATCCAAGCCTAGGCAATGAATACGATGATTGCCAGATCAAGCGAATGGTTTTGGCAGCCACTCTCTGCCTTAGACAGGTGCCAAGATTGCGGCCTCAAATCAGCCTTGTAAGTCTTTTGAGCATGCTGAGGTTCTCCATTCTGTTTGTCCTTCTTTTTATGTTCTTTTGAATATCAGCAATGTTTCTTCAATGATGCAGATATTGAAACTTCTACATGGTGATGAAGAGGTGACGAGATGGGCAGAACAAGAAGTTAATGCACCACAGGAACATGATGGATTTGATGAGGAACAAGTTCCAGCAAATAATATTCAGTCTCACTTGAACCTTGCTTTGCTGGACTTGGAGGATGACACAGTCTCTATCACTAGCACCGACCAGAGTGTCTCGTTGGAGGACTATTTGCAGGGAAGATGGAGTCGCTGTTCAAGTTTTGACTAACCAGTTCATTTCGATGCACGCATTGGAATCAAATGTTTGTTTCATGTAGTTTTTTTCTCTCTTAGGTTAGATTTTCAAATTCTGGGGTAATGCAGATTGGGTCTTGGAAGAGTGGTCCAAAGGCAAAAAAAAAAAGTTCAGACCCCCTCCTTGACTGTGTAGCTATGTCTCAATCTGTGTTGTGGAAAGGTTGTAGTTGTAGAACTCGTGTCGGTGAGCGTTACAGCTTTTTGGAGCATATTCTAACGGGCTAATTTGTGTAAAATTTGACAAAACAATGAAGAGTACATATTCCACGATGAGAGAACGACGTCTTGCTTCTTTGTTGTCTGGTGTCACATTCAAAGTCCTCCTAAACTGTTGTCTCGTCGTAGTTAAGACATTTAGTGTTCTTTTTATCCTTTTCTTTTTTGACCAAAACTATTTTCTACTTTTTCTTCCTGTGTTGTGAATAAAACTGAACTGTAAAGTTTGAGTTTAGAGTAACTTTTACTGGCTTTAGATGTTACTATTGTATATGAGCAAGTGTACAAGAAGTATATGTATAAAGCGATGCGCATATAAGGTTCGTTTTAGCTTTAAACTTTAAGGAACTTGGATATTCTAATTGCCGACTAAGATGAAGAAGCTCCTACGATGTAGACCTGTAATTTTGAAGAGTTGAACACATTTTGAGAGACATTCTTAGGCTAACTAATCTAAAATGTTTTGATGCAAGATGACTTCAAATTTCAAATAAAAGTGAGTATATCATGCATAAGTGAAGTTCTTACTGCAGCCAACGTATATTGGTTCGTCATTTTTTTGCAAGAGTTTATTGGTACTAAAATACTTCCGATACTTGCAAGCCAAACACACTTAGAAAAGCCATTTATTTCTCCTCTCTAATTCGCTTAGTTGTGTAGAAAATTGAAAAAAGTGAGACTTAAGTATCTCAAAATGTGTACATGACATGGTACCAGGACAGTGCAGGAAAATTCTATAGGTCAATTCTTTCATAATTGGAATTTTATTTAGATAATATGTATAACTAAAATCGTATTAAATGATTAGAAAAATGGTTATCACCATTAAACTTATAAATTGTTATATATGTTACTGAAGTAAAATTTCAATTCTAACTGAAGAATAGCAAAAACAATATAAAATAAACTTTATCTAAGTTTTGTCAGTATTTTAAAAGAATAATATGTAATTTTTCAAATACAAAATTTTCAGCCTTGTTCCTAGATCAACCCTCTACTTATAGACTAAAATAGTTAACTACCGTTCAATTGTTCCAGTTACAAGAGTATTATATCATATGTTTTTTATGTTAGCATTGTAAAAAAATTACTCTGAGCTTCTTTATTTGTAGAGCCCTGTAGGAAAGGATGATTACGCGTAAAAGAAAAGAACGGAATGGGAAGTTTTTCGTATTTAAATACAATGAAATATTTAAAAATTTATACCTAGTAAATTTCCTTTGTAGTTAGGTGAGGAATCACATAAAAAGAGTGTTAACAAAATATTAAAATACGTTAAGGTACAAACTTTCTATATAAATCCTTGGTTTCCTTTTCTCAATGAGGTGCGAGGCATGTTATGTGATACTTTGAATGTTCATGTAAAATATACAATACTAATATTGTTTTGATTTGATAAAATAATGCATTTCCAATTTAATCGATTAACGTTTAATGTAATGATTCTTAATTGGTTAAGCAAACCCAAATAAATATTATAAAGGATAATAAAACAATTTACTAACTCATGATTTTATAAATTTATTCTTTTAATCAAATCATACAAATATTTTAATAATATTTCTATCATATCCTATACTATTTCAATCAATTCCAACAATCTTCACTTCTGTTCTATTCGGCAAATACCTAATAGTTATTTTTTAAAAAATTAAATAAATTTTAAAGTCATTATAAAAATGACAATTCTTTTCACAGCAACTGATCACATTTTTAATAAAATTGCCACCTCAGTCGACGACTTCAATAAAATAATCTATTTTAATAAATAATTCGGACGTGCTTTTATTAAAAATTAAAATAATCTAGTTACGTTAATGTGTCATTCTAATATTTACTATATTCTATTTTAATCTATTCTGTTCTTTTTCCCACTATTTTACTCAACGTGTTTACTCTCTGTCGGAACACATCCTTAGACTTCGGAAAGATCAACAACATTTATTCTAGTATAAATCGAATAGCCTGAATTAACATCCAATAACCATAACCATGAAACTTCATACAATTCTTCTATCTTTGTAGAACAATGTAATTTCAACAATGTTTTGATGAAGACTTGAATTTTAATATTTTATCTGAAACTTACCTTTTACAAAATATTACTTTTACCATAAAACTCTTGCTACATGATAAGGCTACTTTACATTACAATCGAAAATTACAAAAAACTAAAAGAAGACATAAAGCCCCAACTTGATATTTTTTTCACATAAGTGTACTCATTGGGATCTTCTGTTTCTTGATTGGATAGACTAGTTAGGTTCCTTAGTGACTGACCATAAATGTGATCCATTGAAACGACCATTTGTTTTGGAATTAGCCGAAACTACAAGTTTGATAAGGATTAGTCACTGTGCTTAGTGTTTTCAATTCCATGTTATTTAGTAGTAATGCAAAATCTTGTTTCACTAGAAATATTAAAATATTATTGAAAATATATTACTTTTAAAATAATTAAAAAATTACTTAACCAAATATTATTTGACTTAATCAATTATAAATACTTCATTATTTCTAATTTTAATTAAAAATATTGAGTAGATTAAACATTTTTTAATTAACTATTCACTTAAAATGAAATTTATTGACAGGATTTAATATAGATATATTTTTACTCGAATAAAACATACAAGTTCAGCACACTCCATATAAAATCCTCTCTCTCAATACTAGCTACTATCCGTTCATATAAAATCCACACAAGTTTCTAATTAAAATAAAAACTAGAAACCTCTATATTGATAACGAGAGAGTAATTTATCATTCTTACTGGTTTAACATTTCAAGTAGCTAATGATTCCTTCTTCATAAATAAGTTCATAACACAGGTCTTTTAAAGTTATTTTACCTTAGATGTTATTTACTTTTAAAATTAACAATGGTTTTGATTTATGACACACTGGTTAAATTCTTTGACTCTCCAATTTATGATTATCCACTAACTCTATAAACTGTTCAGGTTATTCTTGAAGCTCTATGGCAGGAGGAGTTTATGACACATGTTACAATTATTTTATAAATATGTAGATAAATGGTGACATAGTATTAGAATGACGTTAACACATGTGTAGAACTACGAAGTTAGACATGCATTAAATTCAATATTTAATCAATAAAAAATATTCTTTAAAATATATTATAGAAGTTTATTGCAACCACTTGCCAGTGTATTATATTAACTTTTGAATTATATATTATGGACAAACGTAATAACAGGAATGATTTTATATATGAATATATTACAAATAATAATATTAACAATAATACTATATGTTTTAATTTGTTAAAAAAATTATTGAAAATATTAGAATTAAAAATTCTAAAGCGAATAATTAATAATTAATAAATTTCAAAATTGGCAAGCACCTGTTAATTTCAAAATTGGAAAGTCACCTGTTAATTTCAAAATTGGCAAGAAATTTTTTGCAAATTTTCTGGTGAATATTTTCGTTGGAAACTTTCTTGCAAATATTTTCGCAGGAAAATTCATAAGAATCTTTTAGTCAATTTTGAAATTAGTAGTAAACTATTAATCACGAAGGTTTCATATGCGAAATCAAAATTCATGGGAAAATCAGCTAAAAACTTATTTTCCTTGAAATTTTGTAAGAACTTATGCGACTAAAAAAACAAAATTCTAGTAGTGATAAAGAGGAGGGATATATTTACTAAAAAATAAGTTATATATATATATATATATATTTAAATTTGTTTAAAAGTAAATTACATCCCTTAGTTTTGATAATATTATTAAGTTAAAAGTTTTATTTATAAGACGAATGAAACGAGAAAATAAATAAAATGTTAATTCATGAGTTAACCAGTGAATAATGCAACGAAGATGAAATCTATGTTCAAGTTAATGAAGTGGCAGACAAAACTTGAAAATAAGACAAGTATCAAATTTATCTATTAATTATACTCTAATAGACTCTAAGTATCATATCTATCATGTTCCGACTAAGTACGAGGAAGTCAATTAAATCTTCATGAGAAATTGAGTCAAATTAGAATAAAAAAAAATGTTTATGACACATAGATCTAATGCAGGAGAGAGAACAATTTTTTTACCTAATCCTCTTTTCATAAAAGAACATTATTTTGATGTTAATAGCTCACAAGACTACAGTTAATGTGAAGGAACATTTAGCATGCTCTAAATGGATGGATTGAAAAAATTAAAATTGTTAAGTGTAATGATTATTTTATACTCTTTGTCTATATAGTAATTAAAGACCAAATATTTGAAATTAAAGATCACTTTAAAAAAAATATTAAATGCAACTTTGTATATTCGTCTGTACGAATAGGTTAATTTTAGTTAGATAAATCTTTTTTTTTAAACCTTATCTGTAGTGATAAACTTTACTTGTAGTGATAGTTTTAACTTAAAGAAATCGAAAGTAAAAAATATTAGATATTGTTGATATAAAGAGACTGCATTTAAAGAAAGTACTTGAAATTGTCAATCGGAAGAGAGTAAATATAAATAATATTTAGATAATTTTAGCTTGAAGAGGTTATTTTCAAATAATATTTAAATTAGACAAAAAATAAATAATACTTATAATAATCATTATTAATAAAACTTTAAATATCATTAAAAAATTAGATATAATCTTAATAAAAATACTTTATCATTTACTACTTTTTCACTTATTCACTATTTTACTAAGTTTTTTTTTTTTAAATTTAATTAAAAATTTAAAAAAATTCTTTTTAAATCTTCTTACTGTATTTTTTTACTTTATCTTTTACCGTGCTTCAGAGAGTATAGAAAACTAAAAAATACTTTAAAATATAATTTTATTAACCAAACAAAATTAAAATTTATATAAAAATATCATGTATCTGTATTAGTTTCTATCATTATATATTTATTAATTAGCTTAACGTATCATTTTATATAAAAAATAATTTAATAAATTAATTTTTCTAACTTCCCATAATCAACTACTAACAAAAGTTATGAAATATTTTCTTTTTTTTTTAACTTCCTGTTTGTCTTTTTAGCCAATATTCCTCGCGAGTCTAAAATCTAAAACCTTATTTAAAGAAATCAAATATGTATAACCTAAATCAATCATCTTTTTTATTAACCATAACATAAAAATAGAATCATTAATTCCTCACAAAAAGTATAAAAAAAAAAAAAGAAGACATTACTTCTTTTTATAAGCCATAACTCTTTTTTATGCATATTATTTTGCATCAGTTCTTGATATTTTAGAATTGTCATACATTGCCTTTCCTCTGTACAAAAAAATGTAATAATTTATCATACACATTAAATACTTTCCATTATATATTTAATTTTCTTAAATTAACTTAATTTACAACAGAATCCTCCTCACATACATGCACCATATTGAAACCAACTCAAACCCCCTAACACACATAATCCACCATAAACAGAACCTGCTTCCCTGGTCGTGTTAATTTGTTTTTCATTAACCACCTTTTAGGTGAACAAAACTCCCATTTTGATGTTTTTTCACAGCACATACATGAAAAGAAAGAAGAAATTAAACTGAATAATTAACCATCTCCAAATGGAATCCCCCCACCCTTTATCATAAACATTAAAACCCATCAATTGGTTAAGAAGATAAAGGAGAAACATTATTGATTTGGGGTTCACACATTTGAATTTCATACACATCATTATACACATTGTGCTGAGAAGGCACAAATGCCTGGGGCTGATCCTTGTTTTGGACGCACCTTCATATGGACTACTGCTTTTATTTTGTTCATTTGTGTCATCGCTGGAGGACTGTGCCTAGTAGCATACATACTTCTTCCTGAGTCACAAGTTCCTTCTTGGACACCTGAACTTGGGATCACATTGATTTGTCTACCTTGGGCTTTTTGGCTTCTCACATTCTTATACATAATTTTCTCACGGTGTTGTGGATGGAGAATTGGTTTTGATTTTACAAAAGAAGGGTTAGAAGGTGCACCTGGAGATGCAAATGTTCAAGCAAATAATAATGGTATAGATAGGACATGAGAGTCAAATACCTTTGGCAAAATCAACGCATACTTGATGGATATTTTATTAAGTACATTCCAGACCTAATCAATTTTTACGTATCATATATTTAAGTTTCAAGAAAGAATTAATAACACTCAATTTTATATCATATAGAAATTAATGAGTTGATGATAGTTTGGACCACCAAACTAGTTCAATTTGGAATTTGACACTTTTGGTGGGTTTGTTCTTTCAAAAATTGCACTCCTTCATGTGGGGTTTTGCTCTCTCAATCACCCACTTCTTTTCTCCCACTTCTTTTCTCGTGTGATATGATTGGTATACCACTGCGTGGTACACATTCATCATCTACTCGACCACGACCCTTAATTTGCAATATTGAATCCTAGAAGCAATATCCGTCCATCTATGGAACAATGATTTTAGGATTCCATTGGAAGAAGGGTATTTTGAATGAAAAATGTTTGGTAGACAACTGCAATACGTAGACAACCAGTTATAAAATGTGAAAAGAGAGAAATATGTATACGTATAAAGTGTGAAAAAAGAGAAATACGCAAATATTCTGTGAGTGGAGTGGCTGGTTGGCTACGTATTACAATTGTTAGCGTAATAAAGAAATATCATCATATCGTTAACTAGGGTGCTTAAAGGATACATGTTGTCTTTCATTCGCATGTATGATTCAATTTCGATGTAACATAGACATGGATGCAAGTACGAAGGTTTGTAACAATGTTAAAATCATATTTACTATAGATGAAGTGTTCATAATTATTATTTCATAAATTTTAAATATTGCCATATTGGTATATTAAATTTTGATATTTTTATGTTTTAATATACGATATTTACAAAGTTTCATTTGATATTTTAAATGTATATTTATTATATTTTAAAGTTTATTACATCAGTACATTTTTAAGTGCATATTTATTAATTTGTTATATTCTATCATTTGTCACTGATAGTTATCAATGCATTCTGACGTGTGTATATATATATATATATATATATATATATATATATATATATATTAACTTAGGTTGTATTCTCTATAGCATTTATATCTCTGTTACTACGTGTCCTTCGAGTTTTTATATTACTGTCATTTTGGTGTGTAGTATTTTAAAAAAAAAAAACACTTTTATTATATTATGTTTTTAACTAATTTCGTCTAGGTATAATAAATTTACAAAAACAATTACAATAATTATATAAAATCAGTTACGAACAAAATATTGTAGAGAGATTAATCATGTTAGCGGACACTAATTTCAATAATAAACCTTCAAATATATCAAAATAAAATAAATAAAAACTTAAAATAACAAAATTGATAATTTTAAAATATTATATACCCGTACATAAAAACATCGAATCTTAATATATGGGAAAAGAATTTAATCTTTCATATATATATATATATATATATATATATATATATATATATATATATTATCCAAATCATAAAAGAAAAGAAAGACTTAAAAACTAAATACGGAAAAAAAATTCATACTGGATCCATTTTATTAAGAATTTATAAAAATAGTCTCGTTTGAAATAATTTATAAACTTGAGGTTGTTTTGTAGGAGGCGCTACGGTTCATGGCGTGTGACATAGTTTTATATATGTTAAATACGTGGACCAATAAAAACGAAAGCGCCGCATTCGTACTTCTGATAAGTCAGACAGTGGTGATACATGGAATGGATCAATGAAAATGGAGACGTCACAATCAATAACGCCTAGACATCACTGTTAACACCACCTTCTGAAAAGTCAATATTTTTTTTAAAAAAAATTAATTTGAATTTTATTGTTTTTGAAAATAACTTTTATTAATGCAGAAATTATTTTTCTAGTTGTTATTCTTTTCGTTTTAATTACTGTAGTTATAGTATTTATAATTGTGAATTTTTTATTTAATTTTAGAATAGTTTGTGTAGATATAATAATTGTGTTTTAGATGTAAGAATAAAAAGTTTCACCATTTCTAAAAAAAATTACCAAGTAAAATAAGAAAAAAAATAAAATTCTTACACAATTTTTATGGTGAAGTTTTTTATTTTTACATTAAAAAAAATCCAAAATACAATTATTACCACTACACAAATTATTCCAAAATTAAATATAAAATTCACAATTACAAATACTATAATTACATTAATTAAAACTAAAAATAACAACTGACAAAAAATTAAGTTTTGTATTAATAAAAGTTATTTTCAAAAAATAATAAAATCCAAATCAATTTTATTTAAAAGAAATATTAATTTTTCAGAAGATTGATGTTCACCATGATTTTTTTACTTTATTGATTGTTTAGAAGACGTCATTGACTGTAATGCCTCCATTTACATTGATTCATGTGTCATAACTAATCGATATCACGTAGATAACATGACTTATGTATCTTATTCATAAGAGATTTATGTACCTTATTCATAAGAGATGCCTGGATTATAAGAGATGTAACGTCTATAGTAAATTTAAAGAACATTATTTTCATGATTTTTCAAAAAAACAGACCCAATTCACGGGAAGGAAAATTGATCTGCTGTAGCCGCATGAGGGCACCCTTTTTGTATTTATTAAGCCTAAAATTTCAATTCAATCTTCAAGTATTAATTAATTTTTCTCTTGAATATATCAAAGTAATGGAATCATATATGTAATTCTTAAATTATTAGAAACTATGTTGTGATTTTTATAAATATTAAAATTAGTTCCTCAGTATATATAACGTAGAATTTTGTAAGTGAAAAAAGGTCGAAGAATTATAGTTTCTCTGGCCTTCCTTAAGTTTGATAATTAATTAAGATAGATAGGTTCCTGTTTAACTGGGTAAAAATTAATTGTTATGCTTAAAGCGAGATTCATAGATTTGATACAATGCTTAAACCTTCACTTCTTTTTTATTTTTGTTACAAGAACTTGAGTCCAACTTATTAAGTAAGAGGCTATCACTACCCAACCCCATCTCTCCCAAACCTTCATTGCTTTTATTCTTTCAAGAAGAACCAACTTACAAATCATAATCTTTCGAAAGATAATAAAAGAATTAAATTGAATTTTAAAAAATTAGTTAAAAAATTTAGTTACCATTTGAAAATTTAACATATTAATTCAAAATTTATTTTAGTAATAATTTAACATATTAGATTCCACCCATACTTAAGACACTACACCGAGTGATAATTTCTCCCAAATAATCAACATTTGGAAATTGTTTGCAATTCATCCTATTTTGGTAATTTTTTTTAAATGAACTCATAATGATATTTTTATCACAAAGAAGAAAGGAAGAGAAAGAAAAGAGAAAAACAGGCATTTTATTAAAAAAAAAATCATATAAGCAAATCCAAATATGTAGAAAACAAGTGACACAAGCAACACCTCCACCAAAGTCCACAGATAACTATTTCTCATCCTCCACCACCACCACCACCACAGCCGCCTCCGCCGCCAGCACCACCACCACCACCATCTCCATGACCACCGCCTCCACCATCTCCATGACCATGACCATGACCATGACCATGATCATGACCATGACCATGACCATGACCATGACCACCGCCTCCACCGTCTCCATGACCACTGCCTCCACCGTCTTCATGACCACCGCCTCCATCTCCATCACAATCACAACAACATCCTCCATTTGCACACCCTTCAGCAAAACCTTGGATGCAATCTTGAAGCCAATTATTCTCCTTTTTCTTCGGCTTAGGTTGAGTTTTTCCACCACCATTTTTTTGCCTTTTCTTCTTTCCTCCAAAACAAAGACACCCCATTCTAAACACTTCTCACTTCTACACACCCAGCTTCCGAATTCTCTTCTTGCTATAATTTTTCCTTTATTTACAGTCTCTTTTTATAAAATCAAACTACTTCTTCCGTATCTATATATAGGTCAAAAGGTGGCTCCTAGGAACATTTCTTAATTTGTACGGACATGTAAGTTTCATGGAAACTAAAGTATTATAATAGAACTTTGCTACTTATTACACGAAAATTCCCGGTAGGAATACAATTAAGTGCATTATTAATTTATTTTACTGGTTATTTATATAAATCTAGAAAAATATAATATAAGTAATCTCACAGAAATCACGAAGAAGTTTCATGTTTTTGTGCAACATTTAGCACTGCTCAATAGAAAATTCTTGCTTTCGTGTGGTGCACGCGCGTTTGTGATTACGGATAATTGTTGAACGCGGCAACTGGATTTTTCTTAGCACACCATTATTGAAAACTTGTCATTTTTTTCAAATGTACAACGTAGCTTGGTGGTTAAATTAATTAAGACAATTACGTGTATAATTGTATGACATACACGGTCATAGATATATTAAGCAGTAGTTGACTAATTTTAATTTTTTAAATATTAATTATATATGGAGACTATAATTTAATAGTGAAAAGACTTATCTTATCTCATGCGCGTTTTTCTTTTCTTGTTTATTTTTCTTCATAAGATTCAACAAACTAATTGACACGTATTAAACAATTTTTAGTCAAAAACATTGAATTGATCGTACATTTAATTTTCTTCATATTATCCATAGCAAAATTAATGAATAATGTTTCTATACTGACGTTACTGTTAATAGGACATATATATGTTTTGTGAAAAACTAATCAGTGCATTAAAAAACTATACATTAAACCTTATAAAAATAGCCGAATTATGTTTCTCAGTTGGACTATATAATAAGAAACGTAGCGGAGAGAATATTTTACTTATTATACCCTCTTCTTTTTTTTCTTCATTTCTCTTTCTAGATAAATGTTAACATATTAGTGTGCACAGATTATTTTTCTTTTTAATTTACAAATAAGAAGATCAAAATGCCGTTGTAGATATTTTTTCAAAGTTGCACTAAATGGTTTAATTTCTACGTCGGACTTTATCATGTATATATATAGTCATGCATTTCTTCCGTTTGTACCCACTTTTCTTATAAAATCTTCTTAGCAACTATAATTTGTTTAGTTGTTCACTATCAAATTTCGAAGAGCGTTGTTTTATAGTATAAAAAACAAATAAGCCCTGTTTTATTAATTTAATTGACAATGATTTTCTGAGGAAAAAAGCTGCATGGTATTCCATGAGAAAGTATAGCCAAGACCGTTATCTTTTTATTTCCTCAAAAACTAACGAGAATTTCTTCACTTTTTACCATTACCTACATTGGCAATGCAAAGTAAACAAGTATTTTCAATCATAATTGATTATCAGTTCTTTAGTGTTGAAACAGGTGCCCATGTTAATGAACCATTGACTGGTTTGGCCGAAGATTGCTTGTTTTGTTAGAAAATTTATTCTTCCTTATTATTATATTTTTTGGTTTGCTAGAAAATTGATTTTTCCTAATTAATATATTCTTTCTTTTTCTATTTCTTTTTAGATATTTGATCTTATTTCTCGTAACATAAATACGTCCTAATGTAAATTCTATTTTTTTTCTAATCTATTCTACGGGTATAATATAAAAAAAATAATCAAAATCCTGAATTTTTGATAAATTTATTTATATTGTTATTTAGTTCTTGTAACATAAAATTGTTTTTCATTTTGATCCTTTTTAATTTTTATTCTTTCTTTTGATCCTTTTCTTAGTTCCTATAATTTTTTATTTTTATTTTGGTCTTTCCATTAGATTCGACAGTCAAATTTAATCTTAAAATCCTAAATCGAAAACAAAATATTACAAAGACGAAAATAAATTTCCTTTTAGAAGAACGAAAAGAAAAACAAACCTATATTATAGGAGTTAAAGTTTATATATATATAAATTTAAACTAATTACGGAAAAATTTAAACTAATTAGTTTATGTATTCATGCGAATGCACAGAACATTAGATATACATGTAGGTTATTTATTTTAGTATTTATAAATAATATTTTAAAAATAAGAAATATAATGAGGCAAATATTTTTTATTAACAAATATAAAATAATTTTTTCTTTGATTAAATAATTTTTATTTTATTTTATTTAGCTCATCTTCTCATTCAATATAAAAATTTTATAATATTGTAGCAATTTTGATTGTTATTTATTTTATAATGATTCAACTACTTATTTCTTAAAATAAATAGATACAAATTAAATTTAAAAATGATATAATTTCATGTAAAAAATATAACTACATTATACAAGTTTCTAAATAATCAAATTTTGCTACAATAATTGCAATTGGAAATGAAGAAAACATCCCACCAATAATCTTGAACTAAAAATTAGAACTAGAAAATAGTAAAATAATAATTTTGATTTCCATCCTCCAAAAAAAAATCATATGATATATAGCCCAAAAAGTAACAAAAGAAGAAAAGTAAAACCGCCCATTCTACACTATCTTCTGCTACACTGATAATTAACCTCATGTTTCAAAAATACAAAAATCGAAGTATATATTTACTTTGCTTTAGATCTACCAGAAAAATAGTTGAGATAATAATCAGTTTAAAAGTATCTTAAAATTAAATTTTTTTATTAATTATTATAACTGTCAATTAAAAAATCATTAAAAATACAAAACAGTTTAAAATCCAATTTCAGTCTATCTCTAACTAGAAGACATATTATAAAAAAATATTTATGGGCTCTGTTAACAAATATTTAAAATTACAGCATGTGTTATAATAAATTTAAATAAATCATTATTTAAAAAAATTATTAAAATAAAATTTTTTATTCTTTTAATTAATCAGAAAAAGATAATGATAATTTTTGAAGACCTCGCTATTTTTAATCATTCTATTAAGATATTTATTTCTTTATATTTTTTCTTTTTCTCGCAAAGGCGTGATACAACGTGGTCATAGGTGCTAAGGTTGGGCGCACCTCCAACAACAAGTGATACATATACACCTTTTACTGGGAGTTGACATGTGGCACATTGTGGGCATAGACAATAACCATGCGCTTTTGATTCTAAACCCTACCACCACAGGAGGCGCGCAACTAATTACTGGTGCTTTCTTCCAATTTCAAATTTTTATCAATATCCATGTCCCCTCTCTTATTAATGTTTAACATTGATTAAAAAAAATAAAAGATAATAAAATAAAATTCTTAATTTAAGAGATGTACTTAATTCGAATCTTGAAGGATTATTTTAACTAAAAAAGTTCTCGTGGATTTAAACTATTTTATAAAAATATAATGATTTCATACAAATATAATGATAAGATTTTTTTAATTTAAATTTTATTAAATTTATATCATAAGAATTTATAAAATTTGAAAGGATGTTATGAAACTACCGTATTTCAATGGATTTTATAGATATATAAAAAATATTTAAGGATAATATTTTATTATAATTAAATTAAAAATAAAATTTCAGTTAAGATTGAAGTTGAATTATGAAATTTTGTTGCATTTTGTTAAAAAAATAAATTACAATTCTCTTGATTGAATAATGCAAAATATTTGCATGTGTAATTAAATATCTTTTCTCAGTCTCTAGGTGACTCATTCTTAAAAATTTGTATTCTTAAAACTAAAGAGTTGGGCGAAAAAAAAGGGGAGGGCTCCGTTCCTAGTTTTCTTGTAGCTGGATCCTCCGGAACCACAAGAAACCTTAGGTAGAATGCGATTTCAACTTAGCACCTTTTGAGATTTTGAGAAAAGTTGCTCTTTGGAGAACACGATACGATGAAAGTTGTAAGCTGTGTTTGAGGGAGTTATTGTCTATCGTTAACCCCTATGGTAGAATCAGTAGGGGCTTGAGAGGTGGTTGTTTACTCTGTGGTGGATGTCAGCGGTTTGAGTCCGCTTATCTCCAACTCGTGAACTTAGCCGATACAAAGCTATATGATAGCACCTAATTTTTTCGATTCGACAGTTTGACTATGCTACGATTTATCATTCATGGACGTTGATAAGATCCTTCCATCAAGCAACACCTTAGGATGACACAACCTTAAATTTTAAGGGTGAGGTTCAAATGAAGAAAAGGCTTATGGTGGGTACCTAAACACCCAGAGACGAGGAAGGGTGTAGTAAGTGAAAAAATGCTTTCGAAAGTTGAAAATAAGCGTAGATATGGGGATTCCCGATATAGGTCAACCTTTCGAACTGTTGCTGAATCCACGGGCAGACAAGAGACAACCTGGTGAACTGAAACATCTTATTAGCCAGAGGAAAAGAAAGCAAAAGTGATTCCCGTAGTAGCGGCGAGCGAAATGGGAGCAGCCTAAACTGTGAAAACGGGGTTGTGGGAGCAATACAAGTGTCGTGCTGCTAGGCGAAGCAGCAAAGTATTGCACCTTAGATGGCGAGAGTCTAGTAGCCGAAAGCATCACTAACTTACGCTCTGACATGAGTAGCATGGGGCACGTGGAATCCCGTGTGAATCAGCAAGGACCACCCTGTAAGGCTAAATACAATTGGGTGACCGATAGTGAAGTAGTACCATGAGGGAAGGGTAAAAAGAACCCTTATCGGGGAGTGAAATAGAAACATGAAACCGTAAGCTCCCAAACAGTAGGAGGAGCTCTGCCCGAGACTCTTATCACGTCCATGTTGAAGAATGAGTCGGTGACTCATAGGCAGTGGCTTGGTTAAGGGAAACCACCGGAGCCGTAACGAAAGTGAGTCTTCATAGGGCAATTGTCACTACTTATGGACCCGAACATGGGTGATCTATCCAAGACTAAGATGAAGCCTGAGTGAAACTAAGTGGAGGTTCGAACCGACTGATGTTGAAGAATCAATGGATGAGTTGTGGTTAGGGGTGAAATGCCACTCGAACCCAGAGTTAGTTGGTTTTCCCCGAAATGCGTTGAGGCGCAACAATTGACTAGACATGTAGGGGGCTAAAGCAATGTTTCGATGCGGGCGGCGAGAGTGGTACCAAATCGAGGCGAACTCTGAATACTAGATATGACTTAAAAATAACAAGGATCGAGGTCGGTCAATGAGACGATAGGGATAAGCTTCATTGTTGAGAGGGAAACAGCTCGGATCACCAGCTAAGGCCCCTAAATGAACGCTTAGTGATAAAGGTGGTAGGGGTGCAAAGACAACCAGGAGGTTTGCCTAGAAGTAGCCACCTTTGAAAGAGTGCGTAATAGCTCACTGATCGTGCACTCTTGCGCTGAAGATGAACGCTGTTAAGCGATCTGCTGAAGCTGTGGGATGTAAAAATAAATCGGTAGGGGAGTGTTCCACCTTAGAGGGAAGAACCCTTGCGAGCAGTGTGTTGAACGAAGCGGAACTGAGAATGTTGGCTTGAGTAACGCAAACATTGGTGAGAATCCAATGCCTCGAAAACCCAAGGGTTCGTCCACAAGGTTCGTCCACGAAGAGTGCTCGGAAACCCAATGTGTTGATTAACCATCATTGACGAGTTAGTATGGACTTAAAATTTGAAACAAAATCATTTTAAAATATAGAATGACATATTTCTTTTTGTCTAAGTATCGTGTCATACACATGTGTAAATTTCATATCTCTGGGACATGTTGGTCAACACCCAAAAATTCTTTCAGCAATTAAAGTAGTGTGTGTTTATAAACTTACCGTAGCAGTAACCAGAAAAACTTTGGACACAAAGAATTCCCAACAGGTTTGCTTCACTACTTATTCGAGCTAATTGCTAGGTTCTTTAATGTTATTTATTATACATTAGAGAATGTTTCAAATATGTATATCTTCACATTGATAACTTTTTTTGGTCTACACCCAAAATATCTCTCACAAAAAGGGTATTAAGTGTATTTATAAATTTACATGTCCTCCTTCGTTTTTCTTTACACAAAACTTTATCCCAATTACAAACACTAAAAATATTTATTGTAAATCCACCTTTCTTTATTAAGTACCCTAATCTATCACAAACACACTATAAATATTATGAAATTTTAAATTCTGTCTTTTTCCGCATCCAACTTTTTAACAAAAAAAAAAGATTTTCATTGAATTATCTCGATTAAAACACCTAAGTATCTTTAAAACTTAAATGTAAGATTCAAATATAGTTAAATTAGATAAGTTGAATAGAGCATATTGGTGTGACTATTTACTTGTTTTTTTTAGTTAAAAAATATATTACCTTAAATCATTTTACCATTCATTGGTGTAATCTTGAGAAATTAGTTCTGGTATAGCAAGCAAGTCACTTTGCAACTTTAAAATTGCATCCAACACTTGATGACATACCTGCTAATTTTCTATACTGATGTTGAAATTCTAACTTGTATACTCTATTCTTTTTATGATGAGCAAGTATATTAAGAAATATTGTAATATGTTCCTCAACAATAACTTGTCTAAGTTTAACTTATCCTCTTTGTATCCTTAAAATCTCACAAAGATGTGCAAACCTGTTTCTGCACATTCTCAATTCCCATATACAATAGCAGTAACTTGTAATGGAGTCCAAAATATCCCTTCGTGATTCCTACCTCGCTAAAGCTCTTTCATCAAAAGATCTTCTTTCTTAATTGTTCTTCAAAATGAAATTTAAGAAAATAATACATTAAAATACATGGCTAAAATGTGGACATATGTTCCCACACAAGAAGAAAATAAAACATATGATCGTCATCCATGGCAACTATATAAAAAAGCAATTAAAAAGTACCAGTTAAAATAAAATATAAAAACAATTAAATAACAAATAATAAATCAAGTCCTAGTGCAATTGTCCCTCATATTCCAAATCCTAACTACACAAGAAAATAATAAAATATGTGTTCATCATCCACTGCAACTACATAAAAAACTTTAAAAATAAAAGGTATGTAAAACATTAAAAAAATATAATGATAAATAAAAAATAAATTCTGATCATTGGCCAATTACACCCTATTACTAACTTCATAATTTTAATTATATATTAAATTTTCATAACCAGTAATTAATAACTCATTTGAAAGATACTTCAAGGAAGCTGGATACGTCATCAGTGGTTTAAAAGAGAAAATAAATGAAAAACTTTCAGAATCATTGTCATGTGATACTCATTGAAATAAGGTAGTGGCTATTATCACTCGATAGTTGGCTGCTTCTTTTGCAATGTGCTCCACCTCTCCTGACAGCTGAGGTACTTGCTTACACTCTTAGGAGGCACATGCATGAGATTGGTATGTAGTTTACTATGGTTAAAGCTCTATTATATAAAGGTTAATCATGAGGTATCTATATACATAGTTATTCATGTCTTTATCTTAATTTTTCATCTCGATTTTTATTTATATTTAAGGGTGCTAATTCAAGCTTTTATCCTATTTACTTCCTTATTATATTTTGTTTGATCTTTATTTGATCATATTTTAAAATAAGCACGGTACGAACAAGCGTGGACAAAATATGACCTTTGGGAACATAATTTTACACACAATTAATAAAGGTTTTTGAATTTGTAGCAATAAGTAAAAGTTTTACATATCTTTAACAAGTATAAGCTACACTAATACGAAAGAAAGTCTTTAAAATGGTTAGAACCATGATAGAACCTATCACGAGAATGTATCTTTGAATCCAGGTAACAAACAACATAAATTTGAAGATTATAGATTACACACAAATACGAAACCAACAAGTTGAAAACATATAGTTGGTGAAGATGGTTCAAGTGAGAAATAAAATTATAAATACAAAAGAGAAGTGGAGATGGGAAACATGTAATTAATGGTCTACCAAATATTTCTCTTAACAAAAATGGTTGAAATGAGAAACAAAACAACAAATAAAAAAAGAAGCAATATCATAAAAGAAGTGATGTGAAGAATGAAAGAAAAAAGAAAATAATAAATAAAAAGAGGATGTTTTTATCTCATCCTAACATTGTATACAAGATATTGTATACTACACACAAAAATATTGTAACTAACAAATTTTTATATTTTTTGTGGTGTACATTATCTCACACATTTTTAAAATCGAGGAATAAACAATATTTGTTGTGATATCTTTCCGTTTATATTTTAGCGAATCAAACATATCCTAGAAATTATTTGAAATCCCAATTCAATATTCTGTTTAATTTTGACCAAAATGTTCAAGAATATTCGTGGACTCCAGTACGGAAAAATTAAAGCAATAGGATCAAGTACTAAGATTTTGTTAGGGGGTCCAATTACAAAATCCTAATCGGGTGAGAGTCACGTGCCTCCTAAGCGGGAAAATCTCACCAGACAACAACCCCAAACAAAAAGTGGCGGGAACCTCATTAGCTTCCACACTCCACACACACACACACACTCTCTCTCTCTTCCAATTCCAATGAGCACCAACGCCTCCCGAAAGCGCGCGGCGGCGGCGGCGCCGAAGCCTCCTCCGGCGAAGCAAGCCTCAATGACGCAGGAAGAAGAGTTCATGGACGAAGACGTGTTCCTCAACGAAACCCTCGTTTCCGAAGACGAAGAATCCCTCATTCTCCGCGACATCGAGCAGCGCCAGGCCCTCGCCTCGCGCCTCTCTAAATGGACGCGTCCTCCTCTCTCCGCCGAATATCTCAACCAATCTCGTAGCGTCGGTGAGTGTTTTCCTTTCATTACTTTATTTCCCTCTTTTCTTTGATGTTAGGGTTTTGTTTTGAATTTGATTGGTTTCTTTTTCTGTTTTTGGATTTTAGCTTTTCAGCAGCTGGAGATTGATTACGTGATTGGAGAGAGTCACAAGGAGTTGCTGCCGAATTCGTCTGGACCTGCTGCCATTATCAGAATATTTGGAGTTACCAGAGAAGGTTTAGTTTACTCGTGTTTATGATTTCTTCTGTGTTGCGAGTTTTGGTTACCTAGACAATTGGAGATAAGGGTTGCTGGTTTCTGTTTATAGTGTTGCGCAAGCTTGTAGTTTGTAGGGAAGAAAGACAACCTGGGTTTTGTACTTGAGAATGGAGCTGTTGGTCAGTTTAGAAATTAGAAGCGTTAGACCATTAGTTGGAGATGCATTTGAGCATTTCTGTTGTTCGTTTTTAATCAGTTAATCAAGTGTTGTTTTTGTTAGGAGTATGTGGAGTTTGGTTTTGTTGTCCATGCCAAGCCAGTAAGTTTACTTCTAATTGGAGAGATGATTGTAAACAAATCTATCTCAATCAGTTTGGTTCAGTTCATTCCAGTCAGTTTTTGCTCAATCACTTTTTTCCCAGATAAACACCAATTTGACTTCACTTTTGTTTCCTACAGGATCCACTCGACAACAAATTTTCTCTGAAAATGTTATTAAAAGCATAATCAATAACTAGAAATATTAAACCAACTTGGAAAGTTTCATACCAGTAAAAATAAGTAGCAATCTAATAATCTACAAATATGTCAATTATAGGAAATATAGGAATACATAACTAATTATACAGTTTCAGTCTGGCTTCATAACTGAAAACTGAGCTAAACTATATTTATGTAAAGGAAACCAAACTTAATCGAGTTTCTTTGGTCTTTTGGTTGCCAAATCCATATTTACATCCCTTCACATGTAGTTTGTTTGAGTCCACATATGAAGTGTTCAATACTTAGGAAAAGGGTAAGATGATGCTCTGACAAACTTGTGCTGAATATATGTTTTATAGCTGAAATCAAACCCACGATCATAAAAAGATTTTACTTTCATGCCTGCTCAGTTTTCTTACCTAATTCATGTTATGATTTTCCAATTACATTGCATGCATTAATTTGGGTGCTGAGAAATCATCTATTTTAATATATGATCTATCATTGTACTTATGATTATGACTCTCAAGTAAGCCATGCAGTGTCTTATAGGAATTATATAATAAATTTGTATTTTGTTTGTTTGTCAGGACACAGTGTATGCTGCAATGTTCATGGCTTTGAACCATATTTCTTCATTTGTTGTCCTCCTGGAATGAGACCAGATGATATCTCCCATTTCCATCAAACTCTTGAGGTATCTAGTTTAGTACCTGAAAATAAAATCAATTTCAGTATATAATTTCGGAAAGGTACTAGGCTCCACTTTTTAACTCACGAAATGCGCTAATTTACTTTGTCTCCTGTGATACTTCAGGGAAGGATGAGAGAAGCCAATAGAAACAGTAATGTTGGAAAATTTGTTCGACGTATTGAAATGGTGCAGAGAAGGAGTATTATGTACTATCAGCAATCTGATTCCCAAGCCTTTCTCAAAATTGTAGTTGCACTCCCTACAATGGTTGCCAGCTGCCGTGGTAAACTTTGATATTTTCAGTAAATATTCTATTGCCCAGTATATTAATCATCTTATGAAATGTTGGAGAATTCTAGCATTATTTGGTTGATGTTTAATCTACATTCTTGGTTCTCATTGGCTGTACTTTCAATATTGTCATGGTCATGTCTTACACTTTGGCTTAAGTGTTAAATTTTAGTTTCGTGCTTCTTGACATAGTATGTTTGCATTTTTGTTTTGGCAGTTGTCTTTCTCAACAGTACTTTGTTTATGATCAGTGTTTCTTACCAATATTTCAAAACTTGGCAGGTATTCTTGATAGGGGTATTCAGCTTGATGGTTTGGGAATGAAGAGCTTCATGACTTATGAAAGCAATGTACTTTTTGCCCTTCGTTTCATGATTGATTGCAACATAGTTGGTGGAAATTGGATTGAAGTACCTGCTGGAAAATATAAGAAGAGCGCAAAAAGCTTGTCTTACTGCCAGTTAGAGTTTGATTGCTTGTATCCTTTAATGTGGTAGTATCCATATATTAGGGTTATGGGAATACCAAAATCTTTAGATTTTTCTGTTCTCCTGTTCTCCTGTTCTCCCCTTAACAATGTTATAGGTATTCTGAAATGATTAGTCATGCTCCAGAAGGGGAATATTCAAAGATGGCTCCATTTCGCATATTGAGTTTTGACATTGAGTGTGCTGGTCGTAAAGGTCATTTTCCTGAGCCTAGCCATGATCCTGTTATCCAGGTTCATTGCCTTCTCTTTTCACACCTGCAAATTCATGCATGGTGTTTTTGTTGTTGAACTGAAAAATTCTCGTTTCTTACAGATTGCTAATTTGGTTACTTTACAAGGAGAAGACCAGCCATTCATTCGTAATGTGATGACCCTTAAATCATGTTCTCCTATTGTTGGTGTCGATGTGATGTCATTTGATACAGAAAGAGAAGTCTTGCTAGCTTGGAGGGTAATTCTGTTGTGCGTGCGTGCGTGCGTGTATCATGTTTATAGTTATTAGGAAAAGAATTTTAATAGAAGTATAAAACCCTCAAATTCGATTCACCAGTTCCCCTCTTGAGATATGCTAATTAAATATCTGACATCTTCCATGTTTTGTCAAATAATATGATGTTTTGTAATGCTTTTAACTTATCAATGGTCAATCAATGTTATTAAATATCATTTGTTTCTTAAGCTTGCATATCACGAGTCAAGTTGATATGATGTAGCTGTTGAATGAATTATAATCCTTTCTCTATTATGCTTTTATAGTTTGATTAAGGTGGTTTTTTTTTTCTTGCAGGATTTAATTCGTGAAGTGGACCCTGATATTATTATTGGATATAACATCTGCAAATTTGACTTGCCATATCTTATTGAGGTGTTGACTTGACCATAAGATTAAACAACAAACAATACACTTAGAGTTAATAACTGGAAGGTTTTGTTATTAAAAAAAGAGGGTTGTGTGCATTTTGTTGTGGTTACTGTTTTAATACAATATAATTTGTTTTTTCATGTTTTCAGAGAGCTACTAACCTGAAGATAGCAGAATTTCCAATTTTGGGTCGTATCAGGAACAGTAGAGTTCGAGTAAAAGATACAACTTTCTCGTCAAGGTAAAGATATATAATCTTCTGTGATGTACTTGCTTTCTCATGACTTTTGTAGTAGTTGTATTTTGGTATTCTGGTGGGTAGGCAGGTTTTGTATAGTTTTGTCAGCTTAAATGAAAATAGGAACTTGGATTTTAAAGTGGATACTGCATTCTATATCCTTAACAATTTCTGAGATTTTTTGGAATTACTTTGTTTATCCTTTTATTGTCTGACTTTTCTATCACTCAACTATATATACCTTATTGATACTTGATGATATTGTAGGCAGTACGGGACCAGGGAAAGTAAAGAAGTTACAGTGGAAGGGAGAGTTCAGTTTGATTTGCTTCAGGTTCTGTCAATATTGTTTTGGTTTAAGTACCTTGTGCTTAGACAATTCGAGTTTATTGCTGAATACGTTTATTTGCTATATTTTTATTTACAGGTTATGCAAAGAGACTACAAATTAAGTTCTTATTCACTAAATTCTGTGTCAGCACACTTCCTTTCTGAGCAGGTGAATCATGCTTTTGACATCATTCAATTATGTCTGATCTTCATTCAATTTATTGACTTAGTCACTGCAAACTCATATACTGCAGAAAGAGGATGTTCATCATTCAATTATATCTGACCTTCAAAATGGAAATGCAGAGACTAGGAGGCGCCTTGCTGTGTATTGTTTGAAGGTTCATATTCTGGTTGTTTTGTTTTGGAATGCTCTTTGTTGCTACCATTTATTTAAATGATTATTGTCCAGTCTTTTAATTTTCTTCCTATCAAGTTCTCTTTGGCCAGTAAACTTTATGGATATAAACTTGATGCCAGCAATAAATAGTTTGGAAGTCTTGATTGATGATGAAAACTATGATCTGACTGATAAACACCATGTTGGTTTGCATTGTTTACTGGTTTTATAGAATACTTCTGCTAGGAAAGGATTTACCATGTTATTTGGTGGTCCCTTGCTCCTATTATTGAAGTTGCAAGAAAGACTCTGTTTCATCTATATTTTGTTTGAAGTGTGGCAAATGAGAATTTTTAACCACTTATTGACCATTTCTCCTTCATTTTTCAATATCACCTGGCAATCTGGCAAAATTTGCTCAAATATATTTTTCTCATTGGTAATAGTCAATAGGCTCAATATATTTGGTGAACCTAAAATACTTAATGATGCATTTAGCTTTAAAAAGTTGTAATGTTTGTGGTTCTTTTACCCATTAAAGTGTTGTGTTACTGTGTATCAGATATGGTACATCCATTATGAGTATGTTACATGTGAAAGAAAACTGATTGACATAAAATGACTATTCAAAATTCATCCTTTGCTTGTCTGCGTGCAGGATGCGTATCTCCCGCAGCGGCTTTTGGATAAACTGATGTTTATTTACAATTATGTGGAGATGGCTCGAGTAACTGGTGTCCCGATTTCTTTTCTACTTTCCAGAGGACAAAGCATTAAGGTAAAGTTCCTTTTATCTTAACAATCATAAGAAATGCAGAAAATGCTTGACTCATTGGATTTGTAGCAGTAATTTCTTGTTTTCTTTTTTCTTCCCTTCTAGGTGCTTTCTCAACTTCTTAGGAAGGCAAGACAGAAGAATCTGGTCATTCCTAATGTCAAACAGGCTGGGTCTGAACAAGGAACATTTGAAGGTGCCACTGTAAGTTCATTCTTTTGTTTTTCATATTCATTTTAAATGATTAATTGGTTATTACTCATAGATACTTTCCTCTTTCAATTTATGTTTGGGAATATCTAACAGCATTTTAAATGTTTTCTATTTTTATTTCCTGTTATCAAGGATTTGTGGAAGGAGTGAAAACAACTGCTTTTTAACTATTTCTTGTATGAATCCTGAAAACAGTTAACAAATTGAAAATATGTGATATTTTTGTAAATATTTGTCAATACAGAAAGTGAAACAAAAAACAGTTTTCTTAAACCAATTAGGCCCTTAGCTGTTAAAAGTTTAATATGATATGCACTTCTCATGCATGCCCGTAAAAAGAGATTTAATGCATTCTGACTTTGCAGTTATTCTTAAATACTTACTAATATGCCCGGTTCCTCTTGTTCTTCTGTTAATACAAGATAAAATTGAAAGCAAGCTTGAATTTCAAGTATCTTTATTCTTGAAGATGAGCATAAGTTTTGGAGTTAATGTGCTACACCTTTTCCTTTATTTGCCTTTTGATTCATGATTTTGAACTTTACAACTTGCAGGTATTGGAGGCAAGGGCTGGGTTTTATGAAAAACCAATTGCTACTTTAGATTTTGCATCCTTGTATCCGTCTATTATGATGGCCTATAATTTATGTTATTGCACTCTGGTAAATATTTATGAATACTACTTTATTTATCAGGCTACTTCAGTTTGAATGGGGGTAACAATTTTTTTACCGTTCTTTAAGGTAACCCCTGAAGATGCTCGTAAACTCAACATCCCTCCAGAGTCTGTGAACAGAACTCCATCTGGTGAAACATTTGTTAAATCAAACTTGCAGAAGGTAAGTTGCTTCCAGAACTTGCTATTTCATTTTTTTCCTGTAAGACTCTGCTAATTTCATTTTAGAGGTTAATACTTGTATGAAGTTGAGTTACTGATGCAATGAAAATAAATTTAGGGGATACTTCCTGAAATACTTGAAGAGCTATTAGCAGCCCGTAAAAGGGCAAAAGCAGACTTAAAGGTATCTTTTCTGTACTTATGAGCTGAAAATTGTCTTTGAATTTTGATTATTTTACTGTCAGCTGTAGTGTATGGGGAATTTTCTCTAATTGAATTCTATATGTTATCTTTGCCTGTACATGATTTCTCTCCACATTTCTTCTTCAGGAGGCAAAGGATCCCCTTGAGAAGGCAGTGTTAGATGGTAGACAGCTGGCCCTGAAAGTAAGCGGTGCATGTTATTGTTTTATGTCTTTTTCCTTGTCCTATTTTCTTTTGATTGTTGTTCAGTTCTCTCTACTGCATAGTGCATACTCACTGCTAATTCTTGGTCACATTTTAAATTTCCTTCCTATTTTCTTTTGTTCAGATTAGTGCAAATTCTGTGTATGGGTTTACGGGAGCTACTGTCGGTCAGTTACCATGTTTAGAAATATCATCAAGTGTAACAAGCTATGGTATTGCTTTCATCTCTTAGTTTGTGTCGCTGTGTATTTTTAAATTTATCTTTTTGTTCCATTGAAATAATATTATTATTATGTGGATTGGATGCCTTGTAAAGGTCGACAAATGATCGAGCACACAAAAAAACTCGTGGAAGATAAATTTACAACACTTAATGGATATGAACACAATGCTGAGGTATAACATTTAGAATTTTTCTTGTTTTAATGCCTGTTATACTCAATGGGGTTTCATGGGTTAGACAGTGAAGCTATCTTAGGTGTGTTTATTGGTCCTTGATGCTGCCTTTTGCTCCGTGGAATTTAAAATTAGACCTACAATATAAACTCTTTATTCTTGCCAATAAATTATACACATCCAATTATGCATCTGCTTTCTTAAATTTAATGTAGCAATATCTTATTTTCATGCTTTACTAGGTAATATATGGAGATACAGATTCAGTCATGGTACAATTTGGTGTTTCTGCTGTAGATCAGGCTATGAACCTGGGGAGAGAAGCAGCTGAATATATTAGTGGAACTTTCACAAAAGTAAGTTCATTTTGTGCATTATATTTTTCTCTAGTTTATATTTTGTACAAAGAGATGAGGAGCAACACAGTAGTGGTCTTTGTAATTCAGGAACTAGCATCAATGTTTATCATCAGAAATGTTGAAGTAGTGGTCTTTGTAATTCAGGAACTAGCATCAATGTTTATCATCAGAAATGTTGAAGTAGTAGTTGTCTTGGTCAGAAAATTTAAATTTCAGTTTTAGCATATCTTAACTTATCTCTATCAACAAATTAAAAATATAAGAAAAGAAATCCCCAACTTAGGTTTTCTTGAGACTTCATTCTTGTTTATGTGTGTGAAGTTGTTATTATTTTATGTTACTTTGTTTGTCCTTATGTATTCATTGTCATTTTGATTTTGAAGCCCATCAAACTAGAATTTGAGAAGGTTTACTATCCATATCTCTTGATTAGCAAGAAGAGATATGCTGGTTTGTTTTGGACAAAACCAGACAAATTTGACAAGATGGACACTAAAGGTAAACATTACTCTTTATCTTTCTGTTGCTTTGTTGAAGTGCCTCTTAAAACTAAATTTGCTTTGAGCAGGTATTGAAACAGTCCGAAGAGACAACTGTTTATTGGTCAAAAACCTGGTGAATGATTGCCTTCACAAAATACTGATTGACAGGGACATTCCTGGGGCAGTCCAGTATGTTAAGAATGCAATTTCAGATCTTCTCATGAATCGTATGGATTTGTCACTTCTGGTTATTACAAAGGTGGGAAATCTACTGAATCTACCCTGTCTTTTATAGCCATTAGCATTTTGTGGAGCATTCTGATGTGATTGCACTATCAGAATAATTCCTTTGAACCTGGCACTAACATGCTTGCTTTGATAGGGTTTAACAAAGACAGGAGATGATTATGAAGTAAAGGCAGCTCATGTGGAACTTGCTGAAAGGATGCGCAAGGTTGGCTGGATAATCAAATACATTGGTGGTTATCCCATATTTAGTTTACAGAAAAATGAGATTCCTTTGATTGACAAAGGAAAAACGAATCAGTGTCATAGCATATGATCATTTGCAATATATGTCCCAAAATATGAATCGCGTATTAGAAATAAAATAATGAATTAATTTTCATCTAGATGCTGGCACTCTATATGCTAATGTTTAATAAGTTTTTTGTCAAGCAATGTAGCATCCATTACTGCTCTAAAGATTAGAACCTATTATTTTATGTCCTAAATATATATATTTTTTTATTTTGTAATTGACAGCGCGATGCTGCCACTGCTCCAAATGTTGGAGATAGAGTACCTTATGTCATTATTAAAGCTGCAAAAGGTGCAAAGGTAAAACCACACGCCTCACTCTTTTTTTTGAAGTTTTTTAAACATTTGTTTAGACTTTCTCTAGACTAACATGTGTAAGAAAATCAGGCATATGAGAAATCAGAGGATCCTATCTATGTCCTAGAGAACAACATACCAATAGATCCTCAATACTATCTTGAGAATCAAATTAAAAAGGTTGGTTTGTCAAATGTTTCAGATTTCTTCAGTGTTTACTGTTCTTTATTAACTCCATTTGTATTGCAGCCAATTCTGAGAATTTTTGATCCAATTCTGAAGAATGCTAGCACGGAACTTCTCCATGGAAGTCATACAAGATCTATTTCTATTTCTACTCCGTCAAACAGTGGCATACTGAAATTTACTAAGAAACAGCTTACCTGCATTGGTTGTAAAGCTTTACTTAGGTATCTATTTTTTCTTTTTTCAGTGTTGTCTTGAGGCTTTAAGATTTACTTGGTTTACACTCTTATATATTTCCTTTTCTGGTCTAGTGTTACATTACACTGTTGCCTCCGACAAAGATTATGAATGAAACAAAAAAACTTGCAATGCATAAGAAACATAGTCCAGCACTATATTATGGAATAATTATGAACCTTTCAAGTTACCAGCTTAAGCAACCATGCTTTATGGAAGTGAGCATATGACCCCACCTAAAAAATAGCATGTGTAACAGGGACAAGAATCCTTCAGACATCATGTTATTAATGCACATGAGAATTTTTGGGCATCTTAGCAACAAATAGTTGATTATTGAATTTCATATCCTCTGTAAATTTCTCTCCCTAGTTTTCAATATACTTTGAAGAGATACTATCTTTAAGATAGCATTTGCACTGGAGGTGCCATTAATCTTTGCTACTATGAGATTTTGAAATCTTGATGTAAGTTTCCTAAAGTATTTATTATGGCTTTATCTCAAGCCTTAACAGAAAACAAGATTCTTCACTGTTGTCTAGTGATGGACATGAAAAACTTTGCAGTTTGCACCTGTAGCTGTCAAATTATATTTTCAAAAGTAATATACTGTTTACTATATAGGTCTTGTTTTCTAAGACATCTAATATTGAGGTTTATCTTTATATATTATGATGCACGAGTATATGTCAGTTATACAAAGGCCTAATATACTATTTTTGTTGCATTTGGTTCAGCAAGGATCTTCACACTGTCTGTTCACACTGCAAAGGAAGGGAAGCTGAGCTGTACTGTAAAACAGTAACTCAAGGTAGGCATATCTCTTTAGTCTGTATGTTCAATTCCGAATGGTTTTGTTGTACTGGATGGTTCCAGCTGTTTTTTACTGGACAAAACAAGTGGTGGTGTGGCTGCAGTGTCTGAGCTGGAGATGCTTTTTGGGAGATTGTGGACACAGTGTCAGGAATGCCAAGGTTCACTTCATCAAGATGTTCTCTGCACAAGGTATGTTGATCATTTAGTGAAATTTTATGTCATTGAGGGAGTGCTTAAGTGGCTAGAATTCTCAAATTTTAGGTTTTAGGAGTCACCATATCGCAGTAATAGTTAATCACTTCATCGGGGGTGTTCTCCCCACCTTGTTTACTGTCCTGGCATAACATACATCAAAATGTTGTGAAAATTGTGATGCCTTGGTTTCTTCTCACTGGTCTTCCCATCTGTGCATTTCGTACAAGAACTTGCCATTTAGTTGTGGTTTGTCTATGTTTTACTACTGATTTATCGTGTAATATTATGTTGCAGTCGGGATTGTCCAATTTTTTATCGCCGAAAAAAGGCACAGAAAGATATGGCCGAAGCAAAGGTGCAATTGGACCGATGGAACTTCTAAGATTTTGTCAAGGTCAGTTTTTTCTCAACTTTCTTCTCTCCCCAGTCTTTTGCCTTCATAACGATCTAGTCAATAATTGCAGTACAAATTACAATCAGCTGGAACATTTATCTTTTAATATTTAGGAAGTTATCAAATATTTTAGATTGAAATATGTTTTTAGTTCCTGTAATTTATGGCTTTTTCGTTTTTGGTCCTTGTAAGTTTTTTTTTTCATCCGTAACCTTTTATATGTTCATTTTTAGTTTTTGTATTTATTTTTTCCCCATATTTAGTCTCTGTAAATGATTTCATTTTCATTTTCATTTTTAGCCCTTATAAACAATGATTTAGAAGGACTAAATATGGAAAAACAAATAAATTACAGGGATGAAAATGAAACAAAATAAAATAAAGACTAAAATTGACAAAAAACTTACCAGGACTTGAAATGAAAAAAATACTAAATTACAGAATTGTATGTTAAGCCATTATTTTATATAGTAAAATAAAAAATTGAGACTTTGTGAATTTTCAGTCAATCATAACTGGATTGAATTGAGTATAATTTGAAATTTCTGTTTAGATTATATATTTTTGGATATTTAGATCCCACATGCACGTGCACATATGCATGTGTTCTAACTTGCGGACCTATACATATTATTACTGAATCTGGACATATATACCATTCCAATTTCCAAGACTGCTTATTAGGGTTGATGTAAATAAATAAATGTTCCAGTTGTAGGTATCATTTATTATTAAATTTGATAATTTCGGGAGCTGAAGGAAAACCTCTGGAGATGATATCCTACGACGACAAGCTCTTGTGACTGTTAATACTGATGGAAGGAAATACACGTAGCAAAGAGCCTAATATTTTGCAGGGTCTATTTCAAATGGCTGTGAATTTTGGTTCATGTGCATAATTTGACGATGCGGATCTCGGAAGCCAATGGACGCAATCTGGTGTTTGCCGCAATCCTGACGTTTATAATGTGAGAGTAAACCCACGATATGCTAATTAGAAATGATAGTTTCAAGTTATTGGATGACATCAACGTGGTGGAATATTTTGATGTTTAAAAGTTTATCATTTTAGGGTTTAGTTGATGCAAAAGTCTTCTAAATATCGAAATGAGGGTTTGTTGTTTGATGTAAGGAGGCCAATGGGACGAGATTAATAGATGTTGACCTGAAAAGAGGGTGCTGATTGTTCTAAAACGATTAATTGAGTGAGTTTTATCATGTACTAGTAATTAACGTGTTCTGATAATGCCTTGGTGCATGATTAAATTACCTCTTAACTTAGATTAGTTACATTGCTAGGTTTTTTCGTACATAAATACTATCAGGCACTTTCTTGAATGGCTTGTTTGACGGAGATTAATTAATTGATAGAACTAATAAACTAGTATAATATCTCTAATTTTTTCTATTCTTTTCAGTACCATTTTTAGAATAACAGTATAAATCAACAAGACTCACATTTTTTTTTCGAAGAATGCTATTATTTCCTCATTTTTATTCAAACACTTTCTTTGGGAGCTAATCATGTTTTGGTAGGTTGAAAATATAAAGTTTTACGTATTTAATAATAGAATTTTTGTACAAGTGTATCATTATCTATTTGGTAGCATCTAACCATTTAAATTTTAATGGTTGCCCATATTTCGTACTTTTTGCGAGAATGAAGCTGAAAATAACTGTCAGTTATTGTATTGAAAATATTTGGTTGATGAAACATAATGACTATTATATATTTCTTCAAGTAACACACCAATGTTACTTCTTCACATACTACTTAATTACCAAAGCGCTTAATCAATTATTTATTACATATGTTAATTGTTGAATAAGGTAAAATTGTAATTTTATATTATTATAATTTTATATTTTTAATTTATATATTAAATATAAATATCTTATTATTTATACAGTGGTGTATTTTGGCTAAAAATTATACATACATATTCCGTTCACACCACCTTGGTTTTAGTTCACACCACCATTCTTTCTTTTACCCCTGATTTCCCCATGTTGTTGCCCTTCCCACGAACGATTAATTAATCAAAACAAACTAAAACTATAGTTTCAATGCAATTTAAGCCTAAATTAACATAGAGATGGGAGAAAGGGAGTTATACTTAGCAGTGAGAACCTAGTGAAAACTTCGTAAAAAAATTGAAAACTAGTGTCAGTGGAATTAGAATAACAAGAAGAAAATAGCGTGTGTAATTAAATAAAGAAATTGTTGGTAGTAGCTTAATTTAAGTTAGTTCAATGGTATATGTTGGGTTGTGAGAAGTGAGAATTCGGCATGTGTCCGAAATCTGTTACTATTTTTATTGAGGATAATTGATTGATATATATATATATATATATATATATATATATATATATATATATATATATATATATATATATAGAAAACTAGTGTCGGTGGAATTAGAATAACAAGAAGAAAATAGCGCGTGTAATTAAATAAAGAAATTGCTGGTAGTAGCTTAATTTAAGTTAGTTCAATGGTATATGTTGGGTTGTGAGAAGTGAGAACTCGGCATGTGTCGAAATCTGTTACTATTTTTATTGAGAATAATTGATTGAGATATATATATATATAGAAAACTAGTGTCGGTGGAATTAGAATAACAAGAAGAAAATAGCGCGTGTAATTAAATAAAGAAATTGCTGGTAATAGCTTAATTTAAGTTAGTTCAATGGTATATGTTGGGTTGTGAGAAGTGAGAACTCGACATGTGTCCAAATCATTACTATTTTTATTGAGGATAATTGATTGAGATACGAAGATAATTAATATATATATATATATATATATATATATATATATATATATATATATATATATATAATCTTAACTGATTAAGTGTAGTACGTAATCGATTAAGTGCATTTTGGCTAAAAATTTGATAACTGCTGGTTTCTTTTTAATTAAATTTATTAAAATATTTCAATATCATATTAAATTTATATTATAATCAATTTATATATTAAGCATAAATGTATATTATTAATTTTATAATTTATAAACGTATACTATTAAAAAATTTAATTGATTAATAAAAATTCAAGTTTTTTAAACTAAAAAGTTTTTTTAGAAAACTTCAATCGATTAGTTAATCAATTAAAAATTTTAAAAATTAAAATTTTAAAATCTTAATCGATTTATGTTTGAGTTAGTTAATTAAAATTAAACATGCTAATTTTTATAATTTAATTTTTTTTATCAATTAATCATATAATAGATTAGGAATGTAATCTATAATAATAATATTTAACAAAATTTAATTTTATAATTTATGACTAATATATATATATATATATATATATTATATTAGTGTATAATTTATATATTATAATTAATTGTGGAAACAAAAATCATCGCATGAAAATATTTTTTTTAATTGCTATGTTTGAATATAATTTGTTTTTATTATATATATATATATATATATATTACTAAAAAATAATTAATTTTTCATTGTAATATTAGTAATATTTAGTAAATTAACACATTCGTTGACCGTTGAATTCTCGTGCTTATGATTATTGATTTGTTATATATATATATATATATATATATATATATATATATATATATATATATATATATATATATATATTGAGTTTAACTGTTAGACCATCACTGATTAAGTTAATGTGTATTAATAATATTATTTATATATTATTGGTTTAAAATTTTATTAAAACATAATATTTTTAACAAATTAAACTTGTTAATTTCTATATATTTTAATAGCTAATTACGTATCTTTATTAATGAAATAAAATATAAATTTAATTATTTGTAAAAATATTTTACTAAAATATTTATATGAAACAATTTAATTTTTTTACCGGCCACTATATATAATTTTTTAAAATTGAAACTTTCAAATTTTGTGTAGACTCTAGTTAATAGTGTAGTGAACATATTCATTAAAGGCTAACATTTTATTAAAATAAAATTCACAAATTATGTTTATATTTGCAATTAAAAATGTAAATTCCTTTTAATATTTTATGATTCAATTATATAGATAATATTATAATTCAGTATTAATAATATTATATATGTTAATAATCATAATATATTATTATTATTATTTTATTAATATAATATATTTAATATTATAATAAATTATTAATGAATTGAGATCATTAATCAGTTAAAATTATTGACATATTACATTTAATTCAATACCTTTTTCATATATATATATATATATATATAATTCTATAATAATAACTTTTAATGTAATTTAGACTTACTAGTTTATTCAATTAAAAGAATTTAATCAATTAAAGATCTAAGGTTCAAATAATTTGAAGATTATGAAAACTAAAAATGTAATTACGAAATTTAATTTATTTTAAATTCTATTTCTCACATCCGGTCATACTCATAATTTAATAATATTTCTCACCATTTTATCTTATTTCACTTCATTCAAATAACTCTAATTTCATTCCTATTTATCTTTTTATATTCTATTTCATTCTCTTCCTTTTTGTTCTTTTACTCCATCCAGAAGCAATAGAGCAGTGAAGCTTAAGATTTCAAAGTCTGAAATTTTAAACATTTTTCGCATGCATTTAATGAGCATTTTGCTAAAGAACTTTACAACCAAAATCTATATACATCTCATTCTTAACTTAAAATGGTAGAAATGGTATATAATGGTTATCATATTTAATCCATCTTTTACGGTGGCAACTGGCAAATATATAAAAAGAATAAGATAGAAACCCACTCAAGTGTATAATCTCAGGCGAGTTGTAATTTGCTTCCGGCACATAGGGCATGAAGATAATGTCGAGCCACACTCCTTGCAAGTCTACATCATCATAATAAAGGGCAAATAAATATCCCACACTTTACATGCTATTAAAACTTGCACATAACGGGTAAAATTAAAATGCTTTTTTCAACCATTTTTGTTTATTTGTAATAACAAATTTATTAGATAGTTTTTAAAATGAGAAATACATGACCAACTAATCATATATTACAAATATATATTTTCATTCTTATGTTGGTATTTTTAATGTTTTAAAAATGAAAATACATATTTTACGTCACCTTACGTCAAATCTGTATTTTCATGGTTTATGTTTTGATATTTTTAATTTTTTAAAATAAAAATAAATATTTAACATATGGTGACCAGGTAGTAGTTGGGTGTACCTTGCATTTCAAACAAAATGTGTAAATGTTGAAAAATAATACGCTCATTAAACAAACTTACCGTGTGACCACATCCAAAAGCCATGTCCTTCGGATTGGTTAAGCAAACCGGGCATACCTTGAAAAAACGAAGATATTTGTCTCACAAGCTTAGTGATTTCAATATGAATCTATGGAAATACAAAGCAAGAAGCGAGGAACAAGAAAACATACTGGTTCGACACCGGCTGGAGCCGTCGGTTCAACTGATTCCAAATTTGTTATGTGCGGAATCACCATGCGTGCATTATCATGATTTATTACTTCATTAGGTGGAGGGAGAACCCTTTTATGTTGATGAAGAACTGATTCTCTACTGCATCACACGGATTTGACAGTCAGCAAACCTTGAATACAATATAGAATTATCATACCTTTACTTCATTGCTTACTCGGTAAGTTCTATATTTTGGGCTGCCCGGAACTGAAATGGAATTTCCATTAGGGCAGCAAGTGCAAATGCTGCTTCCTTCTTTGATGCTTCTGTGTTCTCTGACATGATCTTCGTAAAGTTGACAAACTAAACGAATAAACAAAAGAAGGAATGAATGCCTTATAGCATATCCATATGTATTAATATGTCTAGAATGGCGGAATAATTTATTAAAGAGTAAATTAATATATATTAAGACTGAAGAGAAGAGAGTGTAATTTAAACATCCCTCTCAGAAGAGGGAATGAAATTTATCAATTTATCTTTTTTATTTTTAAGAAAAAAGATTAATCATGATTAGAATATCAACACGAGTTTAAGAAATAAATAAAATTATCAAGAACTTAAAAAATACAGTTAAATAACTATTGACTGAAACCTGGACGAAATTTTAGAGAATGTTTGAGTGTAATTTTAAAATGTCAAATAAGTGAAAAAAATGAAAAAGGTTTATCTCAATCGTAACCGAGTATCCTCCTTGCTCAATGACATTGGGTAAACTTTGTTTGTAGTCATTTGTCACTTATGATTATTAATAGATCTGCAGATTTTCTGTCTCGATCATGAGAATAACTTCATAAAACATTTCTTTCTCTAATACCCAATTTATTACAGAAATAGCATATTGGTTTCAGAATTAGGCAATAAGCTGAAGTACTATCAAGTTTGTCAATATCAGGCCAAACTACAATCCTTCTAATCTCCAACTCTTAGAAGTAAAACTTGCGTAAAAGCAAACAATACTAAATTTTCAAGTGCTATCAAATACCTGAAAGTTGTCAAATAAGCGCTCAGTAATGTTATCATCAAATTGCTTCATCTCATCCCATGGTCCATCTCCAACTCCAACCAAAATAATTGAGAGAGGATAGTGGCTGATAATCAGAATAGCTCCACATTTAAGACAGATACATAAATAACAAAGAGGTTACAAAAGAAACTGCTCTACCTTGCAGCAACAATTGAACTGATGGTTGCTTGTTCTTGAGGACTAAGCATTCCACGCGGTGTGTTTGGATTTCTTGTAACCTAAAAAAACAAAAAAAGTGGTTTAGAAGAACAAAAAGAGAAGTGGGAGAAAAAATATTCAATCATGCCATGAAAAGAAAATAAAGAAAAAGAAAATTTGGATATAACCTGTCCGTCAGCAATGATGACAAGAACATGATATTGACCGTTAGTTCTTTCCACAATGTCTATTGCTGCATCAATTACGGGGGCAAATGATGTCGGACCTATAAATGAGGGAAGTGTTATAGTTAAATCTCATATATATATATGAAATTTTCTGAGTGCTTTTACACTCAAGCATTTTCACAAAATCTCAGTCTGAAATTGTCAACTAGTACTTTAGTTTATCAATGATTACTTTCACTCACACACACACATATATGCATGTATGTATATATATGCATGAATCCTAAGCTTTAAATGTGGTTATTTCTAATACACTAGTCCCCATCAAGTTGGAGTTTGTAAGTTGAATACTCCAACCTAGAACAAATGTTGAATTCAATGTTCCTTTAATTATTTAGTCAAGATGACTATAAGTTGATCATTTGAGCTGATAGATTCAGTTACAATTTCTCAGACAGCTTTTTCTAGAATAAAATGACTATGAATTTCTATAGGTATGGTGCCCTCATGAAACATTGGATTGGAGACAATATTGTAGGACTGCTTGATAAAGCTTTCATGAGTTCGATGTCACGAAACTTCATTTCCTAGAGTAGTTTTTAATCGGTATAAGCTCATAGCCTTATATTCTTCTTCTACACTAGACTGAGCAACACCATTTTGGTTTTTATTTTTCTAAGTGACAGTATTTCCACCAACAACATACAATATCATGTAGTGGAACTTATATCGGTGATCTTGCCCAATCTACATCTCACATCCAATAACTTGGATGTTCCCGTTATCCTAATGCATCCTTGTCCAGGAGCCTTTTTAATGTATCTTAGAATACTAATCACCACATCCCAATGATCTGTATGAAGAGATTGCATAAATTGACTGACTATTCCAACTGCCAAAGAAAATGTCAGGTATAATAATTGTAAGATAGATGGGCTTCCCATCCAATCTTCAACATCGCTTATGATCAGAATAATGGTCTCCTTAATTAGGCACCAATTTGTGACTAAGATCTGTGGGACTATTGATCGGTTTGCAATCTGACATTTCTATTTCATTAAGTGGGTCTATGTTCAATACATACTTCCTTCCATCCTTGGATTGAACCACTTCAGTAGCAAATGATCTTTGGTTTGGAAGTGGCTGACAGGTGAAGTATAGAAGTAGCATATCAATAGCATTGAACTGGTCTATAACCGGGAGCACATCCTCAATCATTGTTCTTGACAAGGATTAGGTCCCAATTAACGGACCCTAAGTTCAGAGGCAAGCAAAATTTTAAACTTATGATATGCAATAAATCATAATGCAATTCCTTCCCTCCCTGTCCCTCATAAAGCCAGATATTGGTCACAGATAAATAAAATCTGAAGAAGAGGTGACATAATCATAATATTCAAATTTATTGTGGGATTGATAAAAATAAAGTTAAATAGTTTTCCTAACAATTATATATACTCGAACTTATTTGTATTACGTTACAAGGAACTATGACATAAAAAGACTAGACAGAAGCAAAGATTTTTTTGTAATTTATTTATTCTATTATACAGAATAGGCTAAATAAATTATCAACAAAAACTTAGTTATTTTTACAAGTTCAATTCATTGATAAATAGGTGGGCCTAGAAATTCATTTGGGACAATTGAATCTTCTTTTTCTTCTTAAGAACTAAAAAGAAACAAAGCCAGCTCGGAAGAGAATGTTTTAACACAAACCTGACAGTTTTAAGTATGGAACAATCTCTCTGTAGCGTGCAAGTACTTCCTCAAAACCATGACAAAATCTATTATCAGGATAAAAACTGAACACCTTCTGATCACGTGTAGAAGCTACAAAAAACTCATTGAAATCAGCAGAAGAGAAAACATAGAACATTTGTCCAAAGTCAGAAGAAACAGCTACGCACCATCACCAAATCCAAAGCATGGTATCAGATTATCTTCATCAAAGGAAGACAGAGTACGACCAATGATGGAGATTGCTTGCTCATATGGATTAGGAGTGTTTCCAATATGATGAAGGCTTTTTCTTGATGAAGTCAATACCAACTATTAAATTTGAAGATTCGAGCTTCTCTCAGAGAAGAAACAACCTGAAATGTCAAAACCATGACAAAATCTATTATCAGGATAAAAACTGAACACCTTCTGATCACGTGTAGAAGCTACAAAAAACTCATTGAAATCAGCAGAAGAGAAAACATAGAACATTTGTCCAAAGTCAGAAGAAACAGCTACGCACCATCACCAAATCCAAAGCATGGTATCAGATTATCTTCATCAAAGGAAGACAGAGTACGACCAATGATGGAGATTGCTTGCTCATATGGATTAGGAGTGTTTCCAATATGATGAAGGCTTTTTCGATGGAATGAGTGCTTCCCTACAATTGCCAAGGTGTGAGTTCTCTAATTTATTTACATATATACATGCACAATACTAATTTCATAATCAAAAGAAATAACCTGTCCACTCATTGCTCTTGGTGAAGTCAATACCAACTATTAAATTTGAAGATTCGAGACCAGCTTCTCTCAGAGAAGAAACAACCTGAAATGTATCTTCAATATGCATAATCCTTCTACAAATAGTTATGTCTAAAATAAACATCAGCCAGATACAGTCAATCCCAGATTACCAATAGTGATTAACATTATACTGCTTATACTATTTAAAATTGCCTATCCTCTCTAAATCACCAAGCAAAAGTAGCAGTGAAAACCTGATCCAATGAACTGAAATGGTCAGCTATATATGTGGGTTGCCGTTTATGTTGATTGCGAGTGTTTGCCGAACTCCCACCATACGTGGAAGATCGATGATAGCTAGTACTTGATGAGTTCTCATCATAAGAAGATGGTTGATGATATGTAGTATTCTCCAAGTTCCCAGCATAAGGTGACGGTTGATGATAGCTATTGTTCACTGAACTACCAGCATAAGAAGGGGGATGCTGGTAAAAATCATCATGAGATTCATACGTTGACTCTGAATTTCCCATAATTACAGGCCTGCTTCCAGAAATATCAAGATAAGTAATAAATAATGCACTCTAGAGGTAAAAAGATAAGGTTAAAGTGAATTAAAACAAAAACTACAGCACCAGAAGTGATAACAGTTCATTGTCCATAGTAAAATATCACTAGAGAGTAAAAATCATTAGCATATATTTTGATGCCATTTTCAGAAACTCATGTCAGCAACTTAACATGTTTATTTATCAAAATCAAATTTATCATAATTTTCTTCTATTGATTCCCAAAGCAGAGCCAAATTCTATTTAAAATCAGAAAACATTCAAGCAAACACAGCAATCACGTATTACGAAATAAAACACCAGTAAAGTAATGAGACCAGCGCTATAAACATTTTTATGCATCCAATTGTGATACCTAACGATTAGCGAACCGAAACCGAAACGCAAATCAAGCGCACATAACTAATCTATCATCCATAGGTTAACAATGACTACAATAACTGTAGATTTTCAACGCGGCTGTGCTCCTAAGATCAAAGCCAAAATCACGATAACTTTCGACGAAGAAAAGAGAAAAAAAGAAAACATAGGGATCGAGAATTCTACAACTACAATTGCATCTAATTTACAGTAGCATGAATCTCAACCTCAAAACGATACCGTAATGGCGGAATAATCTAATTCACGTGAATCGGCGGGGATAGCAGTTGTATATCAGTTACGTAGAATTATAATTATTATTATTATTATTATAATTATGGTTCAAAAAAGAAGGGGAAGTAGAGAAAGAGAAAAGTGAGAATCGGTGTTCAAAGTTAACCTTGTAGAATTGTTTTGCGTGGAGTCCAAAGCTTTGTTGCGGAATTTGGGTTTGACCTTTCAGTGTTCTAGAGAAGCGAAACAACGTGATGGCCATTTTGTATTATATTATTTTGGTATATTAGACTTAGACAGATTTGGTAGCCTGTGTCTTTGAAGCGTGCACTCGTTCAAAACACAACTACTTGTCTTCACATGTTTTTCTTCTTGCTTCAGCACAAGGTAGCGCGAAAGGTGCGTTATCCATCTTAGTCAAAGCTTTTTCTCTCTTTATTTAATCCATCTTGCTTCAAGGGATTAAAAGATGAAAACGGACATTCGTGTAAATTATGAATCAACGCAATAATAATAATAATAATAATAATAATAATAATAATAATAATAATAATAATAATAATAATAATAATAATAATAATAACATTTTACACATTTTAATGAAAATACTTTATTCTCAATTTTTTTTATTTAATATCTTAAAAACATGGGTTCACAATTATTTAATTCCCTTCTCTGACACATTCCTTCTAGATACTTTCCAAGCTCTAACTCATTCCTCGTGTCTCCTTTTCCGGTCCACCTCATAGATGCCTAAATTTCTACTCTATGAAATAAAATAAGTATATGTTTGGTTTCACATTTTACACAATTCATCGTAGATCTTGATGTATTTAATTTTATATTAGAGAAATATCATAATTAATTTTAGGTTTGGAATTGAATTTAAATTTAAATAACTTTGAGTACCCAATTTTTATATTCTATGATAATTTTATATTACATTTTATTATAAACTTAATTTTTTACTAAATATATCTTAACATAAATCCTGTGAATTTAAAATCAATTATAAGCTTAAATGATTAATTATCATAAACACAATTTTAATAATATTAATCTCATGTATCCGCTAATTTATCATAATATCAAAGATCACAATAAAATTGTAATCATGATTTCATTTTTAAAATCTTAAATGAATAAAATATCTTTTGACTAATTCTTTATTATTACGAACATATTTTTTCTTCCTAAGATTCATGCATCCCCTCTTCCAAAGGGCTTGCCCTATTTTAGATATAAAGAAAGGGGGCATATATAGAAATGAGTCACACAAGTATTTGGTTTTAGCTCCGATGGCCATCCTTTTATTTGGGTTAGACAAGGGCACGTGTTAGAGTATATTGCATTTCGTGCCCGTCTTACTTTTCCTTATGCACCCTATTTTTTTAAAATAACATAAATATCCTTCATGCATTCTCTTGAAAATGAAATTCGAAAGTGTCTGGATCCGCAAATCTGCAACACTTTCATACACTTTTTAAAAAAAAATAAAAAAAACAAGTTCATATTTGTAAATTTAAAACATGCAAATCTAAATTTTTTTTCTTATCTTTTTTCTTTTTCATCTTCTCTCCCCTTTTACACCCACACCCTAATCCATCACTATCACTACTTCATTCCTTTCTTCTTATTTCACCTCTAAGTTCACTATAATAAAATCTTTATTACCTCTACTTCCAAAAGCCTCTAAGGAGACCCACAAGCTTCTAAGAGATCATTTTTAAGAAGAAAAACTATAATAGAAGACGACGAAAAGAAGAAAGGAATGAGGTGGTTATGTTACTAGTGACGGAGTTAAGGCGTGGGTATAAAGGGGAACGAAGAGAAGAAGAAAAAGAAATGAAAAAGAAAAAGAAGAAGAAAAAACTTAAATTTAAGATACACTTTCTAGATTTCCAAATCTAAATGCTTCTCAAATTCATTTTTCAGAGGAGATGCATGGAAGTGTTTCGGATTTAAAACCTTGGATGTTTTTATATTTCATTTTTTTTAAGGGTATATGAAGGGTATTTGTGTTATTTTATACTAAAATAGGATGTAGAAAGAAAAAAATTCTAACCTCTCTATAAGCTAGCGTCAATCTCATGATTAACAAACTCTTGAGTTAACTCATTAACTCTTACGAGTTTATGAGTCCACTTACTTTACGAGTTGACTTGTGTGTAAACTCTCTTTTTAATAGACTCTAGGTAAACTCGGTAGACTCTAAGCAAACTTCGTAGACTTTTAAGTTTACTACCAAATATGCGAGTTAGCAAGTTAAAAAATATAGATTAAAACACATGTCATTTTGAGTTGTTTACTGCATATTTAAGGTTTAATGTACCTCAATTTTTTGTATCATTCCTAAATTGAAGAATTTCCACATCTAATAATATTAAACATTCATTCTCCAACATCAATTTCTCGATAAGATTGTTTTACTACTATTAACATTTGACCAAGTTATTATCTAGTAATAATACATTACTAAACTTAGTTATTTAAGTATGGTGAAATTTATGATTTTCTATTTTACTTTATTATATTATTGAATTATTATTTTTAATATTTATGAGTCTACGAGTTGACTTTACAGGTCAAATTTCGTGCCTCTCGCAAATTTATATAGACTTATAAGTCTTATAAACTTAGATCATAAACAAACCCTTCTACCCATTCACCTCGTAACAATTCAAGGATATATCTACACACTAGGCAACATTGCCCGATTGATAATGTAAATATATGTACATGGAATAAGGAGATTTAAGAGTCACAAAGATTATTAAAAAAATTGGGGATTACAAATAATAAAATAAGTTTAAAGGTGTGATTTAAAAGATAAACATACAAACCCTAGTTATAAGTAAGCAACTAGAGGATCCCATAAGCAAAAGTGGTATAAATAAGATGAATAAGTAAGGTATGTAAGTTCAATTTTATGTAGTTGAGTGCTCCAAACCCGACAATTAATGTGATTGTTGGAGTGTCATTGCAAGTATACCCCTCAGCGAGACGTTGACCGAGGCCTTCATTAATATCAAAGACCAAGATTGGAAGAAGAAAATAGGAGAGGAAGAAGGAATTACTATAATATTGATGTTTCATAAGAACATTTTGGCGCCCACCATGAGGCTAGATAAAATAGTATCCCATGCCCCAACAAAGCATTGTGACTATGAAGGTGACAACCAGAAGTATAGTGGAAGAACATCTAGTGAAGGAGATTCTACTAGAGAGAGATACACTGACCAAGGCTAACATTATCTTAACCTTGAGGGAGTTACGAGAAGAGATGAGGATACATGAGAAGTATGACTTGGAGATACAATAGCTAAGGGAAGAAAATGTTGATTTGAGAAATAAGTCGAAGACCAACACCTTTGGCATTCGTCCAAAAGCGTTGGTGGCAGCAACATTGTTGTAAGATGATTTAGCCTTGGATACCTGTCTAATGTGATGCTTAATGCAAGAATAATGAATTTCCTAAATTTATCTTCAATATAATCTTCAATTAAACCAATAAAGCTCAAAAAACTTGGAATGCATCTCGGTTTCAACAGAGTTTTTGTAAAAGAAGAAGAAAACATAAAATAGAGAAGAAACGAGTCTTCAATAAGTTCCATAAAATCACCACAATGGAGAACCTTAATTGATATGATTGGAAAATTTTACAAGAAACTTTAAAGAGAGAATCTCACAAAACAAGTTCTTATTTAAATTTTGAAAAAATGTTCTATAAAAAGTTAGAAAATGGGGTTATATAAGTAAAAAGCTTTCAAAGGAAGCTACTAAGAGGAAACTTGCATCTTAAGCTTAGTAAAAGGCTCTAACCTTAAGGGTTGAATCTCATCCCTTGAATGAACTTCAATCCCACAATTTTGATGATCCTAGGTAGCCCTAAACTAGCATGTGATCACACATAGGAAGCACATAGGTTGTTCTTACGTGGAAATCCTTACATGTCCAAGCTTGTATTCAATTAAGTTTTCTGCTAAAGGTTCCAAACTTTGAAAATTAAATCTAACCCTTTGGAGTTAAATTTAATTTCCATAATTTGAACTCAAATTTTACTAAATATTAAAACCCAATTTTCATACAAACACCTAACGCTTAAGACATCAATAAACTAAGTACCCAAAGAGTACAAATTCTACTTTAAACAATAAGTGGCTAAAACACTTATCCAAAGGCCTAATGGTACAAAAGATCTTAAAGATCATTTATTATAAAAAGGTTTTGATGCGTGGTGGGACATGTGTGCACACCCCGTCAGCTGTGGCAAGTATACCATATACGTCAAGTAATAAGTATTTATAAGAACAAAGTTGTCGATCACACGAGGATAAGCAATCATATATAATCTTTAATTTAATTCTATTATTTTTTAAGGTTGTTGGGAGTTTGTTGAGAAAACAATTATTAAAATAAAAATTCAATAATTTTAGAAGCGATTGAGATCCTAATTTCACCATTAATTACCTTAATATTCTCCTCTATATTATTTAAATTATAACCTTTGGTTGGATTAGATTCTTACTCTCGTAACCATCCCTCTTAAGATCACCTACGCCGCCTAGATTAATCTCTTAAATTAAACTAAGTTAATTAGGGTTTTAGTTCTGTGAATACAATGATAACTGTTAGGTTATATCCGTACTACTGTCTACTCCTATCTTTAGGACTCTAGCTTAGTAATGACTTATTTCTCTAGTATCACCTAAGTTTATTTTCTCAAAGTTTCTTTAGGTCTACTATCAATTCATTAGTGATCATTTAACAAATAACATTAATCATAAAAGAAATAAACATCTAATCATATATAGAATAACATCGAGAATTATATTAGGAATAATTAGGGTTACAACGTTCTCCCAATCAAAGGGGGGATTAGTTCATGCTTGAAAAGAAAATAACACAAGAATAATATGAAAGAGAATACATAGATAAACGATTCCTAAGGAAGTCGGATGATCCTTACGTCTCCTTTGCTTAGGCTTGAGGTTGAGATCACTATTTCGTATAAACTGACGCGATTAGGTCAAGCAATTGACTCAAGATTAGGTCAGAAAAGATTCCGGCCGAAAAATAGGTAAAAAAGACGACGATCCAAAAGTCTCTGCTGACATTGATTTGATGTGTATTTATAGCCTTCATGAAGTGGACTTGGGCTTTTCGCGAACCTCACTTGCGCGAGCTTGTTACCAATTCGCTCGAGTTGAGGTTCCAGAGGCAAAACGTGGTATTCGATTGAATCCAACTCACACGAGTTAAGATTATAGAGAGTAATGGTTCTTTATTGGAGCTCCAAGTCGTGCGAGTTCAGTCTCAACTCGCGCGAACTGTTTTCCTTAGCACGTGTCCTCCTATTTTTGGCTATTTTTAACTCCTGAAACACTTAAACAAATCATCAACAAGTCCTAACACAAAGTATTATAAATTAGAACATTTAATGGTTGTTTTAGCTTGCTTAAGAGTGTTTAAGGAACAATTTATTCATTAAAAAGTGCTTGCATATAACTCACTTTTATGAGTTATTAGGCTTGATCCTTCTTCTTCATGTGTTGGCTCATCTTCAAGCCCTCCTTCTTTAGTTAATCTTCATCAAATGCTTTTCCTTCAGTATAAACTCTATTAATTCCTCCTATTTGGAATGGACCTCCATCACTTTCGGTATGGACAAGTGTTAGTGACGGGACAACATCCTTTCGTGCAAGGAATGGTAGAGACACCCCTCCCATCCAATTGGAAACCCTTGACTTTGGAGAGGTATGACAGGACCACTAACATGGATGAACATATCAGCGTATACATCACATAAGTAGGCCGACACATGACTAAAGACGTAGTCCTATGCCAAGTTTTTTCCTACCTCCTTCGCCAATAGTCTTTGTTAGAAACCGTTTGCTGACCTTTATGATCTTAGGAATTGTACCACAAAATATATGTAAATGAAAGAGTTAATGGAATACCATAAAAACTCCCATAATGAAGTGACTAAGAGAAAAAGTGACAAGACCTTTTCTTCCAAGGGAATGAAGAAATATAACCTAAAAAGGGGCACTAAAGGGGTCAAGTACAATTATTACACCCCGCTTAACCTTAGTCGGACTAGAATTCTAAAGCAAATGTTATCTTTATATATCCTCTCCATGCCAAAAAGAGCCAGTATTATCCTTAGATCCAACCATTGTAAACATTGTCGCTACTATCATAATCAGGGATATGTGACTAAGAAGTGTGTTGTTTTAAGGGATCGTATAGAAAACCTGATAAAAGTTGAACATTTAAAGAACTTTAACTAGGGAACTTGGCTAGATAGACCAGGTTACCCTGATAAAAGCCATGAAAAGTATAGTAAGAGAAGGTATAGCCCAATGAAAGAAGGGAAGAGAGGACAATCCAACGATAAGGATTAGAAGGCGTTGTCGAACGAACCAACCCACAATCTCTAAATGGGAAGGTCATCATCCCTGGTCACATACATAAGTACCCAACTTACTGAGAAGGAAAGCCAATGATTGGCTATTGTTTTGTGAGCCCATCAAGATTTGTTTGCATGGACACCAATAGACATGCCAGACATTGATCCCACCTTCCATTGCCATAAACTCTTTATTTATTAAGAAGCCTGACTGATAACACAACGACGTAGGAAAATGAGACTAGAGAGGGAATGATCCGTGAAAGAAGAAGTCAACAAGTTCTTGATAACAAGTTTCATGAGAAAAGTCACGTATACCACTTGGTTGTCTAATGTGGTGATGGTTAAAAAAGCTAATGACAAATGAAGGATGTGTACTAACTTTAAAAATCTCAATAAAGCTTGTCCCATGGATGTTTATCCCTTACCGAGAATTAACTAACTAGTTGATGGGGCTTCAGGGCATAACTACCTTACCTTTTTAGATGTCTATTCTGGGTACAACTAGATATGGATCCCCTGAAATGAGAGCAAGATTATGTTTATAGCTGAGTCAACTAAATAATACTATAAGGTGGTGTCTTTCGGCCTTAAGAATGGAAATGCCTCGTGAACAAGATTTCTATAAATCAAATAATTCGAAACATGGAGTTATATGTCAATGACATGGTGGTCAAATCGAAAAATATAGAACAACATGAGCAAGATTTAGGTGAAATCTTGTTACGGTTAAGAAAGTATAATATGAGGTTAGATTCAGAGAAATTTGTCTTCGGTGTCCAAAGGCCAAGTTCCTAGGATTTATGCTGAGCAGAAGAGGGACAAAAGGGAATCCAAATAAGTGCAAGAAGATTATAGAAATGAGAAACCCGACCAATGTCAAGGAAGTCCAAACATTAGTAGGAGGGCTTATGAGCCTAAAAACAACCCTCGACACACTACTTATTCTCACGAAACCCAATCCCCTCCATGCATTGATAATATATCTATCAATCTCATAAACCACTATTAGTGTGACAATGGTTCTAAAAAAGGTAAAAAAGCATAAACCTATATTCTTTGTAAGCAAGGTACAATAAGACAAGGAAACACAATATCAGGTCATAAAGAAGGCAGCTCTCGCTTTAGTACATTCAGCTAGAAGGCTTTGGCCTTACTTTCATGGACATAAGAAAATTGTCCAGATGAATTATCCTATAGCTAAGGTCTTACATAGACTTGAGTTGGCTAGAAGGATGATGGCTTGAGCCATCAGGCTGTAAGAATTTGACATAACCTTCAAACATAGAGGGAAAATACAGGCCTAGTTCTTGGAAGATTTCATCAAAGAGACCTTTGGTCGCTTTGAGGAACCTCGATGGAAAGTATATATTTGTAGGTCTTCCAATCGGCCCAAGAGTGTAGCAAGAATTATTTTTGATGGACCGGATTAGGTAATTCTAGAGAAATCACCGAATTCCGAGTTCAAAACATCTAACAACTAGGCTGAATACAAGACCATCATAGCCAGACTTATAACTTTCCCACAAATTGTGGGCTAAGAAGGTCCTTTGTCTAAGTGACTCTAAAGTGAAAACTAATCAACTTAATGGTGTTTTACAAGTAATAAAGGCTAGCCTTATCAGCTACTACCACTTGGTCCTTCAATTAAGTCAGCTTTAGTTTTTGAAAATAAGAGAAGATAAATGAAGATACTACAAGAGAGTTTTTATACTAGTTCATTTTATTCCCAAGACTACATCCAATTTCTTAGAAACAATTAAGTTCCATTATCTTCAACAAGATACAAGTATTATTTGAACCTAGCCATTTCTGGCTATACAAGTATTGTTTGAATACAAACTCCTCAAACTAACTCAAGTATTCTTTGAACTTAACCTCTTTAGGCTAACACCTATCACTAAGGGTAAAAGGTTTACAAATGGGGTTTTGTCTAACTAAAAAAACCTCTGCACAAAGAGGGATATACAATTAAAAACACTAAGATTATTCTACAAGAGAAAGATTTGAGTATTAAAACTGCAAGTGCTTTGACTTGTTTAGATTAAACTCTACTTCAAATATTTAAACTTTAGTCTTTATATAGATGGGAAGCTTAAAATAGTTGTTAGATTCAACAACTTCAACGTCTTCAGTCCATTCGTTGGAAGTGTGTTGCATTAAATGCATCTACATAGACTATCTTATTAGAGATGACAACATTTTGCAAAAAGGAAGGATAAATGTTGAAAAAGATGTCTTCCTTTCCGCAATAGATCTCTGGTGTCGATAACTTCAACTTCCTCTTTGTTTTGATTTGTCTCGCCTTTTTCAGAGAAAGATTTGTTAGCTTTCTCGTTCTTGAGATGGAAATGAACTTCAACCCTATTGATTAGAGCCTATACATATATAAGTATCTGTGGAGAATGATACTTATCTTGAAGTTGTGATGTTTCGTTTGATGGCTCATTAGTTTGCTCCACAAACACAAACTTCATCTTATACATATTAGATGAAACTTATATTTCAATAATATATAATTATCAAAATTGAGAGTCTTGATTTGTCTTTAAACAAATTTGACTAAATAATATCCCCCTAACAGAATATTCCAATAAAAGTTTGTTTAAGTCTTATTTGCATTAGATAGAGGCAATAGACTTAGCCATTGATAAGACATGATCATTTTCCTATGCCTCTGACTTAGCTTTATCTACATGAAAGTTAGTTAAAAATAACGAAGCACATACACATACATATATTTAAAAAGAAGAAGATGGAAACTCATACTAAAGGTAAGTTGATCATTGTGATCAACTTTAATTCTTTTATAATTGTGTAATTTTCACATCAAGATGATGTGTTTTTAATTACAGTTTAATAATAAAAAAAAATGTTGCTCCCCCTAAGCTTAAACTCTTCTGCAGTATTCTATCTTGACTTTGAAAGACTCCCTTTCAAATGATGGTGACTCCCCCTCAAATGTTGTTTCCCCATGGATAAGTAGATTCACTTCTCTTCACTTTTATTTACTACATCTCCCATTGGGCTGAAAGCATCAAACTTGAGCTAGAACCCATAGAAGGAACAAGGCAAGAAGTTGCATAATCACATTCTTTAGCCTCTGAACCTTAGACTTAAGATCCACATACTCTGTCTTGAGCTTAGCATGCTTCTTCTCCATAACTGAAAATTTACAATTTAACGTTTTGTACTCAGTACTCATGTCCAAAGAAAATGTGCAGATTTTCAAGTGCGTGTATGGTGATGTAGGGAAGCATAACATCGAAAGATGAATGTCACTCTCAGGTCCACTCAAACACACATTGAGGCTTCACCAATACAAAGTCTCGCAATTGTGGTGCATGAGTGTATGCAAAACCAGCCATTAGAAACACATTTCCCACCGTCTCAACGTCCTTAGGTAGAAAGTTAGTAAAGTTCCACAAGTAGAATTTCATGTCATGTAAATGACTCTGGAGACAAAAAGTCACTTCTTCAGTGTGAGATCCATTTACCCAGAGGTTTTTGAACTCATCCATAGTGAGAAAATGCTTTCTAAATTTAGGCTTGGGTATGGCTTGGTTGAAAACACGACCAAATTTCAATTGATTTTTTCTATTCCTAGCATTTTCATCAAACATGCTGACCTTCTTATCTCCCTTATTGGTTGCCCCTCCCAGTTACCTACAACTACCATTTCTACCACAATTTTTAGAAATACATGATCATCAACTACCCTCAAAGGATTAAGTTAGTGATTCTATTCCTAAAATATCTATTTTTATTTCCTCCAACCTGAAATCTTGCTTCAAATATATTCCTCCATAATTAAATCACCATATGGTTTACCATCCTCTAAACTTCATGATCACTATATTCCACTCCTACCTAATTCCTCCCTTCTTAACACTAAGTCTTATAAATAACTTCATTCCCAAAAAGACATATTGTACCTTAATTTGTGATATGTTAAATGAAGGGATCATAATATCTAGCACTAGTCCATTCTCAATCTCTTGTGAATTTAGTTAAAAAAAATAATTGTTCTTAGAGTTTTGTGTTGATTATTGAACTTTAAATGTTATTACTATCAAGGATCGTTTCCCTATTCTTACTATTGATGAGCTTCTAGATTAATCAAGTAATGCTACTATTTTTACAATATTGATGGTTTGATTATCATTAAATACAAGTGGTTGGTAAGGATACACAAAACACCAACTTTTATGACTTTTGATGGTCATTATGAGTTTTTAGTTATACCATTTGGTTTATCTAATACTCCTTCCATTTGTCGGACTGTTATGAATGGTCTACTGTGACCTTACTTGTACAAATTTGTTTTGATGTTTTTTGGCGATATCTTAATATTTAGCAATTCTTACTCTGATCACTTACGACATATTCAAATCATTCTAGTTTTTATTTATTGAAAAGTTTGTGGTTGATCACTTACAACATCTTCAAATCATTCTAGAGTTGTTATTTATTGAAAAGTTTGTGGCTAAGTTGTAAAAGTGTGTTTTCGCTGTTCCTAATGTTGTTTACTTGGGTCATATAATTTATGCTAATAAAGTTTCCCTTGATCTTGATATATTAAAGCTATTCAAGATTGGCTAATGACTCATTCTCTTCAAGGATTTTTGGGCCTCAATGCCTTTTACAAGTATTTTATTTGATGTTAAGCTTTTCTCGCCACTTCTCCCATTGATTTGCTAAGTTCTCATATATTCATCTTGAATACATCTACTGAGGTAAAATTTGTAGAATTAAAACAATAAATTATATCCTCTTTGGTTCCAAGTCTAATAAATTTCAACAAGCCTTTCGTGGTGGAAACCAATGCTTTCACCACTGCCATTGGTGCTATGCTCTCTCAAGATGGTTACATTATTACTTTCTTCAATAAGATGTTTTTTGGATGTGAAACTTTTTTGTTTACACAAGGAAAATGCATGTTGTAACATATTAAATCAAGAAGTAGCATCAACATCTACCGAGGTGTTCATTTCAAAATTATCACATATCAACAATGTCTAGAATACTTATCTTCCCAATCATTCCAAACCCCAAAACAACAAGAATGAGCTACAAAATTGCAAGGTTTTAGTTTTGATGTTCTGTACAAACTTGGGCAATTAAACAAAGTAGCTGACACTCTCTCCCACATGCACAATGGTGATCCCTTACTTCTCAAGATCATTTCCTTCCCAGATTCATCCATTATCAACAGGTTTTGATAGTATTTTTAATATATATTAGAGGGAAAAAATTTTAGCCAAACTTTAGGAAGACTGAAAGATACAGAAGATTTTTAAATTATATAAGTGGTTGGTTTACTTTAAAAACAATTTGTTTATATCTAACTTTGCTGACTTAAGACAATCCTTGTTTTAGGAGTTTCATTATGCAACAACTTCTAACTAATTAGGGTTTCAGCCAACTTTATTTAAAGTCCGTATCTCTTTCTATTAGCCGAGTTCACAAAAGGACACAAAGTGTCATGCCCCCAATTTTCTTTGAGGGGATAAAATGGAAAAACAAATATAGCAAAATAATGTGCAACAAAATTATGAAAATAGATAAATAAAATAAATATATAGATAAAATAAAAAATGTATAAACAAAAATAAAGAAAGTAGAGAAAATTAAATAAATAAATAAGTGTTAATAATTAATAGCGTGGGAATTAAATAAATAAAATTAAAAAATAGAAAAAAGAAAAATTAAAAAAATTAAAACAAATTGTTAAAATTGAAAATAAATAGAATAGGGGTGTATATGATAATTAGGGGTTACAGTTAGTAATTGGCACAATAGGCCATGCTCGAATATTGGGCCAAGTTGATTGGTGGAGAGTTTTGACCACTCCATGATCGAGAGTTAACAAAACATTTTCTAACAGAACAGAAAAACTAATCTCACTAACTCTATACAAGGCTCTCAAGAAACTAAAAGAGCTATAAAAAAAAAAAAAAAAAAGGAAAACAAAAAATATTCTCTCTCGTGACAGCCGATACTCTCTCAACCTGAGCAAGATACTTGACCAAGAGTTAGGGGATTCTTGGTGAAAAAAGAGGAAAAGGAAGAAAAGGCGCAAAGAACATCGCGAAGTGTAGAGACGCTAGAACGAAGGCATCAGAAACGGTAGATTTCTCGTCTCTTTTTAGATCAATTGATTCCAAAAATTACTCTTCGATTTCATTCTTGTATAGCTACGCGGTTTATTCATTTCATATTTATAAGTGTTATTGCTATAATTCATTGAAATAACACTATGGTTGAGCTTTGTTTTTAGAACCCAGCGTTGAACCTGAAATTGAGGACAAAGTATGGAATCGTTTAATTCATGTGCAATTAAAACGGTGCGGAAACTGAGGCAAAATGGAAATGAGACAATATTGGAACAATCGGACCTCGAATCAAATGCGAAACAATTAAATTGAGCTCTAAAGCAAAATGAGCGACGTTCGAATGCAAATTTTGAACTGAATCTGATAATCGCCTTAGAACTGAATTGAATAGAGGAAGGATGCGTGTTTCATTATCAAGATTGAGTCCGGATTCGAAACGCGAACCAAGTCCGGATTCCATCTTCAAATTGACATTTGCGGTTCAGTGCGTTTGTGGTTGGTTAATATGTTTTATGTTTTCTTTTTATTTTTTATATAATATCTATGGGAAAAAATTATATATCAAAAGAAAATATAAGTAATGTTGTTTACTTTTCTAAAAAAAAAAAAAAAAAATTACCAAAGATAAGACTTCAGTTTATATATATATTTTTTACAGCTTGTTGCATTAATGAAAAACAATAATCATTCTCGTGTTGAAATTTAGAAATATAATTTTCTTATTTGTTATGAATGAAAAATATGTGAACTCATATTTTTATTCCATCATTTTCATTTCGTACATATTTTTAAGTTATAAATAATTTATTTTTAATTAATCATTTAATATGTTTTTAATAGATTGAATGGAATATAAATACATTAAATTTAACCTACAAATCTTTATTATAATAATAAAGTAATAAAAATCTATTAAATATATTAAAGACATATTAAATAATCCACGAAAAATAAATTAATTGTAACATATAAATTTACACGAAAAAATAGAGTAAGATTCCGAGTACACATAAAAAAGGTGCTAGACAAAAGAAAATCATACTAAAATTAATTAAATAAGTTTGATTTTAGAAAAACCTTACTAAAAAAATTAATAGTATCATTTTTGGTAAGTTAAAAAAATTAACATCACTTGTATTTTCTTTTAGTATATATTTTTTTCTCCCTTATTATCTTTTATTATCTTTTAGAACTAATATATTCATTATAAAAACAAAATTCTTTATTACTTGCTTTTGCACATGTTCCCTGATATTATTACCCATATCCCTAATTCTAACCCCCTATTTGTAGCAGTTTAGAGAATAGTGTGCGAAGTGGTAGGCAAGTGTATGTTTTTTATAAACAAATGATAAGGTTTGTATTTTTATTGAAAAAGATAGATTAATAATAGAATTTTTCATTTTAGATTAGAAAAGTATAACTACGTAAATATTTGTTTTGAACAAGGTTCTTAAAGTACAAGAGTTTTGAATAAAGATGGTCTTTATAAGAGGACGTCTTGAATTATGAGTGCTTTGGTTGCGAGCTCTTTCTTGGATGAAAGTGGTTGTGAGATTTCTAAGTTGATAAGTTAATTCAAGCACTACAACAACTTGAAAGATAGGGATATTCTCTCAATGATTGATATTAACGAGATCCATGAAAACAAGAAATATGTTTAGGATTCTCGTTGGTATAAAGGGTTGAGAAGTTAATCTTGAGAATTGCTCGATGTTTAGGTGTATTGATGGTTATTGGAGTACTTAAGTTAACTGGAGTGTACTCAAGTATGTGATCAAGTGTGAATGATACATGTGTCCCTAGGACTCATAGGCCTATGATGGACATTTTAGGAGATGTAATGTGTTTGTATATGATTATATTAGTGCTAGAGCGTGCTGATCTTGATGTAATGATGACATGAAGAATGATTCATCCTTGCATGTTTGTACTAACGCCCTGTGATGATCTCAACTTATATTTGGGGAGCAGACCTGTTGGTGATGCAGGTTCTACTGAGGACGGGCACCAGAGTGGTTAAACAAAAGAATTCGTTGGTTATCAAGTTAGAAGGATAGACCTATGGAGCAATTATGGCGAAGATCTTAGAATAATGTAAGGGAAGAAGTTTTTTTGTACACACTACTCTGAACTTAGTTATATTCTCCGGATATATAGATTTCGGGTAGACTTGGATGAAACTAGTCCAACCCTTTTTTATTTTCATTTCTTTTATATATATATATATATATATATATATATATATGTTTATTAATATGTAAGGATACTAGTTACATAATGAATATACATTATGTTTTTCACGTAAATAATTTACGTGCTTTCTTTAATTGCATAAAATGATAGAAATTTTGGAAACTCATGCATCATAGGTGACACCTAGAAATCTATAGTTGATTGAAGATTTGGTTTTGGGAGAGAGTTTTAAATTGCCCATAGTTTTCGAGCTAAGAAATGAAAAGATTTTATAAAAATATTTAAAATGTGTATTACAATCCGTTAGGAATTTTAGGGTGTTATATTAATTACCAAGTGTATACCTTGTATTCTTATCTTTCCCTTTCTATCCCTATGACTAATACGACTTTATTGCACTTCTCATTTGGTCGACTTATCATGCTATCATTGTTTGCATCTAGGCAGTATAGTTTTTTGTAAGTTAGAGTTACCTAAGGTACAAAGTTAAAGGTGACAAAGTCTTTTAGAAAACTCATAAAATAAAGGTAGCAGAGTTGCACATTCAATTTAGGATAACCGTCACTAAGACGAGCATGTGGGGTGCTAACACCTTCCTTCATGTCACCGACTTTCAAACCCCCTCTATTACGTAAACCATTTCCAAGTTTTTTTGATATTTTGTAGGCAACTTTGTATCACTACTATTATAGTGATCATTTGTTGTAACATTTTAGGTTGCAACACATAGCATTTTGTCCAAATGTGTACAACCTGTCAAACCAACAAATATGTCACCACAAAAAAATGGATTACATTAACCTTTACTAGTTCCATTACGAGTTTGGGATGAACCAAGCATGGAATTTGGTATTCACCTCCCAATTTTGTTCAATCAAACTATTATTTGAATATCCATTTAATAACTCTTCCATCTAGTGATCCTCTAACCTTGCCTTAGATATGCCTAAAAAATTTGCAAGTTTCATTGCATGCCCAAGTTCATTATCTCTGATCACAACCCCTTCTTTTTAACTTATTTTGGTGTGAGCTTTTTACCATCCATGGCACTACCCTCAAGTTTTCAACTGCTTATCACCTTAAAATAATGGTCTAATTAAGGTTATAAACAAATGTATAAAAATGTATTTTTAATATTTTGTGAGTGATAAACCAAGACTATGGTATAAATACTTCCATTGGGCTGAGTTTTGGCATAACACCACCTAGGCCATTGCCATAACTCCATTTTAAGCTCTTGATGGTCAGAAGCCTTCTACACTAGTTGACTATTGTAAGGGAAAAACATAAAAGATGGTGTTGAATTTTGTTAAAAAAATTATAAGCTTTTTCTCAACTCTAACTATATCGTCTGGTGAGTCAAACGAAAGTTTTCAAAAATTTATGAAAAGATTTTTCACCAAAACAAGTTAATTAAACAAGGCAGCTCTAATTTGAAGATTCGAAAGATAAATAGTTGAGAACACAAAAGATTTTTATACTGGTTCATCTTATCACAAATACTACACTCAGTTTCTTAACAATAACTAAGATTTAACTATCTTTCAAGATATACAAGTATTGTTTGATCTCCAACTACTTCTAACTAACCTAAGTATTCTTTGGACACAACTTCAGTTGTGTATTATGTTAATTTAAAGTCCCACATCGGTGAGCATTGGAAAGAGAGATGAGTGAAAAATCTATATAAGGTAGAGTATTAGGTTTTATTCACTCGCACCACGTCCTTAAATCTAGTAAAGGAGTGTATTAGGTTTTAGGTAGTGTGTGTCAAACATGTAGCGATGGTTTGTAGTTTTTCCGTCCAAAAACTATATGTGGTGATGGTTTGTGGTTTTTCCGTCCAAAAACTATATGTGGTGAGGGTTTATAGTTTTTCAGTCCAAAAATTATATGGCGCGAGGGTTTGTAGTTTTTCCGTTCAAAAATTACACTGGTGCGAAGGTTTGTGATTTTTCCATTCAAAAATTACACTGTTGCGATGGTTTGTGATTTTTCCGTCCAAAAATTACATGTGAGGAGGGTTTGTGATTTTTCCGTTCAAAAATTACAAATATTGAATTTTATCTCAGTTGGATCGTGGGCTAGATCTTAAGGCACCGAACCACATTAATCTTTTGTGTTCTCTTTTCTTTCTCCCTTATACTATGTTGTTAAACAGGTTAAATTCCCAACAAGTGGTATCAAGAGTGATGGTTCGATTTGGCGAGAGATGGATCCGTGAAGGTTATGTTGAACTTGACAAGAGATGGATCTGTGAAGGTCAGGTAGACCTATCTTGAGATGATTACCTTTGTCAAAAGTCTTCTGCTGCAAGGAGGGAGAAAGTATAGTGGTCATTTGTTTAAAGGGAGGATTGTTGAGATGCAATCAAAGTCCCACATCAGAAGAACAATGCAGAGCTTGAAGGAGAAGAAAGATTTTGCCAGTTAGAAGAAGATTCTGCTACAAGGGAGGATTGTTCCAAAAGTCAAAAGATTCTGCTGCAAAGGAGGATTGCTCCAAAAGTCAGAAGATTCTACTGCAAGGGAAGGTTACTCTAGAAGTCAAAAGATTCTACTACTGGAAGATTGCTCTAGAAGAGTTTTGCTAGTTAGAAGATTTTGATGTAAGAAAGGATCGTTGTAAAAATGTAGGACTTTGAATTAAGGGGAGATTTGTTGTGTATTATGTTAATTTAAAGTCCCATATCTGTGAGCATTGGAAAGAGAGATGAGTGAAAAACCTATATAAGGTAGAGTATTAAGTTCTATTCATTCGCACCACGTCCTTAAATCTAGTAAAGGAGTGTATTAGGTTTTAGGTAGTGTGTGTCAAACATGTAGTGATGATTTGTAGTTTTTCCATCTAAAAATTACAAATATTGAATTTTATCTCAGTTGGATCATGAACTAGGTCTTGAGGCACCGAACCACGTTAATTTTGTGTGTGCTCTTTTTTTTCTCCCTTATATTATGTTGTTAAGCAGGCTGAATTCCCAACAACTTCTTCAGGCTAAACAACTCAATATTCTCTGGACACAACCTCTTTAGGCTAAATAACTCAAGTATTCTTTTAACATAGCCTCTTCAGGCTAATACTTATCACTACGGGTAAAAGATTTAGAAAGATATATGTCTAACTAGAATCAACCTCTACACAAAGAGAGATTTATATTGAAGAACAAAAGGCTTTTTACAAGAGATATTTGAATATTAAAACTGCAAAAGTTTTGGTTCATTGTAGAGTGATCTCTAATTTCAAATCTTCAATCTTTAGCCTTTATATAGATAGAGAGCTTGAAATAGTTGTTAGACTTAGAAATTTCAACTTCTTCAATCTATTTGTCGGAAGCATGTTGAATGTCCTCATGCATTAAATGAAACTGCATAAACGGTCATATTAGAGACAACACATTCTTCAATGAATGAGGATTAGATACAGAAAATATGTCTTCCTTTTTACACCAGATCTTTGTGTTAGATAACATCCTCTTTGTTCTGATTGGCTCGTCTTCTCTGAAAGGAGTGGTTGACTTCGTCATATTGGTTTTGAGTAATGAACTTTTAGGAAGACTTTACAGAAAATATAATTCAATTGGTTTGAGTATTTCATATATAAGTAATTGATTAGAGATAATACTTATCTTGTTATTGTGCTTTGACTACTAACTTATTAATCTGCTCAATGCATTCATCTGACTGGTTTTATTCATTTGTTAGTTTGATTCGCCTACTGAGACTTGATTTAACTATTGGATCTACATTTGTCTGCTAGCTTTATTTGTCTTAAAGATAAAACGTGTACTAAGACTAACTGATGGAGATCCATCTACTCCAACACAAGAGGTCAACAATGCTAGAAGAATTACAAGGTCAATGCTTAAGAGAATTCAAGAAGAGGAAGAAAAGAGGTTAACCCAAAGTCAAAGTCAACACCAAAGTCAACAGTCAACCTTTGGAGACCTTTTCTTAGTCAATAAGCCTTGTAATAGTCTTAGCATTTTATGAGTGTTTGTACTTAATGTTTGAACTTATATTTGGACCTTGCTTAGTGTGAATGTTTCTCGGCCAAATGCAAATAAGATTAGGAAGTAATCATCTAGCTTAATTAGGAGGAGAGTGGTGCACACTCTCTCTAGAGAGAGTGGAGAGATGGGAGAGAAAAGTGAGTGGAATTTCCACTAACACTTTTCCTTTTCTATCCTTGGTCGTCCCACTTAGACATGCATGTTTTAGGCGCCGCCTTCAAATTTGAATCAAGACCTTTTGATCTATATTTAATCATAAGGCTAAGCTACAAACTTGAGTCACATTTTACATGCTAACTCAAGGAATAATTTCGGCCATGTGATCCAAAATCAATCAAGAGGTGGAGACTCAATTTTGAAGTCACATGTCTCATGCCATCTTTCATCTAAGTAAACCGTGGCCATATGATTCTATTTTAGTCCTTAGGATGCTAACTTGATCCATGTGATGTGCTAGGCTTGCCACACGTTAGATCAAGTTTCCATCCAAGGACTCACATGCCTTACGGTTTTGACTTAGTACCAAACTAGTCTTTAGTATATACTTGTGAATTTTCAGATTGGTAAATCACTTTTGAGTCAATTAAAGAATTAAGCATTTGCTTGAGAGAGAAGTTTCTCTTCAAGATTTCTTTATTGAACCTTTATGAGTCTTATCATGGTGATCATCCATGTGACGATACTTCACTAAACTTATTGCTTCTAAGCATGGTGTCTCCATCTTCTTATCTTGCTTCCATTTTCTAATTTCTTTTTTTTTTTGGAGTGTGAATTCCTTGATTCACCATGGCTGACCGTGGAGTTTGAGTTGAAGAAGTTGAAGATTGGGCAATTAATAATCTTGTGGTTGAGGCCCAACTCCTTCAAAGCCTTTATATAGTTGTAATAGTTGGAAAACTAGAGTACGAATAACTATCTTTATTTAGAGTAGCTTGATAACCTAGTTCCATGATTTTTTCCCGTTCTGATAGTAGAATAATCAATAGATAATTCAATTTTTTAAAATAAAAAATAATATATTTAATCTTAGTTACACTCTTGTCATGGGTTAGTGTGCACGCGTGGCATCAAATATAAAATTTTGTTGAGTATATCTTTCACTAAACTTTCACATAAATCAAATTTAATCAAATTATGTTGATATAATTTATACCAACTATTACTCAATATTTATAACTTGATAAAGAACGTGATCCAACTGTTCACTTTTAACTATGTGTGCCAATTTATGTCAAGTTTTAGAAAATTGAACAACAATATAGTGGTAATCAAATGATTCATATTCTAGTATAGTTTTGAAAACATACGAGGACTTTTGTCCTTGGAGCGAGGTATCAAATAATTTTTCAGCAGCATAAAATTTTGTATATATATTCTATGTTAAAGAACTTTTAATCCAATGATGGATTTCTTAACAAAAAAATATTCAATTAGAGTTATTGAATTATGTAATTTACATTAATATAATTTGATGTGTACCTTTGTGTATAAGAGTTGCTTTTATACAAGATAAGAATAAAAAAACACATAAAAAAGTAAGATACTTAAAATGAAAATGAGTATTTTATTTTGACCTTTAAAACAATGATATTGATGATATTTATTTAATTATGAGCATTATGAAGGGGATTGTTGATTAGTTAATTCAATTCAATAATTGAAAAGGGGATGTAGCATAAAAAAAGACAAATGATGCAAGCACTAATATAAGACAATCAAATCATGTGGTAAAATTCATCGTTGTTCTCAAAATGAATTAACCATGGTTTCTACACAGCTTTGTTAACTTCAACTTTAAGCTAGATAACCAACTAGAATATAAAATCAACACAGACTGAATCACAAGCATAATTCAAAATTTAATATTGATTCAATTATATAACCTAAATTATGATTCAAGATTTAATATCGATTTCGAATTGATTCAATTATATAACCTAATTTACAAATTAATTAAAGGTATGTTTATGTTATTGTTGGAAAATTAGGTTTGAACTAGTTTTATCAACGGATTAAAATTCTTATTTTTATGTTTATTTTATTGATTAAATATAAACTAACTAGTCTTAAATGATTTTATATTGATCAACCTTACACTCTATAGAAGCAAAATCTAAATTTAATATCAATAATAGTAATTAGTCTGTGAATACAAATTCCTAAAATTAAGCAGTTCAATTTTTAAACTGTAGATATTAGAAAAACCTTTAGTAAGACGGGATAGCTCACCTATATTTATCATTAGATATTTGCAGGAGACTGAAAAAACATCTAAATTCAATCAAACAGGCGCAGTCATGATTACATAGAATTTCATAATTGACGAAGAAAGCTCGGTGAAAATGTATCCAATTAAAGCGACGTCCAATAAACATAATAACCCAAAGTTATGCCCCTCCATCGATCATTAAACATTCAAATCATTAATAATAGATAATTTTATCATAATAATTATATCATAATAATTACATTTAATTTATATATTTTAATCTTAAGTTTATAATTTTTTATCAATAATCATATTTACTTAATCTAGAACTCAGTCATACTTAACACTTAATCACACTTAACACTTTAAAGAATATATTAGGGAAAAATCAAATACATCTCCTTTCCTTCGAACTTGTTAATTGGGTTAACTTTTATGATTTTGACATCCTGAAAAGTAAAACTTGGCGCATCGCTGGTTGGGGTGTCACATACCTATGAATGATCTGTCATTGACAAGCTTGATCATATCAACTTTTATGCATGCCTCCACCAATAATTTTAATTTGACCACTTATACGTATTGTGAATATCTTTAGTCATCGTGTTCCAAGAATTTAAAAGCTTGTTGAAGTGATGAAAAATGGATCAAATCTGACAAGTACTTATGAAACTTATTACATTAAAATGGGTAAAGATTAAGTAAGTGAGACGATCTAAGCTACATTTTTTCTTTATCATTTTTGAAAATTTAAATTCTGCATTATCTTTAAAATAAACAAAACTCATACATGACTTGCATGTATATACAATTTTTTTTATTCATTATAGATTTATTTTATTTTATAGAAATATATTTTAAGAGATTTGTTTTTAAAATATTTTGTATAGTCAATCTATCATTACCATGGTGGGTATATTGATTTTAATTATAAAATTTTTATAAATTATATAAAATCTAATTTATAATTTAATACATACTTAAAGCCTGGATACGCCCGCTAGCACATAACAGCGGATACATCTAATGTCATTGATCCACGTATTCCCACATTATCGAACATGTTAATGGTCAAGATTAGATCAGTTCGAACTAAACACATGGACCAATAATACACGCTTAACTCTATATCACCGTTAGATATTGCTTTGTTCTTCCGGGAACGCATTTAACATCTTAATTGGAATACATGACACTAGCAGATTGAATGTGTAAACAGTGTAACACCTCCACTTTAACCGCGATCCTCTCCTATAAAAGTTGATAAGGTAATTTTTTTTAAACCTCCCGTCCTTTTCTTTACTCATACGTCCATTTCGAGTCTCTCCCTTCCTTTCAACTTCCTTCTTCTAGTAATCTCTTAGTTTCCCTCTCTTTTCACTTGTTAAATCTGTTTTTTTTTTTTTTTTTTATTCATTTTCGATTGCGGACTTATTTTATTTTCACGTGCAGTTTCAGAGTCTCTGTCTAGTTACATAGACTTTTATTACCCATCTCTGTTTTATTCTCTTAATATTAGTATGTATTATTTATAGCATTTTATTTTAATTTTTTAAATTATTAATTTTGTTAGTATAAAAACCTATTACAAGTAGTTGATAATAATAAAAGAAATTTATTTTATTAGTGTAGGAAATTTATTATAAATAGTTAATAATTTTATTAGTGTAAGAAATTCATTTGTATGAAAAAAATTGTTACAGCTAAGAAATTCATTAGATTAGTAAAAGAATAATTTTGTTAGTATTAAAGAACCAATTTAACAGACTCTGTACATTGTTATAATTTTAAAATTGTTAGTATATTAATGTATTGTAGTTAGTTTGTAAATATTTGAAATATGTGTTTAGTTAGATAATTTGTATGGAAAAGTAATAAATATAGAAATAAATAGTTCAATCAATTATTATTATTTTTTTAAAATTTAAAAATTGATTAAGTAAATATACTTATTGTTACATAATATGTTTTAGGTTATGAAAATTGCAAATAAATTATTAAAGTGAAAAATTATTTATTATTAATATTTTTATGTTAAATAATTTTGTTCATCTTAGAAAATTCATTATATCAGTAAAAAGTTAATTCTTTTAGTGTTAGAAACCTATTTAACAGACTTTGCAGGCTGTTATAATTTTAAAATTATTAGTATATTAATTTATTACATTTATTTTGTAAATATTTGAAATATTTGAAATTGTGTTACGGTTAGATAAATTATATAAAAAATAATATATATATATATATATATATATATATATATATATTAAAAATCACTGTGATCACGTGGGTTTGTTAAAAATCTCTTTCTGCATCGGTTCTGAACTAACTGATGTAAAAAATGAATGAAGAATAAATTTTTTATATCGGTTGTGCATGCATGTAATTGATGTAAATCGATTTTTTTACATAACTGACGTAAAAAGACCGGCAGAGTTTCTATATCGGTTATAAAATTGATGTAAAAGTGAATATGTTTCCAATTCGCCCCAAAAACGTAAATTTTTTGCCAAAAAAGTCCATATTGGACTTCTTCCAAATGAGAAAGAAACCACGACTAAATTAATAAAGTCTCACCTTTAACAACAACAAATGCAAAAATGTAAAATGTATTCTCATCTTATATTATTGCATTAACGGTGTTCTACAATATCTCTCGTTCAAGTGTATACCATCTACTCGTATTATTTGGCTTACAGAATTTGAAAGCATAACCACATTGTTTGAAAGTCCAAAACATATGATGAAATTGCCAAACTCAAGAACCAAAGTGTTACAAGAAGTTGACAAGTGAATTTGCATATATTTAAGCCAAACAGGAAGTTGAGCGTATGATTCTTCTTAATCACCATACACCATGATAATTTCTTTTTGTTTAGCTAACATGCTTACTTGTAGAAAATTTTATAATTAAATATACTTGAAATTCTTTCTTGAACCAATCTAATTTTAATCAATGAATCTGTTGGTATACAATCAAAATCTCACATCAGAAGAACAATGTAAAGCTTAAAGGACAAGAAAAGTTTCTCTAGTCAAAAAATTCTACTGCAAGGGAGAATTGCTCTTAAAGTCAGATGATTCTGCTGCAAGGAAGGATTGCTCAAAAAGTCAGAAGATTATGCTGCTATAAGAGAAGATTGCTCCAGAAGAGTTTTGTTAGAAGATTCTGATGCAAGAAAGAATCATTTTAGAAGTGTAAGAATTTGAATTAAGGGGAGATTTGTTGTGTCTTGTGTTAATTCAAAGAAGAGGGGAGTGAAAAACTCATATAAGATAGAGTGATAGGATTTATTCAGTGCACCACATCCTTAAATCTAGTAAAGGAGTGTATTAGGTTTTAGGTAGTGTGTGTTAAACACTATAGGAGGGTTTGTAATTTTTGTTGTGAAAAAATTACATGTGGAAGGGTTTGCAATTTTTTTCGTGAAAAAATTACATATGGGATGATTTATAATTTTTCTGTGTAAAAATGATATGTAGGAGGGTTTGTAATTTTTTCGTTCAAAAATTACAACTAGTGAATTTTATCTTAGTGGAATGTTAATGTTCTTATCAATCTTTTTCTTTCTCCTTCATACTTGTTTTAGGAAGCTAAGTTCCCAATAGTGAAATCAGAGCTGATGGTTCAACTTGGCGAAAGATGGATCCATGAAGGTCAGGTGGAACTCAACGAGAGATGGATCCATAAAGGTCAGGTGAACCTATCTTGAAATGATTCCCTTTGTCGAAAGTCTTCCGCTGCAATGGGAGAAAGTGTAGTGGTCATTTGTTTTAGGGGAGGATTGTTGGGATATAATCAAAGCCCCACATCAGAAGAACAATGCAAAGCTTGAAGGAGAATAAGAGTTTTTCCAGTTAGAAGATTCTGCTGCAAGGGAGGATTGCTCTAGAAGTTAGAAGATTTTGCTGCAAGGGATGATTGCTCTAAAATTTAGAAGATTCAACTACTACAAGAGAAGATCGTTGCAGAAGAATTTTGCTAGAAGATTCTGATGCAAGGAAGGATCATTGTAGAAGTGTGAGACTTTGAATTAAGGGGAGATTTGTTGTGTCTTGTGTTAATGCAAAATCCCACATCGGTGAGCATTAAAAGAAGAGATGAGTGAAAAACTTATATAAGATAGAGTGATAGGCTTTATTCACTTGTACCACATCCTTAAATCTAGTAAATGAGTGTATTAGGTTTTAGGTAGTGTGTGTCAAACACAAGAGTTTATAATTTTTGCCATGAAAAAATTACATGTGGAAGGGTTTGTAATTTTTTCATGAAAAAATTACATGTGAGATGATTTATAATTTTTCCGTGCAAAAATTATATGTAGGAGAGTTTGTAATTTTTCCATTCAAAAATTACAACTAGTGAATTTATCCCAGTGGGATCATGAAGTAAGTTTTGAGACACCGAAACCCGTTAATTATCTTGTTAATATTTTTCTTTCTCTCATATACTTGTTTTAGGAGGCTGAGTTCCCAACAAAATCTTCCCTGGTCATACTTATTAATTAGTTAAGACATGTTAAGAAAAACTTATAAATACTTTAACTATTGAATGGATAAATTATAATATTAATCAAATCTGAATCGAGATTTTGATGGTCTTGGGTCAACTTGACGTTTAAACATGTATGCAGTCCACCCTATTGCATGACCTTTTACCTATTGTGAATTGTGCTAATTCAAAGTCTCACATCGGTAGGCATTAGAAAGATAAAAGAGTAAAAGAACTATATAAGAGAGAATGGTATACTTTATTCACTCACAACACATCCTTCAATGTATTAGATTTTAGGTAGTGTGTGTCAAACATCAGTGTTTTCCACTATTTGGTTGTGAGTAGTATGTTTTTTTGTGAGTTCTTTTATATAAGCTTTTTGTAGTACTTTTTAACATTTTTCATAATAGAGATTTTTCTGAATTAGGTCTCGTGGTTTTTGTCCCTCTCATTGGGGGTTTCGATGTTAAATTTTTTTGTGTTCTTTTTCTTGTATTTTCATTCTTCTTGTTTTCTGAAATTTTAGATTGTCGTATATTACGTTTCTTTTATTTCATTCAAGTGGAAAAGTTTTCTTTTACATGCATTCAGTTTTTGTGTAACTTTTCCGTTGTGTAATCATGTCTTTCCTAACAAGGTTTGTTGTGTATTGTGTTAATCCAAAGTCGCACATCGATGGACATTAGAAAGAGATAGGAGAAAAAACATATATAAGAAAGAGTGATAGACTTTATTCACTCACACCACATCCTTCAATATATATAATGAATGTATTAGATTTTAGGTAGTGTGTGTCAGATATCTTATTTTCCGTTAATTGGTTTTAAGTAAAAAAATATTTTATGAGTTCATTTGTAGAAACTCTTTTGTCATACTCTTCGACACATTTCATAGTGGAGATTTTTCTGGACTAGGTCTCGTGATTTTTGTCCCTCTCATTTGAGGTTTTCATATTAAATTTTTTTGTGTTCTTCTCGCTCTTGCACTTTTATTTTCTTCTCTTTGTAATTTTATATTGTCGTATATTACATTTCTCTTATTTCACCCAAGTAGAAAGATTTTATTTTACACGCATTCAGATTTATGTAATTTTTCCGCTGCATAATTTGTGTCTTTCCCAACAAGTGGTAACAGAGCTCATGGTTCAACTTGGCGAGAGATTGATCCAAGTAAAGGTCAAGTGAACCTATCTTGAGGAGATCTCTTGTGTCGAAAGTATTGTGGTCCTATATTTGAGGGAAGATTATTGAGATACAATCAAAGTCCCATATCTTGTAGAGTGTAAAGGAGAAGACAGGCAACACAAAAGATTTTGCAGCAAGGGAGGATCAGTGCAAAAGAGTTTGTAATAATATAGAACTTTGAATTAAGGGAGGATTTGTTATGTGTTATGTTAATTGAAAGTCCCACATCAGTGAACATTACAAAGAGATAGGAGTAACAGACATATACAAGAAAAAGTGATAGGTTTTATTCACTCATACCACATCCTTCGATCTATATAATGAATGAATTAGATTTTAGGTTGTGTGTGTCAAACACCATTTTTCGCTATTTGGTTTTGAGTAGAGCATTTTTTTGTGAGTTCTTTTGTAGAAACTCTTTTGCTGTACTCGTTGATATTTTTCATATTAGAGATTTTTCTAGATTAGGTTTCCACATTAAAATTGTTTGTGTTCTTCTTGCTCATTCACTTTTATTTTCTTTGCTCTCTGAAATTTTATATTGTCATATATTACATTACTCTTATTTCACCTAAGTTGAAATGTTTTATTTACATGCATTCAAATTTGTGTAATTTTTCCGTTGCGTAATCCATGTCTCTCCCAACAAACTTTTCTTAATCAAGGTAATTCAAATTAATATTTATGTAATATGGCGACTCTTACCAAAAAGGTGGTTGGCTTCCTCCTACGGTAACTTCAAATAAATATTTTATATTTTTATTATGTAAAATTAAAATTATTTTTAATTCATGCTAACCTGGTTGTGTTTCAACAACCTTATAACTTTTCGTATCATCATATTCACGTAAATTGTCATCAAAATATTCTTCATAGGATGATTCATCATGAATAAAAAACAACGTAGTTTTCATCAATGTTGTTACAGTTTAACTTTGTACGACCTCCTTCACAAAAGCTACCAACATTTGCCTCGATTCACCCACATTATAAGCAGATACACCACTTGCAACTACTTCTACACGTAATTCTATAGGACCCATGTTGAAAATTATTAATCATAATTTCAACATCTGCAGCATCAACCATCTCCAGTGCGACATATTTATTTCCAAACAAATATCTTGTTGTGATACAACCAGTAACTTCATTAGAATTTAACTTAAATTTATCATATATTCTATTTTTTAACCCATTAAAATTTATTCTACGTTTGATTTATAAAGCTCTTTTAGATCCTTCAAACTATACTCCTTCATTAGTTTAAATAATCCTACTATTATTGTAGACAACAATAATAATTGTAGAAGACATCTCAACACAAATTATTTATACCATATAAATATTTTTATTTACAATAAATCAATTAGTTATTAAGATAATATGAAAAATATACAATCAAAATTACCGTTAATAAATATTTACCTCACAATTATCAAATATGGATAATTTTAACTCTACACTTACATAAAAAATGATAATCACTTCTTTTAAAAAAATAAAAATAAATTTTATTTTTAAAAATATAAAGAAAAAAAGAATAAAGAGAGGTACGAAGTTCCAACCTCAGTGCTGAAAATGCTTCAGGGTGAGATATATATAGGCAATTGGACGAGTGGGAAGGTGACACGTTTAAAGGAGACATGTGGCTGAAGGAACTGGGAGCAGGATCGTGGTAAATGCTTGAGGGCGAGTAGACAATTGTGTTGGGATTCAATCAAAGTCCCACTTTTTGCAGAGTCTAAAGGAGAACCCTAGAAGATTTTGCTGCTGCAGAAGAGTTTGCAATAGTGTTGGACTTTAAATTATGGGAGGATTGTTATGTATTTTGTTAATTCAAAGTCCCACATCGGCAAATATTAGAAAGAGAGAGGAGCAAAAGACCTATATAAGAGAGAGTGATATGCTTTATTCACCCGCACCACACCTTAAATCTATCAACTTTACTTCGCAGCTAACTGCAATACGCAACCAACTAGCCAACTCACTCACAGAATATATACATATTTCTCTTTCTCCACATTTTATATGTAAAATACAAAAACAACACAAGAAGGGGGGTTGAATTGTGTAGATTGTTTAAAAACTTTTTCTCTAAGATGATGCGTTTACGTCTGTTGTTTTCAAAGCTTGATCAGACACAAGATTGTTTTCTTCTTAAGATAGGCTTCTTCCCTTTGGCAATTTCTTTCCCAAAGGTTTTGCGTCTAGCATTGGCTTTTTTTTCTTTTTATTTCTGCTTCTTCAGCTTTCTTCCTTTTGAGTGCTTCCTCAATGTCTTTGGGTTCAAATCTTTGTCACCAAAGCATATCCAGAAAGGTATCTAAAATTCGACCTGATTTTCACTTCTTGAGGCTAGTTTCTTCCGTCTGAGTTGACTTCTGCATCTGTTTATCAACTTGCTCGTTGTTTTGACGTCTGAAAGCATACTCATTCTTTGGTCTGAGATTTTGGCACATAGACATATCTTTGACCATATGTTGCAAGAATCCACTGTTCAGATTGTACCATCTTCAAACATTCTCTTTTTCTGTCTACAAAAAAAATTATTTTTGATCTTGGTACCCAAATTTTCTTGGGTTCAACTTTGTTAGTTGTAAGGTTCCGTCTGTCAAAGGTTCTTAAATGACTTTCAGACTGTTTCGGAGACCTTAGATGAAAAACATGCTTCTATGTAAAGACGAATTAACTAGTAATTTTCTTTCGTCTGTCATATGATTATAACCAAGTTCACTTTTGTTATGAGGAGAGCTTCCACATATTAAAACATTTTTCAGTATGGAAGAACTATTTGTGAACTTAGTTAAATCCTTCTGTAAAAATTCATTTTCTTCTTTTAATCTTTTTTTTTTTAATTTCAAGACGAAAATGATTTTTTTTAGATTCATAGATAATTCATCTGATGCACTTTTCTGTGTCAAATTTTCATTTATATCCTTTATATTTAAACATTCTTTAAAATCCTTTTTCAGCTTTGATTTGCAACTTTTATATTCTTGGGCTATGAAATGACAATTTGCAAGAAGAGTGTCATATGATATTTCCTTAGTCTCCGAGTCTGAATCAGAGGAAAATGAGGATGAGTGAGATATGCTTGAAAGATTTACCTCAGATGTTTGTGTGTCTCTTGCCATGAGACAAATATCTGCAGTCTTTCCTTTAGACGATTTGTCTGAGCTTTCATCATCAAGATCATCCCAAGTGGTTGACTTCTTCCTTCCTCTATTCTTTTTGGAGTTCCACTTCTTCCTTCCTCTATTCTTTTTGGAGTTCCACTTCTTCCTTTGCTTTGGACATTCAAACTTTGTATGCCCAGATCTCCTGCACTCATAGCAGATGATCTTTGGTTCTCCTTCTTCTTCAAACGATTCCTCAGGTAACCGTCTGTCTCTTCTTTTGAAGTGTCTTTTACCACGCCCTTTATTCATCAATCTTTTGAATCTTCTTGCCATCAAGGAGATTTCTTCTTCAGAAGGATATTTTAAATCTTCTGACTCTCCATCAAGCTCGTCAATGTTGGATAGAGCAATAAGCTCTTGAATTTTCAGCTTCCCCCTTTTACAAAAATGAACTTCATGCACTCTCAGCGCACCAATGAGTTCATCTAGAGTAAGGGTCTTCATATTTCTCCCAACAAACATAGTAGTGAACATAGCTTCCCGTGGTGCAGGTAAGCTATCCAAAATCTTCATGTTGTTTTGGGCTCTTAAAAAATTAATTTCCAATGCAGCTAGCCCATTCAGAATAGTTTGGAATCTTCCAAACATTCCATCTATAGATTTTGATTTCTCCATGGAGAACATTTCATACTCTCTTTGAAGGGTGGCAGCTTTCCTAAGTCTGACATCTTCAGTTCCTTCAAAAGAGATCTTCAACGCATCCCAAAGCTCTTTGGCTGTTTTATAGGCACAAAATCTGTTATATTCTGTCATAGAAAGAGCACACGTTATGGCATAACACGCCTTGTTGTTAGGCTCCGCGATTGTATATTCTTCATTTCCCCACTCCGATTCAGGCTTGGTTAGGGGAATGTCTCCTTCTGTTATGATCTTCCAAAGTCTATATTTTGTAGACTTGATGTACATCTCCATCTAGTCTGCCCAGTAAGGGTAATCATTTCTAGAGAAAGCTAGAGGAATATTCATAGAGGAGCCTTCTGCAATGAGCATCATCTGAGAGTTTGTCATCCTGGATCCTTTCCTCTAGCAGTTGTTAAGCGCTCAACCCTTAGAGGTTGAGCTCTGATACCAAACTGTAAAATACAAAAACAACACAAGAAGGAAGGGTTGAATTGTGTAGACTGTTTAAAAACTTTTTCTCTAAGACGATGCGTTTGCGTCTGTTGTTTTCACAGTTTGATCAGACACAAGATTGTTTTCTTCTTAAGATTGATTTTAATATCAGACTGTTCAAGTTATTATCCCCCAGTTAGTTAATGGATAAAACAATAAAGAAGACAACTGTTGGACTTGAAGCTGAAGAAGTCGTCTCTTATTTTTAGTTTTGATCTACTTGTAATCTTGATTTTAATGATAGATTGTAAATAGGAGCGTAATTGTATTGATTGTTTTAGAATAGGCTTTGAGTGTGGTTTTTATTCAATCTCGCTTCACAGAGAAGTTGAATCTACTCTGAGAATCAAGCTAGAGCAGTTTGGGAACCCTTTTTTTGTTTTGAAAAGTTAAAAACTGTTGTTTAAAATGTTCTTAAGCTGAAGTAATCGATTATCATATATCAGTAATCGACTACCAACAGGTTGAGAAAACAGGGAAGCCCAAAACACTCTGGAGTAATCTATTACCACATCCTAGTAATCGATTACTTCGTGCTTGAGATAACAGAGAAGGTAAAATCTCTCTGGAGTAATCGATTACCACATTCTAGTAATCGATTAACACACCAGAATTCATCTCAAAAAGCTTTTGAACTGCTTTAAATTGAAACCTCTTTGATTTGATTTTAAATAAGAGAGATCTTTGGGTTTTTTCAAGAAGAAAGGAAGAGCGAAAAACTGTTTTAAAAAGAACACAAGTTCTAAGAATTCTCTTCAAGATTTTAAAAGATTTTCTCTAGAGATGAAGAGTGTGTGAAGGATTGAATACATTGGTTATAATCTTGATCAGATCATACACAACATGTGTAATCTTTACTGTTCTCTAGAAGAAGAGTTAAGGAATTTGAGAGAGGTGCTTGATAACCACTGTCGAATGACTATCAAAAGCTAGATTTATCCCCAATTAAACTTGTAATATAGAGGAATCAACCTAGGTCATCTCTCAGAAGACATACATACATTCAATTCGGAATTGCTCACTATTAGGAGGGGGATTTTCATGAATTAATGCAGCAAAACCTAAACGGAATAGAAAATACAAAACTGAATGAAGAACTAAAGACAGAATTGGAATTTAAACATAGAGCAGCAGCGAAGTGTAAATTGAAGCAATGAATGATAAATGCAAGAAAATGAACGTAGCGTAAATCTTGAGGAGAATTAGGAATTGAGAATAGAATGGAGAAATGTAAACTAAAACAATGAATTAAGCTAATTGAAACAATGCATTAAACAGAAGAGAAGTGCAGAAAAAGAATCAAGCACAGTAGCATAAAGTGTGAAAACCTAAACGATCAAGAACAGAATTATAAAGCGTAAATGTAAATTGAACCAGAGATTTATTGCAGAATTGAAGAAGAATCAAAGTCAAAGAACTGAATTCAATTGTTGCAGTAGCTACAGTTGTGAGGAGAAATTGAATACATGAAGATTGAAAATGAAGAAGTAAAGCATGAGAAGAATAGAGAATAGAGAACAGAGAAGAACGAAATGAGGGAAGAGAGAATTGTGCAATCACACAACTCAAACTTCCACAAGAAGCTAGAAAACAAAATTATGAAAAGTTCTTGTTGAATTCGCGCCCAAACATGCTTATATAGAAGATGAAACGCGCCCCTCATTAAGCTATTTCGCGCCCTGGCACACTTGTGAAGCAAAGGAAACAGTGAAACGCGCCCCTGGATGGCATTGGACGCGCCCTGGCGCGTTTTTGCCGCAAGCAGGAGCAAAACGCGCCCCCCTGGCGCGCCCTGGCGCGTTTTTGCCGCATGCAGGAGCAAAACGCGCCCCCCTGGCGCGCCCTGGCGCGTTTTTGACAGCACGTGAATAGTGATTTCACAACTGCTTGAGTTCTTTCACTAAAATGGGCATAACTTCTTCCACAGATATCGTTTTGAGCTCTGGTTTTTTGCAAATGACAGAGGTTTGATAGAGCTACAACTCTCATGAAGACATGAAGAGCCAATTCGGAGTGCAAATTGAGTGAAAGCTGGGCTCAAATGGAGATGCTCCCTTGACTTGAGCTTCAACTTCTCTTCCTCTTGCTAACTTGCACTCTAAGTCCTCATCTCAGATCTTGGGTCTTCCAATCCAGGCTTCCATTCTAGCATTCAATCTCCTCCCTGCTCCTATCTCTTCTTCATTCCTCATAGTTCTAGAAATGACTGCACAAGAATCAATATAGAATCATAAGAACTTATGAACTTTTAACTACTACTTTTACTAAAATATACCTCCAACACAATATCTAAGATAAACTACCAAAATATGACACATATAACAGCTAATTGAACCGAAAACAAAGTAAAGAAAATGTATATAAAATGGATTATCAAATACCCCCACACTTATTCTTTTGCACTCCGGGGCAAAACTTACTAAAAGAAGAATTGATGCTATGTGAACTGAACCAATTCCAGTTGAGCCACAGATGCATATAAAGAGAAAGGGACAAAATTCAGAGCATCAAGATCAACAACGATTCATGAATCTAATGTGCATCCAGAACAAACAATTTGACAAGTTGAGTTAAAGAATGAATTCAAAGTGATAGAACCTCACAAGTCAGTGTTTCCTCTTGACTCTCAAGTGTTTTAGGCTTGTATTTGCACTCAAATACATCATGCAAGCTAACACTACCAGATTTTTACAAGCCTCTAATTTCAATAACTTGAGACACATGCAATTAAAGATCAAAAGGTCTTTATTAAGCTTGTAATGGGGCCAAGGTGAAGGTGGGATAAGAGGAGGATTATTTAGGCTAATAACCAAGAGAAAAGAGGAGCAATGGGGAATAAATCTAATAAGCATGAAGATTACCCTCCTAGCATTTACCTCTTTTTGGCTTCCTACTTATTTCCATCTTGGATTTTCATTTCCTTCTTTTTCTCTTTTCTTTCTTTTGCTTTCCTTTTTCTTTTCTAGATTTCCTTCTTTTTCTCTTTTTTCTCTTTTCTTTCTTTTGCTTTCTTTTTCTTTTCTAGATTTCCTTCTTTGTAGCTTTTGGTATTTCCTTCTTTGTATCTTTTTCTATATATATACATATACATATATTTTTCCGTATACCTGTTTTCTTCTGCATAACTAATACCAATTCATTCACCATCTCACATACCAGACTTGTTTTGAAAGGTCTTACCACCACACTTATTTAGAACTTATTCCCAAAACAATTCCAAAGCTCCTTTAGTCCCTAAGGTTAGGGGACATCATTGTTTTTCATTTCTCGGCTTGTAATGAGCTTGAAATTGAAGAAAGGGATATGCAAGCTCAAAGGGGGATAACAAGGGACAGATATGTAAGGTAGGCTCATTTGGCTAGTGGCTTAAGAAGAAAAATTGCCTAAATCATTTCAATAATGCATGTGATCAAGAAATATCAGCAAGAGTCAAGGAAAAATCTAGAGCAACTAACAAGATGAGTGTAGTCACACAAGAAAGAAATTTGAAGGAGAAACTGGTTCCTCCATATAAGGCTCAAACTCTCACAAGGTTTATTTTCTATCACAAATCATCCAAACTTCAGTTTCAGGCCAATTGCAAATCAAGGATGCATAAATAGGTCATAAGAAAATTGAACATCTATCAACTAAAAATGTTTGTAACTTTCGTAATTTATACACCTATGACTTCAAAGAAAAAGGTATGTTTCACATTCACCATTATTTTTTTTTATATATTTTTTTTTCAACCATCAAACAAGGCAAAACAGAACAGAAAACATAACAACAAAATATTCACACAATCCCCCCCCCCACACTTGAAATTTGCATTGTCCTCAATGTAACATAAAGTGCATCAATGAAGTCAACTGCAATTCAAGACAGAGAGGGAGTAGAAAACTCCGTAATTATTTCCTAATTACTTCTTATCACTTTCTAATTACTTCCTAATTACAGAAGATGGATAGACAGGAAATGAATGAAAATAGAACGGAAAAGAGTGGAGGGAGAAAAGAAAACTCCCTCGGCTGCTCAGAGCGGCAATGATAGGTGCAAGCGGTACCAACTCTTGCTCTATGGCTGTTCAATGGTGCTTTCCTGATCATGCTTCAGTTGCCCATTCACCATGAATCTGCCTTTGGTACCTACCAAAATAAACATCCACCAGGATCAAATATCATCCAATCATCTGCAACTATATGTAAATCATTATTAATTAATGCGAGATGATTGGTGATCTGAATATGTTCTATAGTTAGTGCATGGTGGTGGTAGGAAAAATTTGAACGCCATAATTATAATCTTCCATTTGTTCATTTTAATCTTGGCATCCAATTTGAACAAATTAAATGTTTCACTTAATCTAAAGCACAAATTAAAGCATATGGAATATTGAAAATCAATATCAACAACAACATTTAAGAGAGAGAGTAAAGGGTTAGAGTGTATCAAAGTATTAAGGTCATCCTTTACTCCATCTACAATATGTGTAGACACTGGTTCGCCACTAAGTGTAGGAATTTGCATTTGGACCTCCATTGATGACCTCTCTAATGATCTAGAAGAATATGCAACATCATAAGAGCAAAAGTCATTAGGAACAACTAAGAGGTCTAAATTAGCAAACTCAATTATACTCCAAGCTTTAATTCCAAAAGTATCTAAAGTGAAACAATTAGTGTTGTTCATATTTTTGCAAGGAGAAAGAGTATGAAATGGTAAAGAAAGCTTCCCTTGTGGTTGTTTTGATTTCTTGGATGCTTCATTCTCTTCACAATGTGAGCTCCAAGGGAACTTGATGGACAATTCTCCACTAGGTACCAAGACATGAGGATTTCTATGAAGGGGAGGGTCTGAAACAACTTGCATTTCTTCTTTAGAAATTACTCCTACATCACATATAAAATTAGAATCAGTAGAAACAGAGGAAGGATTAGCATAAACAACTAAATCATCACATGTTTCCTTCTCTTGTCTATCTGTGGCTCTTCTTTCTTCTATGTCTTGTTCTTTCAATTCTTGATCTTGCAGCTCTTTCTCTTTACATACGACCTCCATGGAATTTTTCCTTTGTAGTCGTGCGAGATTCCACCAATTGCATACGGACCCCAAATTGATATCACTCACCATCTTACCATCAACATTCATATCAGAGTTGGCTTGTGAGGGTAGACTGATGGGTGCTTGAGGTTGGCTCTGATTAATGGCATCAGATAACTGGCCCATATGAGTTTGAAGAGTCTCAAAACTGGCCTTAGTTATTTGTTGAAGTTGCATGTTGTTGATGGCCATCTCGCGTTAATAAATTCTTCCAAGGAAGGTTGTGGTTGGGCTAGTGGTGGTGGTGGTGCAACATCTTTGAAAACGATGGTGGTATGGCCTTAGTTATCTGTTGAAGTTGCATGTTGTTGATGGCCATCTGCTTAATTAATTCTTCCAAGGAAGGTTGTGGTTGGGCTAGTGGTGGTGGTGGTGCAACATGTTGAAACGATGGTGGTATATAATGATTGGACTGTTGCTGCCAATCTGGTGTCGGATGGGAATATTCATGTGAATGCTGATAGCTCTGATCTCCCCATCCAAGGCTGTAGGAACTAGAATAAGGATCGTATTGCTGCTAAGGCATGCCTCAAGGATCATTGAAACATTCCTCTTGCTGCCAATACTCCCCAATATTCCTATTATCCATGTTAGCCTAACCAAAATGTACCTGCCACCATGGAAATACACCAAAGATGCACCAGAACAATAGAACAGAACAACACCGCAAGCAGGTTTTTTTTTTTTTTTTTTCAGTACAAACAACTACTATTACATGGAATTATGGTTAGTCTATACAATTGCAATATTCACAAACAATTTATATACATGAGAAGTGGTAATTCCAAATCAAATGACGTATGTCCCCGGCAACGGCGCCATTTTGATAACCACTGTCGAATGACTATCAAAAGCTAGATTTATCCCCAATTAAACTTGTAATATAGAGGAATCAACCTAGGTCATCTCTCAGAAGACATACATACATTCAATTCGGAATTGCTCACTATTAGGAGGGGGATTTTCATGAATTAATGCAGCAAAACCTAAACGGAATAGAAAATACAAAACTGAATGAAGAACTAAAGACAGAATTGGAATTTAAACATAGAACAACAACGAAGTGTAAATTGAAGCAATGAATGATAAATGCAGAAAATGAACAGTAGCGTAAATCTTGAGGAGAATTAGGAATTGAGAATAGAATGGAGAAATGTAAACTAAAACAATGAATTAAGCTAATTGAAACAATGCATTAAACAGAAGAGAAGTGCAGAAAAAGAATCAAGCACAGTAGCATAAAGTGTTAAAACCTAAACGATCAAGAACAGAATTATAAAGCGTAAATGTAAATTGAACCAGAGATTTATTGCAGAATTGAAGAAGAATCAAAGTCAAAGAACTGAATTCAATTGTTGCAGTAGCTACAGTTGTGAGGAGAAATTGAATACATGAAGATTGAAAATGAAGAAGTAAAGCATGAGAAGAATAGAGAACAGAGAAGAACGAAATGAGGGAAGAGAGAATTGTGCAATCACACAACTCAAACTTCCACAAGAAGCTAGAAAACAAAATTATGAAAAGTTCTTGTTGAATTCGCGCCCAAACATGCTTATATAGAAGATGAAACGCGCCCCTCATTAAGCTATTTCGCGCCCTGGCACACTTGTGAAGCAAAGGAAACAGTGAAACGCGCCCCTGGATGGCATTGGACGCGCCCCCCTGGCGCGCCCTGGCGCGTTTTTGACAGCACGTGAATAGTGATTTCGCAACTGCTTGAGTTCATTCACTAAAATGGGCATAACTTCTTCCATAGATATCGTTTTGAGCTCTGGTTTTTTGCAAATGACAGAGGTTTGATAGAGCTACAACTCTCATGAAGACACGAAGAGCCAATTCGGAGTGCAAATTGAGTGAAAGCTGGGCTCAAATGGAGATGCTCCCTTGACTTGAGCTTCAACTTCTCTTACTCTTGCTAACTTGCACTCTAAGTCCTCATCTCAGATCTTGGGTCTTCCAATCCAGGCTTCCATTCTAGCATTCAATCTCCTCCCTGCTCCTATCTCTTCTTCATTCCTCATAGTTCTAGAAATGACTGCACAAGAATCAATATAGAATCATAAGAACTTATGGACTTTTAACTATTATTTACTACTACTACTAAAATATACCTCCAACACAATATCTAAGATAAACTACCAAAATATGACACATATAACAGCTAATTGAACCGAAAACAAAGTAAAGAAAATGTATATAAAATGGATTATCAGTGCTCTCAAAGGTGATTCTTGAAGGATTCAAGAATTAGAGAGATATGTTCTTAGGAGAAGAACATATGTTTTGGTTATTTTGATTTTGTTTGTGTTTGTGCAGTGTGTTTGTATTAGACACAAGGAATCATTATAGTGGAAAAACCGATCGCAACAGTTGTTGAGTTGGAACTGGACGTAGGCCGAACGCCGAACCAGGATAAATCTCTGTCCAAGCTTTCTCTCTACCTTATCTCTTATCTTTCTCTATATTTCTCGCTTTACAATTTCCTTCTATGTCCGCTGCTAAATCTCTGAACTGTTATTTGTAACTCAGATTAAATTGAATCGGGAAAGAAAGTGAGAAAAGATAAAATTGAACGTAGGGAACTAGAATCTATTCACCCCCCTCTAGATTCAACATAGGGACCAACAATTGATATCAAGAGCTTTAACTAGTAAATCAATCTAGTAATCCTACATAGTTCCCTGTGATGGCTAGTAATCTTTTACCCTTTGCTGAAGGAGCTTCTATAAATAGACCTTCATTGTTCTGCGATGATAACTATCCGTTCTGGAAAGTTCGCATGAAAATCTTTATGGAATCTATTCACAGAAGCATCTGGCAGGCTGTGGTAAATGAGTACAAAGTTCCAATGAAAATAGAAAATGGAAATGAAATAGAAAAACCTTTTGAGGATTGTGATATAGATGAGATTAAGAGGGTTGAAAACGATGCTAAAGCTTTGAACATTATACACTCTGCCCTGAATTCTGATGAGTTTTTTAGAATTTCTGCCTGTACTACAGCAAAAGAGGCATGGGAGCTCATCATGGTAACTCATGAAGGTACTGCTAAAGTCAGGAGAGCTAGAAAGAACACACTCATTCAAGAATATGAAACATTCAGAATGTTCCAAGGAGAATCAATAATGGAAATGCAGAAGAGATTCACAAACATCATCAACCATCTCAAAGGACTTGGCAAGAACTTCATTGAAGAAGAAGTGAATGTCAAGATTCTGAAATCGCTAAATAGAAAGTGGCAACCTACTGTGACAGCCATAACTAAATCAAAGAACCTTGCCGCTGTTACCAGTGCCGAATTATTTGGGAAACTTAGAGAGTACGAAATGGATATGACTCGCATGGCAGATGAGGAACAGAAGGACAAAAGAGCAAAAGGAATTGCTCTCAAGATGAAGCATACTGAAACAGAATCTGAATACTCTGAAGACGGAAATGACTCACAGGAAGACCAAGTGAACTTGATGGTGAAGAAGTTCAGAAAATTTATGAAGAACAATTCTAAGAAGAAATTTGGTCAACCAAGAAAGGGAGTCAAAAAGCAAGACAATGCTTCAGTCAAAGTAACATGCTATGAATGTGGAAAGATTGGGCACTATAGATCAGATTGTCTAAGCCTGAAAAGAAGCAACAACACTGAAGTAAGAAAATCTGAAAGTGAAAGAAATGTCAGAAAAGAAAAGAAGAAAAAGAAAGCCTACATAGCTTGGGATGAAGGCTACACATCCTCAACATCTAAGAGTGAGAATGAGGAAGCAAATCTGTGCTTAATGATCAAATCTTACAGTGAGGTAAGTGATACAAACTCTACCATGGATGAATATGATGAACTACATTCTGCCTTTTGTGAGCTTTACAATCAAGCTGAAACATTTGAAAAAGAAAACATAGTTTTGAAAAAGCAAATATCCTTGTTAAAACAGAAAGTATGTGATTTAGAGAATGATATTTCAAAACTAAGAAAAGAACTCAACACCTCTACAAACTGTGTTCACATAAGAAGGCATGATAACATGAAATCTGGAAACTCTAAACATGTTAATTACACTTGCACCTACTGCATGAAATCTGGACATAAATCCTTTATTTGCATGATTAGAAAGAAATGTATTTCCAGTGGTAAATATAGATGGGTTAAGAAAGAAAACTGTAGCACTAACTTGCATGGATCCAAGAGAAGCTGGGTACCAATCGCAAAATAAGTTCTTTTTCTCTTGCAAGAAAGCCTAAACAGCAGAAACTCAATATGGTACTTAGTCAGTGGCTGTTCAAGGCATATGACAGGTGATAGAAGGAATCTTAGCACCTTCACACCAAGAGAAACTGGATCAGTTGTATATGGAGACAACAACAAAGGAAAAATACTAGGCTACGGTACAGTTGGATACAAAGCTAATACAGTGATAGAAGATGTATTGTTGGTCGATGGATTGAAGTTCAACTTACTGAGTATTAGTCAACTGTGTGACAAGAACTACAGAATTGCATTTGATGATGAACATTGTCTTATCAGCAACAAAGACTCAGATGAACTTTTCATGGTTGGCAAAAGATCAAACAACATCTACATATTAGAAGTAGATCACTCATCCCCTTACTCTACATGTCTAACTTCTAATGATAATCTGTCTTGGTTATGGCATAGGAGAATAACACATATTGACATATTGCATTTAAATAAACTTGTATCTAAAAAGCTAGTTTTTGGACTTCCTAAACTGAAGTTTTCCAAAGAAGGACTATGTGAGGCTTGTCAAAAGTCCAAGCAGGCAAAAACATCTTTCAAAAATATTAAACATGTTTCTACAACTCAGCCGCTTGAACTCTTGCACTTAGACTTATTTGGTCCATCTAGTATAGCTAGTTTCGAAGGTAATCTGTATGGGCTAGTCATTGTAGATGACTACTAAAGATTTACTTGGGTTTTGTTTATCAAAAAAAAGGATAAGGCCTTTGGAGTTTTCAAGGTACTTGCCAAGAAAATTCAAAACAAAAAGGATTTGAAAATTAAAGCTTTAAGAAGTGACAATGGTACTGAATTTAAAAATGGCTATTTTGAAAGCTTTTGTGAAAAACATGAGATATCACACTGCTTTTCAGCTCCCAGAACTCCTCAGCAAAATGGAGTAGTGGAGAGGAAAAACAGGTCACTTATAGAACTAGGGAGAACCATGCTGAATGAGCACAGGATGCCTAAACACTTTTGGGCTGATGCTGTGAACACTGCATATTATGTTCTCAATAGAGTCTCTATAAGACCCATTTTGTTGAAAACCCCTTATGAGCTTTTCTATGGCAGAAAACCAAGCATTTCTTACTTTAAAGTTTTTGGATGCAAATGCTATGTTTTAAACAATGGCAAGGACCCTATTGGAAAATTTGATACAAAGGCTGATGAAGCCATTTTCCTTGGTTATTCAAATACAAGTAAAGCATATAGGATCTTTAACAAAAGAACAATGTGCATTGAAGAATCTGTCCATATTAGATTTGATGAAACTAACACTTTCCAAAAGGAAAGCTTGCTACGTAATGATGATAAAACAGGTGAAGAAAGCATAGAAGTTGATCATATGCATCAACAAACTCAAACAACCCCAGTGTCTGATCAAGCAAAAGAATGGAGGACACCTAGGAACCTATCACTTGACAATGTCATTGGTGACATTCACAAGGGGGTAACTGTTGGAACTAAAGCTTGATGAGGCTTTGGACAGACTCTCTTGGTGTTTTTGATTTTGATGTCTATGTAATTTTGGTTTTCTTAGATGTAATGTATCTAGGAGTTTTTCATATGTATTGATTGTTTTAGATTAAGAATATATGTGTTGTTCTGTGCTTGAATACCCTAGAGAGTTTGGCAAACTTGGTTGATTTCTCAAGTGTTCAAATGGTTTGAGTTCCCTCCTTTGAAAATGCTTTGAAAAACTGTTATTTAACTGAAGTAATCGATTACAAACAATTGGTAATAGATTACCAAGAGTAACAGAGGGAAAACAAAGTCCAGAAATCCATTTAGCACTGGAGTAATCGATTACCATTGAGTGGTAATCGATTACCCGCAAGCGATGTCGATTACCATAAGGTCATGTCGATTACCATCTTTGAGAAACTCACCAGAATTGCAAATCTCTCTAGAGTAATCGATTACACGAGTATGTCGATTACCACCATGAAGAATGTTTAAAAGTTGCCTGAAATGAGTTTTCTAACATCCCACTTGATTACCCACTTATTCCAATCAATCTTAAACTCCATAAAGTCAATTTTTGAGGCTCCAACGTTCTGAAATTAAATGCTTCAACGTTCAGAAGATTTGAGGCTCCAATTGTTTGAAATTTGAAGTTCCAAATGTCAACAATTGAGGCTCCATCTGTATTTATAAATGGAGGCCATTTTGAAAAAAATAAGATAGAGTTTTGGTACAGATTTGAAAACACTCTTGAAAGACTTGAAATCCATTTTCAGAAAAGCTTATACACTTTCAAATCCTCTCTAAGAGAGCTTATCATTTTCTTCAAGAGAAATCACAAAGAACTTCAAGAGTTCTTGAAAGAGTTTTGAGAAAAGGCAACTATATTCATTTTACTGATTGGGTGGTATTCAAAGTTCTATTAAATTGTGATCAGAATCTACACTCCAGGTGTTTTCTAAACTGATCTCTTGTTTATCTATTTGATTGTTGAGTTATTACTCTAGGAGAAAGGTTTCTCTGGATAGAGTAAGAGTATTTGAGAAGTGTTTTCTCAAAGGTTTGATCTTGGGTGTGCCAAGGTCAGGGAAGAACAGTTCTTTGGGTTAAAGAACTGGTTTGGGTGTTTTGATTTCGTTTTTGTGTTGCTTGTTGCAGAGTGAATGTAAAAGAACACAAAAGGGATCATTTAATAGTGGAAAACCAATTGCAACAGTTGTTGGATTGGGATGGATGTAGGATTAGGTGAACCAAGATAAATCACTGTGCACTTTTCTTCTACCTTACATTCATTACCATTTACCTTACATTGCTCTATCATTGATTATATACTTCAACTTGTTTGGTAACTAACTTGGTAATTAACTCAGTAATTAACTTGGTAATCAACTAAAGCGGGAAGAGTAGATACACACATTGTATAAACTAAAATTGATTACAAACTTGCTATTGAGTATTCCTTTGAAATTTCTGCTGCATAAACTTGAGTATACTTGGTTTGAATTAAAAGGAATTTGAAACTCACAAAAATAAGCCAAAGTGAACTAGAATCTATTCACCCCCCCTCTAGATTCACCCAAAGGGACCATCAATTGGTATCAGAGCTACTTCTAGTAAGTTGCTCTAGAATTTGATCCATAATGGCCAGTAATCAATTACCATTTGCTGAAGGTGCTTCTATTAACAGACCTCCTCTGTTTTGTGGAGATAACTATCCATTTTGGAAAGTAAGAATGAAAATCTTTATGGAGTCTGTACATAGAAACATTTGGCAAGCTGTTGTAACTGATTTCAAAATTCCCACACACATAGTTGATGGAAAAGAGATTGAAAAACCATTTGATAAGTGGGAACAAGAAGAAATTAAGAGAGCTGAAAATGATTCTAAAGCTTTAAACATTATACATTCTGCTCTTAACTCTGATGAATTTTTTAGAATTTCTGCTTGTACAACAGCAAAAGAAGCTTGGGAGCTTATCATGGTAACTCATGAAGGTACAACGGAAGTACGAAGGGCAAGGAAGAATACCTTGATCCAAGAGTATGAAACCTTCAGAATGTTGCAAGGAGAATCCATAATGGAGATGCAGAAACGGTTCATACACATCATCAATCATCTCAAGGGACTTGGCAAAAGCTTCGTAGAAAAAGAAGTAAATGTCAAGATTCTAAAGTCTCTAAATAGAAAATGACAATCCACTGTGACTGCTATAACCGAGTTAAAGAATCTTGCTGCAATGACAAGTGCAGAGCTATTTGGCAAACTAAGAGAATATGAGATGGATATGTCTCGTATTGCAGATGAAGAACATAAGGACAAGAAAGCCAAAGGCATAGCACTAAAGATGGAAGACACAGCTAGTGATAGTGAATCATCGAGCTGTGGAAGTGAATCTGAACAAGAAAATATGAATCTCATGGTAAGAAAGTTCAAAAGGTTCATGAGAAAGAACAATGACAAAAGGAGATTCAACAACTCAAGAAAAGGCTTCAAGAGGAATGAAGGTTCATCTTCAAAGGTCACATGTTACGAATGTGGAAAGACGGGACATTACAAATCGGAATGCCCCAACATCAAGAAGAGTAACAACAGTGAACCAAGAAGAATAGAACATGAGGAAAGGCAAAAGAAGGATAAATTTAGAAAGAAGAAGACCTACATTGCCTGGGAAGACAATGACTCCTCATCCTCTAGTGAGAGTGACAATGAAGAAGCAAACCTATGTCTCATGGCAAATCCAACTTCAGATGATGAGGTAAGTGATTCCGATTCATCTGTACAAGATTATGATGTTATATAATGCTTTTTGTGAACTCTTTAAGGAAGCTGAAAGAATAGAAAAATTGAACAAAGTTTTGAAAAATAATATTTCTGATTTAGAAAATAGTATTTCTGTTTTAAAAACTAATGTTCAAAATCTGGAAAAAGAAAATGCTGCATTAAAACTACCTTGTTCAAAATGTAAATCTGTAGATGCTTCTTTGAAAACTAATAATAAGAAGTTCTTTGCATTTAAACAAACCAACAATAATAGAAACTTTCCATGCAGTTATTGTATGAAATCTGGACACACATCTTATAATTGCATGATTAGAAAGAAAGGAATTTATAATGGCTTGTTTAAATGGATTAAGAAAGATAATCACTACACTAACATTCATGGACCCAAAAAGATTTGGGTACCAAAATCAAAGTGATATCTTTTTCTGTGTAGGTGTGCTTGAGAGCCAAAAACTCAACTTGGTATTTGGATAGTGGCTGCTCAAGACATATGACTGGTGACAAGAGCAATTTTATCTCCTTCAAATCCAAAGAATCTGGTTCGGTAGTATATGGAGATAATAACAAAGGGAAAATTCTGGGTATTGGTGCTGTTGGAGACAAATCCAATCCTGTCATTGAAGATGTACTGCTTGTGGAAGGATTGAGATACAATCTTCTGAGTATTAGCCAACTCTGTGACAAAGGTTATCATGTGTCATTTGATCAAGAAAGCTGCAAAATTAGTAGCAGTGAATCAAATGAGGTACTAATGGTTGGTAAGAGACATGGTAACATCTACCTCCTTGAACTTAACCATTCATCATCATATCATGCATGCCTTACATCAAATGATGATATATCTTGGCTTTGGCATAGACGCATAGCACATATTGATGTTCATCAACTTAATAAACTGTCATCTAAGAACTTAGTGGAAGGGTTACCTAACTTAAAGTTCAATAGAGAAGGTCTATGTGATGCATGTCAAAAGGGCAAGCAGTCTAGAAACTCTTTTAAATCTAAAAATATTGTTTCAACTTCTAGACCACTTGAACTATTGCACATGGATTTGTTTGGACCCTCTAGAACTGCTAGTTTAGGTGGAAATCTATATGGACTAGTTTTAGTAGATGACTACTCTAGATTTACTTGGGTTGCATTTATACCAAGTAAAGACAATGCCTTCAAAGTTTTCAAAGTTATTGCCAAAAGGATACAAAACGAAAAAGATTTGAAAATTAAGTCCATTAGGAGTGATCATGGAGGTGAATTTGAAAATGAATATTTTGAAAAATTCTGTGAAAAATATGGAATTAATCACAACTTTTCTGCTCCAAGAATTCCACAACAAAATGGAGTCGTTGAAAGGAAAAATAGGTCTTTAGTAGAACTAGCTAGAACAATGTTGAATGAAAATAATTTGCCTAAATATTTTTGGGCTGAAGCAGTTTCCACTGCTTGCTATGTTCTAAATAGAATTGTGATTCGTCCTATTTTAAAGAAAACCCCTTATGAACTCTATAAGGACAAGAAGCCAAATATATCTCATTTTAAGGTATTTGGCTGCAAATGTTTTGTTTTGAATAATGGCAAAGAACCTCTTGGTAAGTTTGATGCCAAGGCGGATGAAATTTGTTTTTTATTGGGTATTCATCAACTAGTAAAGCATATAGAGTTTACAATAAAAGAAGAATGTGCATTGAGGAATCTGTGCATGTAAAGTTTGATGAATCTAACAATCCCCAAAAGGGAAGTGCTCTTGTTGATGATGGTGAAGAAACAGGTGAAGACAGCAGTAGCAAACCTCAAGAACAGCAAAATCCACCAACCATTTCTCACGAAAAGCCAAAAGAATGGAGGAAACCAAGAGATCTTTCTCTTGACAACATCATTGGTGACATCCATAAGGGAGTATCTACTAGATCTTCCTATAATATGTTCTGTGATGATTATGCTTTCGTATCTCAATTTGAACCCTCTTGTATTGATGATGCTATTAATGATGAATTTTGGATAAATGCTATGCATGAGGAGTTAAATCAATTTAAAAGGAATGACGTATGGGAATTAGTTCCTTTTAATAGAGATATGAGTGTAATTGGAACAAAATGGATGTTTAAAAATAAGCTAGATGAGAATGGTAAAGTGGTTAGGAATAAAGCAAGATTAGTAGCAAAGGGCTATAACCAACAAGAAGGAATAGATTTTGATGAAACTTATGCCTTGTTGCTAGATTAGAAGCTTGTGAGAGTTTTACTTGCTTTTGCTCGCATTCAAGACTTTAAACTATATCAAATGGATGTGAAAAGTGCATTTCTGAATGGCTATATCAATGAGGAAGTTTTTGTTTCACAACCTCCTGGATTTACTGACTTTAGTTACCCTGAGCATGTATATAAACTTAAAAAGGCCCTCTATGGTCTTAAGCAAGCCCCTAGACAATGGTATGAAAGATTAAGTACATTTCTTTTGTCAAAAGGGTATCACAGAGGAAATGTGGATAAAACTCTCTTTATTAGAAAGAAGTCTAACTGCATTTTATTGGTTCAAGTATATGTTGATGATATCATTTTTGGATCAACCAATCAATCTCTGTGTAAAGAATTTGTGAATAGCATGCAGGGTGAGTTTGACATGTCTATGATGGGAGAACTTAAATTCTTCCTAGGACTGCAAGTCAAACAACTAAAGGAAGGAATCTTCATTCATCAAGCAAAGTACACTAAGGAATTCTTGAAGAAATTTGACATGGAGAGTTGTAAAATCTCTAATATCCCTATGTCAACTAATCTCTATTTAGATAATGATCTTTGCAGACTAGGAGTAGATCAAACCAAATATAGAGGGATCATAGGATCACTTTTATATCTTATGCAAGCGGACTGACATAATGTTGAGTTGTACGTGTTTGTGCAAGATTTCAATCTGCACCTAAACAATCACATATGAATCTTTGTTAAGAGAATTTTAAAATATCTCAAAGGAACTACAAACCTGTGGTTTGTGGTATCCTAAAGGAACATCCCCTAATCTGGTTGGGTTTAGTGATGCAGATTTTCTTTGGGTGCAAAACGATAGGAAAAGCACAAGTGGAGTATGTCACTTGTTTGGAGAATGCTTAGTCTCTTGGTATAGCAAGAAACAAGCATGTGTTGCTTGTCACAATGAAGCGAGTATATTCTTGGTATTGTTGTTGTGCTCAAACCATTGGTTGAAGCAACAACTTGAGGATTTTGGACTAAAGCTTGATCATATCCCCATCAAGTGTGACAACACAAGTGCAATTAGTATCACTAAGAACCCGGTTCTACATTCCAGAACTAAGCATATTGAAGTGCGACATCATTTCATTAGAGACCATGTTGAGAAAGGAGAATGCGACATAGAGTTTATTGATACAGAGAATCAACTCGCGGATATCTTCACAAAACCTCTGCCAAAGGAGAGATTCTTCAAACTTAGAACCAATCTTGGTATACTAAGTGAAGAACATCTCAATTGAACTTCCTAAATATGGTTAGATTTATCATTCATAATGTTTTAATATGATATGAATTCATTGCCTTCAATAGATATGACCAACACAATTGCAGAATATGAAAATTGGAGTGTTTTTTTTTTTTTTTTTGATTATTTCGTGTAGATTAATCGCCTCTAGTATTAGAAATTTTAACACTCGGTAATCGATTACCATGCCTCTAGTATTAGAAATTTTAAGATTACTCTCGCAAGTAATCGATTACCACCTAATGGTAATCGATTACCACGAGTCAGAGAAGAGCCCCTCTTTTGATTAATCTCGGCAGTAATCGATTACCATACCATTGTAATCGATTACCTCTGCAACTGATAGCTTATTTCACATGCAAATGGGCCTCGTTCTGGAAATCCAAATCAAGATTCAACGAATCTAGACCAAAATTTGAAAGGTTTAATGAGGGATTTCAGATTTTAGAGTTCATTCTAATCAATTCCAAACCCTAGAACCCCTTTCTCTCTCTAAAATACACTCATTCTCTCTCTAAGAAATCCCCTTCTTCTTCATCTTCTTCAATCTCTTCATCAATGGCTGATCAAGGAAAAGGGAAAAGAATTAAAGTGAGAGCCCCAAAGCATGTTCATGAAGAAATGTATGCTTCTAAAAGGGGAGAATCATCCTCTAAACGAAAGAATCCCACTCAACCGGAAGCAACCATGGAACCCCCCATTCATCCATGGTTCACCTCAAAGGCTCAAGAAAAACGCTTCTATGGCAAGTATGCAAGCAAAGAACTAGTTCCGGCAAAGATTTTAGATCTTCAATGGCTAGAGGTGGAAGGATTCACCTTTCCCTCCTTGCTCCGACAACAAAATCTTGAAAAGTTCGTTGGTCTGAAGGGTTACATATACCCTGATCTAGTGCGAGTATTCTACTCCAACCTTCGATCGACGGACGACACCGAAATGCTTGTGTCGAGGTAAAAGGCAAACTTATTGTTTTCAATCGTGATTTATTCCTTCAAACTGTTGGACTCAAAAATGTGGGTATTAGACCCACATTTGAAGTACTGAAAGAGGAAGGAATCCATCTTCATAAAGATTCCTTTTATATGAGTTTGCTGAGAAATCCCCAAATATGGGAAGCAGAAAAGACTGCTAGGAAAGAGCATAGGAAGAAAATTACATATAACATTGGTGGGCTGAACACTGATGATAGACTTCTTCATTACACTATATGTTGGATTTTGGTTGCAAGAGGAGCCAATCATGCTCAACTTACTGAAGAAGATATGGTGATAATTTCGCTCTCGAAAAATGGGATTGATTGATTGGGCATATGTTGTAATGGACAACATGCTCAAGGCAAAGAAATTCATGGATAATAAGTGCCCCTACTCTTTGTTCATTTCACGCCTTCTTGAACACTTTCAAGTTGATGTCACAAATGAGTACAGAGAGCTTGTAAAAGACATCCACATTATAGGAGAAAGAGCATTAAAAATGATGAGATTGGTACGGACTGATGCTGGATGGATACCAAGGGAGGAAGCACAACCAGAGCAACAACAACACCAAGGAGCTGCATCTCAACCACATCCTGATGATGATGACGATTCACCATGGGGATACATCCCTAAGTCACGCTTCGAGTCCATTGTCATTGATAGATTGGACGAGATTGAGAAACGCATAGAAGAGGTAGACGAATCGAACGAAGAACGCTTCCAAGAACTCAAGGAGATAATGGAGTCTCTTCATGCACGTTTTGACACTATGTAGTATTCCCTTCCTATCGGTTCCCTTTTTGCTTATTGATATACCAAATAGGGGGAGAATTTATAGGATATCCTAGATAGGGGGAGTATGGAATACTCAGAAAGGTAGTTGTTTAGGATGATGTTTACTTTGGACTCTGTTTTGGTTAATTATGAACAATGTTTTCATTTAAGATTTGGATTATATAAATTATGTTCTTGATTCTGGAAGCAAACTACAATATATTTTCTGGTCATTTATCTATGAATTGAATTGAATCATGACATCTATATCTTATGAATGAATGATTGTATATGATAATTGCTCTGATACATAATACTATGTATGGTGAATCTCTGCAATATACTGTGTATTTGGATACTTATATCAATTGCAGGAATCCTAGAAGACCAACACATACCATAAAACTCCTATGAAAACCATTGGTTGATATTTGGTACATCAAAACCAAAAAGGGGGAGATTGTTGGAACTAAAGCTTGATAAGGCTTTGGACAGTCTCTCTTGGTGTTTTTGATTTTGATGTCTATGTAATTTTGGTTTTCTTAGATGTAATGTATCTAGGAGTTTTTCATATGTATTGATTGTTTTAGATTAAGAATATATGTGTTGTTCTGTGCTTGAATACCCTAGAGAGTTTGGCAAACTTGGTTGATTTCTCAAGTGTTCAAATGGTTTGAGTTCCCTCCTTTGAAAATGCTTTGAAAAACTGTTATTTAACTGAAGTAATCGATTACAAACAATTGGTAATAGATTACCAAGAGTAACAGAGGGAAAACAAAGTCCAGAAATCCATTTAGCACTGGAGTAATCGATTACCATTGAGTGGTAATCGATTACACGAGCGATGTCGATTACCATAAGGTGTAATCGATTACCATGCTTGAAACTCACCCGAATTGCAAATCTCTAGAGTAATCGATTACCACGAGTATAATCGATTACCACCAGCAAAGAATGTTTAAAAGTTGCTCGAAATGAGTTTTCTAACATCCCACTTGATTACCCACTTATTCCAATCAATCTTAAACTCCATAAAGTCAATTTTTGAGGCTCCAACGTTCTGAAATTAAATGCTTCAACGTTCAGAAGATTTGAGGCTCCAATTGTTTGAAATTTGAAGTTCCAAATGTCAACAATTGAGGCTCCATCTGTATTTATAAATGGAGGCCATTTTGAAAAAAATAAGATAGAGTTTTGGTACAGATTTGAAAACACTCTTGAAAGACTTGAAATCCATTTTCAGAAAAGCTTATACACTTTCAAATCCTCTCTAAGAGAGCTTATCATTTTCTTCAAGAGAAATCACAAAGAACTTCAAGAGTTCTTGAAAGAGTTTTGAGAAAAGGCAACTATATTCATTTTACTGATTGGGTGGTATTCAAAGTTCTATTAAATTGTGATCAGAATCTACACTCCAGGTGTTTTCTAAACTGATCTCTTGTTTATCTATTTGATTGTTGAGTTATTACTCTAGGAGAAAGGTTTCTCTGGATAGAGTAAGAGTATTTGAGAAGTGTTTTCTCAAAGGTTTGATCTTGGGTGTGCCAAGGTCGGGGAAAAACGATTCTTTGGGTTAAAGAACTGGTTTGGGTGTTTTGATTTCGTTTTTGTGTTGCTTGTTGCAGAGTGAATGTAAAAGAACACAAAAGGGATCATTTAATAGTGGAAAACCAATTGCAACAGTTGTTGGATTGGGACTGGATGTAGGCAGTTGGCTGAACCAGTATAAATCACTGTGCACTTTTCTTCTACCTTACATTCATTACCATTTACCTTACATTGCTCTATCATTGATTATATACTTCAACTTGTTTGGTAACTAACTTGGTAATTAACTCAGTAATTAACTTGGTAATCAACTAAAACTGGGAAGAGTAGATACACACATTGTATAAACTAAAATTGATTACAAACTTGCTATTGAGTATTCCTTTGAAATTTCTGCTGCATAAACTTGAGTATACTTGGTTTGAATTAAAAGGAATTTGAAACTCACAAAAATAGGCCAAAGTGAACTAGAATCTATTCACCCCCCCTCTAGATTCACCCAAAGGGACCATCAGTAACTACCAGATCCTCACAAAATCTATTTTGCTATAATACTGCTTTTGTATCACAGGTTGAAACCTCTAGCATAGAAGAAGCCTTGAGCAATGAATTTTAGATCATGGCTATGCAAGAAGAACTTAACCAGTTCAGAAGAAATGGAGTTTGGGAACTTGTTCCAGACAAAGGCAACATGAATATAATAAGCACAAAATGGGTATTCAAAAATAAACTGAGTGAAGATGGAGTTGTGGTCAGAAACAAAGCAAGGCTTGTGGCAAAAGGCTGCAATCAATAGGAAGGAATTGGCTTTGAGGAAACATTTGCCCCTGTTGCAAGACTTGAAGCAGTAAGACTACTCCTAGCTTATGCATGCATCAATAACTTCAAGTTATTCCAAATGGATGTAAAGAGTGCATTCCTAAATGGGTACATAAATGAAGAAGTCTATGTAGCACAACCACCAGGTTTCACAGACGCTACTTGGCCTACACATGTTTACAAACTTCATAAAGCCTTATATGGGTTGAAACAAGCCCCCAGACAATGGTATGATAGATTGAGTAAGTTTCTCATATCAAAAGGATTCCATAGAGGTAAAGTAAACAAGACTTTGTTTATTAAGAACAAATCTAACTACATTCTATTGGTTCAAATTTATATTGATGACATTATCTTTGGATCATCTAACCAACAACTTTGTGAACAGTTTGTGAGCAATATGCAGGAAGAATTTGACATGTCCATGATAGGAGAACTAAGTTTCTTTCTAGGACTCCAGATCAAACAAATGGATGGTGGCACGTTCATTCACCAGGCTAAGTACACTAAAGAACTACTCATGAAATATGATATGATTAACTATAAAGTGTCAAATATACTTATTTCTACTAACACTTATCTTGAGATTGATGAAGCAGGTCATGAAGTTGATACTACCTTATACGGAGGAGTTATAGGATCTTTACTATATCTTACAGCCAGTAGACCTGATATTATGTAGGTTGTATGCTTATGTGCTAGATTTCAATCTACACCTAAGCAATCTCATTGGCTAACAGTAAAGAAGATTCTTAAATACCTAAAAAGAACTGTAACTTGTGGGTTGTGGTATCCAAAAGGAACCTCACCATTACTTGTTGGTTTCAATGACTCTGATTTTGCAGGTAGCAAAACAGATAAGAAAAGCACTAGTGGCACATGTCACATTTTTGGAGAATGCTTAATATCTTGGCATAGCAGGAAACAAGCTTGTGTAGCACTGTCAATCAAGCAGGTGTTCTGAATATGTAATGCAGAAGCTGTTGTGCTCAAGCAATTTGGTTGAAGCACCAACTAGAAGATTTCAGGCTAAAGATAGATCACATTCCCTTGAAATGTGACAACACAAGCGCTATAAGTATCACAAGAAATCCTGTACTGCACTCAAGAACAAAACACATTGAAGTCAGACATCATTTCATCAGAGATCACGTCGAAAAAGGAGATTGTGACATCGAATTCATAGATACAGAAAATCAGTTAACAGATATTTTTACCAAGGCATTACCAAAAGAAAGGTTTTTCAAACTTAGATCAAACCTCGGCATTTTGAGTGAGGAACATCTAAACTAAACCCTTCTACTTGATTACAGTCATCCATAAAATTGTTTTTGTGAAAATTTTTCAAAGAAAACCTTTTTCTGATAGAAATAATCGATTACCAAAGAAAGATAATCAATTACTTCGAATCAATTTCATTCTGAGAAGGATTTGGCACTATAGTAATCGATTACCACGATCCCATAATCAATTACCACAGAAACCAGTTTTTAAAGTTTTTGAAAATTGCTCTAGATTAATCGATTACCAGAATGAAGTAATCGATTACCACGACTGTTTTTCTTGATTTTCTTCTTCTCTCTATATAAGGAACTGAGATAATCGATTTCCAACTGCTGGTAATCTATTACCTCGTTCTTGGACTAATTTCTTGGGCTTTTTCTCTCCTATAAGAAGTGCAGGTGAAACCCTACAATTCACTATTCATCTTCTTCCTCCAAAACCCTAGGAAATCACTCCCTCTCTCAGCAACCATGGAAGAACAAGGAAAGGGAAAAAGAATCAAGATGAGAGCCAATAGATACTCTCAAGAAAAGATAAAAGGCAAGAAGAAGGTAGGAGAATCCTCCAAAAGGAAGAAACCTACTTCACCGGCTCAACCTCCTCCACCTGAATCTGCGGTCAACCGTTGGTTCACTACCAAAGGACAAGAAACAAGATTCAATCTGGATTTTGCAAATAAAGGTCTTGTTCCGCCAAAGATTCTAGACCTACAATGGCTAGATAGTCAGAGTTTTACTTTCCAAACCTACCTGAGGCAACAACATTTGGAGAGATTTGTGGGAATGAAAGGCTTTATCTACCCGGATTTGGTTCGAGTCTTCTATTCAAATATCAAACCAAACATGGAACGAATGACTGTAAGTTATGAAATTAAGGGTATTAAAATAACCTTAACCCCTGCACATTTTCTTCAAATTGTTGGTATCAGGAAAGAAGGAATCGTGGCACATGTAGACAAACTCCAAGAGAAAGGATTTGATCTGCAAAAGAACACCTCTTACATAAGCATGCTGAGGAACCCACAGAATTGGGAAGACGAAAGGAATTCAAGGAGATCACAAGGCAAAAAGGTGACATACAACATTGGAGGTCTAACTGTTGATGATAGGCTACTACACTACACCATTTGCTGGATCTTAGCCGCTAGAGGAGCAAATCATGCACAAATCAGTGAAGATGACATGATACTCATGACAGCACTGAAGAATGGAATTCAAGTGGATTGGACTCACATCATAATGGACAACATGCTGAAGACTAGAAGACTTTTAGATAATAAATGTCCATATTCTCTATTTATTTCTAGACTAATTGAAATTTTTCAGATTGATACGACTGATGAATCCAGAGAATTAGTGAAAGATGTCCACATGATCAGTGACAGAGCCTTGAAGATGATGAGGCTGATCAAAACTGATGCAGGATGGATAACCAGAGAAGAACAACAAGCAAATCCATAAGAAGATCCAGAAGGAGCACAAAATGAAGATGAAGATGAAGACAACCTTGCATCCGAGAGTACATTCCAAAATCACGATTTGAATCCATCATGATTGGGATGATTGGATGAATTAGAAGAAACTCACAACAACAAAAGGATAGATGATCTAGGAAAGCGTCAAGACTTGCACTTCCTGGAGATGAAGGATCTGATGGAGACAATCATGGAAAGACTCAACCAAGATGACTCAGATTAGTAACTTCAACTCTACCTCTCATGATCTTATTTGATATACCAAATAGGGGGAGTAGTAGAAGTGTAGTTATTATTATATGTTTTCATTCATGTTTTCATTTGATGTTATTTGAATTATCTTTGAACTGTTTGAATCTGTAATTTCTTTAGTATTTTACTTAGGGGAACAGATCATTAAAATTTGAAAATTATTGATTACTATAATAGCACTAGATTTAAATTTCTTTGCAATTGATTACTTAGATGCCATAATATTTCTGTAAATTGAAAAGTGATATGGATTGTATATTATCTATAAGTTGTATGAAAAAAAAAGGAGAGATACTAACATTGCAGGACACATCAAAGCCGTTAGATTCTCGACTACACTATGATTTGGTACATCAAAACCAAAAAAGGGGGAGATTGTTGGACTTGAAGCTGAAGAAGTCGTCTCTTGTTTTTAGTTTTGATCTACTTGTAATTTTGATTTTAATGATAGATTGTAAATAGGAGCGTAATTGTATTGATTGTTTTAGAATAGGCTTTGAGTGTGATTTTTATTCAATCTCGCTTCACAGAGAATTTGAATCTACTCTGAGAATCAAGCTAAAGCAGTTTGGGAACCCCTTTTTTGTTTTGAAAAGTTGAAAACTGTTGTTTAAAATGTTCTTAAGCTGAAGTAATCGATTACTATATATCAGTAATCGACTACCAACAGGTTGAGAAAACAGGGAAGCCCAAAACACTCTGGAGTAATCGATTACCACATCCTAGTAATCGATTACTTCGTGCTTAAGATAACAGAGAAGGCAAAATCTCTCTGGAGTAATCGATTACCACATTCTAGTAATCGATTACCACACCAGAATTCATCTCAAAAAGCTTTTGAACTGCTTTAAATTGAAACCTCTTTGATTTGATTTTAAACAAGAGAGATCTTTGAGTTTTTTCAAGAAGAAAGGAAGAGCGAAAAACTGTTTTAAAAAGAACACAAGTTCTAAGAATTCTCTTCAAGATTTTAAAAGATTTTCTCTAGAGATGAAGAGTGTGTGAAGGATTGAATACATTGGTTATAATCTTGATCAGATCATACACAACAGGTGTAATCTTTACTGATCTTTATCTTGTTTTTGTATTTTGTTTTTGGTTCAAGACTCTTAAGAGAAAGTTGTTCTCTAGAAGAAGAGTTAAGGAATTTGAGAGAGGTGCTCTCAAAGGTGATTCTTGAAGGATTCAAGAATTAGAGAGATATGTTCTTAGGAGAAGAACATATATTTTGGTTATTTTGATTTTGTTTGTGTTTGTGCAGTGTGTTTGTATTAGACACAAGGAATCATTATAGTGGAAAAACCGATCGCAACAGTTGTTGGGTTGGGACTGGATGTAAGCCGAACCCCGAACCAGGATAAATCTCTGTCCAAGCTTTCTCTCTACCTTATCTCTTATCTTTCTCTGTATTTCTCGCTTTACAATTTCTTTCTATGTCCGCTGCTAAATTTATGAACTGTTATTTGTAACTCAGATAAAATTGAATCGGGAAAGAAAGTGAGAAAAGATAAAATTGAAAGTAAGGAACTAGAATCTATTCACCCCCCTCTAGATTCAACATAGGGACCAACAACAACAATATTTTTATACTGGTTCGTTTGATCAAGACTACATCCAAATCCCCAGCAACACACTGAAGTTTCACTAAGAGTATTCTTTGGACCCAGCCAATCCTAGCTAAATACAAATATTATTTGGGCACAACTTTCTCAAGCTAAATCAGTATTCTTTAGACCCAGCCTCTGCAGGCTAAACAAGGTATTCTTTGAACACAAACTCCACAGGCTAATACAAAGGTATTCTTTGAAACATAACCTCCTCAAGCTAATACAAAGATATTCTTTGAAACATAGTCTCCCCAAGATAAAGGCACCATAACAGTGGATTTTGAAGGATGTTCTAAAGAAAGATTATCCTCTAGGCAGAGAGGGATTTTACAATGAGATCTTTTCTATGTTCGTGGCGAGCGAACTTTTGCTTGAGAGCTTGAGCGAGAGTTGAATATAATTTCTTTGTTGTACAGTTCGCCAATTTTAACTCGCTGTGATGAAGTCCTTTTATAGATAGCTTTGTGAAGTATCCGTTAGACTAAAGATTTGAACGTTAGACCTTTGTCTTGGGGTCTTCAAACGTGTGACAGAGATCAATCAGAATAATTAATATTTACATAGGCTTTTTTTGACTTGATCAGAGACATTAACAAAAAGCATAGTTGCTTTTCGTGTTGCAGAGGTTTTGCACAGATCTCTATTTGATCTTTGGAAGCTTCTACGAGTAACGACTAGATTTGAATTGGGGCGCGGGTTACTCCGTCTGAACTTCATTAAACGAGGTAGACGAATGAACAAATAGATGAGTTGTGTGTTGAATTCATTCGTCTGTCTCCTTCCTTCGTCTTCAACTTCAGTCTTCAAAGTCTTCCTTCTTGAGCGCTTGACTTGAAGTTTGAGATGAGCTCTTTGTCTTGAACAATGAAGGTTCTTCGTCTGATGTAGTTGCTTTGAGGCTTTCGTCTATGCTCATTAATGATTCGTCTGATCATTCTTCTGTTTGCATCTGATGCCTCTTGTTTGTGTTCTTTTTGCTCCTGCATTTTCTTTTCCTTGCTCCCTTTGCCACTTATTACAATTCTCTTATTTTTTCTCCAGGGGAAATGTTTTATGTTATATGTATTCAGAGTTTTGTGTGTAATGTTTCCGTTGCGCCTTTCCCAACAAGTGGTATCAGAGTCGATGATTCAACTTGGCAACTAGCTCAGTGGTGCAATGATTAGAGTGGATCTAAGTGATGGCCAGTTGGACCCACTTTTTGAGGATCTCTTGTATCGAAAGTCTTCCTACCAGTATAAGGGCCAGAGAAGATATGTCTAGTGGGTGGCTAGGTTGTGTGTGACATTGATGTGAGCTATCAAAACGGCGATACAAGAACTAGGGCATATCAACGATAATGTGAAGCTCAAGAATTGTCACAGAGATGGAAGCTTTAATGGCTATCATTGACAAATGACTTCCGTTGTAAGGGAGAAGGTTTTGTGATCCTTTGTTTGAGGGGAGGTTTGTTGGGATTTAATTAAAGTCTCACTTTTTGCAGAGTTTGAAGGAGAACCCCAAAAGATTTTGCTGTTGTAGAAGAGTTTGTAATAGTGTTGGACTTTAAATTAAGAGATGATTGTTGTGTATTTTGTTAATTCAAAGTCCCACATCGACAAATATTAGAAAGAGAGATGAGCAAAAGACCTATATAAAAGAGAGTGATATGTTTTATTCACTCGCACCACACCTTTAATCTATATAATGAGTGTATTTAGATTTTGGTAGTGTGTATCAAACACCAGTGTATTTTCACTATTAGGTCCCGAGTATAGTGTTTTTATGAGTTCTTTTGTAGAAGCTTTTTTGTTGTACTCTTTGACTCATAGTGGATATTTTGTTGGACTAGGTTTCGTAGTTTTTGTCCCTCTCATTGGGGGTTTCCATGTTAAAAATGTTTGTGTTCTTTTTATTTTTACATTTTGTTTTCCTTGTTCTCTTTGCCACTTATTACAGTTTTCTTATTTTTCTTCAAGGGAAAAGATTTTATTTTACACGCATTCAGAATTTTGTGTGTAATTTTTTCGTTGCGCCTTTCTCAACAAATTGGACAAGTGAGAATGTGATACGTTTAAAAGAGACATGTGACTGAAGGCGCTGAGAGCATGACCATGATTCAAGCGCTACCTCTTTTATTTTTACCAATGTGTTAGTGAATGTGTCGTGATTAGATGTGACCAGTTAACCTTTTGCCACGTGGTCGAACCTGGCATGAGATTGGTCTATCACTGAGAGTGTCCGAGCCAAGAATAACCACTTTTTTGTATTGATAAAACACCACAGTCTAGACATAACCACTTTTCTAATCTTGAACACACCAGATTTTAGATATCTTCATTCAAACATACCTCACCTGAACATAATTAGTTTCCATTTAATGTGATCGTTAGAAAGAGACATTTTAAAAAATATTAAAACCATATATAATTGTTAATAGTTTAGTTTCAAATTATTTATTGTCAAGTTATTGAATTGCGAACTAGTTTTTTTATTTATTTATTCAAAAGAAAAAATTCAACTTAGAGGATTTACAAATATCTAACCTAACCAAGTAATTCAATCTTTAAAACCATCTAATTTTAAAATATTGACAGAATGTCATTTTAAATCATTCCATCCTCTATCATTTTATTTCACCCTATATTAAACATCTAAAAATAATTTGGTGCATAGTTCTCTTGCTCTCCGTCGTTTTCCGAAACGGTTCAAACTTACAAACAGATGCAAGACACCGATATGCAAAGCATGATGAGACGGACATTGAACTTAAATCAACCATTTGAGATAATAAATATGTATTTGATTATGTTTTTATTGTTTAAGAAAAATAATTTAAATTAGTTTTCTAGAGAATACGAATGATGAAAAATAAGGCTGGACAGCAAAAGAGCACGAATGATAAAAAGATAAAAGTAAAAAAAAAAACTAAATAATTTAAAGATATTTGATTATTTTATTTTAAAAATTGAACGAAGATATTTCAAAATTAAAAAAAAATACATAAATTAAATTACCCAACACATATGATTGTGATTTGTGGGACAGTAAATATATTGTACATCTAAAAAGATTAAAGTAGATCTAGAAATGGACAAAGGAAAGAGGGGCTAGGAACAATACGTCATCATCATAATATTAATAATTCAAACAGTGAAGAATCCATGAAACACGCACACGGACGAGAAGATGACAACACCGAAGAGCCGTAACTAAACGGTGGCGATTATGAGTTTTTGATGGGAATCAAATCTGAAAGGAGAAAAAAATGAATGGACATCTAAAATACTATTTAACATCTAATAAGAAAGTAAAAAATAATAATAATTAATATGATTTGACAAGAGAAGAGACCAAAAAACGAAAAATATTATTGGAATGTTGAAGAACTGAAGTGTTTAATTTCAATCTAAAAAAACAGTGAGATAGTTGTAAGGAGGAAGGCAAGCAAAGCAATAATAAGAGAGACTTAGGGGGTCGGGTTCATGTGATTAGCACATGTAAAACCATTGGGGTGATGCAACGTTTGTAGGAGGGTGGAGGTTCGAAAATGACGTTAAGAGGTAATCTTCGAATGAGAATGCAGAAAATGACGTGCTGAAGAGATGTTAAGCAGTTGAAACCACGTGAACTTCTCCTGCCAATGTTCGGTTTTTGACAAGTACTTTCTTACTATTGCCACACAGTGTACCTCGATTTTTCTAGGCTGCACTTTCGAAACACGTGATTAATTTTATTAGTAATCAAATTTATTAACGTTCAAGTCATTCATCAATATTTTCAATGGTTTTTTTTACAATCATGGCCGATTTACCGTTAGCATTAAGATTGTAAAAGATATTTTTTCTTTATTAAAATTAAAACTTTTGAATAATCTAAAATAAGTCGTGTGAATGAATGATTAAGATTATCATCATTTGGTTGTACTTAATTCAAATTTTTACAAATTAAAAAAACGACTTTTAGTATTATTAAATATATAAAATTTGATGAATTATTAGTATGATGGTTTTTAGGAAATTATTTAATAAAAAATATAAATGTTATATTTATCTAATGATTTTACCCAAATTTTTAAGATTTTATAAATTTTTCTTCTTTTTATTATACATTAATCTCAAATTTTTCTCTTTAGTCAAAAGCAATACAAATATTCTCTATATATTTAATTGTTGTCGAGGTTATTGGTGATGATAATTAAAAGTTAAAAAAATATATAAATGAAAATAATAATATAAAATTTTATGACTATCGTAATCACAATTTTTTTATTATAATTCAAAAATTATCATGGTCTATTGTTTTAAGCGGTAAATAATTGAATGTTTTTTATAATATTTTTTAAATCTTAAAAGTCTATAAAATCTTTTTAAGTATTATAAATTATAATATAAATTTATTAAAAATCAAATTACAGAACTTTACTAATTTTTCTGGTGTATTCTTTTAAAATTTACATAACTATTTTATTTATGTTATAATGTTCTTTTAAAATCTTATCCAATACATTATATATATATATATATAAGATAAATTTCTTAAATTAATATTGAATTATTATGAATAATAAGATCTACTTTCAAATATTTTAACGCATCTAAAAATGCTATTTTATGTGAATTAATATTACATAAATCAATTCATTAGTCCAAATGAAAAAGAGGAGAGGATAATTTTTCTTATAACGTTATTACTAACTCAAGAACCTAATAAAGTTATTAACTAAAATTTATTTAATTAAATATTCTTTTACATTAAATTATTCTCAACTTTCATAAACAAATATGTTTAAAAAGTTACAAAGAATTTACATTTAAATAGAAGATATCGTAATAAAAATATAAAGTTTATAAGTTTGCGAAGTAAAGAATTTCTTAGATAAAGTAAGGTTCGAGAACTTTCTAAGTAGCTAGTTCTGTGTCCAGCATACTTATATCGTATACAAAAAGTAAGCAATCATACTCTGTATTGTTCAATACTGACGGCTTATATATACAGCAACTCACTAAGATCGCTATTTTGAGGCAAATTGACCATTGTAGGCTGGTTACGGAAACTTATTCCGTAATTGAGTTTGGTTAGAAACTTATTATCTGGGGGGGTCTGTTTAGTACGTTGGCACCAAGGTCCTGAGCGCCACAATCTAAGTGGGGCGCCTGGTACCTGAGCGTCACATGCCACGTGGCAAGTGGGGCGCCTTACCCCTCCGACGCCAACAATCACTATATATACCCCTCTGCCCATGAATTCCACAAATCGACCTTCAGGTAGTTTCCTATTTTCATGATGTTTAATTTAATTTTTATTAAATTAGTTATTCGATAATTATCAATTTAATAATATATAGTACTTGTAATTGTAGGTGATTTTTTGGTAATATATGGCTTCTGCAATTATTATAATTGTGTATATTAATGGAAGGATTAACGAGACGAATGAAGGAGTTGTATTCGGAGGATCAAGAAGAGCATTACAAATTAAACGTGGCATAAGTTTCAATTTCTTAAAAAATAAGATTCGTAATAAATTTAAATTAAATGATAACCAAGTTATTGGTTCTATTACAACAAGATATTTAATAGGAAATCAATATGCTTCACTACAAATAGTCGATGATGAAGATGTGGATATTATGATAACTAATTTTCTTCAAGAAGAGGGTAATAGTCCTATAGAAATATGTGTTGAAGTTGTTGTTGCAGGTGGTGCATCGTCTGGGAATAATGCAGATACAAATGAAGGAAGCGTTCGTAGTTCTTATGATGGATATTCTACAAGGCTAAACTCTAGTGACAATGATGAAGATTACGTTGTTTCAGATATGAATTTTGATTCAACATCCGAAGATGAAGATTTTGATGGGAATTTTTCTAAATCAGAAGATGATGATCTAAATGAAGATATACAGAGTTTAAGCCTTGATGTCCAACAAGATCAAGGTGTTGTCACAGCAGAAGGAGGTTAGAAATAGTATATTTAATAATTAAATTTTTACATAATTAAATAATTGTTTGATGTGATTTCACGTAAATGCAATGGTAGAACCATTCTGGCAAACAACCCCACACTACGCAAACATTAATTGGGAGTATCCTGATCAAGAAGATCAGTGGGGCTTAAATGTTGAATCGAATTGGGTCATTGGACAAGAATTAGCTGTTGGTATAGAGTTTGATAGCAAAGATGAAGTCCAAACTGCTGTTGCAAGATACCTAATGGCCGTACATCAAACAATGAAGGTTGAGGAGTCAAAATCAACGAAGTATGTTATTTTTTGCCCTAAAAATTGTGATGAATCACCTTGTCCTTTTTATATGCGAGCTATTAAATCAAAGAGGACAGCTAGGTGGAAGGTGACAAGATGGGGTGGTCCACATAGTTGTTTAAATTCAAGTTTGACTCAAGACCATGCTAATTTAGATTCAAATATGATTAGTACGTGCATTGTAGGTAAGAATATTTTCTTCTAACGTGTAATTTGAATTCTTTGCATCTTACATATTTAAATTTATATTTTGTTATAATTATGACGATTAATACAATTTCAGGTATGATAAGGGAAGATCCGTCCATTAAAATTAGCTTAGTTCAAGAGAGTTGATTATGCTCTTACAAAACTCAACTTCTCACTACACCAGTTGTTGCACCCCTTATTTACTTCGCTAAGCCATTTTCAAACACTACTAAGATCGAAGAGTTCAAAGGTCAAAACTACCGTTGGCAGCAAGAAGGTCTCACCATAATCCTTGATATGCATGGAGTTGCTTATGCTCTTACAAATCCAAAGCCATCTGAGACGGTAGACTTAAGAGTTATCGAAGATTTGAATACAATGAATAAGGTATGTCGTCACACTATTTTAAGTACCTTGTCTGGCGATCTTTTTGATGTCTAGGCAAAGGAGATTTGAGACTTTTTCATCTTAAATACATTGTTGAAGATGTTGGGAAGCAAAAGTTTGTCATCGATAATTATTACACGTGGGAGATGACCGAAGACAAAGATATGAAGGTGCAGATTAATGAATATCACAAACTACTTGAAGATCTCAAGGGGGAAAACATTGAACTACAAGACAAATTCGTAACAGGACCATTGATCGAAAAATTGTCTGCATCTTTGAAGAATTACAAACAACAACTCAAACACCAACATAAACAACTGTCTCTTGCAGATTTGATGACCCAACACCAACTGAAAAAAGGTTAAAGAGGCAAGAGCAAAAGCATTGGTGCTACTTGATAACTCACGAAAGTGAGCTATTTTTATACTTTTTTTATATCATAAATTGTCCTTTTTATACTCTTAAACCACCTAAAATTACTCTAATTGCTCTTAATTCATAGTAATTCGTGTTAGAGCTTGTTGATGGTGTGTTAAGTGTTTCAGGGTGAAAAATAGCCAAAAACAGGTGAAAAACGTGTCCACAAATGCATCTCTTGCGAGTTAAAACACAACTCGCGCGAATTAGAGCTAAGAACAAAAACTCTTTGAAATCTCATCTCGCACTCATCTCTCCATATCTCGCGCGAGAACCATTTCTTTAAGAGCAAGTTAACTCTTTGGAACCACATCTCGTGTCCATCTCGCGCTCATCTATCACATCTCGCGCGAAGTGACTTGAATTGCAATATATGTTGGATCTCTGGAACATGAACTCGAGCGAGTTACTTAATGTCTCGCGCGAGTTGGACTTGCAGCAGGCCCAAGTCCAAGATCAGAAAGCTATAAATATGACTTGTTTCGCAGTCAACAGGGGTTCGCAATTTTAGACCTAGTTTTCAGTCACTCAACTGCTTGACCTAGACGGCAGCTGCATTTCGGCCGAAAGCACTCGAGTTCGTAGACGACGACAGAATATAACCACTAGGCAAAGAGAAAGAGACGCTAGGAGTACCTTTTTCCTATGTATTCTCTTTCAATTATTCTTGTGTTGTTTTCTACTCCAATATGAACTAACTCCCTCCTTGATTGGGAGAACGATGTAACCCTAATTAATCCCTTTATATGATTCTCAATGTTATTCAAATATGTTTGGCTGTTTATTCTTGTGCTTAATGCTATTTATTAATTGACGACTAATAAATTGATGGGTAAATCTAGGGTAACTCTGAAAAAGTATGCCTAAGTAGTACAAAATAATTAAACCATTATTATACTATAGTCCTAGAGATAGGAGAAGGTAGTAGTGTGGACTGCACCGAAGTTTGCCCTTGGATTCATAGATTTAATTCCCTAATTAACCTAGGTAATGATTTGGGACGCTAGACATGATCTAATTAATTAGGCTGTGTGGGTGATCCTGAGAGGGACGATCACGAGGGTAGAAATATGATTCAACCATGATTATACATGAATAACAAAAGAGGATAATATAAGGGGAATTAATGGTGAAATCGTGATCCCAATCGCTTCTTATCTTTGTCTTAATTCTTGCTCATTGCTTTAATTCTCTTTGAATTGATCTTTAAATCAAGAAACTGTTTTCATGCTCTTTTGGAAAATTAATAAAATTAATTAAATAAAAGTATAGCTTCTGAATTGTTTATCCTTGTGGGTACGACAACCCTGATCTATAAATACTATTACTTGACAACTGTGGTATACTTGCCAAAGCCAAATGCGACGGGTTGCGACTTAAAATATCGCATACACCCGGCATGTGCATCATTACTGTTCAAATTGATAATGAGCACTCACATGAGAATTTGAGAAAAAGTAAAAGACAAAGGAAAGAAACTACTTTGGAAATGATTTTTATACTAACTTAATTGGAGAAAATGATCCCTCGACCTTTTTTGAAGTTGTTTCATCTTCTGATATGTTTTGGAATGAAGCTATTAAAATTAAAATTGGTTCACTTTCAAAAAATAAAACTTGGATTTTGATTGATTTTCCTCCTAGAGTAAAGGTTACAAGATGCAACTGGAATTAAAATAAAATATAATCCTGATGGAACTATTGAAAAATATAAAACTAGACTTGTAGCCAAAGGGATTTTCTCAAAAACAAAATATAAACTATTTTGATACTTTTCCTAGAATTTATTTAATTTGAGTTTTGATAGTTATGGCATCCATTCATAAATTGATTATATATCAAATGAATGTAAAAATCACCTTTCTAAACGGTGATCTAGGAGAAGAAATATATATGTATCAACTTAAAGGATGTGTTATTTCTGGTCAAGAAAATAAAGTTTGTAAACTCCAAAAGTATGGTTTGAAACAAACCGCTAAACAATCACATGAAAAGTTTAATCAGACCTTGTTAGATGATGATTTTTCTACTATTAAAGTAGATAAATGTATTTACACAAAAATTGTGGATGGTGAATGTGTGATTATTTGTCTAAATGTTAATGGTATGCTTATATTTGATACTTGTCATCATATACTAAAAGTTGCAAAATGTTTTCTTGTATCAAAATTTGACATGAAAGACATGGGTGAAGCAAGTGTGATATGTTAACAACAAAGCAATAATAAAAGAAGACAACAAGGAAGAGAGAGAAAATGACTCAAGAAATTAACGTGGTTCAGCGAATTGCCTACGTCCACGGGCACACAATATATCTATTGCATTATCTTTGTTGTGCACATAGAAGCTTTACAAGGAGTTGTTTCTGTAGAGACATAATAACAATTTCTCTCATCGTTTATACGATGTGGGACTAAAATCAAACTACTCTCGTCGTTTATATGATGTGAGACTAAATCAAACTGCATATTCCTAACAATCTCCCACTTAGAGTTTGATTTACATCACCTCCTAGGTAATGTCTTCATAATCAATTATTCTCCTGCCCACTCCACTAACGGATCTTCTGCCCTGTCCACTGACGGGTCTTTGTAAAGCTTCCACTATTTCTCTTCTTCTAATGTCATTAAACCTCCTCCCCTATTGTCAATGATGCCATTAGGCTTCCATCACCGCGACAATTCTTGAGCAAGTCGAATCGGCTCTATTACTACTTGTTAGGTAACCCGGGGAAGACTTCACACTTCTTCCAACTGCGCCATTGTTCTTGCTGCTCCCTTAGCAAAGCTCCCACGAAAAACACTCTCACTACTTCTCTACCCTAAGGAAAAACCAAATTTTTTCTGATGTGGAAGATTAGACAAAGCCGCAACCATAGAGCATACTAAGATATTGGCTCTGATACCAGTTGTTAACAATAAAACAATAATAAAAGAAGACAACAAGGAAGAGAGAGAAAATGACTCAAGAATTTAACGTGGTTCGGCAAATTGCCTACGTCTATGGACACACAATATATCTATTGCATTATCTTTGTTGTGCACATAGAAGCTTTACAAGGAGTTGTTTATATAGAGACATAATGACAATTTCTATCATCGTTTATACAATCTGGGACTAAAATCAAACTACTCTCGTCATTTATACGATGTGAGACTAAATCAAACTACATATTCCTAACATGATATTAGGTGTTAAAATCACGAGGAAGAGTGATAGCATATTACTATCCCAATAACACTATGTTTAGAAACTTCTTAGAAAGTTTGGTCATTTTAATGACAAACCAATGAGTATCCCTTATGGTGCTAACACTCGATTTTAAGGAAAAATAAAGGTGATCCTGCTGCTCAATCTGAGTATGCCCAAATCATTAGGAGTTTGTTACACTTGATAAATTTTTCTAGGCCTGACATAACATATGTTGTGAGTAGGTTAAGTAGACATAATTATAGTTCTAATTAAGATCATTGGATTGCACTTGTGAGACTCATGAGATACTTAAGATGTACCATTGATTATATGGTATTTAGTACTATTAAAATCCTACTGTATTTGGATGACATGCATGTAGTAATGCAAAACAATTCTTCTTTTGTCTTTGTTCTTGAAAAAAATGTTTTGAAATATGTAGGGAATTGTTGTGATTTTTTAGATATTTTAAAATATTTTTTAATAATTATTCAGCAGCGACCATAAAATCTTTTGGATTTAATATTCCAATAAAAATGATCATAATTTCATTCAATTCGATCTCTAATATAATTGTAAATTTCTTTTAATCCTTACAACAACAATATCTTTTTCTGATCAACCCTATCAATCAATCTATATTTGATGGTGTTTTGATGCAGAGAATACAAGAGAGTTTTGTCTTATCCCCTACATCTTCTCTATGTTCCTATTTTATACACATATACATTGTTCTAATACCATAGTTTAACCGAGAAGTGGATGTTATATCCTAGGGGTTACGCATCCCATGACTTAATCCTTTAGGACAATGTACTTCTACACGTCTTAGCCACTATCTCTTTTTGTTTTCAGGTTTTCTTGATAATCAGTACCAACAGGTCGTGCTTATAAAAAGTGAAAGCGTTGAGTCCACTTGCATTAACAGGAGACGATAGAAATTCTAATGGGAAGTGAAGGTATTGAAAGTAGGACACATCTTAAAGTGTAGGCACGTGCATAGGGAACTTTCAAAGTGCAAGTGACATGTGTCACGATCATGTTGAAAGTACCAATGACAAAACGTCATCAACTTGATTAGGTCACGTGTCAGTTCCTGGTTGGACAGATATGTAGCCGGGGTAGGAGATGTCCAAACTAAGATCTCCGTGTGGTTCAATTAGGTTAAACATGTCTACTATAAGGCACTTTTAACTTGATTAGACTATATGGCATTCTCAGGTTGAATGTGCTTGAATCACTACACCTCCTGTGGTTCCAGTGTATATAAAAGAAAATTTGTAAATTATTTTAAATCAACCGTCCCTTTAACACCCTCTCTTCTATTTTCACTCCCTCCCTCCACTTTAACTCTCATTTTTCAACTCCTTCTTAACTTTCACTCTCTCTTTCAACCTCTCTTTTTACTTTCAATCTGTTTCACTATTACCCTTTCTTTCACTATTATAATATAGATATGCTTTATTTATAATATTTTATTTAAAATTTTAAATTATTATTTTTTGTTAGCATAGGAAACCCATTAAAAGTAGTTAATAATATAAAAAAACTTTATTTTATTAATGTAGGAATCACATTAAAGATGGTTAATAATAATAATAATAATAATAGAAATTAATTTGTTAGTATAGGAAACCTATCTGAGATAGTTAATTATACTAATAAATAAATAAATTTGTTAGTATTAAAATCCTATTAAATAGGCTTTGTAGGATGTAGTAATTTAAAAATTATGAGTGTATCAATTTATTATTGATAGCTTAGAAATGTATGAAAATCTTTAAATATGTGTTTAATTAGATGCATTTTTAGAAAAAAATAGTAATTGAAATAATTAATTTAAGTAAAAATAATTTACTATTAATTTATTAATGTACAAATTTATTAATTAAACTTATTTATTGTTACATAAATTTTTTAAATGTTAAAGTAGTAAATTGTTTATAATTGATAATAAAATGTTAAAAAATATTATTTAATAAGAATGAATAACTTCTTACATTAGTTTTCAGGTTTGGCAGTTTATTATAATATTATCATCTTTTTCAAGTGTTGTTAGGATCAAGTTGACTCCTATTGATAGTGACGTTTTCTGGATACATAAATATTATACATCAAAGCATTTGTGGAATGACAGAGAGTTATGAAAATTGTATATCAGACGAGTTGTTCCGACTAATATGGGACAACACATCATTCTAGATGTCATCTTTGAACTCTTCCATGAGGTCATGTTTTATTTTGTGTGCAAACTTCCTTACATCAAGATTAATGCAGGCTTGATATACACATTCATGGAGAGATAGAGACCTGAGACCTATACTTTCCGTATGTGGTAGAGTGAGTTTGGAGGATTCAACTGTGTTGGTAGGTTTACCAGTAGATGGTAACCCTATGATTGGTTTTACACATACAGATTTGGTTGATCTTTCAAAAGGTTTGTTGGGTATTAGGCCATCACCTCAAAAATTGATGGGGTCGTAAGTTAAATTGAGTTGACTGACAAATCAATTTAGTGACGTGACCTTGTTTGTTGGGGATGCTGAGGCATCGTGGCTATTTACATGTGCATGAATTTTACACTTTGATGGAAAATTTATGTTTGTTGATAAAAATAGCTCTTGGGTTATGTTGAGATATTTCTAGTTTTTGGTGGACATGAGAGAAGCCAAAAATTATGCTTGGGGTAGTGTTGTATTAGGGTATTTGTATCGAGATTTGTGTAATGCAATAAATATCGATTCCTTGTCGATTGGTGCCATGATGGTGTTGGTGTAGTTATAAGCATGGGAGCAATTTACTTGCTTAGCATGTCGTGTTGTTGCTCAACGTCTTGACAAGATACCATTTGGTCACAACTAATTAAACATGTCATTATAATTGAGTATATTAACTAACTTTTGTCAATAATGCAATGAATCTTTTAACTTTTTTTTTTTTGGCTTCTTGTTCAAAATAATATTTCATTTGACAACAATGTTAACAATGTTTTACATAAATTAGATTTTCTTAAACCGCATGAGGTATTAATTTTTTCATATACTCACCTAGTAATTAATAATTGACATTAACACATATTTTGTTTAACATAATATTTCTAACAATTTTCATTTTGTAGTGTGTGGAAGCCATACACTGATGTTGTTATTAGGAGGTTACCTCCAATATATTTGGATGCTCGTGTGGTGTGGAGAGATGTAATACTACTTATATGTTTCCAAATTGTTTAATGTCATCAACCTGATAGGGTGATGAGGTAATGATAGAGGACCATCCTTAACTAGAAGAGTCACAAGGTCCATGATGGAGGTCCATCCACTTCAACATTAGAAGGCAATGACACTAGAAGAATTACAAGGTCCATGCTTAGGAGATTACAAGAAGTGGAAGAGAGAGAGTTGACCAAAAGTCAAAGTCAACAACAAAGTCAACAGTCAACTCGTCAAGGACTTTTCTTGGTCAACAAGCATTGTAATAGTCTTAGTGTTATTTGAAGTATTTGTAATTGAATTTGAACTTGAATTTGGACCTTTGAATGTGGATACATGTCACGGCAAAATACTTAGGATTGGGAGAGAAAGTGGCCTACACTCTCTCTAGAGAGAGTGGGGAGATGGGAGAGAAAGGTGAGTGGAAATTCCACTCACCCTTTTCCTTTTCTACCCTTGGACGTTCCACTTAGGCTTGCATGCTTAAGGCACCACCTTCAAGAATTAAATCAAGACCTCTTGATCTAGATTTAATCATAAGGTAAAGATTCAAACTTTAGGTTACATTTTACATGCCAACTCAAGAGAGAATCTCGGCCTTATGATCTCATTTCATCAAGAGGTGGAGACTTATTCTTGAGTCACATGTCTCATGCCTTTTGCTAGCTAGCAAACCATGGCCTTGTGATTGTTCATTAATCATTGGGTTGCTGGTTTTGATCCGTGTGATGTGCTCATGGCTTGCCACACGTTAGATAAACTTTTAATCCAAGGATCCTCATGCTTCACGGTTTTCCTCCCTTAGTGCCAACTAGTCTCTAGTATATACTTGTGAATTTTCAGATTTGTAATTACTTTTGAGTCAATTAAAGAATTAAGCATTTGCTTGAGAGAGAGGTTTCTCTTCAAGGTTTCTTCATTGAACCTTTGTGAGTCTTATCATGGTGATCATCCATTTGGCGATTCTTCACTAGACTTATTGCTTCTAGCATGGCGTCTCCATCTTCTTATCCTACTTCCATTTTCTATTTCCTTTCTTCTTTTGGACTGTGCATCCCTTGTTCCTCCTTGGCTAACCGTGAAGTTTGAGTTGAAGAAGTTAAAGATTGGGAAACTAGTAATCCTTCCAAGGAAGGCTTACATCAGTCCATGACAAAGAAAATACAAGAAGAAGTGGAGAGTCAACTTCAAAGTCAAAGTCAACTCTCAAGTCAAGAGTCAACTCAAGACTTCTACTTAACTTGTAATAGGACTTGTAATTTTTCTAGTATTTGTAATTTGTAATTAGGGAATTAAAACTTGAATAATTGGGCACATTTGAGCAAGTATAGTTCACGGTTCTAGTCATGCTAACAAGAACCGAAATTCACCTCTTAAAGAGGGAGACTGAGCGCTGTTGGTCCCTATGTGTGAATCTAGAGGGGGGTGAATAGATTCTAGTTAAACTTTACCCCAAATTCGCGTGTTTCTAATTTCTTTTAATTACCTATCAATTACCTTTCAATTACAGATTCAATTACAAGTTCAATTACTGATTCTATTCCAAACCAATTAAAGAGTTGATTATCAATACAGTTTTCAAATACAGAACAAAATATGATCAATAACAATATAGTGAAAACTGTAAAGAGAGTAAGGAAGAAGATGAGTGCACAGCGATGTATACTGGTTCGGCCAACTGCCTACGTCCAGTCCCAATCCAACAACTGTTGCGATTGGCTTTCCACTATCAAATGATTCCTTTTGTATCCTTTTACATTCACTCGCAACAAGCAATACAAACAGAAATCAAAACACCCAAATCTGTTCTCCAACCTGAAGAACGGGACTTCCAAGACCTTCGCACCTCCAAGATCAAACTTTGAGAATCACTTCTCAAACACAATGCTCTATCTAGAGAGACCTCTCTCCTAGAGCAACAACCCAGAAATTGGAAATATAAAGATCAGTAAAGAGAACACCTTATGTGTAGAATCTGATCACAAATGAGCACTATGAAATCCACCCAATCAATGGAATGAATCAAGTTTCCCCTTTTTCTTTGAAAACCTTGATGAACTCTAGATTTAGAGCATATGAAAGTGTAAGAGTTGTTTCAAGAAGCTAGGTTTTTCAAGCACCTTCATATGTTTCATCAAGATTATACTTATAGAACAAATTTGGAGGAGAAAACGTGCAAATCTGAGCTACAACCGGTCAATGTAATTGATCCCAAATGCATGTAATCGATTACACTAGCCGTTAGAACCCTCCAATTTGAATTTTCAGGCATGTAATCGATTACCACGAGCATGTAATCGATTACATTGAAGAGGAAACTAGAAATAGTGAATTTCAAAGCATGTAATCGATTACACTGGGGATGTAATCGATTACACTGCAGAGTTCTCAAGATGTAATCGATTACATCAACCATGTAATCGATTACATCGAAGAATGATCAATGTAATCGATTACACCAAGCTGTCAATCGATTACATCGATGAAAAATGGATTTCCAAGGTTTTTCAAACTGTTTTTCTCAAATGGAAATCAAACATTCTTCACATGATCAATCATACACTAGTTTTACATATCTCTGGGGTCTTAAGCAAAGAATACAACACATATATGCCTATACTCAACACACAATACATAGTTATATCCTAGTTACATTCAACTATGGAAAACTGAAAGATACATTCATCAAAACCAAAACACATAAGAGAGACACAATCAGCATTCTTCAAGCTTCAAGTCCAATAATCTCCCCCTTTTTGGTTTTGATGTACCAAATCACATAAGAGGTTTTCCTAGAGTTTTAGGATATGTGTTGTTCTTTGACATACCTGCATATGTTAGAATTTCCAGAAAATACAATATGCATATGCACTAATAATCAACCATTCATTCAAGTATGTATGACATGATTCAAATACAAATATAGATCAAGACCAATGAATCATAACAGAATCTCAAAGCAAATTTTATTCAATATCCAAAAGCAATAACATAGTTCAGATTTTCAATAAAACAGTAAAAACATAACTTCAAATCACTAATCAATACTAGAAGCCTATCAAAGCTAATCTCAACTCTCAACTCCCCCTATCTAGGATAACCTAACTATTCTCCCCCTATTTGGTATATCAAACCAAAAAGAGAGATCAGTGATCATCTCCATCATCATCATCTTGGTTGAGGCGCTCCATGATGGTTTCCATCAAAGACCTCATGTCAAGAAAGTGCAAATTTTGATTCCTTTCCAAGTCTTTGATTTGCTTTCCTAGATCCTCTTGGCGCTTGTCCATCTCTTCCAACCTATCTAGGACAATGGACTCAAAACGAGACTTAGGGGTGTACTCCCCAGTAGTGAATCTCCATCCTCATCAAGAAGGAGGATGTTGTGGTTGTTCTTGTTGTTGTGGTTGGTCTTGTTCTTGTTGTTGTTGTATTTCCTCTCTAGATACCCTGCCCCTCGATGTCTTGGTCAATCTCATCTTTTTCAGCATCATGTCACCAAGCACATGGATATCCCTTACCAATTCTCTCGTGCTCATTGGAGACATCCACTTGACATCTCTCAAGAACACGTGATATGACAGGACCATAAGGGCACTTAAAGTCATGGAATTTCCTTACCTTGGTCATGTTGTCCATGACAACTTGACCCCAATCAATCAATTCCATTCTTCAGGCCGCCATCAAGAGCATATCTTCTTCCATAAGTTGAGCATGATTTGTACCTCTAGCGACCAATACCCAAAGAAATAGCATAATGAAGAAGACGGTCGTCAGTGTTGAGACCACCTATGCCAAAGGTCTTCCTCATACCTTTTTCTTTCCTTGCAGTCATATCAGCTTCCCAAGACTCAGGATTCCTCAACATGCTCATGTAAAAAGCATCCTTTTGAAGTTCAAAGCCTTCCTCAGCCAGATTTTCCAAAGTAGGGACTATCCCCTCATTTGTTATTCCACCGAGTTCGAAAAGCAAATCGTGAGTCAGAACAATACTCACTCCTTTAACTTCAGATAAAGTCCTTCCAGGGTGATATTTCAGATTAGAATAGAATACTCTTACCAAATCAGGGTAAATGTGACCCCTTAGCCTAACGAATTTCTCCAAGTTCTGATCTCGGAGCATGGATTGAAAGGTAAACCCTTCATTGTCAAGCCATCTGAAGTCCACAATCTTTGGGGGTACGAGTTCTCTGTTTGCAAAATCAGTCAAGAAACGAGTTTCTTGTTCCTTCGAGGTGAACCATGGGTTGTGACGCACGGATTCTTCAGGACCCTTCCTTTTGGAGGAGGTTTCTTGTCTCTTCTTAGTACGTCTTTCTTCTTGAATATCACAGTTAGCCCTAGCTTTCATTCTTTTGCTGCTTCCTTGTCCGTCCATGGTTTGAAGGTTGAAGATGAATGTGGGATAGAGAGAATGAAGGTCGTGAGAGATTAGGGTTTAGAAGAGAAAGGGAATGTGAATGTGAAAGAAAAACCCTAACACAGCACTAATAAAGATCACAGAAGACTAGGTTCAGTGAATGTGTGCAAATGGGCTTCCAAAAACATAGAACACAAAGCCCAGAAACGAAGAACAAAGCTCTGAAAAACACTTCCAGAGCGCATGTAATCGATTACATTCGTGATGTAATCGATTACATCAGAACCAAAACACCCTGTAATCGATTACATTGGGCCTGTAATCGATTACATCGAACCTTCACACATGTAATCGATTACATTGTTGTTGTAATCGATTACATCGAAACAAAACCTATTGTAATCGATTACATGCATCTTTGTAATCGATTACATCCTATAGAAAATCAAAAAACAAGTTGAAATAAAGCTATGAACTGCAATGTTAAAGATTTTCACATATAGAATGATTGAAAAACATTTGATTCATCATATAAAAGGTCAAGATCATGTTATGCAATGAATTCATATCAAGTTTAAGCACAAATGAATGATTAAACTAACATACTTACAACACTTTATGTGAGATGTTCTTCACTTAGAATACCAAGATTGGTTCTAAGTTTGAAGAACCTCTCCTTGGGCAGAGGTTTTGTGAAGATATCCGCGAGTTGATTTTCTGTGTCAATGAATTCCACCTCACAATCTCCTTTCTCAACATGATCTCTAATGAAGTGATGACGCACCTCGATGTGCTTTGTCCTTGAGTGTAAAACCAGATTCTTCGTGATACTGATGGCACTTGTGTTGTCACACTTGATTGGAATATGATCAAGCTTAAGTCCAAAATCCTCCAGTTGTTGCTTCAGCCAAATGGTCTGAGCACAACAGCTACCTGCAGCTACATACTCGCTCTGCGATTGAAAGAGCTACACAGGCTTGCTTCTTGCTATACCATGAGACCAAGCTTCCTCCAAACAAATGACATACACCACTTGTGCTTTTCTTATCGGTTTACAACCAAAGAAAGTCAAGCATCACTAAAACCAACCAATGTGGGATACGTACCTTTAGGATACCACAAACCACAGTTCGTAGTTCCTTTGAGATACTTCAAGATTTTCTTCACAGCTGCCATGTGTGATTCCTTTGGTGCAGATTGGAATCTTGCACAAACACACACACCGAACATAATGTCCGGCCTACTTTGTGAGGTACAAGAGTGATCCAATGATCCCTCTATATCTTGATTGGTCTACACTTTGTCCAGCTGCATCATTATCTAAGTAGAGATTAGTTGACATAGGAATGTTTGAGATCTTACAACTCTCCATGTCGAATTTCTTCAACAATTCCTTGGTGTACTTTGCTTGATGTATGAAGATTCCATCTTTCAGTTGTTTGACTTGCAATCCTAGGAAGAATTTGAGTTCTCCCATCATAGACATGTCAAACTCCCCCTGCATGCTATTCACAAACTCTTCACACAGAGATTTGTTAGTTGATCCAAAAATGATATCATCAACGTAAACTTGAACCAACAAAATACAGTTTGACTTTCTCCTTATGAAGAGAGTCTTATCAACATTACCTCTGCTGAACCCTTTTGACAACAAAAACTTACTCAGCCTTTCATACCATTGTCTAGGGGCTTGTTTTAGGCCATAGAGGGCCTTTTTCAGTTTGTACACATGCTCAGGGTATCTGAAATCAGTGAATCCAGGAGGTTGTGAAACAAAAACTTCTTCATTGATATAGCCATTCAAGAAAGCACTTTTAACATCCATTTGAAACAACTTGAAATCATGTATGCAAAAGCAAGTAAAACTCTAACAGCTTCTAGTCTAGCAACAGGGCATATGTTTCACCAAAATCTATTCCTTCTTGTTGATTATATCCCTTAGCTACTAGTCTAGCCTTATTCCTAACCACAACTCCATTCTCATCTAACTTATTCTTAAACACCCATTTTGTTCCAATTACATTCATATCTCTTTTAAAAGGTACTAACTCCCATACGTTATTTCTTTTAAACTGATTCAATTCTTCTTGCATAGCATTCATCCAATATTCATCACTTATAGCATCATCAACACAAGAAGGTTCAAATTGAGATACAAATGCATAATCATCACAGAACATGTTATGAGTAGATCTAGTAGATACTCCCTTATGGATGTCACCAATGATGTTGTCAAGAGATAAATCTCTTGGTTTCCTCCATTCTTTTGGAAGATCATGAGAAGTAGTTGGTGGTTCTTGCTGTTCTTTTTTGCTTGTGCTTTCTTCACCTACATGCTCATCATCATCAACAAACACACTTCCCTTTTTGGGATTATTAGTTTCATCAAACTTAACATGCACAGATTCCTCAATGCACATTCTCCTTTTATTAAATACTCTATATGCTTTACTTGATGATGAATACCCAATAAACACACCTCATCACCTTGGCATCAAACTTACCAAGAGGCTCTTTGCTATTATTCAAAACAAAACACTTACACCCAAATACCCGAAAATGAGAGATATTGGGTTTCTTGCCTTTATAGAGTTCATAGGGGGTTTTCTTTAAAAGAGGTCGAATCACAATTCTATTTAGAACATAGCACGCAAATGGAAACCGCATCCGCCCAAAAATATTTAGGCAAATCACTTTCATTCAACATAGTTCTTGCTAGTTCTACTAAAGATCTGTTTTTCCTCTCAACAACCCCATTTTGTTGTGGAGTTCTTGGAGCGGAAAAATTGTGATCGATTCCATATTTTTCGCAAAAACTTTTCAAAATGTTCATTTTCAAATTCCCTCCATGATCACTTCTAATGGACTTGATTTTCAAATCTTTTTCGTTTTGAATCTTTTTAGCAAGTATTTTGAAAACTTTGAAAGTGGTGTCTTTACTTGGTATAAAAGCAACCAAGCAAAACGAGAGTAGTCATCTACAACAACTAATCCATATAGATTTCCACCTAAACTAGCAGTTCTAGATGGACCAAAGAGATCCATGTGCAGCAATTCAAGCGGTCTAGAAGTTGAAACAACATTTTTAGATTTGAAAGAGTTTCTAGATTGCTTGCCTTTTCGACATGCATCACATAGGCCTTCTCTTTTGAACTTTAATTCAGGTAGTCCTTCTACTAAGTTCTTAGATGACAGTTTATTAAGTTGATGAACATCAATATGTGCTATACGCCTATGCCAAAGCCAAGATAGATCATCATTAGACGTAAGACATGCATGATATGATGATGAATGATCAAGTTCAAGTATATAGATGTTACCTCTTCTCTTACCTACCATCAATACCTCATTCGATTCGCTCTGTTATTGATCTTGCACAGCCTTTGTCGAATGAAACTTGATAGCCTTTGTCGCACAATTGGCTAATACTCAAGATTGAACTTCAAACCTTCTACAAGCAAGTACATCTTCAATCACGGAGTTGGATTTGTCTCCAACATCACCAATACCTAATTTTGCCTTTGTTATTATCTCCATAAACTATGAACCAGATTCTTTGGATTTGAAGGAGATAAAGTTACTCTTGTCACCCGTCATATGTCTTGAGCAGCCACTATCCAAATACCATGTTGAGTGTTTGGCTCTCAAGCACACCTACACAAGGAAAGATATCATTTGGTTTTTGGTACCCAAATCTTGTTGGGTCCTTTCATGTTAGAACAATGACTATCTTTCTTAATCCATTTAAACAATCCATTGTCTAAGCCTTTCTTTCTAATCATGCGTTATAATGATTATGTCCAGATTGCATACAATAACTACATGAGAAGTTTTTATACTTGCTGGTTTGTTTAAATGTATGGAGCTTCTTGTTATTCTTTTTCAAAGGGGCAAGAAAAGATTTACACTTTGAACAGGGCAATTTCAACTTATCATTTTCATCTTTCAATTCTTGAATATTGGTTTTCAAAACAAATTTCATTTTCTAAATCGCAACTCGTTTTTCAAAACCTTACTTAGTTTTTCAAATTTTTCTCGCTTCTTTAAATAACTCACAAAAAGCAAGTATATAGTTCATCATAATCATTATCATTTTTAGAAGAGTCAGAATCACTTACCTCATTATCCGATTCTGGTTTAGCCATAAGACATAAGTTGGCTTCCTCATTTTCGCTTTCACTAGAGGATGAGCAGTCATTTTCTTCAAGCAATGTAGGCCTTTTTCTTTCGATACCGGTCCTTCTTGGGGTTTTTTTCTTCTTGCTCCACTCTTCTAGGCTCACCGCTGTTTGATTTCTTCAAGTTAGGACACTCCGATCTATAGTGTCCACTTGCCACATTCATAGCATGTGACCTTTGAAGATGAGCCTTTTCTAGCATTCTTTGAATCTCCTTTTGTTGTTGTTCTTCTTCATGAACCTTTTGAACTTTCTGACCATGAGATTCATTTCTTGCTCAGATTCGTTTCCACAGCTTGATGATGCATCACTCTCACTAGCTGTGTCTTCCATTTTTAGTGCTAGCCCTTTGGCTTTCTTATCTTTTTGTTCTTCATCAGCAATACGTGACATATCCATCTCATATTCTCTCTCGCTTACCAAACAACTCAAGCACTTGTCATTAAGGCCAAGTTCTTTGATTCCGTAATGGTGTGGATCGTTGGTTGCCATTTTCTCGCTAGAGACTTCAACACCTTTATGTTTACCTCTTCCTCAACAAAGACCTTACCGGAGTCCTTTGAGGTGATTCACAATGTGTGTGAATCGCTTCTCGCATGTCCATGATAGACTCACCTTGTGCCATTCGAACATTTCATACTCTTGGATGAGTGTGTTCTTTCTAGCTCTTCTCACCGGGAGTACCTTCATGAGTCACCATGATAAGATCCCATGCTTCCTTTCTTTGTTGTACATCTTGAAATTCTAAAGAATTCATCGAGTTTAATGCGGAATGTATAATATTTAAAGCTTTAGCATCATTTTCTGCTCTCCTAATTTTTCTTGGTTCCCACTTCTCAAATGGTTTTTCTAATTCATTTCCATCAACTATATATGTGGGGATTTTAAAATCGCATAACAACTTGCCAAATGTTTCTATTTATAGACTCCATAAAGATTTTCATTCTAACTTTCCAAAATGGATAGTTATCTCCACAAAAAAGAGGAGGTCTATTAATAGAGGCACCTTCAAAGAAATGGTAATTGATTACTGGCCATTATGGATCAAATTCTAGAGCAACTTACTAGAAGTAGCTCTAATACCAATTGTTGGTCCCTATGTGTGAATCTAGAGGGGGGGTGAATAGATTCTAGTTAAACTTTACCCCAAATTCGCGTGTTTCTAATTTCTTTTAATTACCTATCAATTACCTTTCAATTACAGATTCAATTACAAGTTCAATTACTGATTCTATTCCAAACCAATTAAAGAGTTGATTATCAATACAGTTTTCAAATACAGAACAAAATATGATCAATAACAATATAGTGAAAGCGTAAAGAGAGTAAGGAAGAAGATGAGTGCAATGATGTATATCTTGGTTCGGCCAACTGCCTACGTCCAGTCCCAATCCAACAACTGTTGCGATTGGCTTTCCACTATCAAATGATTCCTTTTGTATCCTTTTACATTCACTCTGCAACAAGCAATACAAACAGAAATCAAAACACCCAAATCTGTTCTCCAACCTGAAGAACAGGACTTCCAAGACCTTGGCACCTCCAAGATCAAACTTTGAGAATCACTTCTCAAACACAATGCTCTATCTAGAGAGACCTCTCTCCTAGAGCAACAACCCAGAAATTGGAAATATAAAGATCAGTAAAGAGAACACCTTATGTGTAGAATCTGATCACAAATGAGCACTATGAAATCCACCCAATCAATGGAATGAATCAAGTTTCCCCTTTTTCTTTGAAAACCTTGATGAACTCTAGATTTAGAGCATATGAAAGTGTAAGAGTTGTTTCAAGAAGCTAGGTTTTTCAGCACCTTCATATGTTTCATCAAGATTATACTTATAGAACAAATTTGGAGGGAGAAAACGTGCAAATCTGAGCTACAACGGTCAATGTAATTGATCCCAAATGCATGTAATCGATTACACTAGCCGTTAGAACCCTCCAATTTGAATTTTCCAGGCATGTAATCGATTACCACGAGCATGTAATCGATTACATTGAAGAGGGAAACCCAGAAATAGTGAATTTCAAAGCATGTAATCGATTACACTAGGGATGTAATCGATTACACCAGAGAGTTCTCAGCATGTAATCGATTACATCAACCATGTAATCGATTACATCAGAGAGAATGATCAATGTAATCGATTACACCAAGCCTGTAATCGATTACATCAGTGAAAAATGGATTTCCAAGGTTTTTCAAACTGTTTTTCTCAAATGGAAATCAAACATTCTTCACATGATCAATCATACACTAGTTTTACATATCTTTGGGGTCTTAAGCAAAGAATACAACACATATATGCCTATACTCAACACACAATACATAGTTATATCCTAGTTACATTCAACTATGGAAAACCGAAAGATACATTCATCAAAACCAAAACACATAAGAGAGACACAATCAGCATTCTTCAAGCTTCAAGTCCAACAAGCGCCACTCTCTCTAGGGAGAGTGGGAGAAAATTGGAAGGAAAAGTAGTGGGAAAAGCACTAACTCAATTTGAATTCCAACCATTAGATGAGATCTAAAGTCTCTAATCCAATGGTTGAGTTCAAATTCAGCTAGCACATGCTTTTGGCACCAAGTCTTAAAGTGAACTCTAGCCACTTGATTAAGATCTAATCAATAGGCTCGCATTCAAACTTAAGACATGCTTCTTCCACCACTTCCACTTCAATCCGTGGCCCTAGGATCCTTGCATGATCCAAGGATGGAGCTTGGTGATCCGTGTGATGTGCTTGAGAGAGCTTCCCACACGTTGATCCCAAGTCTCATCTAACGGCTACGAATTGAAGCTTGTTCTCCAAGGTGATGCCAAATGTTAGCCATATAAATAATAGGAATTTTTTAATTGTAAGAACTTTTGATAAATTTTCTGAATATTGAATTAAGCTAAGAGCTTATTCTTGAGAGTGTTCTCTCTCGTGTTCTTGTGAAGAACCTTGAATCTCATCAATGGCTTACTTGTCCATTGTGGCAGTTCCACCTCTAGCTTATTGGCACTTGCCATGACGCTTCATCTCTAAACTCCTTCCGTTTTCTATTTCTTTTTCTCCTTGAGGTCGTGAGCTTCTTCTTCATTTGTCCAAGCCTCCATTGAAGCATGAAGATCTGCAGCTTATATGCTCTTCTCCTTGAGGATTGCATCAAATTTGGTATCTAGAGCTTGTTCTACTTCAATTGGAGCATCCTATCCGGTTTGAATTTTCCTTACCTTGAGTTTGCGTTTTCTCTTCATTTTCTTGTGTAGATCCGTGTTGTATGAACTTGCTTGAGTTCTTTACATGTTCCTTGAGTTTTCTTCATTTTGATTTTGAGTTTTCATGTTAAAAAATTCCTAGATCTAAAATTCCTATCAATTTCTTGTCAATTCATCGTTTAATTTTCTTCCTAAACTTGTTCTAGTAATTTTTCACATGTGTTCTTGCTTTTGCTTCATTTGAACCGTGCAAATCCTTGTTCAATTCGTGAATCCATGATTTGAATGTGTTTGAGGTGTTGTTCACGTGATTTAAGTGCTAAGAATTGTGCATTACAAGTTCAAGTAGCTTTCACCATGCCTAATCTTGCTTACTAGTAATTTTAGACTTAATTTTGCTTTAATCTTAGGTTTTTTCTCAATTCGGTCCAGCAAAAGAAAATCAAGAAAAGAAGTATAAAAAGTCAAGGAAAAAATAAAATCAAAAGAAAGATTACAAGAAAAAGAATCATAAGAAAATCAAAGAGAAGAGAAAACAAGAAAAGTGAAATTCTAGTGAAAATTCAAATGACTAGAAAAAGAGCAAATGAAAAGTGATTTTACTGAAATTAAAGCCTAATTGCGCAGTGCAGTAACTTGACAAATTGAACTTCTAAACACTCCCAAAATTAGTGGTTCAAAGGACTTAGATCACTAGAGACACTTAGGACTAAGCATTATCACCAAAACTTGAGTTTAGATTGCTAGTAGCCTAGATTCTTGAACTTGTGGTGTGTGATGTGCTTGGTAACTTGAAACTTTGTTTTTCCCCTGTATTTTGAGCATATTAATTGCATGTACAGTGGTGGAAAACTGCACCTAATCACTTAAAATCACTTCACAAAAATTCACTTGAAACTTGCCTAAAAATCCGGTTTCAAATTACTATTAAATTGGCTTGAAATTTTGTCTTCGGTGTTGCCATAATTTTCTAGTTTTTGAGCATTATTTGTGGTTGTCCAAACTGCAGTATTTTAGTGCCTTTTTCACATATAAACTTCTTATATTTTAGTATCCAAAATTTTATTCATTGAGTACCTTTTATTGCTTGTCATTTTTGGACTCCTAAGTTTTGTCTTGAGTTTGTATTTCTTGAAATTCCTAAGCTTGACTCTAGAACCGTTCCTCTTTCACTTTGGATACTTGAACCTTGAATGATTGATTAGAGGTTTGAACAAGAGTATAAAGAGAGATTGAGTGGAAAGAGACTAGAGTGAACATTTGAGAAAAAGTCTTGGAAGTGTGAAATACGAGTGACTTGAGTGCATACACTTAGTGAGTGGAAAGGATCCTATTTTCTCTATATTTTTGTGTACTAATCTTTGTTTTGCAGCTATGGATAGTTCCCCTAGTGTAGGAAATGACCTATCACCTAAAACTATGAAAATGATGGATTTAATGAAGAGTATGCTACAAACTAGTTTAGAGGAAAGGTTTGACCTGGAAAGGAGAGCTAAGGAAGAGAGGAAGATTAGGAAAGAGCTAGAGAAAAAGATCCTTAGAGAGACAAGTGGAAACCAACCAAAACATGAGCCTAGAGGTGCTGGAAATTCTAGCCACCGAGGAAGTGCTAGTAGAGGAAGCCAATCTACACTTAGGAGTAGTGAAGGTGGGAGCAATGATGAAGATGACCATGAGTATAAGGTCATAGGAGAGGTAGAAGGGGAGGTAGAAGAGAAGATTTTGGTGATTTTGGAGGGTATGGACGAGGCAACCATTACTTTGAGGGAGAAGGTAGGATAGATGAAAGGAACCTTAAACTAAAAACCTACCTAAGTTTAATGGAGAAGGGAGTGCCGAAACCTACCTAGAGTGGATCATGAAACTAGACCAAGCTTTCTCATGCTACCCCATTTTGAATGAAGAAAAGAAGTTGAACTTAGCTATATTGGAGTTTGAGGGATATGCATTAGTGTGGTGGAACAAAATTCTAGTAGAGGGTGAGAGGAGGAGGAGACCACAAATCACCTCATGGACCCAACTTAAAGAAGCTATGAGAGCTAGGTTTGTGCCACCAACCTATGAGAGAGACCAACACATAAAACTCCAAAGGTTGACTCAAGGGACCAAGAGTGTGCAAGAGTACTATAAGGAGCTTGAGTTGACTATGCTAAGATGTGACTACCAAGAGGCTAGAGAGGCCACACTAGCTAGGTTCACCCATGGACTTAATAGGGAGATTCAAGACATTCTTGAGCTCCAAAGCTATGTGACCATAGAGGAGGCCATACACAAGGCCGAGAAGGTGGAACAACAAATCAAGAGGAAAGGCACCTTCAAGAGATCCTCTACTTCATACTCTGACTCTTGGAGAGACAAAGGCAAGAAGGAAGGTTATTCCAACATGAGGAAGTCGCACGACCGAGACATCACTAAGGTAAAGGAGGTACATCCTAACCCTTCTAAACCTAGTTCTATTAAATGTTTCAAATGTTTAGGTCATGGCCACATAGCCTCTCATTGCCCAAACAAGAAAGCTATGATGGTGAGGAATGATGAAGCAATCACAAGTGAAGATTCAAGCTCATCATCTAGTGAGAGAGAAGCATCAAGTGCAAGTGAGCATTCCTCTTATGAGCAAGCCAAGGAGGGAGACCTATTGATGGTAAGGAGGATGCTAAGCAATGTAAATAAGGAGCTTGATGACTCACAAAGGGAGAATATCTTCCATAGTAGATGTACTATTGAAGGGAAGGTATGCTCTTTAATTATTGATAGTGGAAGTTGCACTAATGTAGTAAGCACTAGATTAGTGGATAAATTAAAATTGAAAACATCTTCACATGCTAAACCATATAAGCTACAATGGTTGAGTGAAAAAGGAGAGTTAGCGGTAGACAAACAAGTACTTATATCTTTTACTATTGACAAATATTATGATGAAGTACTTTGTGATGTTGTTTCTATGGAGGCCACACACTTACTCCTTGGTAGACCTTGGCAATTTGATAGAAAAGTTATACATGATGGAGTTTCCAATACTTACATTCTTTCTCATGTAGGAAAGAAGGTCACACTCAAACCACTAACACCTAAGGAGGTTTGTGAAGATCAAATAAAGATGAAGCTTAAGAGGGACCAAGAGAAGCAACTCACCTTAGCCGAGAGCTCCAAGGGCACACCCAAGTATGCTGGCAAGCCCACGGCCGAGAGTTCCAAGGAGGGATGTGAACTAATTCATCTCTAAGTGCATACCATGCTATATGGCCAAGTCTAGGGTTTTAAATCATGGTTTGTACACTCCCCTACCCATTCCTAATTCCCCTTGGGTTGATATTTCTATGGACTTTGTCCTTGGGTTGCCTAGAACCAAAAAGGGTATGGATTCCTTGTTTGTTGTAGTGTGTAGGTTTTCTAAAATGGCACATTTCATTGTATGCCACAAGGTTGATGACGCCACACACATAGCAAACTTGTTCTTCAAAGAAGTGGTGAGATTGCATGGGTTGCCAAAGAGCATAGTGAGTGATAGGGACTCCAAATTTCTTAGTCATTTTTGGAGGATCCTTTGGGGCAAGCTTGACACCAAGCTCTTGTTTTCTACCACTTGTCATCCTCAAACGGATGGCCAAACCGAAGTGGTTAATAGGACATTAGGTCAAATACTAAGGTGTTTTGTTAGGGGTAATGTGAAGACTTGGGAGGAACATTTACCATTTATTAAGTTTGCTTATAATAGAGTAGTAAATGCAACTACTAAGTATTCTCCATTTGAAATTGTATATGGATTTAACCCACTAACACCTCTTGATCTTATTCCTTTGCCACTTGAGTTTACTTTGGATGTAGATGGAGCTAGCAAAGCCGAAAGGGTGAAGACTCTCCATGCTAAGATTAAGAAACAAATTGAAACGAGATACACCAAGGTGGCGGCTAAAGCAAACCAACATAAGAAAGATGTTCAATTTCAAGAAGGAAAGGTTCCCTACTCTTACGGGATCAAAACTTTCACCTAGAGGAGACGGTCCTTTCAACATCCTCCAAAAACTTGGACCAAATGCTGACAAACTTGACCTCCTTAACACTTATACTTGTAGTAATTCTTTCAATGTTAGTGATTTATCTCCTTTTGTTGAAGGTGAAGAAGAGCATAACTTGAGGGCAAGTTCAACACAAGAAGGAGGGTTTGATGGAGGACCATCCTTAACTAGAAGAGTCACAAGGTCCATGACAAGGAAAATACAAGAAGAAGTGGAGAGTCAACTTCAAAGTCAAAGTCAACTCTCAAGTCAAGAGTTAACTCAAGACTTCTTCTTAACTTGTAATAGGACTTGTAATTTTTCTAGTATTTGTAATTTGTAATTAGGGAATTAAAACATGAATAATTGGGCACATTTGAGCAAGTATAGTTCACGGTTCTAGTCATGCTAACAAAAACCGAAATTCACCTCTTAAAGAGGGAGAGTGAGCGCCACTCTCTCTAGGGAGAGTGGGAGAGATTTGGAGGGAAAAGTAGTGAGAAAAGCACTAACTCAATTTGAATTCCAACCATTAGATGAGATCTAAAGTCTCTAATCCAATGGTTGAGTTCAAATTCAGCTAGCACATGCTTTTGGCACCAAGTCTTAAAGTGAACTCTAGCCACTTGATTAAGATCTAATCAATAGGCTCGCATTCAAACTTAAGACATGCTTCTTCCACCACTTCCACTTCAATCTGTGGCCCTAGGATCCTTGCATGATCCAAGGATGGAGCTTGGTGATCTGTGTGATGTGCTTGAGAGAGCTTCCCACACGTTGATCCCAAGTCTTATCCAATGGCTACGAATTGAAGCTTGTTCTCCAAGGTGGCGCCAAATGCTAGCCATATAAATAATAGGAATTTTTTAATTGTAAGAACTTTTGATAAATTTTCTAAATATTGAATTAAGTTAAGAGCTTATTCTTGAGAGCGTTCTCTCTTGTGTTCTTGTGAAGAACCTTGAATCTCATCAATGGCTTCCTTGTCCATTGTGGCGGTTCCACCTCTAGCTTATTGGCACTTGCATGGTGCTTCCATCTCTAAACTTCTTCTGTTTTCTATTTCTTTTTCTCCTTGAGGTCGTGAGCTTCTTCTTCATTTGTCCAAGCCTCCATTGAAGCACGAAGATCCACAACTTATATGCTCTTCTCGTTGAGGATTGCATCAGGTAATTTGGCCTAAAATAATTTATTCATCCTAAGCCATCTCAACCACGGGATATTCATCAATTAACATTGAGAGGCAAGGATGACAATAATTGGATGACACTACTTGATAACAACCACGTTACGGGATGCTTGAATGTTATAAGATCTTTTCCTTGAATGATTTAGATAAGACCACTCCTTTAACCTTGGTGATCACAACAACAATGAGTATATGAAACCTACCACCTTTGTGAGTCGAACCTTAGAAAGATTTATGAAAAGTTCTCAAGCCGTCCCACCCCAACTAAATGAAGTAGGCAACAATAGGTATATTAAACCTACCATATCCACAATGTCAAATTTAGAAGTAATAAAAAGTCGTTACTCAAACTCTAAGCCAAGGAACCCAACAACAACAAACTATCAAACTTGTCAACAACAACAAATGGATTCTAAGAGCCTAAGCCAAGACGCCACTACGAAAAGGGAACATTCTAGCAAATAAGTTTGTTAAGTGTTGCAAAGGAAATTGCAAGACTCCTAACTAGTAGAAAAATAAGGAATAATCCTGAAATTTTTTTTTTATTCTTCTAAAAAGTTTTTCACACATTACATGAGACCTTTATTTATAGAGCTAAGTGGATGGCGGGTTAACAAGGTTTTTGGCCACTAAATAATCCATTAAGCATTTAATGCTCCACTAACATTGAAGACACCCACTAAACATTGAAGACACCAACTAAACATGATTCAAATTTTTTTTAGCCACTAAATAGTACATTAAACATTTATTGCTCCACTTGGCAAATTAAAAGTCTTTAGAAAATGTTCACCCAATGGTTGTGTGAAAATTGAACCAAAAATATACATAATTAAAATAATTATTTTAGCTTCATCTTGATCACTTTGGGTTGGACTTCAATTGGTGCAGCCCATCTTTGGACACCTGTAATGCACAAAATTGGCTTAAATAAATTTAATTTGCATTCTTCATTGACCCAACTTGTATAGATCGAATTTGTTAAATCCCCTTGCATCTTTAAACGCCTTAACCTTGTCATTGGGCCAACCATACCTTTCAAAGGATTATCAATATCACTTGGACCAGATTTAGATTGATTTGAATCACTGAAGCTAGAAAATTCAGATTGATCTTTTTGATTACTACTATTATTTGGGTCAGTACTAGAGATTTGGCAAAATCAACTTTAGTATGTTATTAATGGGATACCGAGGAAGGGTCATTAAGTTATAATGATGAATACATATTATGGTATCACAAAAAAATACAAAAATGTATATTGATCCAAAGAACCCATAATTGACATTTATGGTAAGTTCTAAAAATTTTACTTATTTTATTTCATGTTCACATCACTGGTTATGCATAACTAATATATGACATTTTTTCAAGGTGATGTAACTGAGAGCCTTTTTTATATGACAACATTAGAGGGTTGGATGACCTGTGGTCTAGATGAGTTGCTCAATTTGGCTAACAAGATGACCATTCTTTCATTTGAATATGGTTGAGTGACATAGGCTACCATTAGTGCACCAATTGGAGTCCACATAATCTTGGTCAATGAACTTAACGTCCTACCTAGCAGTGTAGAGTTGTGTGATCTAACACACAATCAGATGGTTGTGGATTCTGAGCCTTATACACTGCCTCCTATGACTGAGAGGCAACCTGAGACGTATTACACACCTAGCCAGTTCACGCAGATGCCATCTCAAATGTTGTATATGTATAGATACCCTGTCACAACACCTTTTCAACCACCCCATCCGCATATTGATAGTGGTGTTGGTTCTTCTTCACAATCATTTCTTAAGTCTCATTGAGCTATTAAACATCTTTTTGGTATGTCTCCTGTGCAAGGAGAGGGCTTTAACATCAGCACTCCAGAGGCACAAATTGGTCCACCATGGAATATTTTGGATGATGTTCCACACATGAATCAGTTACTTAATGTTGATTTGAGGCCACAATTTGATGGCCACCACGATTTTTTTCCTTTTTTTGTAATATGTAACTTGATCAATTGTAATTATGTATTTGTTTGTACATTTGTTAATGAATGAAATTTTTTATTGAATTTTTTACTAAGGGCTTATTGAGTTATAGGACAATCTAATAAATTAATTGGCAAAGAAAATTACAAATAAACAATAAATGTAAGGAATTAATATTTATATTTATGGACATTAAGAATTGAAAGGACAAAGACGTCTGTTAAGTCCTTCTTGACCACATCTTTCACATTTTTATCTCCTTTGAGACCATTCAACCCAATCTATCTTGTTTCTTATTTTGGTAAAGTTTGGTCTTTATTTACCTCGAATGGTTAGTAAATCAAGAATTAACTTCCAATCATGGTCATCAGGTAGAAATGTATCCTCATTTCCTAGTGGCTAATACTCACCTGAATAGACTTTCAAAAATGTATTCAGTTTTGAAAACATCACCAACATACTAGAAAAATTGAATACTAAAATATCCACATATAACAATGACATGTGAATAAGGATAATGAAAAGTAGTGAATCAGCTCCATTGACAATATCTATCTATCATTCAAATTTACTGTCCAGTTATGTCTGTCACATTATCATTGAATTAAATGACTTTTCCACCACAAACCTTGTCTGGTGAATGTCATAAATATGAATAATGTGACAACATGCTTCTTTTTGACTTTTTTGCATTGGTTGCATTATTTTTGAACAATAAACATGACAATCTCTTAGTTCTTGATTTGTTTGACGACTTCCTTTTCACAAAATACTCATGCATTGACTTAACAAAAGTTGTGATTAGAAGATTTTGACAACCATTTAGAACTTTATTTATACACTCAGAAAGATTTGTGTTTATGTGTTCATACCAATGCCTTTCCTTATCATGTGTCATACTTCATTTTTTTTAGAAACTCCTTAAATCCAAGATGCGATTATAGGACACAATTTACAAAATTTCTAAAATTTCCTGTAAAAATGTATTGCATGGAGTATAACCTAAAAAAAAAATTCTAAAATATAAGTAGTTTCTCATTTTTTGATAAACACAATAAAAAATTATTACTGTAAAAATCAATAATGTTATAATAATGGAAAACTTATCTAACTTTACCAACATCTGTTTTTGTTTCGAGTTCTTAAATTGATGGTTGAAATTACTAGTAATGTGTCTAAAGATCCAATTTCTTCATTATCGATGACCAACTTGATGCTAATGTCGATTAGATATTAGGCATATCTTGGATCTATCTATGACATGTAGATGTAAACGAGAGAGAAAGCAAAACCAAGATTGTAAAGTCTCTCATTTTCAACAACAACAACTGCAATAGGTAAAACATTTTTATTTCCATCTTGTGTTGTCACTATTAATAGAGTTTTGCAATATCTTTCATACAAGTGTGTGCTACTTGTATAATTGGCTTACAATATTTGAAAGCATCACCACACTACTTAAAAGTCCAAAAAACATAATGAAGTTGTTGGAAGTCACGAACCATAGTGTTACCAATAATATATTCATCGTGAGAGATTAAATAATAAGAACTCGACGATGATGAATTTACATATATTTAAGACAAGTTGGAAGTTGAGCATATTATTCATTCTAATCACCATACAACATGATCATTTCTTTTTATTTAGTTAATCATATCTTTCTATACAATATTTTATAGTTAAATATATTTGTAGTTCTCTTTGGTACCAAACCAATTTATATGGGCAGATCTTCCCTTATCATACCGAATAATTAGTAAAAATATATTAAGTAAATAAAATTATTACCTAAATTATTGAGAAGATAATTTATAATATACTAAAATAATTTCACATACCCAAAATCCTAGTATAAATCAAATCTAAATCAAGATTCTAATGATCTTGGGTTAAAATAGAATTTAAAAAAAGTATGTGGTCTATCCCATTGTCTGACTTTCTACTTATTTGTCCTTTTTGATTTTATAACCTTCATATAAAATGAACACAAAAAATCATCATTACTTATAGGGTAATGAGCAACATATTTTATTGATTTAGACTCAGATACTCTTAGCGTTTGGTGCACATTCATCACATATTGTCCAGTAGCATTTTGAACTTCTTGTTTGGTGTCAAATTCCAAACCAACATATAATTCTTGTTCAACAGACCAATTTGAATCAAAATTTACACCTCGTGACTCTTCTTGATCGGGGTAGTTCTAAATAACATTCGTATAATGTGACGTATTTTTCCAAAAAGGTTGTTGGCTTCCTCTTACATTAACATCAATTAAATATTTTGTATTTTCATTCTATGAAATTATAATTATTTTCAATGCATGATAACTTGCTTGTGTTTCAGCTATAACACTAGGTTACACGTGGAAGTCTATACTACGATGACCTTCATTCGTATCATTGTCATCCAACACAGGTAAATTGCTGTCAAAATCTTTTCTATTAGATGATTCATCAACATATGAATCAGAAGCAACATAATTTTCATCATTATTGGTATAATCTAACCTTTGTTAAGTCAAATTTGTTTAAAGACAAATTATAGCCCTCAAATTTTGATAATTACAATATATTAAGATAAAAGTCTAAACTTAAAAAATGTTGAAATTTTCTAGTCTTATTAATCAGAGTAAAGCCTATTAGATGAAGACATGCCCTAACAGACGAATATAAGCATCAGATGGAGTTTCAATCAAAATAATGCAAAGACAGACGCACTCTAAAATGCAAGATAATCATCAGTTTTGTCTCTCATTATTGTAAACTCATACTCTAACTTGAGTGTCAATTCTTGTAGAGTGTACACAAACAAAGAATACTTGTCTTTTGGAACAATGTTTAAAATAGAAGAAGTAAACCATATCTTTATCAAAAAAATGTGTCTAGTAGAGTTAAATAGGATGTCCTCTGATGCATAAGATTTGGTGCAAAAAGTAGAACTACCCTTTTAAGCTATAAACATCGGATTATAGGAACAACTTTCTACCGTGATGATAATAGGCCTACAATCCATTAAATGCTGAAGAACGTTGAGCACACTCGTGCCAGATTAGAGAAGATAGTCTGAAATTGTTGAGTTTAATAAATACCTCAAATTCCTATTTATATAAAGGCTAAAGTTTAAAGAATTGAAGTTGGCGAGAATGCTACATTTAAAAGAAAATTAAAACTCTGATAAGCTTTCTCTTTTGTTCTTCTTTCTTTATAAATATTTGCTAGACTGAACTCAAATTGTAAATCCCTCCCTATATAGAGGTTAAATTTCATAAGTTAGGCATCTCTCTTTCAAATCCACCTTTCGTGGAAGTTAGCCTAAAGAAGCCAAGAGCAAACAATACTTGTTTAGCTTGACGAGGTTAGGTTTAAAGAATACCTGGAGTAAATAGCCTGAATCGGCTAGGAACAAAAAGTATTTGGGTTGTTAGCCTGAAGAGGCGGCTTTCCAAAGAATATTTTGTTAGCCAGGAGTTGTTGGGGTTAAACAATACTCTGTATTTCACTCGGCAATAGTGGAATCTTAACCTTTGCTAAGAAACTGGACATAATTTTTTATAAGATGAACTAGTATGAACCTTTATGTGTTCTTTATCTTGTTTTTATATATTTGTCTAACTGTGGTTTGAATCTTTTCTTTTAAAAGATTTACATTATCTGAAAAACTCTTAGCTTCATTTGATTTGTCTGCATTTGAGTTCTATCAGACTCAGTTTTTTAAAGTAAAAATAAAAGGCTTGCAAAAATTATTTTTAATATATAATTTAAGCCTCTTCTTATATATTTATTTTTACAACCTTGAACAATGTCCTTTATTGGATCTACCAACATTTACTTGAATTTCACCCCATAATATTAGAATTTGACATTAAAGAATATGAAACATTAAAGATAAACACACCACTTATAATTACTTCTACACATAATTCTATAGTATCAATGTCCTGTTGTTGAAAGTTAGTGATAATAATTTTCACATCTTCATCATCAATTATTTGCAGTGTGACATATTTATTTCCTACATAATATCTTATTTTGATAGAACCAATAACTTTGTTAGAATTTAGTTAAATTTATTATGTATTCTTTTTTTAAAACCATTAAAACTTATTCTACGTTTGATTTATAAAGTTACTTTTGGTCCTTTAAAATGACTCCCTTATCACTTTTAATAATCCTATCATTAATATAGATAACAATAATAATGATAGAGCTCGTGTCTCTTTGGAAATTATTTGTAATAAATAAATTTTTTTATTTACAATAAATTAATTAATTATTAAAATTATATACAAGATATACAATTAAAATTACCATCGATAAATATTTATCTATAATTCTAACTTTTACACCTGCATAACAAATATGATTATGACCTTGTGGCACAAACCTTTAGGATCTACCGTCCACGTGATTGAAGGCACTTGACATCTAGCACAACTCCATGAGGTTCTACCACATGGTTGAAGACACCAATGCTAAAAGAGGACCACCTCATACCATGTGTCTTAAGATCCAAATCTCTTAACATGACTACTTATGATATTAAACATATCTAAAATTTAGTGTAACCTACTTTTATAAAAACAAGTATGTTAGGCTCATGACACCTTCAATCAAATGGATTCTACATGTAATAAATTTCTAACTCATCCAAATACATAATTTATTTTTAAAATTCAATTACTTAACATCTTGTAAGGGAAGGGGCCATGGCCCCCCAAATTTTTTTAATTTTTTTTTTTATATTTTAAATAAATAATTATGATTTTAATTTTATAATTTTAGTTTTATATTTTAAATAAATAATTATAATTATAATATGTCTAAAATATTTATTTTAAATAATAATTATTATTGTATATAATAATACTAAATTTTAATTTTTGATGATTTATAGTTTTCTATCTAATTTTGAAAACATACAGGTTTAAGACTCCAATGATTTTTAATTTTAAAAGTTTTAATGTTTATTTTTAGTTTTAAAACCTCATCTACATCATTTTTAGTTTTGAAATTTTTAATATTCGTCTTTAGCTTTAAAATTTTACTTTCATATTATATATTTATTTAAAAAATTCTTATCATAACAATAATTTTAACCATTAATAATGTATTTTTTATTATTTTACTCAAAAATTATAACTAAAATTTTTAATATTAATCTTTAATTTTAAAATTTTACTGTCATATTATATATTTATTTAAGAAATTATTAATCATAATAACAATTTTTAACAATTGATGATGTATTTTTTATTACTTTACCCAAAAATTATTATTAAATAAACTAAAATAACTTTAATTTATTTTGCACAAACGTATTATCTCGTTCTTAACAAATTAAATAAAAAATAAAAAAAATAAATAATAAAAAAATAAAAAAATGAAATGAAAAAAATAAAGAAAAATAAAATTAAAATAAAAAGTTAAAAAAACAAATAAAATAATAAAAAAGAAAAATTTTGGCCCCACCCATTACTAAATCCGGTCTTCGTCCCTGTGTGCCGACCTTCATAGTAAAAATATGTATTATTTTTAAGAAATATTTTATAATGAAGAGTGTATTGACCAGGGGAAAAACAACTCTACAACGATCATTTTTATATTCTACATTTTATACGTAAATTATGATATGGTAATTTTCATGGTTGGGATCGGAATTGGGATTTGTGTGCAGTTATTAAACCTGTAAACAACCCAAATTCATGAACCAGCATAATGTTTAGAGACGCAAAATCCCGATACAGTGAACCTGCATTAATCCTGTATGTTTAGGGTAGGAAACACTGTAAGGGGATTCTAATAATAATTTAATTAATTTTAAATTGAGTTTTGTAAGTCACTCTAATAATTTATAACTTCTTTTGACTCTTATAAGTTATTTTGACCACCATAAAATTGTTTGTTGGCCAAAATAAAATTGTTTGGTAGAGAAATTTATTTTCATAAGTTACTTTAGTTAATTAATTTATGAAAATAAACGTTCGAGACAAATTCATGAAAAAAATAAGAAAAAATGAAATTATTTTTTTCAAAAATTAAAATTAAATTTTAATTACTTAATTAAAGAAGTTAAGAGATTGAATTTGTACAAATCAATAATTAAAAATTTAATTATTTTTTTTCTTATTTTTTCTCCTAAAAATCCTTTTGAAGAAGATTATACAAATTGGCCCTAATTTACAAACTATGTTACATTTTTATTTTTTTATTTGGGTAAAATATGTTTATATTCATTTTAAAATTTAAACAATTTATTTTTAGTTTATTTAAAGTGTTTGTTTTATCTGTTTTCAGTTAGTTATCAGTTTTATAAATTTTACTAGAAATTTCTTAAATCCTCTTATCTCATAATTTTTAAATGTCTTGTATCAAGTTATACTAGCCCACATCGATCACTGATACTATATATATATATATATATATATATATATATATATATATATATATGTATTATTTTATTATTAGCATTAAAAGATTTCCTTTGCCACAAAATTAATAATCATTTTAATATTTATAAAAACAAAGTTAATATTTTTATTAAAAGAATTAAATCAATTTGGTTATATTTATAAGAATTAAGAATGTATTTTTTTTCTTGTTACAATTTTTTTTAATAAATTAGAGATTTATCTCGCTCGCAATTGCGACGGTTGTTGACCTGAAGGGTTTTTGCATACAAATAAGATCAAATACATAATTTTTCATCAAATATCTCACAATATGTGATTATAATATATTTACCAACTAAAGTAATCAAAATAATAAGAATCGAATAACTTTAATAAAGTTATGGATTTGACTTAAAAAATGTAGGTTGAAATTAAATAAGTTCAATGAGGTCTAACCCAAAAAAATCAACAAAAATATTAAAAATATATTTAATTTCAATATTAATCTATAAGTGCTGTAAAAAAACTATAATTATTTGTATAATTAATTAATTAATCCATTATATATAATTAAAATATTAAAAATATATTTGTATGCAATTAAATTTTTATTTTTTCAATAATACATATATAAAAATTTAAATTTAAAATAAATAATATTCTACTAATATAAAGATATATGTGTAAACTCCACACATAAAAATTAGTACTGAATAGTTTAATTTAATAACCAACTCCGACTAATGTAAATTAGTGAAGGCTGATAAATATACCTAGAGAATAGGTATATTCCAAAAAGTCACTTGAGATAAAAGTCTCCCTGACAATGCGCCATAATCTTTGATAAGACCATAAAAATTCTAATGGCCATGATTAATTCATCTATAAATAGAAACTCTTCCTGTCAATGACTTAAAAATTGAAAAATAGAAACTCTTCCTATCAATGACTTAAAATGTAAATTGATTGTTATATTAAATGTCTTATTATTACATACTAATCATTAGTGGAGCTAGAGTAGAGTGTTAGAGGAACTAAAGTATATATTTTTATTTTTTTTACTTTTTTTTAATAAAAGTGATTGAACAGGTCTATTAATTATATAATAAATTTTTTTACTAGAGATTAAAATAAATTAAAGAAGAATTAAAAATTTATTATTAATATATATATATATATATAAATTTAGGAAAAGACACGGCCTCTTAAACTCTAACGTGGCTAGGCCCGACATATTAATAAATCTTTATTTTTACTTAGATTACCTTATACATTTTTATATATATATATATATATATATATATATATATATATATATATATATATATATATATTATAATTAAATAAAAGTATACCAATCACATTGAAGTTGCTTTTTGTCGGTTTGTATGTGATGAAATTTTTAATGCCAATATTATTACCTACTATGCACCAACCTATGTTATGTTAGTTAATTGATATTTTTACAGAAGTTCTGGGCAATAAATATTTTTATTATTTTCTTGACAAGTTTACATTCATGATTGAAATGTTTCAATTTATTTTCCCAAGTCACTCACCACAAATTTCTCTTAATCCACTAAATTGGAAATTAATCCCCTCACGATGTGTGACTATTGTTCATTCAAAATAAATTGTACACAAAAGGAATCTAATACAAATTCTTCTAGTAAATAGATCGTTCCTTCAATATATAAATGTAATAGAACCTTGCATCAGCGCATCAATCCTATGGGTTCACTAAAATTAGTTGGATGATAAAAAATATTATATTTAAAAATATTGAAAATAGCTATGACTATTTATATTTAGCAGATATCACCCTGATTAGGTTATTGATTCTTTTTTCTACAGTTAGAATGATTTTACATTTACATGTATAAACATTTTTATTATTTCACAATTTTAATATTTATAATTTTAATATTTTTTTAATGATAGAAGTAGTTAAAACAGTAATTCAACTTTACTTGATCCAACTCACCGTGACTTACTCAACAAGTGAATAAATAGAATCTAATCTATCGACATCTTTATTTTATTTACTCGCGAGTTGATGAACTAAGTAGATGGGTTCACAATATATCAAAATCAACTAAAAATTAAATATACATTAAAAAATTTAAATAATTTATAAAATACCTTTAAATCATGAGTTTTAATAATTTCTTTTAAAATCAATAAATTTCATACATATTTACTGTATTAAAAAATTCATTTAAAAATAAATATAATCTTCATCCATTAATACTTTATGATTTTGTGTGTAAGTAGATAACTACGAACTAATCTAATTTGACTTGCTGTGACTTTTTGATAAAATTTTCGTCCATTTTGTAAAATATTAATTTTTTTTTCTAACTTTATTAAAATTTGTGATAGTTCAAGTGAATCCATAAATTATTAATCTATTTTAACGAGAAAATATTATAATTAATTAGTGATTAAATAATAGACTCATTTATTATTTAAATCTAGAAAGATTTTAATATATATATATATATAATATTTTTTTCTACACATTTTGATAGCAAATACTCAACTTTATTATAAATTCTAAATCATTTTGAATGGTTAAAGTCGGTCTAATAATAAAAAATTAGAATAACATACATGGAGTTATAGGATGAAATCAAACCATAGTGTTGATATAGCAACGGGGTTTGGAATAAAAGGGGTGAGGTCTTAAGTTCATTCTTGATACCGTTATTATCTATATGATCAAACTTTTCTATTGCCATTTCTTCAATCATTTATTAAACGTTAATTAAATTTAATGAACATCTAAATTTTATTAACAAAAAATAACAAATAACTAGCACCATGGGTCAAGTATATATGCCCATCTATACTTAACAAATATTTCTTCTACTATTTATGTCAACTCGTACCACAATATCTCCTCTATGGTCCTTCAAACACAAAATGGGGCAAGTATAATATTTGACAATTACATAGCACTTTACATATAAAGTTTTTAATTATTTCTTAGTTTTTTTTTTTTTTTACTTAAATTTCAATTATTCATACCCTTCCCTACTAGCTATAAATATAGAGCAGCCTCCTCCATATGTAGTATGCAAACATGTCTCCCCTAATGGAATTCAGTGCCTCCACTCTAGTACTTGACCCTCCACCACAATTGCCCAAAGAAGAGAATAAAGGGGGGTTAGTTTTTGACTCAAATATGCTGCAAATGCAAGGGGACATGCCCAAAGAATTCCTTTGGCCTTCAAGGGATTTGGTTAACACCACCCAAGAGGAGCTAGAGGAACCCCTTGTGGACTTAGCCATGATGAAAAATGGTGATGAGAAAGCTATTGCCAATGCAGCAGAGCTTGTGAGAAAAGCTTGTTTGAAACACGGCTTCTTCCAAGTTATAAACCATGGTGTGGACCCAGATCTCATTGATGCAGCCTATCATGAAATTGACTCAATTTTCAAGCTCCCATTGAGCCAAAAACTAATTGCTAAGAGAAAACCTGGTGGAGTAACAGGGTACTCTGGTGCTCATGCAGATCGTTACAAGTCAAAATTGCCATGGAAAGAGACATTTTCATTCCTACACGATCACAAAGGCATCTCCAAATCACAGATTGTTGACTACTTCAAATCCATCTTTGGCGAGGATCTTCAACGAGCAGGGTAAGAATAAGATCATTCACATTCAATTCATTGCTTCACTATATGGCAATTGACAAGGGACGTTTTTGTCACATTAACTTGTTACTTGACCCACTATGTCACTACATGAATTTATTTATGAAAAAACAAACAAAAGAACAACTGTTGCAACTTACAACTTCTCATTTGAGAATTTGAGTTTATCCTTGACAAGAAGCCACCTGTTGTGACGATGCACAGATATCAAATCTATCTCCAATTCAACACTATGCATAATTCATACCTTGTCGATTAATACCAATACTTTCAAACTAGTATTTTTTTAAAACAGAATATTATTATTCAACATATACATCTATTTTGTCTTTTATTTCACTTTCACTTTATTTATTTGATTTTATTCTAATTTTCTCTTTTTCTTCTGTCACACCATTTATTATATTTGTTATTTTTTCTTTTTCTACCTTTTTCTTTCTTCTTGTTTCTCTTTCAATTATTGCTTCTTTTTTTTTTATAGATATTTTAAAGATTTTTTTTTTTGTTGACAAAAGATAAGTCATAAAAAATAATAACTTGCTCGAAGAACAAGCACATTTTAGAAAATCATTTAAATATGTTTCTTACTAATAATTTAATTTTTTTTATAAATTTTTTTATTTTTTGAAACAATTAATGCTTAATATTTCAAAAAGATTCATTTCTGATCCTTATCACCCATGATCATATTAACCAAACGTTGATGATGATTTCGTCATGATGCCGTATCTGCAAAAGATGACGTTATATTTAATTTACTTATATTTTTTACTTTTCATCTCTACAATTTTTTTATTTTTAATTCTTACAAATTATTTATTTTTTATATTGTCTCTCAATTGGAATGATATAAGATATTACTTAACATGACATAAGACTAACATTTCAGTAATAGTTAAGAGATGGATTAGCAGACAGTAAATATCAAATTTGATAATAACTTTTTTTACAAACTTTAAATTTTATCAGTCCAATATTTAATATGTATTATCATATTCATACCTTATTTTTCCTTAAAAAAATTGAATTTTTATTTCCATATCGTATTTGTAGCAAATAAAATTATTACATCTACTTTATAAAAATTCTCTTGGATGAATCCACTTTAACTTCTCATGTTAAATTTTAACGGAGAGAATCTGTTTCTCTTTATTAGGGCCCCAACTACGCCCTTTGTAAATAAGGACAATGATTGATTGATGTACCATACTAATGTTAATCGAATTGTACTACAATTAACTTAAATATCTAATAAAGGCGTAATAAACAGTTTACTAAGAGTTGACACCTTCGACAGGTTAACTTTAAATCACTTCAAATGGGTCTTACATATGTTAGCTTTTAATTTTTTTTTAAAAAAATTAGTGTTAAATGATAAAACTGAAAATTTTGAATTATTTATTTTATAATGAATCAATTTTTTATTATTTTTATATTAAATTAAATAATAATTATTAAAAAAATTAAGTTCTTATACGTGAAGAACTTTTTTATTTTTATAGTGATAATTTTTGAATGGCATACTTTTTAATAATAAAAAATATAGTTAACAATTTAGGTTAAAAATACCCCAACTCACTGTTCTTTAATTATCTCTGGTTGAATTTTATTTTTTTTTCTAACAGGAAGGTGTATCAAAAGTACTGTGAAGCAATGAAGGAGTTATCTCTGGTAATTATGGAGCTCTTGGCCATTAGTTTGGGTGTGGATCGTCAGCATTATCGAAAATTTTTTCAAGATGGTGACTCAATAATGAGGTGTAACTATTATCCACCTTGTAATAGTGCTAGCCTCACCTTGGGAACTGGCCCTCACACTGATCCAACCTCACTAACAATTCTTCATCAGGACCAAGTTGGAGGTTTAGAAGTTTTTGTTGATAACAAATGGTTGGCTGTTCGCCCTCGATCTGAAGCCTTGGTCATAAACATAGGTGACACTTTCATGGTATGCAATCTACTCTTTTTCTTTTCTCTTTTCTTTTTTCCTACTACTACTATTTTATTTTATTTTTTATTGCCACATGTTATCAAATTAACTCCTATCTTTTGTTCATCTTGACCCTAAGGTTATACATTACATTGGTGCATGGAAACGTTTTCACAAATAGTACCTATAGCATGCAATAAGAGACATGATTTTCTTATATATCTTTTCTGTATCACTTGTGCTTCTTTTAACTTTTTTCATAAGAAAACTAAAAATATTGAATTCTTAAGAATGAAATATGTATATCATAAAATTCTCAAAACTTGTCTAATAATGCTATTAAATAAAGTATAAAATTCAAGTCTTTTAAATAAAAAAATATAATGAGAGAAGACACATACTAAATTCCACTAATCATTGACAAAACAAATAAATACTCTACACCAACAATATGTTAAAGAAAAACGCTATAAATTTTATGAAGCACCTGGGCTTGTTACAGATACAACAAAAATTCAATGGCAGACACCAGGTTTTCTTTTCTGAAGAAGGAAAAGAAAAGGAAAAAATTTGATGTGATGCATATGGCAGAAACAACAATTATACAATGATATTACAGATACAACAAAAAAGAAAAAAATCAGTGGCAGATATGTGGTTTTCTTTTCTGAATAAAGAGAAGAAAAGGAAAAAATTTGATGTGATGCATGTGGCAGAGCAGCAATTATACAATGATATTTTATATTTATATATATGGCATTATGTATGCCCAAGACGAATTTTATATTTGAGTTGTAATATAACTTATAAATTTATATTTTATTCTTCTAACTCTTTTAAAATAAAATTTAATAATTAAGCAATTTTAACATTTCACCCGCAGTATCAATCTATGATCATTTATTCAAACACTATTATAATATTTTTATTATCAAATTAAATAAAAAATTAATTTCTAAAAACAAGACACTGACAATAATTGTAAATATTATTATATACATGCATTTACAAAAACCAATATCCTGATAAAATAAAACCAATATTTCAATATAGTTAATGCATTTATTAGCGCATTATTTTCTTTTGTTACAGTTTTTTAGAAATTTTTTTTCAGACCCCTAGTATTAAATGAACGCTCACTAAAACTTAAATTTATTTTAAGATTGATACTCAATTCTTTTCATATCACTCCTTTTAAAATTCTCAATATTGATATTCAAATATAAAGTTCAAAATGATTTTATATTTTAAAGTTTTTCAAATAAGTTGTAAATAAAAAGATATAAATTCAATTGATATGTATACAAAACAATAAAAATTAAAAGAAATAATCTTTTATTGAATATATGATCTAATCACAATGATTTTTATTCAATATTATTTTTGTGAATCATAAAAACATAATGTCATTTTTACTGTTTGAATTTAAAATAAATAAAAACTTACTTTTTTATAACGCTTTAAATGAGAAATAAAATTTCTCAAATAATCTATAACGATATTATATGAATACATATATATATATATATATATATGTATATATATATATATATATGTATATATATATATTGTATAATAAATTAACCAAAAATAATATATTAAAAATTTTCACTTCAGAATATAATTTTAAAACATATTTAAAAAATTAAATAAAAAGATGAAAATATGAAATGGGGCCTAAGGCTGCCCCTCATTGTCCTTGATGCAGCCAAACGTGTATCCATCATAATATAACATATGAAATTCAATTATACAACTATATTTTTATATTTGAACATTGTATTGCATTATCTGATTGGATTAAGACATATTCACACTTCTCAATGAATAAGAAAAAGAAAAATAGTCATTTTTTATTTTATTTTCTGTACTACAATGTTGGCAATTTCGGCAACCGCTTAGGCTTAAGGCCTCAAATTCATTTATTTATTTAAAATTTACTGTTTATAAAATTGCTTGACCCATCACTAAATTTTGCAAATCATGATTTAGGTTACAGCATAAAGTTTAAAGGTTATGCCTGGCAGCGAGGAATGATCAAACTTTTACTTTTGTAGTTAACTTGAATAAGCTTAAATTAACAATTGTAACACCAATTATATCATCGTCATGATAATATCATACATCATAATTAACTTGTAATGGGAGCTTTTATATATATATATATATATATATATATATATATATATATATATTTTTTTTTTTTTCTGGGCAAGATCCTATTACCTCTCTCTCCATCTCTCTGTGTTTGTTGTTCACGTTTATGACTGAAAATTGGAAGTATTAATTTGGGGGAGATGGATGTATTGATTGAATAAATTGGCGATTTGTGTTGTCATAGGCGTTATCAAATGGAAGATATAAGAGTTGTCTACACAGGGCATTGGTTAACACATATAGGGAAAGAAGATCATTGGTATACTTTGTGTGTCCAAGAGAAGACAAAGTAGTGAGGCCCCCAGAGAATCTGTTATGCAGAAATGAAGAAAGGAAGTACCCTGATTTCACATGGTCCAATTTGTTTGAATTCACACAGAAGCACTATAGGGCTGATGTTGCCACTCTCCAAAGCTTCATTGAGTGGCAATGCTCTTCCAACCCATCCAATATCTAGTTACTTTCCCTACTTGTTATCATTATTACCTTGTGGTCACTGTTGTTTGTTGCTAGTACTAGTACTAGTACTAGTACTCTTTTGGCTAATTATTTTTTATTTTTGTTTTGCATCTCTGTGTTAAATTTAATCTAAAACCCTGTATTGTATGGAGTTTGGTTGAAACTCCATTTTCTGTTGTGTCAATATGTGTTTATTTGTCAGAATGGCTTTAATCCGAGGCCAGACCGGTAAGAAAAATGTTCAATGTGGTAACGGTGCCCTTGTACAAGTACACAAGTGCTATAATGTGATGTGGTGAAAAAAAATTCCCACTTGCAAAACAACATTGAAGATGCACAATAATATACTAGATAGAAATAACAGAAGACTTAGTTCATGATCTTGTCCATGTTCACTGGACATCTCAATAAAATATTACGAGTTCTCTGTACAAACACGATAATATACTTAGTAAAAATAACGAATGACATAGTTTATTCATGAATGATACTCAGTGAAAATTAATTATTCAACTTCTTCACTAAAGTTTTCTAAGAATCACAATACATGAACCTCTTGACTTTTATTTTATCCTTTTCATTAATATTTGAAGAAATTGGATTAATCTTCCCAATAGGATGTGCATAGATATAGTTAAGTGTTGATTTATGTGACCATTTGTAAATTTAATTAGTTTTAATTTTTTTTTTCTTGTTTGTAGAAAAAAAATCCATTGAAGCATAAATGGATTTTTAAGAATAAAATTTTAATTATAATTGAATGTAATGTGGATTTTATAATGAGTACTTTAGATTTTAAAATTCATAAATTTAACTCCTTTAGAATGAGAAGATGTATATGTGAAAAGATAAAATGTATTCTTGACCTTTGATTTAATATTTTATACTTCATATTTGTGATAAAATTAACTACATATGTAATAAATATAAAATTACTCGTAATGTCAACCATTTATTTTTTTAGTTACGAAATATTATTGAAATTTATTCATTAAAATACATAATTCTGACTCTAGAAAAGGCAAATCTAAAATTTGTAGTAGTAAGTAAATAATTTTTATTAGATTATGAATTTTATTGTAATTATTAATTAAAATTACAATAATAATTTTTAAAACACATAAATTATATTACTAATTTACGAAAGAACTAACTTTGAATTATAAATAACTTTATGAAAATAATATTAAAATTATTTTTTTAAAAAAATATATTTTCATCGATCAGTAACTGAACGTCATACGTCTATTTAAGCCAGGAATAAAACTTTTCTAGGCATCTATATTTACTAGAAGAAGATACGAGTACAAAGAGGCGTGTGCTGTGGCACTGCCTGTTTATTTATCGCATCTGTATCATTATGTCTTTTCTTAGTTATTTTTTAAAAAATTTAAGTTTTTTAAAATATAAAAATTATATATATATATATATATATATATATATATATATATAAAAGAAATAAATTAATTTATATAATACCCATACAGTGTTCTTTTACTTAACAACAACGTAATATAATTTTCCTAAAAAAGATTGGAGAGTGTTAGTTTACTTGTGAGATAGTTTAGATTAAGTTAATTAAATTTTTATTTTCTTTATAAAATTTATTCTCTCGATGATTTTGCATTAATAAAATTAGTGATTTTTTTTACTCAAAGTTTCAAAGTTGAAATAGAAGTTCTAAACTTACGAGACCATAAATTTGATATTGTTGAGTCTTATATTATTGTCTGTACATCGAGTTCTATTTAAAGAATTAATATGAAAAAAACTAATTTTGGTAATAAAAAATTAATGAAATATTAAATTTTTAAGAAAATTTATTAAAGTCTAAAATTTAAAACATGAGATTGAGATACCTTTTATATTTTATTGACATTATTCAATATAAAATATTTACTGACAAACACATTAAAATTAGATATATTTTACTTTTTATTTTTGTATAACTCATAAGGGTTTTTTTTTTTTTTTTAAAAAAATGGATCTAATAACAATCTTGTTTAGAACATAATATATTGTATTCACTGCATCAGCCCAACAATATTTAGGTAAATGATTTTCATTCGACATAGCTATTATTAGTTTTATTAAATATCTATTTTTCTAATCTATAACTCATTTTGTTGTAGAGTTTTAGGGGAAGAAAAATTATAATTTATATCAAGTTTTTCACAAAACTTTTGAAAAGAAACATTCTCAAACTCTCCTCCATGATAACTACGTAGACATTTGATTTTTAAATTCTTTTCATTCTATATTCCTTAAGCAATGATTTGAAAGTTTTGAAATTATTATTTAGTCCACGTGTCTCTTGTGTTAAAGGCACAACAAGCTTTAACACTTTCAATTTCTATATATGCAACAAGCAAGCATAATGTCTTCGCCCAAAACAAGTTATTTAATTCAATTAGAAACTCAAACTAGCCATGTTGAATACATAAAATATAGACATAACTAAGAATTATATGTGTAGGCAATAGAATAGACATAACGAAGAATTATATGTATAGACATAAGACATAACGAAGAATTACATAAGTGACAAGATAGATGATATTCAATGACATTAAATATGAAAGTAATATTTATTAAATCATATATTTTTTATTAACTTTTATATAATTTAAATTTAAATAATTTAATTATATTATTTCATGTTTTTTTTCTTCAAATTGCATGTATAAGATTTTATATAAATTTAAAATTTTATAAATATATCATAAGTATATATTATATAATTTCAAAATCGTTTTACATTTTTATTATTTTAATGTTATATTATCATATTAAATTAAAGTGATTTGATATAATGTAAAATAATTTTGGAATTATTATATATATATATATATATATATATATATATATATATATATTTAGTCTTTTTACGCTCCAACCAAATAATGGGGTATGTAGACCCATTAGATGGTGAGACTTGTTTATCAAACTAAATTGTGTCTTTCTTTTTTCTATTAGAATATCTTATAGTAAATGGAGAGAGTTTAGAATTGCTCATTATTTTTCATGTAAGTAAAAAGTTATACATTTCTTTCATCAATTTAATTATAATTAGTATTAAAAAATTAATTATAATTAATTTATTTGATGAGACAAAATAGTTGGGGGAAAAATATAAAAAATATTTTGAAAACAAAACATTAAAATTTAGGTTTTTTTTTAATAAATTACATCCTACAACACTCAGATTTATTTGAATAACGTTGAAAAATTATTTAAATATTCTATTCTATTATATTTATATCAATTCAGCTTGTTTTTGAAATATAGCTTATTAAGAGATACTTTAATAACTGTCAATAAAATATGAATAAATAATTTATATATTAATTATGTAAAAGAATTTGTCCTATAAGTTCATTACAATTTATATTTAATAAATTTGTTAACTTTTACAATTATGCAAAAATCTTACTGATAATAATTTTTTATTAGTTAATAGTTTAATATATTTTTTTAGAATATTTTCATGAAATACTCACTATCCCTAGATAGAAGACTAATATAACCCTTCTTAGTCCTGATATATAAACATAGTTACTCAGTTACATTAAGCGAAAAAGAGAAAACAAAAGATATAAATTACTTATTATTTAAGAGATTTTGACTAAGCTAGGAATGAACTTCAAATAATAAAAGTGTTGTAACTTCTTTAGAGTATCTCAAGGTGTTAGTTTCTTTCTGGAGTCTTAATAGGGCACTTTTTTATACAGTAAACTTTGAGTATATATATATATATATATATATATATATATATATATATATATATTACAGGAACAATAGTTTTATAGTATTTATACAGGATCACTAACATAATTTGGGTACATAATTTGGGTATATATATATACCTTATAATGGTTTACAAAGGGATTTCAAAAGAATTTTACCTTACTTTTCTAAATTAACCTAAAGTGGATCAAATTTTAAAAATTATTTTAAGAAATAATTGTTTTTAAAAGAGAAAAGTAGAAATAGATGTTTTCTAATTTTTTTTCAGAGACAGATGTGTTCTGTTGGAATAAGACCATTATAGATAGCAAAATCATCCCTTTTAACACAGTTAGTATTTTTAAACTCGAAACTACAGTCATATTTGACGGGTTGTCATGCAATTTTCATTTGTTAACTTACGATGCTGAGAAATATGATAACGATGTTATTGTACGAACGAGGACGTGGATTTCGTTAGGTTGGTGTTTGTGAAGGTGTGCCATTCAAATGAGTTTTTTAACTTTAAAAAATTGAAAACTAATTTTAAAGTTGATGCTACAATTTATTTCCAGGGATTTTACTGTAAAGGTTGATGCAGTCATATATGAATTTTTTTCTCTTTTAAAAATAATAATTAAAATATTTGAAGTATGCGCTGTCAAAATAATTTGTTACTATGACTTAAAAAGAAAATGGTCAAGCTTGCGTGGCTACTTAGAAATCTTAAAGAACCAAACTCTAAATTATGTTAGTTAAAGAAAAAAATAATGAAAACTCTCTAAAAGCCTCATTCCATCATTAGATTTTTTTAAGAAAATGAAGTAGAAAAGAATATGAAATATATATTATTTAACATTTTTTAATATTGACTAATTTTGTAATCTTAATTAAATAGATTTTGCGTTAAATTTTATCAAAATTAATGTACTGAATGATACAAATAGGGTACTGTGGGTGTAATAATTATAGTTAGTGTTTGATGATATTATGAATATTAGATTTAAATGTTAGTCATTTTATTATGTGTCAATTTTGTTAGTATTAAACGCTTATTTCTCTTAAACCTTCTTCACTACAAGGACCTAAATTCCATGAAAGTCAAGTATAATGAATTCTTGCTTCTTGACAGGATCCTCTAAAACGACCATCACCACAAATCTTTGTTATCGAGCTTAAAATAATTTCACAATGAAGAGACTTACATGTTTTGGATAAATTTTTTTGAAATATTTTTTAAAAAATAAAATATACTTATTTAAAATTTAAAATTATCTGATTTATTAATTAATTTGTAAAAAAATTCATAATGTTTTTTTAGAAGTTAAGAGAAGAAATTACGAAGGGAAAAAATAAACATTCTCATGAACTGAAATTTTTTGCTTATATATAAACAATTTGTAAAAAAAAAAATCATGATAACTTCCTTAAAAAAACTAAATTTTAATTTATGTATAAATTAATTTTTGTTTATAAAAACTATTTTATTTTTCTACCTATTTTCTTTTCCTATAAGGCATTCCGAATGAATTTTATCCTAGCAAACACTTATACATAACATATGCCTTTTTCTCATGTTAGAGATGTGATTGTATTAAGGGAAAAAGAATTATGCTGTGACTCAATCACTACCCATAATTTATAATTAATTTAGTTTATTTTCACATAGTTAACCAATCTCTAAAACTCACTAAATTAAACTATGTTCAGTCAGCTGTGTAAATTTATTTTAAGGTATATCATTTAAACTCATATTAATATTAATAATCTTATCTTCTAACTATAATTGTTTCTTAAGTTGATTATTTTATTTTTCATTTGTATCCATAGCTATTGACACACAACTAAGGAACAAGTGATCATCTATCTATACAAAGAACAAAGCCAAGATAGATCACCACAACCCAGATACGTGTGTTATTAAACATATACAACCCAAAATTAAACTCTTAAGCATCCTACTTGAAAATTAACTCAAATCTTATCTTATATATATGTGTAATAAACTTTGCGTTATTTTCATATACACGCATAACTACGTAAAAAATTACCACCATCAGTGAAAGATGCAAAATTGGCTCAACATATATAAAATCCTGGTCTTAATTATGATTATATATTACTCTCTTACCATTGCCCCACTGAATCGATCTGGTCTTGCTGCTGTAACTGTTTCTGAATTGAATTTGGTGAGAATGGAAGTGAAAATAGCTGATCCGTGGGTACATAAGGAGGTTGAGAAATGAGGTTTGGTGAGGAATATACACTACTTAAAGGAAGATTACTACTTTGGTGATCTTGGTGGCTATGTTGTTGTTGTTGTAGCCTTTGTTCAGAACGTTGTTGCTTAGGAATATTAAGCTTCTCTCCTTCAATCTCTTTATATTTCTGAAGATAAGATTTTAGAGGATCAACATAGTCCTCAAAACCTAAGGTAGTGATGGCCCAAATGATATCATCACCGTTGATGGTCTTTCTCTTTTCTCTTTGGCATTTGTCAGAGGCTTCCCCAGTTACAAAGCTGATGAACTCAGACACACACTCTTGAACGGTTTCTTTTGCATCCTTTGAGATTTTTCCGTTGCTGGGTATGGCCTTTTTCATGATTCTTCCAACGTTGGCTATTGGGAGAAAGCGATCTTGTTCTTTATTATTATTATTATTGTTACTGTTGTTGTTGCATGGTTTTACGCAAGGGCATTCGGGGCTTCCTGTGATGAACCCATTTGGCAAATTGGTGTGGCTTTCATCTTCCATGCCTGGAGGAAGCTATAATGTACGTACGTGTGTATGTGTATGAGGCTTTTTGGAGATTAGAGATTAATGAATAGATAAAATGAGAGGGGAGCAAGAAAATAGGCAAGTTAGAAGGGAAGTGAAATTATTAAAAAAAAGGATAAATTTGATGCCGTTGATTTTCACCGCTGAAACTGAAAAACACCCATTCGACTCGTTCTTGATCTTGATATGGAGCACTTCATGTAACTGACACGACCCAATCCAACAAATTAAAATTATAAGACTCACAATGGATCGATACACCTTTGTCCACATTATTTGGGTTCCCTAGCTAGCTTTAAGTATTTAAAATGTATCGTATTTTCATTAGGTGGGTACGTAGATTAATTAACATAAGATTGGTTTAATGAAATGATTTGTTTTGAATTTGAAAATCAAGTATGTTGCGTTAAATACTTGAATAAAAACTTTGTTTCAAGTATATTACATTAAATATTTAGAAGAAAAGTTATAATCAATAATTATTTAGAGGAAAAATGTGTATTTTTTTTTTTTTATCTTATCCATGAATATTGGGACTTAATCGTAAATGTTACATTCAGTTTCTACAATTGTTCGTTAATATGATACATTCAGTTTCTACAATTGTTCGTTAATATGATACATTCAGCTTCTACAATGTTTGTTAGTCTTATATTCGGTTTCTATAATTATTTGTTAGTTTGTTACATCCTCTCCCTACATTTTGTTATTCCATAGTGCTATGTTAGTTATATAAGATGTAATTCATGAAACAGAATAATAAATAACATTCATCATTTCCATTCCAACATGACATAAGAGATAAATTTTCTACCCTTCTTTCTTTTTTTTTTAACATTCTTCATTTGATTCCGTGTTTGAATCTAAATTTACGTTTAATTATTTGGATACGTGTTTTTCCACCAATCTGACAGATCACATTTCGTTTTGGTTGACCAATCACTCATTAAACCCAATTATCATGCAATATGGAGCAGAAATATGAAGGTAGCGGTTTCTGTGAAAAATAAGATTGGTTTTATTGATGGCCAAGTTTTGATGATCATGCTCATGGTCCTTGGGCTAGGAACAACAATGTTGAAATGTCCTGGATCTATAATGCAGTATCGAAAGAGCTTATTCCTAAGTGAGATATGACAGGATCTCAAGGATCATTTCTAGCAAAAGAATGGTCCACGAATTTTCCGGCTGAAGAAAGAACTCATGAGCATAACTCAAGATACGAGTTTTGTTAGTGTTTATTACACTAAGTTGAAGATCATTTGGGAGGAGGAATTAGCTTCCCATAAGCCAGTTATTACAAGATCTATAATGCAGTATCGAAAAAGCTTATTCCTAAGTGAGATATGATAGGATCTCAAGGATCATTTCCAGCAAAAGAATGGTCCACAAATTTTCCGACTGAAGAAAGAACTCATGAGCATAACTCAAGATACGAGTTTTGTTAGTGCTTATTACACTAAGTTGAAGATCATCTAGGAGGAGGAATTAGCTTCTGATGCAAATCCATGTAGCTAGAAGATGCTCCACGGATCTAACACCCTTTGTTTGCCCAATCTTCAATTCACCAAGTGATCTTCACTCAAGACCAAGAAAAGCTTGCGGAATATAGGCTAAGATATGTAATGATTTCGGTTTGTGACCAAGAAGAAGAAGAAGCAAAATGGAATGAGACTAGGAAGGTGATAGCGCCATGATCCAAGGAGATCAATAAGCTAGGTGATGAATCGCCACTTGAGTCATGGATCAAGATAAGATTCAAGGTTCTATGAAGAAACCCTAGGAGAGCACTCTCCCTTTCTCAAGACACAAGTCTTAGAAAAATTCTATTTCATTCAATTCAAAAGTGATTACAAAATGGAAATTTCCTAAGTTATAAGACCCCTTGTGTGTGGTTGGCCTTGAGTCATCCTAGCCACTTGATCCTTGATGGATTGATCAAGTGATGCTAAGCACCCCTCACTTGATCAATTCAAGAAGGATCTAGAGTTAATGAGATCAAGAGGCTTATAACTCATATAAGTTTGTGATGATCATGAATTAATTAAGATGGAATTCTATGCCTTGGATTAGAAGTAAATCCTAAGGCTAGAATCCCTTCTTAGATGAGAGTCAACAATTTAGAACTTGACTTAAATTTACACCTTTGATTATAGAATAATCAAGTGGTGGAAATTTAAATGAAGTTAGTGGCAATTCCACTAATTCTCTCTCTTAATCCATCCACTCTCTTTTAAGAGAGTGTATTACACTTGCTTAGTTGGGTCATAAGACACTTAAGCCCATCTTAAGAGGCTTTGACCAACACAAATAGAAGTCAACATGTCCATAAAAGGAACTTAGCCTAAATTCACAAACAAACATAGGTCCAAGCTTTACACAAATTAAAGCTAAACTAATTACAAAATACTTAGAAAATTACAAGGCTTCATTTGCCCACTTTGTTGACTTCCAAGAGTTGACCGTTGACTTTGACTTTGACTTGTTGACTTTGACTTGGTCAACTCTTCTTCAACTTGGGCTTCAATTCTTCTTTGCATTACCCTTGTAATCCTCATGCTTGGGAGATGGTCCTCCATCAATCCCTCCTTCTTGTGGCCAACTTGTCCCCAAGTGGCCTTAGTTTATTACCTACAAAACCATTTTATCCAGATCAAAGATCAAACAAACTCTTTTAAGTTTAACATTTAATATCAAGATGGTTTGCCCACTAATATCAACATCAAAATGTAAAGAAGTGAAGAAGGAAATCAAGTGATTGTCTATGCATAAACCGAAACTCCAAGGAGTTTCTATTTCCTCCTTTAGAAGTGTAGATATTAGTTCTTCAATCCTTGTGGAATCATGTTTGAAACTCTTGTTTAAAAATCTTCTTTTAGGTGTAGAAGCTTGTGATGTTTCCTCCTTCATGGACTCATTCTTCCACCTAAAAGGGCAACTATTAGTAGAATCAAACAAGAATCTCAACTTAACATTTTCAAACATTTCCCAAGACCTAGGGAACCTATTGTGTCACAAATTGTGTTGTGCAAATTAGAAATAATAGGATAAGTAAGAGGCAAAGAAGTCTCCCTTTTTGATAATGCATAATCTCTAAGTATCCCATTTCCTCTTCCTAGGTCACTCCATGGTTCCTCTATGCACAACTTCTCACTTGGTCCTAGAACATAAAATTTGTTGGGAGTGAATCCTCTAGCTATCACACAAGGTGCCTTTGGTGTTTCAATATATGTGGAAATTTGTAATGTGCCCTCCTTCTTTACATCATTCATCAACCTATATGAACAATTAATATCATAAGAGTAAAAGTTAGTAGACACAATTAAAAATTCCACATTTCTAAATTCAATGGTTTTCCATGGCTCAATGTTTCTCAAGGTTGACAACCCATGTGGAATGTCTTTGGGAAACACATCTTTGAACTCCTCCTTGAATGCATCCAAATCTTGTTGCTTACCTACAATGTTAGTGCTCAACACAAAAGGATTAGGTAAACAAAGAAATATGTTTTTCCTAGCTAGGAATTCTCTCCTCAACTCACCTTTCCCAATAAGCAAACTCTCATTAAGATCTACCTTACATGAACTCTCGGTTTGCCTATGCTTAAAGGAGGTTTCTCTTTTGTTTTTCAACCTAGAATCACTAGTGGCATGCTTGGTAATTAATCTTGAACTCTCGGCCAAGGCTAGCTTTCTAGGGGTTTTGGTTTCCTTTTTCTTTGTTTTGGTGGAAATCTCGACCTTAGCATCCCTAGGTCCTAGATTCTCACCCTTTTTCTCATTTTCTCTTTTTAACTTCATCTTTATTTGATCCTCACACACTTCCCTAGGTGACAAAGGTTTGAGGGAGACCTTCTTGCTCATATGAGAAAAGACATAGGTGTTGGAAACACCATCATGAATGGCATGCTTGTCATATTGCCAAGGTCTTCCTAGTAAAAGGTGGGTGGCTTCCATAGGCACTACATCACACAACACATCATCTGGTGAAGTTAATAAGGACTTGCTTACTAACTACCATCTCTCCCTTATCACTCAACCATTGTAGTTTGTAAGGTTTAGGGTATGGGGATGTCCTAAGTTCTAATTTATTTACTAACCTAGTACTAACAACATTTGTACAACTACCACTATCTATGATAAGAGAACATACCTTCCCTTCCACTAGGCATCTAGAATGGAAGATATTTTCCCTTTGTGAGTCATCCAACTCCTTGAGGGCACTTCCAAGCATCTTCCTCACCATGAGGAGGTCTCCATCTTCCGGTTGCTCCATGCTTGAGTGCTCACTAGCACTAGCTTCCTCTTCTTCACTAGAAGAGTGAGTGGACTCTTCACTAGTGATTCCTCCATCCACTCTCATGATCATGGCCTTCTTGTTGGGACATTGGGAAGCTATGTGACCATGTCCTAAACACTTGAAAGACTTAATGTTAGAAGGTTTAGAAATAGGTTTTGCAACTTCCTTACCTTTGGGGTCATCTCGGCTAGACTTGTAGAAAGTCTTGGATGATCCCTCCTTCTTTTACTTGTCCTTCCAACTTGAAGATCCATGTGTGAAAGACTTCTTGAAGGAGCTCTTCCTCTGTAGTTGGCCCTCAATCCTCTCGGCCTTGTGAATGGCATCCTCCAAGGTTCTATAATGTTGGAGTTCCAAGACATCTTGGATCTCCCTATTCAAACCATTAGTGAACCTAGCAATTGTGGCTTCCTTCTCCTCTTCATAGCCGGCCCTCATCAAGGTCAATTCTAGATCCTTGTAGTACTCTTGCACACTCCTTCCACCTTTAGTTAATCTTTGGAGCTTCATATGGAGGTCCCTTGTATAAGATTTAGGCACAAATCTCCCCTTCATGGCATCCTTCAATTGGGTCCAAGAAGTGATGTGTGGCCTTCTCCTCTTTTCGGCATCTACAAGGACTTGGTTCCACCAAACCAAGGCATAACCTTCAAACTCCAAGATGGCTAAGTTAAGCCTCTTCTCTTCACTCAAGTGTGGATAGCAAGAACAAACTTGATCAACCTTCATCACCCAATCTAGGTAACTCTCGACCTCACTATCTCCAAGGAACTTGAGTAGCTTAATCTTGTTGCTTCTTTCCCACTCTCTAGGTTCATACCCTTCCACATTTCTTCTAGGAGTGTGATTCGGCCTTCTAGGTTGAGGATCTCTCCTTCCCCCCCTTGCATTCCTATGGCCTCTAAAGGGTTCATCCTCATCATAGTTGTTTCCCCAATCACTCTCCCTAGGTGTGTTATAGTCCCCTCTAGGAATTTCTTCCTCACTTCCACTACCTCTATAGCTATGTCTCCTACTCCTAGGTACTTCATTGCTTAAGCTTCCATGGCCCTCCCTAGGTACAGCCCTTCCTCCATTGTGATCACCATGATTGCCACTAGTGTCCCCAAGGATCCTCTTCTCCAATTCCTTCTTTATCCTCCTTTCCTCCTTTAACCTCCTCTCTTGGTCAAACCTCTCTTCCAAGCTAGTATTAAGCATGGACTTTACCATATCAATCATCCTTTTAGACCTTGGTGAGAGATCATTTCCCACACTAGGAGAGGTATCCATTGCTGCACAAGAAAAGGTTAGATAACAAATACAATAATATAAGAGATCCTTGCCACTCTCTAAGTGTTTCACTCTAGTAGCACTCGTGTATCGCTCTTGAGATGGCTTTTTCTATGATGTGCACACTTGCCTTTTTCCTCTCAATCTCCTTAAAGTTTCTTAAGGAACCTCTATCAATTATCAATGTCCAATGTACTCAAATGAAAGAGGAACAATTCACTACAAGCTTAAGGAAATTCAAAGGAGACAAATACTCAAGACAAAACTAGTAGGAAACCAAAGAAGACAAGCAACAAACAAGACTCAATGACAAAGTTAGCTACTCAAAAATGGAAATTCATGATTAGACAAAGGCTAATATATTTACTACACTAAAAATGAAGTAAAACTAGTATTTAACAACTGCAAAAAATTTTGAAACAAAACTCAAAGAAGGGAAGAAGTCAAGTGCAATTTTGCTGGACAATTTGCGCCTCTTGTTTGCGCCCTGGCGCAAAATTCCAGAGAAGGAGGTAGATTTGCGCCTCCTGTTGCTTTAATTTGCGCCTAGGCGCAAATGCTGGTGTTTCTTGGAAAATTTGACAGCAACCGTCACCAAAATTTGCCCAACTTGTGAAATTTTTTTAGCATAGCAAAAGAGCTTGGAAAATTATGAAACTTTCCAGTTGAGCTTATATATATGTATATTGAATGACCAAATGCCCAGAATTCAATAAATCAATGTTTAACCCCTTGAACCAACTGCAAACCCGAAACTGCCACAGCAACAGCAAAACCGTCACTAAGCTGGAAGTTAGGCTTGAAAATTGGCTCAAAATGACTTGAAATTTTTGGGGAATGGTTTGTGTGATGTTTAGGCACGAAATAAGCTCAAATTAAGGTGCAGGGCAGCCACAAATATGGGTCCAAAAACAGAGCAAAGACAGGGCAAATATGTCTAGGCACATGCAAAGCACACTACAAGTTCAAATATCATGTTATTAGCAATTTTGACATAATTTGTAATATGATGCTTGAGCCAAATGAGTAATTGTTGCCTAATTGAGCTTGGACACAAAATTTGTGGGTGTTTAATGATCCCAATTTCTCAATGTACTGCACTCAATTTTTCCCAAAAATTCTACTACAAGAGCTACTCAAAATTTCACTTTAATTTTTCTTCAAACTTCTTTTCTTGTATTTTTCTTTTCTTGAATTTTTTTTCTTTGACTCTTTTTCTTGTATATTTTCTCTTGCTCTTTTCTTTTCTTTTGTTTTTCTATATTTTTCTTTTGGCTATTCTTTGCTGGACAGTCCAAGTATAGGCTCAAATACTCAAGCAAGTCAAGTCAAACTTTGCTAACAAGCAAGATAATGCATGGTAGTGGTAACTTGAACTTATAATGAGCAATGCACATAGTAATAACACATATAAGCACTAATCAAGCCACATATAATGCAAGGGATTCAAATTCCAGCAAGTATGACACAAAATACATATTGAGAAAATTCATCAAACACTTGGGGGCTATTAACTAGAATGTGTCTAGCATGTAAAATAGGGCCATGTATGATCAACCAAGAGTGTCAGAACATCTCATATATGTAGTGGACAGCCAAGACACACAACAAAACTCAAATAAAAATTCAATTGAATCAAAAATTGAAATAAAAAAGATAGGAGCTAGACTCAATACCACAAGTGAAGAACAACTAGGTGAAGAACAAGCTCTTGATACCAAATTTGATGCAAATCCATGTAGCTAGAAGATGCTCCACAAATCTAACACCCTTTGTTTGCCCAATCTTTAATTCACCAAGTGATCTTCACTCAAGACCAAGAAAAGCTTGCGGAATATAGGCTAAGATATGTAATGGTTTCGGTTTGTGACCAAGAAGAAGAAGAAGCAAAATGGAATGAGACTAGGAAGGTGTAGCGCCATGATCCAAGGAGATCAATAAGCTAGGTGATGAATCGCCACTTGAGTCATGGATCAAGATAAGATTCAAGGTTCTATGAAGAAACCCTAGGAGAGCACTCTCCCTTTCTCAAGACACAAGTCTTAGAAAAATTCTATTTCATTCAATTCAAAAGTGATTACAAAATGGAAATTTCCTAAGTTATAAGACCCCTTGTGTGTGGTTGACCTTGAGTCATCCTAGCCACTTGATCCTTGATGGATTGATCAAGTGATGCTAAGCACCCCTCACTTGATCAATTCAAGAAGGATCTAGAGTTAATGAGATCAAGAGGCTTATAACTCATTTAAGTTTGTGATGATCATGAATTAATTAAGATGGAATTCTATGCCTTGGATTAGAAGTAAATCCTAAGGCTAGAATCCCTTCTTAGATGAGAGTTAACAATTTAGAACTTGACTTAAATTTACACCTTTGATTATAGAATAATCAAGTGGTGAAAATTTAAATGAAGTTAGTGGCAATTCCACTAATTCTCTCTCTTAATCCATCCACTCTCTTTTAAGAGAGTATATTACACTTGCTTAGTTGGGTCAAAAGACACTTAAGCCCATCTTAAGAGGCTTTGACCAACACAAATAGAAGTCAACATGTCCATAAAAGGAGCTTGGCCTAAATTCACAAACAAACATAGGTCCAAGCTTTACACAAATTAAAGCTAAACTAATTACAAAATACTTAGAAAATTACAAGGCTTCATTTGCCCACTTTGTTGACTTCCAAGAGTTGACCGTTGACTTTGACTTTGACTTGTTGACTTTGACTTGGTCAACTCTTCTTCAACTTGGGCTTCAATTCTTCTTTGCATTGCCCTTGTAATCCTCATGCTTGGGAGATGGTCCTCCATCAGCTTCCCAAAAGCCAGTTATTACTAGCTTCCCATAAGCCAGTTTTAGCAGAAGAATGGTCCATGAATTTTCCAGTTGAAGAAAGAATTCATGAGCATAACTCAAGGTACGAGTTTTGTTAGTGCTTATTACATTAAGTTGAAGATCATCTAGGAGGAATTACCTTCCCATAAGACAGTTCTTTCCTGTACTTATGCTGCAGTCACTACTCTACTCTGAAAGATTATGTAGATTATGAGTATGTTTTTTCATTCTTGATGGGATTGAATGATTCATTTGCTAATGTGAGAGGTCAGCTCATGAAGCTTTTGTGATGGAGGTCCATCTACTCCAATAATGGAAGTCAACAATTCAAGAAGAATAACAAGGTCTATGCTTAGAAGAATACAAGAAGAAGAAGATAGGAAGTTGACTCAAAGTCAAAGTCAACAAGAAAGTCAACAGTCAACTCCTCATGGACTTTTCTTGGTCAACAAACCTTGTAATAGTCTTAGGATTATTTGAATTGTAATTAGGATTTAAGACTAATAATTTTGGCCTTATTTTGGCAAGTGTATGCCACGACCATGTATAGGTTATAAACATGAAATTTAGATTCAAAAATGAGAGAGAGTGGTGCACACTCTCCCTAGGGAGAGTGGAGAGATTTTTGGAGGGAAGTTAGTGGCAACTCCACTAACTTTAATTCAAACCTAGCCGTGAGATGCGATCTCCACCAAAGGCTAGGATGAATTCGTGAAAGGCATATCCTAACACATGCATGCAAGATTGAATTTAAACCTCTTGATCTAGATTCAATCAAGTGGTGGAAAATTCAAACTTGAGTCACATGTCTCTTGCCACTTAAGAGTGAATTTCAACCTCTTGATTTAGATCTAATCAAAGGGATGGAATTCAAACTTAAGACACATAGTTCTTGCCTCTTCTTAACTCCACCGTGGCCATGTGATCATGTTTTAATCCTAAGGTTATGAACCTTGATCCGTGTGAAGTGCCTCTCAAGGCTTCCCTTGCGTTGATCAAGTACATAATCCAAGGGTTAACATGTAATCCTTGTTCACCAAGTTTGGCGCCAACTCTTAAGGTATAAATAGAAAATTTTCTGAATTGTAATCACTTTTGATAAATTTTAGAAAGAAGCATATTGCTTGAGAGAGAAAGTTTCTCTTCTAGGTTTCTTGAGTAAACCTCTTATGAGTCTTATCATGGTGCATTCTCCATGTGGCGATTCTACCTAGAGCTTATTGCTTCTAGCATGGCGCTCCTCATCTTCTTCTCTAATCCATTTTATACTTTTCTTCTTCTTGAGTTTGTGTTCCGCCATTGATGATCTTAAAACCGTGAGGTTCATACTTGTTGAAGTGAAGATTGGGCAAAACTAGTGAGACTTCCATGGAAGGCTTACATCAAGTGGTATCAAGAGCTTGTTCCTTCTTCAAGTGGAGCTTCATATCCGTGAGTCTATTTGTCTAGATCTTGAATTTTCTTTTGAATTTTCTTCTTCCTTGAGTCATGTTCTTGTTCATCTTTGAGTTCCTTGAGTTGTTTTGAAATCTTGTTGAGAAAATTATTCAAATCCATGTCTAATTAGCCGTTAGCCTTGTTTTTGAACTTATCTTCATTTTTGTTCGGTGAAACTTGTAGATCCATGTGTTATCTTGTGTTTTGATTTGAAATCTGGAAAATATCTCATATATTCATGTTTTTGTTCGGTCAAATTGAGTTAATTAGTAGTAATTTCCAATTCCTTGAATTACTTGTCCATTAGTACTTGTTTCCATGTGCTAGTATCAATTTTGCTTCTAATTCTTGTGAAATTTGGTGTACCGTGAGCTATCTATCATTGTATGCCCTGTTTCCTCTGTTTTGGTACTGCACTTGAGCCTATAATTCTGTACATTCAAGTTCATACATGCAAAATTGAGACATCAACATCATTACATGCTAGTAGAGTGCTTACTATAGGTCTAAATCCCTATTACACCTTGTAGTAGCATTAGCACTAGTAGTTGAGCTTGGAATGCTTGTTTTAGGCAAAATATATCTCTGTCCAGTAGCTTAGACACAAGAAAAGAAAAGAAAACAAGTGATAGAAAAGAAATCAAGTGAAAAGAAATCAAAATAAGAAGAAAACAAGTGAGAAAATTCAAAAGAAAGCTAGAAAAAGAACCTTGAAAAGTATTAGAAATTTTGAGTACTTGAAGTGAATTTTAGTGGACTTGTAAATGCTGTCCAACAAGCTATCAAAGTGTTAAAGAAGTGTTAAGAAATTTGAGCAAGAAAAATTGGACTTTGAGCTAAGACATAGCACACTCATTCACCTAGTAAAATTACTAGTAGCTTGGAAATTAGCCTAGTAGTGTGTACTTGTGACTAGCTTGTTTTGACTCAAATTTTTGCATAATTGAAACTTGCTGTATTTGATACTTGTCCAACCATATATTACTGCACTTACATCATTTTTATTGGTATCAAATTAGTGCAATAATAACTTGAACACTACTTGTGCCGTAAGCCCCAAATTTGTGCTCAAAACCGGTCTCAAAGTGATCACTACCAAAATTTGAGTTTGTATTTGATTATTTGCTTGTCTTGGTTAGTGATTGATCCAGCATATTCTCTAATTCCTTTCTGTCCAGTTTGTGCCATTGTCACATATCATTTCATTCCTTGAGTTTGAGTAGCTTATTCCTTCATTTTAGCTTTTATTGCTTGTCCCTTTGGAATCTTGAGTTTTGTCTAGAGTTTTGCCATTTTCTTGGAATTCTTGAGCTTGAAAGTAGAGTTGTTCCTCTTTCACATGGACTTGTAGCCATATTTGTGCTTGAGTTGAGGTTCACCTAAGAAGCTTAAGAAGAGAATTGATTGGTAAAAGGCTAGAGAGAACACTAGAGAAAGAGCCACTAAGAGTGCATACACGAGTTGATATTTGAGTAACACACTTAGTGAGTGGTAAGGTCCTTGATTATCATTTTCTTTGTGTACTAACCCTTTCATTGCAGCCATGGATAGTTCACGTAGTGTTGGAAATGATTTGTCTCCCAAGACTAAGAGAATGATGGACTTCATGACCGAAAAATTCAACCATTTGCAAAATGAGATGAATGAGTTGAGAGAAGATAGTGAAAGGAGGTTTAGGGATGAAGGGAGTAGGAAGGGCCGAGAGGTAAAAGGAAAGGGATACTATGAAGGAGGGAGTAAAACCAATAGAGGAAGTAGAAGTGAGAGAGGGAGCCAAGGAGGACACTACTACTCACCTAGGGATAGTGATGAGGGTAGTAATCATGAAGAGAGTGATGCCTATAGGGAATATGAGAATGAGAGGGAGCATAGAAGAGGGAATGACCGAGGCACCTATAGGAGGCAACCTTTCATGCATAGGAGGTATTTTGGAGAGGAGGAGCAAAGAGGTTGGGAATCCAATACTAGGATTACTCTTCCAAAGTACCTAGGAGAAGGAGGAGCCGAAGGCTTACTTGATTGGATCATGAAGGTTGACCAAGTGTTTTCTTGTAACCCTACCTTGAGTGAGGAGAAGAGACTCAACCTTGCCATACTAGAGTTTGAGGGATATGCTTTGGTTTGGTGGAACCAAATCCTCATAGATGCCGAAAAGAGGAGGAGACCTTCCATTATCTCTTGGACACAATTGAAAGATGCTCTTAGAGGGAGGTTCATTCCTAAATCTTATGTGAGAGATTTGCATGTCAAACTCCAAAGGTTGACACAAGGTGGAAGAAGTGTGCAAGAATATTACAAAGATCTTGAGCTTACTATGATGAGGGCCGATTGCCAAGAAGAGAAGGAAGCTACCTTAGCAAGGTTCACCCATGGATTGAATAGGGAGATCCAAGATATCTTGGAACTTCAAAGCTTTAGGACCTTGGAAGAAGCTATCCATAAGGCCGAGAAGATAGAGGCTCAAATGAAGAGAAAATTCACCATGAAGAAGTCCTATACTAGTGGTTCTTCAAGTTGGAAGGAAAGGCAAAAGAAGGAGGGTTCATTCAAGCCTTCTTCCAAGTTTGGCTGAGAAGACAAGGGTAAGGATGTTCCTAAATTAAATTCTAAACCATCTAACATCAAGTGTTTTAAATGTTTAGGACATAGACACATTGCTTCTCAATGCCCAAACAACAAGACTATGATAGTAAGGATGGATGGGGGAGTCACAAGTGAGGAGTCAAGCCACTCTTCAAGTGAGCATGAAGGAGAAAATACAAGTGAGCACTCAAGTGAAGAGATGGCCGAAGAAGGTGACCTCCTTATGGTGAGAAGGATGTTAGGAAGTGCATACCATGAGCTTGATGACACTCAAAGAGAAAACATCTTCCATACAAGATGTAACATTCAAGGGAAGGTTTGCTCTTTGATTATAGATAGTGGTAGTTGCACAAATGTAGTGAGCACTAAATTGGTAGAAAAACTTGATTTGAAAACTTCTCCACACCCTAAACCATATAAGTTACAATGGCTTAGTGAGAAAGGTGAATTAGTAGTTGATAGGCAAGTTTTAGTTGCTTTTACCATAGGAAGATATAGTGATGAAATTTTATGTGATGTAGTTCCTATGGAGGCCACTCATATGCTACTAGGTAGACCTTGGCAATATGATAGACATGCTTTACATGATGGTGTAGCTAACACTTATGTCTTTTCTCATGTTGGCCGTAAGGTTCACCTCAAGCCATTATCACCAAGGGAAGTTATTGAAGATCAAGTAAAGATGAAGATGAAGAGGGAGGAAGAAAAGAAGGCCTTGACCGAAAGTTCCAAGGCCAACCATGCTTCTAAAAGCTCGGCCGAGAGCTCTAAGAAGCCCTTCAAGCTTATCACTCCAAACCCTAAGCCTAAAACCAAGAAAGAAAAGGCTAGGAGTAGTGAAGATGCTAAAGGGAGTTTCTTGATTGAGAGAGGAGAGGTTAAGAGGGAATTCCTAGCTAGGAAATCTATGTACTTATGTTTACCTTCACCTCTAATTTTGAGTGCTACATGTATAGGTGATCAAAGTGCTTTGGATGACTTGCTAGAAGAGTTTGGAAATGTATTCCCCAAGGAGATACCTCACGGCCTACCACCATTGAGAGGGATAGAACACCAAATTGACCTCATTCCGGGTGCACCTCTCTCAAATAGGCCAACCTATAGAACCTCACCCCAAGAGACACATGAGATTGAGAGACAAGTGCAAGAGTTGCTAAGCAAAGGTTGGGTGAAGGAAAGCTTGTCTCCATGTGCTTCACCCGTGATACTTGTTCCTAAGAAGGAGGGAACATGGCGCATGTACACGGATTGTAGGGCAATCAATAACATCACCATAAGGTATCGCCACCCCACCCCTAGACTTGATGACCTTTTAGATGAGTTGCATGGTTCCACTATTTTTAGTAAAATAGATTTTAAGAGTGGATACCATCAAATTAGGATGAAGGAAGGGGATGAATGGAAAACGGCCTTCAAAACTAAGTTTGGTTTGTATGAATGGCTTGTGATGCCTTTTGGATTGTCAAATGCGCCTAGTACCTTCATGAGGTTGATGAACCATGTCTTAAGAGAGTTCATTGGAAAGTTTGTTGTAGTGTATTTTGATGATATTCTTGTATATAGCAAATCTTTTCATGAACATATAGATCATTTGAGACATGTTTTAATGGCCCTTAGGACACAAACCTTGTATGCTAACAAAGATAAATGCACATTTGTCACGAATAGTGTGGTGTTTCTTGGCTTTGTTGTGAGTTCACTAGGTGTGCAAGTGAGTGAAGCAAATGTGAAAGCAATAAAAGAATGGCCGACCCCTACATGTGTCAAGGAAGTGAGAAGCTTCCATGGCTTAGCAAGTTTCTATAGGCGGTTTGTCAAAGACTTTAGCACCATTGCTTCTCCATTGAATGAGCTAGTCAAGAGGGAAGTACCTTTTCTATGGGAAGAACCTCAAGAAGTTGCTTTTAATTTACTTAAGGACAAGCTTTCTAATGTTCCTATCTTATCTTTACCTAATTTTTCACTAACTTTTGAGCTTGAGTGTGATGCTTCTAATTTAGGTGTTGGTGCGGTTCTAAATCAAGAAGGCCATCCCATTGCTTATTTTAGTGAGAAATTGAAAGGAGCTCAATTGAATTACTCCACCTATGACAAGGAGCTTTATGCATTGGTGAGAGCATTCCAAACTTGGCAACATTACTTGCTTCCCAAGGACTTCATTGTACATTCGGATCATGAAGCTTTGAAGTATCTCAAGAGCCAAGGGAAACTCAACAAGAGACATGCTAGGTGGGTGGAATTCATAGAAACTTTTCCTTACATCATCAAGCACAAGAAAGGGGTAACCAACATAGTAGCCGATGCCTTGAGTAGAAGGTATACTCTTCTTTCTATGCTTGAGTCTAAATTAATAGGTTTTGAACATGTAAAGACCTTGTATGCTAATGATATTGATTTCGGTCTCATGTACCAAGAGTGTAACAAAGGTGCTTTTAAGGATTTCTTTAGGTATAAAGACTATCTTTTTAAAGGAACTTGTTTATGTGTACCTAAATGCTCCTTAAGAGAACTTTTGATATGTGAGTCACATGAGGGTGGAATCATGGGACATTTTGGGATAGACAAGACTTTTGCCATTTTGCATAAGCACTTCTTTTGGCCTAAAATGAAAGTACAAGTTTCCAAATTTGTTGAAGGTGCATCACTTGCAATAAGGCAAAATCTAGGCTATCTAATCATGGTCTTTACACCCCCTTACCCGTGCCCACTTCACCTTGGCTAGACATATCCATGGACTTTGTCCTAGGGTTGCCTAAAACCAAGAAGGGTTCGGATTCCATCTTTGTTGTGGTGTGTAGGTTTTCCAAGATGGCTCACTTCTTACCTTGCCACAAGACGGATGATGCCTCTCATATTGCTACTTTGTTCTTCAAGGAAGTAGTAAGTATCCATGGTGTGTCGTAAAGCATTGTGAGTGATAGGGATACTAAATTCCTTAGCCACTTTTGGAGATCACTATGGGGAAGACTTGGTACAAAACTCTTATTTTCTACTACTTGCCACCCCCAAACGGATGGTCAAACGGAGGTAATCAATAGAACCTTAGGACAATTGCTTAGGAGTTTTGTAAAGGATAACATTAGAACTTGGGAAGAATGCCTACCACATGTAGAGTTTGCTTACAATAGAGTAGCTCATTCTACTACTTCTTTATCTCCTTTTCAAGTTGTATATGGTGTTAATCCTCTAAGCCCCATTGATCTTGCTTGTTTGCCTCTTGAGATTGTTGATTGTAGGCAAGGAGTAAAGCATGCCGAGAGGATTCAAGAACTTCATGCCAAAGTTAAAGCAAGAATTGAGAAGAAAAATGCACAATATGCCAAGGCTCACAACAAGAACTGAAAAACCTTTTATTTTAAAGTAGGAGACTTGGTGTGGTTGCATCTAAGGAAAGAAAGATTTCCCAACTTGAGGAAATCTAAGTTGCTCCCTAGAGGAGATGGACCTTTTAAAATTATTGAGAAATTAGGCCCTAATGCTTGCAAACTTGACCTTCCTTTGGATATTGGTGGAAGTAACTCTTTTAATGTATGTGATCTTTCACCTTTTGTAGGTCTTGAGGAAGATGACAACTTGGGGACAAGTTGTGTTCAAGAAGGAGGGTTTGATGGAGGTCCATCTACTCCAATAATGGAAGTCAACAATTCAAGAAGAATAACAAGGTCTATGCTTAGAAGAATACAAGAAGAAGAAGAGAGGAAGTTGACTCAAAGTCAAAGTCAACAAGAAAGTCAACAGTCAACTCCTCATGACTTTTCTTGGTCAACAAACCTTGTAATAGTCTTAGGATTATTTGAATTGTAATTAGGATTTAAGACTAATAATTTTGGCCTTGTTTTGGCAAGTGTATGCCACGGCCATGTATAGGTTATAAACATGAAATTTAGATTCAAAAATGAGAGAGAGTGGTGCACACTCTCCCTAGGGAGAGTGGAGAGATTTTTGGAGGGAAGTTAGTGGCAACTCCACTAACTTTAATTCAAACCTAGCCGTGAGATGAGATCTCCACCAAAGGCTAGGATGAATTCGTGAAAGGCATATCCTAACACATGCATGCAAGATTGAATTTAAACCTCTTGATCTAGATTTAATCAAGTGGTGGAAAATTCAAACTTGAGTCACATGTCTCTTGCCATTTAAGAGTGAATTTCAACCTCTTGATTTAAATCTAATCAAAGGGATGGAATTCAAACTTAAGACACATGGTTCTTGCCTCTTTTTAACTCCACCGTGGCCATGTGATCATGTTTTAATCCTAAGGTTATGAACCTTGATCCGTGTGAAGTGCCTCTCAAGGCTTCCCATGCGTTGATCAAGTACATAATCCAAGGGTTAACATGTAATCCTTGTTCACCAAGTGTGGCGCCAACTCTTAAGGTATAAATAGGAAATTTTCTGAATTGTAATAACTTTTGATAAATTTTAGAAAGAAGCACATTGCTTGAGAGAGAAAGTTTCTCTTCTAGGTTTCTTGAGTAAACCTCTTATGAGTCTTATCATGGTGCATTCTCCATGTGGCGATTCTACCTAGAGCTTATTGCTTCTAGCATGGCGCTCCTCATCTTCTTCTCTAATCCATTTTGTACTTTTCTTCTTCTTGAGTTTGTGTTCCGCCATTGATGATCTTAAAACCGTGAGGTTCATGCTTGTTGAAGTGAAGATTGGGCAAAACTAGTGAGACTTCCATGGAAGGCTTACATCATTATGCCTTCAGCTAACAAGGTATTTTCTTCAAGATACAAGAAGAGAAACAAAGAGATGTTGGCAATGAAAATGCTAATTCTGGTTCTCAAGAATGTTTTAGCTTCGTAGTTCAAGGTAATTCTATTGGAAAATTTGGAAATTCTTCCCAAAATTATGGAGTCACCCGAGGTACTTCTCATTTCACTGGTTACTAGGGGCCTCGACAAGCTCCTGCAAGTGCTAGTTTCAAAAGAAAGTTCCCAAGGAAAATCCTAGCCCCACTGTGGAATCATTGGTCACACTATTGATAGGTGTTTTAGGGTCTATGGATTTCCTCCTGGATTCAAAAAGGGAAAATCTTCTTCCAATGCTGCCATTGTAAATCAAGTGTATACTCAAGAAATTGACAATGTTGCTACTGCCTCTTATATGCTCACTCCTATACAATGCCAACCGTTAATTTCTTTGTTGTGTTCTTAATTAGCAACACTTTCTACACAACAAATCAATACTCAGGCTGATGAATCCAACATGACATGTATAGTCATTTCCTCTTCTGCTCTTACTAGTATTGCTACTTATTGTTGGGTAGGAGATCCTGGTGCCACTTCACATATATGTCATCTCAGACACTTGTTCCAGTATTTTCATCATTTGAATAGTAAATTTGTCACTTTACCAAATTCCACCAAGTTTGCAGTCATAAGAATCGATCGTGTTCTGGTCCTACCTTCATAATGTATTCTACATTCCTTCTTTTGGATTCAATTTGTTGTACCTCAGTTCCTTATTCATAATTAGCAATTACATAGTAGTGTTTGAAATTGATAAATTTTATATTCAGAAACACAAGACTTTGAGAAAGATTGGAGTGGGTAGATCAAATGATGGTTTATTCATTTTGAACAGTTCATTCATCAAATCTTTCTTTTTGTGCAAAATATTGTAATTTTACTTCAAAGAAATCTAGTTTATGTGTTGGACATGCCAAATTTGGCCATTTGTCCCATAAAGTTTTCAATTTGATCAATACAAAATTTCAGTTCTTGCCTTCCATTGACAAGTCATATCATTGTGATGTATGCCATTTAGCCAAAAACATAGGTTGCCTTTCCAAAATGTTAATTCTCACGTAAATGTTGTGTTTGATTTACTTCATATTGATGTGTGGGTTGTGGGTTCCTTTTAAAGAGGCTACCCATTAGTGGCAGAATGTAAGGGTGGGAGTGGGCAAATTTTTTTTTTTTTTTAATTTTTCTTATTTAATTTTATTGTTTTATTTTTTTTTGGTAAAAACAATTGGACACAAGCCTATTAATCACATAATAATTTTTTTTTTGGGCTTGAGACTAAAATAAATTTAGGAGGGATTAAAATTTATTATTAATATATATATATATATATATATTAGAGGGGGGGCACGACCCCCGTTTAAATACATGTAGCTCTTGACTACCCATGATAGTTTCAGGTATTTTCTTACAATTGTTGATGACAAAAGTCATTTCACTTGGATCTATTTACTCAAACATAAATCTGAAATCATTGTAATTATTTCCAAATTTTGTCAATTTGTTAAAACACTTTAACAGTCAAATTAAAAGCATAAAAAGTTACAAAGCTAAAGAGTTTTCCATGCCTGATTTTTTTACTTCAAATGGGATCCATCATCAATTATCTTTCGTGGAAAGACCACAAAGAAACTCAGTTGTTGAAAGAAAACATCAACATTTACTAAATGTAGCAATATCATTGATGTTTCAGTCTTTAATACCATACCAATTTTGGGGTGATTGTCTTAGTAAAGTTGTATTCTTAATCAATAGAATCCCTTCTCCATCCTTGGCTAATCAATCACCATACATTGTTCTATATGGCAATGATCCTGATTATAGACTACTAAGAGTTTTTGGCACTCTTTGCTATGCTTCAACATTGCCTTCTTCTATATACAAATTCTCTCCCCAGGTTATAACTACTGTATTTCTTGGATATCCTTCTAACCATAGAGGAGACAAAATCTATCATATGACTGAAAAGGGTTTTATCTCAAGGGATATACAATTCTATGAAGATATCTTCCCTTTTAAGCAATTAGGTCAGAAGGAGTTTTCTCAACAAGATTTATTTGTAGATGTGGTTATTCTGATTCCATTAAACATGCATGAAGCAGAAGTCCAGGAACCACATGTCCCTACAGTTCAAGTAGGCATTAAAGTCCATAGTATGCCTTCAATTTAAACTTCAGCTTCTATCCTTCGTGATGATTCTAAAAGGTCTAAAAGAACAGTTAGAACTCTTACTTATTTGAAGAATTTTCATTTGATGCGCACAGGACGCGAGTGATAGTTTACACCTCCTGCACCCTGCTCGCTATGACAAGTATACCACAAACGTCAAGTAATAAGTATTTATAAAGATAAGGGTTGTTAGTCCCATGAGGATAAACAATTAGATTTAATCTTTATTTTAATTCTATTATTTTTTAGAAGATTTTGGGAAGTTGATGAGAATGAAGTTATTGAAAAGACAAAAATTCAATAATTAAATAAGCGATTGAGATCCCGATTTCACCACTAATTACCCTAATATTCTCCTCTATGTTATTCAAATTATAATCTTTGGTTGGATCTGATTCCTTTCCTCGTAACTGTTCATTTCAAGATCACCTACGCCGCCTAGATTAACCCAATTAATTAATTTCTTAAATTAAACCAAGTTAATTAGGGTTTTAGTTTTGTGAATCCAATGATAACTATTAGGTTATGTCCACATTACCGTCTACTCCTATCTCTAGGACTCTAGCTCAGTAATGACTTATTTCTCCAGTACCACCTAAGTTTATTTTCTCAAAATTCCCCTAGGTTTACTATCAATTCATTAGTGATCAGTTAACGAATAACAATAAAGATAAAAGAAATAAACGTTCAATCATATACTGAATAACATCAAGAATTATATTAGGAATAATTAGAGTAACCTCGGTCTCCCAATCAAATGGGGAGTTAGTTGATGATAGTAGGAAAAAAACATAAGAATAATAAAAGAGAATACATAGGTAATTGAATTACTAGGAAACCAAATGATTCTTGCGTCTCCTTCGCTTAGGCTTGGGGTTGAATTCGAAGGTCCGCCTGAACTAGGAGTGATCAGAAGAGTCGTCTAGGGTTTCTAGAAAGATCAAAAGATTAGGTTAAAAAGTCGACCCTTTGGTGATAGTGATGTGTGAATATATAGTCTTCTTAGTGGACTTGAGCTTTTTTGCAAACCAAACTGCGCGAGCTGAAGTTACAAAGGTCAAACATGTTCTTTAATTCAATCCAACTCACGCGAGATGAGTTGCAAGTTGCTCGAGTTAAGGTTACAAAGAGCAATAGTCTTTCACCAAAGCTCTAAGTCGCGTGAGTTAAGTCCCAACTCGCGAGAGCTGTATTCCTTTGCACATTTTTTCTTTTTTTTGCTATTTTTAACCCCTGAAACACTTAAACAAACCATTAACAAGTCCTAACACAAAGTATTATAAATTAGAGCATTTAGTGGTTGTTTTACCTTGCTTAAGAGTGTTTAATGGACAATTTATGCATTAAAAAGCGTTTGCAAATAACTCACTTTTGTGAGTTATCATCTATCAACTTCAAGATTCTACCTTTAATGTGTCTATTGCTCATCCAATCCAAAATACATTGAATTATGGAAAGTTGTCTATAAATTACAAGCAATTCATCTGTTAGCTAAGCTTGGAAAATGAACCTTCCACATATGCTCAAGCACAACATTCCCATTGGAAAAAGGCTATGGATGAAGAACTACACACTATGGAATCAAATAACACATGGACCATTATACACTTGCCTCCTAATAGAAAGAATGTAAATGGATTTTCAAAATCAAGGATAAGGCTTATGGGATCATTGAGAGATACATGACTAGGTTAGTAGCAAGAGGTTTCACTTAATAGGCTGGTCTAGACTTCAATGAAACATTATTTCCTGTTGCCAAAATTACATCAATTAGAGTCCTTCTCTCTTTGGCAACAATTAAAGGTTGGAACCTAGCTCAAATGGATGTCAACAATGCCTTTTTGAATGGTGATTTGAATGAGGAAATTTATACGGAGGTTCCAAAAGCTTACAAGTTTTAAGTTCTTCCTAACTCACAATCCACTAGTCCTCTAGTGTGTAAGCTAAATAGATAAGTTCATGGCTTCAAGCAAGCTTCAAGGCAATGGTTTGACAAGTTCAAATCAGCTATTCCTCAACATGACTTCAAATAGTCTAAGAATGACTATTCATTCATTACAAAGGGACATGGTGACTCTTTTGTAGCATTGCTAGTATATGTGGACGAAATAATAATTGTTAGCCAAAGTTCTGCATTGATTCAACAGGTGAAGGACATTTTATTAGCTCATATGGAACTAAAAGATTTGGGGTCTCTCAAGTATTTCTTAGGACTTGAGATTGCTAGATCTAATATGGGTATTTTTCTATCACAAAGGAAATACTCCATATCTCTATTAGTAGATACTGATTTCTTAGGTTACAGGTCTCAACTAAACCCATGGATCCACACATGAAGCTACAAGATTCTGAAGGTGAAGCTCTCTTTGATTCATGTAGCTACAGATAACTCATTGGTAGATTATTTTACATGGTCAGGCGTGACGTATCCTACGCAGTGCAAAAACTCAACCAGTTTTTCTCGCATCCTCCATCTATACATTTAGCTGCTGCACATCAGCTTCTACGATATATCAAACACTCCCCAGACCAAGGCCTTTTGTTCTGTACAAACTCATATCTCCAACTACATGCCTATGCTAATGCAGATTGGGGATCCTCTACTTGCAGAAAATCCACCTCTGGTTAGTGTGTTTTTCTAAGAGAATCCCTACTTTACTAGAAGTCCAAGAAACAAGTCACCATTGACAGATCCCTTACAGAAGCTGAATATAGGTCCCTTACTCCAGTCACTTGTGAAATTACCTGGTTGAAAAGCGTGTTGCGAGACTTTGGTGTTTTTATTTCATTCTCATTACTCTATTGTGACAACAAGCCAACCAACCACATTGCTTTCAATCTCCTTTTATGAAAGAACAAAGCATATTGAGATAAATCTTTATTTCATTTGAGAGAAGGTTGATAGTGGTGCTCTCAAGTTGGTCTATGTTAGATCGCAACATGAATTGGCTATTGTCTTAATCAAAGCTTTGTCCCTGAATAACTTCTATCAGATACATTCCAAGATGGATATTTCAAATATATTTCTCCCATCTTGAGGGGGGTACTGGGAGTTAATCGTAAGGATACAATTGTTTGTTAGTTTATTACATTCAGTTTCTACAATTATTTATTAGTTTGTTACATTGGGTTTCTACATTTTATTATTGTGTTGTGCTCTGTTAATTATATATAGAAAAACATTCTTTGTAATTCATGGAACAGGAAAATGAATAACATTCATCGTTTTCATCCCAATAATGAAAGTATACATGTGGCCCTTGTACAAAAATGTTATTTATTCAAGTACAAATGGAGAAATTATCAAGAATACTTGTAGGGCTAGAATCATTAAATTTGAACCCTTCTCTCAGTTTTTTTATTCCAACATTAGTGCAACTTTGTGATACATATGTCCGTGCTGCGGTTGTTTAAAAAATGTAGTACTCATCGGCAGTGCAAGCGAATTTCATTTCTCAGCTGATAAATGATGTTTCTTCGGGTTCATCGTGGCCTGGCTATCATAATTTTCTCTTCTTCAAGCATAATTTTTCTTTATATTTTTTTATTTCTGACTAAGGACAGGATCTCCATATTGCCCACTATTTGGTATGATTAACAGATATTCTGCTATGTAATTTATTGAATTTCATTTATTGTTTTATTTATGATTCTGAATTTTGAAATAGTATTTAATTTCAATCAAGCTTGCATCTGATCACAAGAATTTAGCATTTTAGGAAAATTTAATTTAAAATGTATGCAATTTGTTTTGCTCTCAATTAAATTTATTTCACTTTTAAAATATTTTATTTGAATGGTAATTTATTTTAAAGGTAAATTTTAATTTTTATTAATAAACAGTTTAAAGCATACGATGTGTTGTAAACTGGAGAATAAATAACGTACAATAAAAGTTACCAATTAAAATTAATCATTACATCAATCGTACGTGACTAAATTATTCATTTCCAAATTAGAAAGTTCTTACTTGTAATAATAATTCATCACATCAATTACCCGTGATAATATTTCACATATATAAATTATGTTTCTTCAATAAAAAAAATAAAAAAAACTTCCTACTCATATATTCATGTAGTCTCTTGAATTCAAGCATCAATTAGAAAATGGTGAAAAATAATTCACATTGTCCTTTAGTCCATTTTGTTTGAATGATAAATTAAATTTCTTATATTTCAAATTCTTTGTTAATATAAAAAATAATAAAATTTCTTGTATACTGATTTCTTTGTTTGGATAGAATAATTTAATTTTTGGCATTCCATTTTTAAATATTTATTCAAAAGCTAAAATTTTAATATAAATTTTGCTTAAAATAATATTTAATAATTTTTTAAATATGTAAAGTGAAAAGATATTTTAAATATTAGATAATATTTTTAAAGATAATATAGAACTAATTAAGTCAATTTTAATAAATAGATGAATTCAACCTAATTCATGATTATATTTTGTATTGATAAGTTTTACACCAATATATTCACAATTGCATAAATTATAATTGTATTGTATAATTAAAATAAATGAAGATTATATATGATATGTGTCATATCCTGCTAAAGACCAAAAAATATAGTAAAAATATGTAAAACAAAATAGTAAAAATATATAAAACTAAATAGTACATAAATAAAAATAAAGAAATAAGTAGATAAAATTAAATACATAACAATAGTTTTAATAAATAAGAGTGTGTGAGTTAAATAAATAAATTTAAAAATATAGAAATATAAATTGAATTCAAATAAATAAAATATTAAAATTAAAATTAAATAAAATAAGGGATGTGAATACTAATAAGAAAGTAACAATCACCAAATATAGGTTAAACAATTCAATCACAAATCGAACGTTTTTTAAAATGATAGATAAGTTTATTTCTTTTATAAATTTATCATCAATCATTCATTTTGAGAATTTGGAGATACTAAAATCTCATCCTCTCATTTTTTTTTCTAATAAAATAAACATTCATAAAAAAAATTCATAAAACAAAGCACTGAATCAAACTCTCGTCTAATTAAAAAAAAAATTCTAACAAAGCAAAACTCTCGTCTCTCCACCGAAAACCACTTTTTAAGGAATTCAAAATGAGTCAAGGGAATTCAAAGCCAAGGGGAATTCAAAGCATCCTTTATCTCCATTCAATTTCCTAAATAACTGTTGTGTATGTAATAAGCTGAGTATTCGTTCACAAGCATAATTTCGTTAACCATGTTTTAACCATGTTTTAGTAAAAAGAAAAAAAAAAAGAAGCTTTGATCTAGTTTTTTTTTATTCTTCCTATGCAATTTACTTACTTATCTAATGTTTATGAACTACATGCTTAAATCCAGTGCGAGTTTGTTGAAATAATATTATGGCATGAGTTCCTTATAAATAAACAATGCAGGTTGAATATAATATTGTGCAAGAATTTGGAATCCATTAGTTATCACAAAAAGGAATTGTGGTTTTAACTTGAAGTTTATCTTAATTCATAATTCATATTAATAAAAAATAAGTTTATAATGTCGATTAAATTGAACCTACAATGTTGGTTCTTAACTAATGTTGAAAGGAGTAACGCTAACAATTCAGACTTTTAACTTTAGTTGTGTAATCGACGTTAAAATGCACACAACTGATGTTAAAAGTGTTTTTCACGTTAATTCTTACATTATTTTCCAACTCTAATTATGTCATTAATGTCGGTTATATCAATTAACCAAAGTGGTATATTATTTAGAAATTAAAAAAAAGGTGTTTGTGACATCGGTTAGTTTACTAACCAACGTCAAAAAAACATTTTTTTCTTTTAAATTTTTTTTATTTATATAATATTTGTATGATAAAAACATGTAATATAATATATTTACACATTTTAGACAGATAATTTACATCCAAAAGATACAGTAAAATTAGCTACTATAAATAATTACTAAGGTGATAACTCGTACAAGTGAGTTATCGGCATACGCTTTTTAATTAATAAATTGTCTATTTAACACTCTTAAGCAAGTCAAAACAATTAATAAATGTTTTAAATCATAATACTTTGTGATAGAATTTGTTGTGGTTTGTTTAAGTGTTTCAGGGGTTAAAAATAGCTAAAAACAGAAGAAAACATGCAGAGAAATACACCTCGTGCGAGTCAGGACTTAACTCGCGCGAGTTAGAGCTCTCGTGGTTGGTCATCCTTCTCTGTCATATTAACTCGCGCGACTTGCCTATGACTTTGCGTGAGTTTACTTATCTTTCAGCCCAAGTTTGCTCTCTATAACCTCAACTCACGCAAGTTTATCTTTAGCGCGCGTGAGCTGGGTTCTTAAAGCCCAGGTCCACTAAAAGAAGGTTATATATTCGTAAAGGTCACTAACAACAAATCATATAGAAACCCTAGACCAATCACACTCTCCATCTTCGGAATCAGAAACCTTAGATTCGGTTCACGCGACATTCAAAGTACGACCTCAAGCCCAAACAGAGGAGACACACGAATCTCTCGACTTCCTTAGAATTTTATTATCTATCTATTATCTTTCATATTATCCTTGTGTTGCATTCTTTACTAGCATGAACTAAATCCCTCTTTGATTGAGAGAACGATGTAACCCTAATTATTCCTAATATAATTCTCGATGTTATTTATGATGTAGGAACATCTCAAAGGATTACTAGAAGCATTGAAAGGAAGAAGTGGGAAAGCTCCAAGACATGGCACAACCTCAATCAAGCCATAGTTTAGAACTAACTTTTTGCAATATGCTTGTAAACTTGTTTGAATAATTCTTCTAAGTGTGTACTTGTGTAAGGCCTTGTTAGTGAGCCAAAAAGAGCTCACGGCCAAGCTTGTTCTTTTAGTTTGAATGCTTTAAATTTGTGTTTAGGATGCCTAGATTAAGGATGCAAGTAAGGAATTAATGAGGCACTAAAATTCACCTAAGAATTTCAAGTTAAATTTGAGTTTAATTAGAAATTCTTTTGTGAATCCAAGAGCTTTGGTTTAAGTATAGTTCTTGCTTAAGTGTTGATCCATGTCTCCACTTAAGAAAGAATCTCCACCCTAGATCTCCCAAAGCCCTTCAAGGGTTTAGATCAAAGATAGGTGACATGTCACTTGAAAGTGACATGTAACTTAATCTAGTTACTCATTAATTAGTTAGTCGTTTACCTTAAGCCTAGGTTAGTTTTGGTTAGTTAGTTTAGGTATGGTTAGGATTAGTTTAGCTTGTTTTCCAAGTAGCCTAGGGTCTATAAATACATGTAAAAATGAAATTGTAAAGAACTTTTGATAATTTTGATAATTGAATAAGCTTTGAGCTTTTCTTGAGAGAGGTTTTCTCTTGTCTTGCTTAGTAAGGTTTCTTGAATCTTATCAATGGATTCCATCCTCCATTGTGGCGGTTCCTCCTAGGCTTATTGGCTTGCCATGGCGCCACCCTCCTCCATTCCTCACCCCCTTCACCTTTTCCTTTCTCGGTTTTCCTCCCCATTGAAGCTTGACCGAAGCTTCCTTTGATTTTGGGTTGAAGTTGCTTGTCTTTAAGAAGCTAGAGAGGGCAACACAAGGACTCTTTGGAGAACCTCTAAGGAGGCCTCTATCAAGATACCAATTGATGTAGGAACATCTCAAAGGATTACTAGAAGCATTGAAAGGAAGAAGTGGGAAAGCTCCAAGACATGGCACAACCTCAATCAAGCCATAGTTTAGGACTTACTTTTTGCAATATGCTTGTAAACTTGTTTGAATACTTCTTCTAAGTGTGTACTTGTGTAAGGCCTTGTTAGTGAGCCAAAAAGAGCTCACGGCCAAGCTTGTTCTTTTAGTTTGAATGCTTTAAATTTGTGTTTAGGATGCCTAGCTTAAGGATGCAAGTAAGGAATTAATGAGGCACTAAAATTCACCTAAGAATTTCAAGTTAAATTTGAGTTTAATTAGAAATTCTTTTGTGAATCCAAGAGCTTTGGTTTAAGTATAGTTCTTGCTTAAGTGTTGATCCATGTCTCCACTTAAGAAAGAATCTCCACCCTAGATCTCCCAAAGCCCTTCAAGGGTTTAGATCAAAGATGGGTGACATGTCACTTGAAAGTGACATGTAACTTAATCTAGTTACTCATTAATTAGTTAGTCGTTTACCTTAAGCCTAGGTTAGTTTTGGTTAGTTAGTTTAGGTATGGTTAGGATTAGTTTAGCTTGTTTTCCAAGTAGCCTAGGGTCTATAAATACATGTAAAAATGAAATTGTAAAGAACTTTTGATAATTTTGATAATTGAATAAGCTTTGAGCTTTTCTTGAGAGAGGTTTTCTCTTGTCTTGCTTAGTAAGGTTTCTTGAATCTTATCAATGGATTCCATCCTCCATTGTGGCGGTTCCTCCTAGGCTTATTGGCTTGCCATGGCGCCACCCTCCTCCATTCCTCACCCCCTTCACCTTTTCCTTTCTCGGTTTTCTTCCCCCATTGAAGCTTGACCGAAGCTTCCTTTGATTTTGGGTTGAAGTTGCTTGTCTTTAAGAAGCTAGAGAGGGCAACACAAGGACTCTTTGGAGAACCTCTAAGGAGGCCTCTATCAAGATACCAATTGATGTAGGAACATCTCAAAGGATTACTAGAAGCATTGAAAGGAAGAAGTGGGAAAGCTCAAGACATGGCACAACCTCAATCAAGCCATAGTTTAGGACTTACTTTTTGCAATATGCTTGTAAACTTGTTTGAATACTTCTTCTAAGTGTGTACTTGTGTAAGGCCTTGTTAGTGAGCCAAAAAGAGCTCACGGCCAAGCTTGTTCTTTTAGTTTGAATGCTTTAAATTTGTGTTTAGGATGCCTAGCTTAAGGATGCAAGTAAGGAATTAATGAGGCACTAAAATTCACCTAAGAATTTCAAGTTAAATTTGAGTTTAATTAGAAATTCTTTTGTGAATCCAAGAGCTTTGGTTTAAGTATAGTTCTTGCTTAAGTGTTGATCCATGTCTCCACTTAAGAAAGAATCTCCACCCTAGATCTCCCAAAGCCCTTCAAGGGTTTAGATCAAAGATGGGTGACATGTCACTTGAAAGTGACATGTAACTTAATCTAGTTACTCATTAATTAGTTAGTCGTTTACCTTAAGCCTAGGTTAGTTTTGGTTAGTTAGTTTAGGTATGGTTAGGATTAGTTTAGCTTGTTTTCCAAGTAGCCTAGGGTCTATAAATACATGTAAAAATGAAATTGTAAAGAACTTTTGATAATTTTGATAATTGAATAAGCTTTGAGCTTTTCTTGAGAGAGGTTTTCTCTTGTCTTGCTTAGTAAGGTTTCTTGAATCTTATCAATGGATTCCATCCTCCATTGTGGCGGTTCCTCCTAGGCTTATTGGCTTGCCATGGCGCCACCCTCCTCCATTCCTCACCCCCTTCACCTTTTCCTTTCTCGGTTTCCTCCCCCATTGAAGCTAGACCGAAGCTTCCTTTGATTTTGGGTTGAAGTTGCTTGTCTTTAAGAAGCTAGAGAGGGCAACACAAGGACTCTTTGGAGAACCTCTAAGGAGGCCTCTATCAAGATACCAATTGATGTAGGAACATCTCAAAGGATTACTAGAAGCATTGAAAGGAAGAAGTGGGAAAGCTCCAAGACATGGCACAACCTCAATCAAGCCATAGTTTAGGACTTACTTTTTGCAATATGCTTGTAAACTTGTTTGAATACTTCTTCTAAGTGTGTACTTGTGTAAGGCCTTGTTAGTGAGCCAAAAAGAGCTCACGGCCAAGCTTGTTCTTTTAGTTTGAATGCTTTAAATTTGTGTTTAGGATGCCTAGCTTAAGGATGCAAGTAAGGAATTAATGAGGCACTAAAATTCACCTAAGAATTTCAAGTTAAATTTGAGTTTAATTAGAAATTCTTTTGTGAATCCAAGAGCTTTGGTTTAAGTATAGTTCTTGCTTAAGTGTTGATCCATGTCTCCACTTAAGAAAGAATCTCCACCCTAGATCTCCCAAAGCCCTTCAAGGGTTTAGATCAAAGATGGGTGACATGTCACTTGAAAGTGACATGTAACTTAATCTAGTTACTCATTAATTAGTTAGTCGTTTACCTTAAGCCTAGGTTAGTTTTGGTTAGTTAGTTTAGGTATGGTTAGGATTAGTTTAGCTTGTTTTCCAAGTAGCCTAGGGTCTATAAATACATGTAAAAATGAAATTGTAAAGAACTTTTGATAATTTTGATAATTGAATAAGCTTTGAGCTTTTCTTGAGAGAGGTTTTCTCTTGTCTTGCTTAGTAAGGTTTCTTGAATCTTATCAATGGATTCCATCCTCCATTGTGGCGGTTCCTCCTAGGCTTATTGGCTTGCCATGGCGCCACCCTCCTCCATTCCTCACCCCCTTCACCTTTTCCTTTCTCGGTTTTCCTCCCCCATTGAAGCTTGACCGAAGCTTCCTTTGATTTTGGGTTGAAGTTGCTTGTCTTTAAGAAGCTAGAGAGGGCAACACAAGGACTCTTTGGAGAACCTCTAAGGAGGCCTCTATCAAGATACCAATTGATGTAGGAACATCTCAAAGGATTACTAGAAGCATTGAAAGGAAGAAGTGGGAAAGCTCAAGACATGGCACAACCTCAATCAAGCCATAGTTTAGGACTTACTTTTTGCAATATGCTTGTAAACTTGTTTGAATACTTCTTCTAAGTGTGTACTTGTGTAAGGCCTTGTTAGTGAGCCAAAAAGAGCTCACGGCCAAGCTTGTTCTTTTAGTTTGAATGCTTTAAATTTGTGTTTAGGATGCCTAGCTTAAGGATGCAAGTAAGGAATTAATGAGGCACTAAAATTCACCTAAGAATTTCAAGTTAAATTTGAGTTTAATTAGAAATTCTTTTGTGAATCCAAGAGCTTTGGTTTAAGTATAGTTCTTGCTTAAGTGTTGATCCATGTCTCCACTTAAGAAAGAATCTCCACCCTAGATCTCCCAAAGCCCTTCAAGGGTTTAGATCAAAGATGGGTGACATGTCACTTGAAAGTGACATGTAACTTAATCTAGTTACTCATTAATTAGTTAGTCGTTTACCTTAAGCCTAGGTTAGTTTTGGTTAGTTAGTTTAGGTATGGTTAGGATTAGTTTAGCTTGTTTTCCAAGTAGCCTAGGGTCTATAAATACATGTAAAAGTGAAATTGTAAAGAACTTTTGATAATTTTGATAATTGAATAAGCTTTGAGCTTTTCTTGAGAGAGGTTTTCTCTTGTCTTGCTTAGTAAGGTTTCTTGAATCTTATCAATGGATTCCATCCTCCATTGTGGCGGTTCCTCCTAGGCTTATTGGCTTGCCATGGCGCCACCCTCCTCCATTCCTCACCCCTTCACCTTTTCCTTTCTCGGTTTTCCTCCCCATTGAAGCTTGACCGAAGCTTCCTTTGATTTTGGGTTGAAGTTGCTTGTCTTTAAGAAGCTAGAGAGGGCAACACAAGGACTCTTTGGAGAACCTCTAAGGAGGCCTCTATCAAGATACCAATTGATGTAGGAACATCTCAAAGGATTACTAGAAGCATTGAAAGGAAGAAGTGGGAAAACTCCAAGACATGGCACAACCTCAATCAAGCCATAGTTTAGGACTTACTTTTTGCAATATGCTTGTAAACTTGTTTGAATACTTCTTCTAAGTGTGTACTTGTGTAAGGCCTTGTTAGTGAGCAAAAAAGAGCTCACGGCCAAGCTTGTTCTTTTAGTTTGAATGCTTTAAATTTGTGTTTAGGATGCCTAGCTTAAGGATGCAAGTAAGGAATTAATGAGGCACTAAAATTCACCTAAGAATTTCAAGTTAAATTTGAGTTTAATTAGAAATTCTTTTGTGAATCCAAGAGCTTTGGTTTAAGTATAGTTCTTGCTTAAGTGTTGATCCATGTCTCCACTTAAGAAAGAATCTCCACCCTAGATCTCCCAAAGCCCTTCAAGGGTTTAGATCAAAGATGGGTGACATGTCACTTGAAAGTGACATGTAACTTAATCTAGTTACTCATTAATTAGTTAGTCGTTTACCTTAAGCCTAGGTTAGTTTTGGTTAGTTAGTTTAGGTATGGTTAGGATTAGTTTAGCTTGTTTTCCAAGTAGCCTAGGGTCTATAAATACATGTAAAAATGAAATTGTAAAGAACTTTTGATAATTTTGATAATTGAATAAGCTTTGAGCTTTTCTTGAGAGAGGTTTTCTCTTGTCTTGCTTAGTAAGGTTTCTTGAATCTTATCAATGGATTCCATCCTCCATTGTGGCGGTTCCTCCTAGGCTTATTGGCTTGCCATGGCGCCACCCTCCTCCATTCCTCACCCCCTTCACCTTTTCCTTTCTCGGTTTTCCTCCCCCATTGAAGCTTGACCGAAGCTTCCTTTGATTTTGGGTTGAAGTTGCTTGTCTTTAAGAAGCTAGAGAGGGCAACACAAGGACTCTTTGGAGAACCTCTAAGGAGGCCTCTATCAAGATACCAATTGATGTAGGAACATCTCAAAGGATTACTAGAAGCATTGAAAGGAAGAAGTGGGAAAGCTCCAAGACATGGCACAACCTCAATCAAGCCATAGTTTAGGACTTACTTTTTGCAATATGCTTGTAAACTTGTTTGAATACTTCTTCTAAGTGTGTACTTGTGTAAGGCCTTGTTAGTGAGCCAAAAAGAGCTCACGGCCAAGCTTGTTCTTTTAGTTTGAATGCTTTAAATTTGTGTTTAGGATGCCTAGCTTAAGGATGCAAGTAAGGAATTAATGAGGCACTAAAATTCACCTAAGAATTTCAAGTTAAATTTGAGTTTAATTAGAAATTCTTTTGTGAATCCAAGAGCTTTGGTTTAAGTATAGTTCTTGCTTAAGTGTTGATCCATGTCTCCACTTAAGAAAGAATCTCCACCCTAGATCTCCCAAAGCCCTTCAAGGGTTTAGATCAAAGATGGGTGACATGTCACTTGAAAGTGACATGTAACTTAATCTAGTTACTCATTAATTAGTTAGTCGTTTACCTTAAGCCTAGGTTAGTTTTGGTTAGTTAGTTTAGGTATGGTTAGGATTAGTTTAGCTTGTTTTCCAAGTAGCCTAGGGTCTATAAATACATGTAAAAATGAAATTGTAAAGAACTTTTGATAATTTTGATAATTGAATAAGCTTTGAGCTTTTCTTGAGAGAGGTTTTCTCTTGTCTTGCTTAGTAAGGTTTCTTGAATCTTATCAATGGATTCCATCCTCCATTGTGGCGGTTCCTCTAGGCTTATTGGCTTGCCATGGCGCCACCCTCCTCCATTCCTCACCCCCTTCACCTTTTCCTTTCTCGGTTTTCCTCCCCATTGAAGCTTGACCGAAGCTTCCTTTGATTTTGGGTTGAAGTTGCTTGTCTTTAAGAAGCTAGAGAGGGCAACACAAGGACTCTTTGGAGAACCTCTAAGGAGGCCTCTATCAAGATACCAATTGATGTAGGAACATCTCAAAGGATTACTAGAAGCATTGAAAGGAAGAAGTGGGAAAGCTCCAAGACATGGCACAACCTCAATCAAGCCATAGTTTAGGACTTACTTTTTGCAATATGCTTGTAAACTTGTTTGAATACTTCTTCTAAGTGTGTACTTGTGTAAGGCCTTGTTAGTGAGCCAAAAAGAGCTCACGGCCAAGCTTGTTCTTTTAGTTTGAATGCTTTAAATTTGTGTTTAGGATGCCTAGCTTAAGGATGCAAGTAAGGAATTAATGAGGCACTAAAATTCACCTAAGAATTTCAAGTTAAATTTGAGTTTAATTAGAAATTCTTTTGTGAATCCAAGAGCTTTGGTTTAAGTATAGTTCTTGCTTAAGTGTTGATCCATGTCTCCACTTAAGAAAGAATCTCCACCCTAGATCTCCCAAAGCCCTTCAAGGGTTTAGATCAAAGATGGGTGACATGTCACTTGAAAGTGACATGTAACTTAATCTAGTTACTCATTAATTAGTTAGTCGTTTACCTTAAGCCTAGGTTAGTTTTGGTTAGTTAGTTTAGGTATGGTTAGGATTAGTTTAGCTTGTTTTCCAAGTAGCCTAGGGTCTATAAATACATGTAAAAATGAAATTGTAAAGAACTTTTGATAATTTTGATAATTGAATAAGCTTTGAGCTTTTCTTGAGAGAGGTTTTCTCTTGTCTTGCTTAGTAAGGTTTCTTGAATCTTATCAATGGATTCCATCCTCCATTGTGGCGGTTCCTCCTAGGCTTATTGGCTTGCCATGGCGCCACCCTCCTCCATTCCTCACCCCCTTCACCTTTTCCTTTCTCGGTTTTCCTCCCCCCATTGAAGCTTGACCGAAGCTTCCTTTGATTTTGGGTTGAAGTTGCTTGTCTTTAAGAAGCTAGAGAGGGCAACACAAGGACTCTTTGGAGAACCTCTAAGGAGGCCTCTATCAAGATACCAATTGATGTAGGAACATCTCAAAGGATTACTAGAAGCATTGAAAGGAAGAAGTGGGAAAGCTCCAAGACATGGCACAACCTCAATCAAGCCATAGTTTAGGACTTACTTTTTGCAATATGCTTGTAAACTTGTTTGAATACTTCTTCTAAGTGTGTACTTGTGTAAGGCCTTGTTAGTGAGCCAAAAAGAGCTCACGGCCAAGCTTGTTCTTTTAGTTTGAATGCTTTAAATTTGTGTTTAGGATGCCTAGCTTAAGGATGCAAGTAAGGAATTAATGAGGCACTAAAATTCACCTAAGAATTTCAAGTTAAATTTGAGTTTAATTAGAAATTCTTTTGTGAATCCAAGAGCTTTGGTTTAAGTATAGTTCTTGCTTAAGTGTTGATCCATGTCTCCACTTAAGAAAGAATCTCCACCCTAGATCTCCCAAAGCCCTTCAAGGGTTTAGATCAAAGATGGGTGACATGTCACTTGAAAGTGACATGTAACTTAATCTAGTTACTCATTAATTAGTTAGTCGTTTACCTTAAGCCTAGGTTAGTTTTGGTTAGTTAGTTTAGGTATGGTTAGGATTAGTTTAGCTTGTTTTCCAAGTAGCCTAGGGTCTATAAATACATGTAAAAATGAAATTGTAAAGAACTTTTGATAATTTTGATAATTGAATAAGCTTTGAGCTTTTCTTGAGAGAGGTTTTCTCTTGTCTTGCTTAGTAAGGTTTCTTGAATCTTATCAATGGATTCCATCCTCCATTGTGGCGGTTCCTCCTAGGCTTATTGGCTTGCCATGGCGCCACCCTCCTCCATTCCTCACCCCCTTCACCTTTTCCTTTCTCGGTTTTCCTCCCATTGAAGCTTGACCGAAGCTTCCTTTGATTTTGGGTTGAAGTTGCTTGTCTTTAAGAAGCTAGAGAGGGCAACACAAGGACTCTTTGGAGAACCTCTAAGGAGGCCTCTATCAAGATACCAATTGATGTAGGAACATCTCAAAGGATTACTAGAAGCATTGAAAGGAAGAAGTGGGAAAGCTCCAAGACATGGCACAACCTCAATCAAGCCATAGTTTAGGACTTACTTTTTGCAATATGCTTGTAAACTTGTTTGAATACTTCTTCTAAGTGTGTACTTGTGTAAGGCCTTGTTAGTGAGCCAAAAGAGCTCACGGCCAAGCTTGTTCTTTTAGTTTGAATGCTTTAAATTTGTGTTTAGGATGCCTAGCTTAAGGATGCAAGTAAGGAATTAATGAGGCACTAAAATTCACCTAAGAATTTCAAGTTAAATTTGAGTTTAATTAGAAATTCTTTTGTGAATCCAAGAGCTTTGGTTTAAGTATAGTTCTTGCTTAAGTGTTGATCCATGTCTCCACTTAAGAAAGAATCTCCACCCTAGATCTCCCAAAGCCCTTCAAGGGTTTAGATCAAAGATGGGTGACATGTCACTTGAAAGTGACATGTAACTTAATCTAGTTACTCATTAATTAGTTAGTCGTTTACCTTAAGCCTAGGTTAGTTTTGGTTAGTTAGTTTAGGTATGGTTAGGATTAGTTTAGCTTGTTTTCCAAGTAGCCTAGGGTCTATAAATACATGTAAAAATGAAATTGTAAAGAACTTTTGATAATTTTGATAATTGAATAAGCTTTGAGCTTTTCTTGAGAGAGGTTTTCTCTTGTCTTGCTTAGTAAGGTTTTTTGAATCTTATCAATGGATTCCATCCTCCATTGTGGCGGTTCCTCCTAGGCTTATTGGCTTGCCATGGCGCCACCCTCCTCCATTCCTCACCCCCTTCACCTTTTCCTTTCTCGGTTTTCCTCCCCATTGAAGCTTGACCAGAAGCTTCCTTTGATTTTGGGTTGAAGTTGCTTGTCTTTAAGAAGCTAGAGAGGGCAACACAAGGACTCTTTGGAGAACCTCTAAGGAGGCCTCTATCAAGATACCAATTGATGTAGGAACATCTCAAAGGATTACTAGAAGCATTGAAAGGAAGAAGTGGGAAAGCTCCAAGACATGGCACAACCTCAATCAAGCCATAGTTTAGGACTTACTTTTTGCAATATGCTTGTAAACTTGTTTGAATACTTCTTCTAAGTGTGTACTTGTGTAAGGCCTTGTTAGTGAGCCAAAAGAGCTCACGGCCAAGCTTGTTCTTTTAGTTTGAATGCTTTAAATTTGTGTTTAGGATGCCTAGCTTAAGGATGCAAGTAAGGAATTAATGAGGCACTAAAATTCACCTAAGAATTTCAAGTTAAATTTGAGTTTAATTAGAAATTCTTTTGTGAATCCAAGAGCTTTGGTTTAAGTATAGTTCTTGCTTAAGTGTTGATCCATGTCTCCACTTAAGAAAGAATCTCCACCCTAGATCTCCCAAAGCCCTTCAAGGGTTTAGATCAAAGATGGGTGACATGTCACTTGAAAGTGACATGTAACTTAATCTAGTTACTCATTAATTAGTTAGTCGTTTACCTTAAGCCTAGGTTAGTTTTGGTTAGTTAGTTTAGGTATGGTTAGGATTAGTTTAGCTTGTTTTCCAAGTAGCCTAGGGTCTATAAATACATGTAAAAATGAAATTGTAAAGAACTTTTGATAATTTTGATAATTGAATAAGCTTTGAGCTTTTCTTGAGAGAGGTTTTCTCTTGTCTTGCTTAGTAAGGTTTCTTGAATCTTATCAATGGATTCCATCCTCCATTGTGGCGGTTCCTCCTAGGCTTATTGGCTTGCCATGGCGCCACCCTCCTCCATTCCTCACCCCCTTCACCTTTTCCTTTCTCGGTTTTCCTCCCCCATTGAAGCTTGACCGAAGCTTCCTTTGATTTTGGGTTGAAGTTGCTTGTCTTTAAGAAGCTAGAGAGGGCAACACAAGGACTCTTTGGAGAACCTCTAAGGAGGCCTCTATCAAGATACCAATTGATGTAGGAACATCTCAAAGGATTACTAGAAGCATTGAAAGGAAGAAGTGGGAAAGCTCCAAGACATGGCACAACCTCAATCAAGCCATAGTTTAGGACTTACTTTTTGCAATATGCTTGTAAACTTGTTTGAATAATTCTTCTAAGTGTGTACTTGTGTAAGGCCTTGTTAGTGAGCCAAAAAGAGCTCACGGCCAAGCTTGTTCTTTTAGTTTGAATGCTTTAAATTTGTGTTTAGGATGCCTAGCTTAAGGATGCAAGTAAGGAATTAATGAGGCACTAAAATTCACCTAAGAATTTCAAGTTAAATTTGAGTTTAATTAGAAATTCTTTTGTGAATCCAAGAGCTTTGGTTTAAGTATAGTTCTTGCTTAAGTGTTGATCCATGTCTCCACTTAAGAAAGAATCTCCACCCTAGATCTCCCAAAGCCCTTCAAGGGTTTAGATCAAAGATGGGTGACATGTCACTTGAAAGTGACATGTAACTTAATCTAGTTACTCATTAATTAGTTAGTCGTTTACCTTAAGCCTAGGTTAGTTTTGGTTAGTTAGTTTAGGTATGGTTAGGATTAGTTTAGCTTGTTTTCCAAGTAGCCTAGGGTCTATAAATACATGTAAAAATGAAATTGTAAAGAACTTTTGATAATTTTGATAATTGAATAAGCTTTGAGCTTTTCTTGAGAGAGGTTTTCTCTTGTCTTGCTTAGTAAGGTTTCTTGAATCTTATCAATGGATTCTATCCTCCATTGTGGCGGTTCCTCCTAGGCTTATTGGCTTGCCATGGCGCCACCCTCCTTCATTCCTCACCCCCTTCACCTTTTCCTTTCTCGGTTTTCCTCCCCCATTGAAGCTTGACCGAAGCTTCCTTTGATTTTGGGTTGAAGTTGCTTGTCTTTGAGAAGCTAGAAAGGGCAACACAAGGACTCTTTGGAGAACCTCTAAGGAGGCCTCTATCAAGATACCAATTGATGTAGGAACATCTCAAAGGATTACTAGAAGCATTGAAAGGAAGAAGTGGGAAAGCTCCAAGACATGGCACAACCTCAATCAAGCCATAGTTTAGGACTTACTTTTTGCAATATGCTTGTAAACTTGTTTGAATAATTCTTCTAAGTGTGAACTAGTGTAAGGCCTTGTTAGTGAGCCAAAAGAGCTCACGGCCAAGCTTGTTCTTTTAGTTTGAATGCTTTAAATTTGTGTTTAGGATGCCTAGCTTAAGG